>JAGDYQ010000122.1:0-710783 GCA_021962125.1 Bulinus truncatus
GCATAACAACTAACAATACATTTTTCCTTCACTCTATCAATCAATAATCAATGTTTGGAAAAAAAAAATACTGTCAGATTACATCTAATTGCAGCATAGATTGATCGACAAAACGTCGAGTATTTTAGACTAACAGTGTGAAGTATCAAGTTGGGAGATGTTATCTCTAGACTTATAGTTGGCAACCAGGTTTGTACTTTATGTGTATTATCACAAACAAATATCACACTGAAAAACTATTGATGTTAATGTTAAAAAGAACTTACAGCACAATTAGTGTTAGTGTATGACAAGTGTGAAGATGATCACCTTGAAATGGGCCATATGACATGAAGCGGTGGGCCTAGGTATGACGGGGTGGGTCATACGATATGAAGGGATGGGCCATACGACGTATTTTATGTAAGGGTTGGATAGGCAATTTTAGCAATTATAACTTAGGGCAACCATTATCAAAGAGCCCCATTTATAGAAATAATTTCTATCCGACATAATGTTAAAGCACCAAACACCCCCCTCCCATCATCTACGGCTGTAAAATATCTCAAAGGCTTTTTACCTAGTGACCACCGAATTCTAATAACAAAAAATATGAGCGTGAAACAAACCATTACTTTACTACCATAGTTTTACAAAGAGGTTTTCATCTGAACACACCTAGCTACCACATTACAGAAATGTTAGTCTGTCGTGTGAACAAAATAAAGAAACAACACAGCTTCAGCTAGCAATTATTAGCAAATTCACCCAACATTACACAACATCAAACATCATACAACATCACACTTCACCCAACATCAGACAACATCACTCCACTGTAAATATAAACCATAGGTCAGTTTCACTCCATTGTAAATATAAACCACTTTTCTCTGAACATATAAGATAGGACAGTTTTAATAAAACTATACTCAATCCGAACAGTGGTATGTTACAGTATCAACATTATTAATAACGTTTCACACACGTTTCAAAAACTGTACAACAGAAATACTTTTCATCTCTTTTGTAAGTCATTAAAACTCTGTTATTTAATTATGATAAAAACTTTATTCTGCTAATGATGTTCCACATAAAACAGCCGGTGGTACTTCAGACAGTAAACCAGAGATACTGATGCAGTATGTCTTATTTTCCTTGGGTGTGAACGAACCATGGACATACCACACAGAACATCAAACACATCTCAGTAAAGAAAAATTTTCTTTAGCCAGGTCTCATATTACATAATAAACTAGACTAACAGAAGTGTTATTCAGACTAAGAGATGTGTTATTCAGACTTACAGAAGTGTTATTCAGACTAACAGAAATGTTATTCAGACTAACAGAAGTGTTATTCAGACTTACAGAAGTGTTATTCAGACTAACAGAAGTGTTATTCACGTTCAAGAAACAAAACTTAGAAAGGGATTTATTTAATAATTAGACGTATTTTATGTCTGTTCTAACTTCTACGTTACGAGAAATGACAGTGTTAATTTCTATTTCCATTACATATTAATACATCTCAGTATTTAGTTCATCAGTTACATCCAAGTATTTTTCATCAGTTCTATCCCAGTATTTAGTTCATCAGTCATATCCCAGTATTTAGTTAATCAGTTTTGATCGAAAACCGGTTTCCTTTTTTTTTTTATCGAAAACCGTTTTCCTTTTTTTTTTTGTAAAAAGTTTTGTTGTTGTTTTTAAAGGTTTTTTTTTATTCTCTGGTATTTAATATAGTACTACTGTTCATATGGTGCTTTTTATTCTCTGGTATTTAATACTGTACTAGTGTTACTGGGGTGCTATTTATTATCTCGTATTTAATACTGTACTGTGGTGCTATTTCTTCACTCATATTATTTAAGTTCTTCATTATATGTCAATTAGATTTGACCCTGTCTCTGCGAATGTCCGAAATTTCTCAATACTAGTTGACATTCAAGTCTAAATATACAGATAAATTGGTCTATTTGTAAACAGACGAAGTAATCTACTGTGATGTTTCCCAAGGGGTAAATTTTACATTCTCAGATTTAGATTCAAATCTCAGCTCACTTTAAACACACACAGATTAAAAGAAAAGAAAACGTTCACATGGTAACGAAATAATTTGCTGGACTCGTGAATGTCGTAAAATCGATGTGTGTTAAATGTCTTCTATTATGTTCTTCTAGGTGCAGTTCAGTACGTAGCAAAAACATCTCACTTTAGAAGCTGGTCATTAGGTGTGATTTGTAGGTAATGCTGCCACGGCACCATTAATGTAGACCTGCATTAGTGCCCGTCACGGGTTGAACTTCAAAGTATGGAGTGTGTGAGATGGCAACGTTATGTTCAAGGCCGGTCCTAAACCTTTCCTTGCCGCTGCACGGACCTGAGTAACATGTCCATTGACTCATCAAAACCACGTGACTAATATAAGGATTGTTCTGTTTTTGTTTGTTGCTGTTTTCGTCCCCATCATGTAAAGACAGCATTTTTATGGCTTGGACTGAAAGTCTTTATATGGCTTGGACTGAAAGTCTTTATATGGCTTGGACTGAAAGTCTTTATATGGCTTGGGCTGAAAGTCTTTATATGGCTTGGGCTGAAAGTCTTTATATGGCTTGGGCTGAAAGTCTTTATATGGCTTGGACTGAAAGTCTTTATATGGCTTGGACTGAAAGTCTTTATATGGCTTGGACTGAAAGTCTTTATATGGCTTGGGCTGAAAGTCTTTATATGGCTTGGACTGAAAGTCTTTATATGGCTTGGGCTGAAAGTCTTTATATGGCTTGGAC
Organism: Bulinus truncatus; assembly: GCA_021962125.1. Classification (NCBI taxonomy): domain Eukaryota; kingdom Metazoa; phylum Mollusca; class Gastropoda; family Planorbidae; genus Bulinus; species Bulinus truncatus. Next base: position 2,768 of record JAGDYQ010000122.1, read on the forward strand.
TGAAAGTCTTTATATGGCTTGGGCTGAAAGACTTTGTATGGCTTGGACTGAAAGTCTTTTTATGGCTTGGACTGAAAGTCTTTATATGGCTTGGGCTGAAAGACTTTATATGGCTTGGACTGAAAGTCTTTATATGGCTTGGGCTAATAGTCTTTATAGATCTTAAAAGTCTTTATATCTTAACAAAGCATAAAACATTTTGATCTGAAGTCCAGTTTTGATAACACGTATTTGATATTTGTAGTTTGTTAATTGGCCAAACAATGAACTTCATATTAATAAATAAAACTGAGGGCTATGCAAAGGTTGTCACGGGATTGTGTATCGAGTTCACTATTTAAGTAGCTCTCTATTGACTTTCTTATTATCAACAAAATCATAGTCGCTGACCATACCACACTACGTGGGCGACATGCTGGTGAATTAGCAACTGTGGCTGAATACAAGTTTTGTTGTGTCCAACCAAGTCCAGTTTTGTCAATTATTTCATTTAATTTTTCAGACTACATCTTCTTAAATTGGCCATTGTGACTGTTCATATTGTGTACATTGACCATTGTGACGGTCCTATTTGTACACTGACCATTGTGACTGTTCATATTGTGTACATTGATCATTGTGGCGGTCCGTATTGTGTACATTGACCATTGTGACTGTTCATATTGTGTACATTGACCATTGTGACTGTTCATATTGTGTACATTGATCATTGTGACAGTCCGTATTGTGTACATTGACCATTGTGACTGTTCATATTGTGTACATTGATCATTGTGACTATTCATATTGTGTACATTGATCATTGTGACTGTTCATATTGTGTACATTGACTATTGTGACTGTTCATATTGTGTACATTGACTATTGTGACGGTCCTATTGTGTACATTGACCATTGTGACTGTTCATATTGTGTACATTGACCATTGTGACTGTTCATATTGTGTACATTGACCAATGTGACTGTTCATATTGTGTACATTGATCATTGTGACGGCCCGTATTGTGTACATTGACCATTGTTACTGTTCATATTGTGTACATTGATCATTGTGACGGCCCGTAATGTGCACATTGATCATTGTGAATGTTTATTTAGTGTATATCACTATATACTGACCAGAAAACATCCATACATTCCATCCATTTGCTCTTGGTAGGGCCCTCCCCACCCCAGTAAAACAAGGTGGCCTATTTTGACTTTGAATTCAAATGGCCGTTGAATCAGTTTATTTTTTTAAATTACTTTCCGACTAAAGTTTATTAAATAGAAAATGGAATGCTCTTAATAAAAGTATATAATGAGCCAAAATGTTGCTCTCCCAAACCACATGAGTAGACACGTTTGTTCTTTACGATTAATCTCTATACTTATAAGACGCATTTGCTGTCTGTCTTTCTGTCCATCTGTCTGTTCCCTTATAACTCAAGATCCAGACAACCAAATAACGTGAAATTTGGTACACGTACACATAATTACATGGGGAAGGTTATAGGACATGTTTCGTGTCATCTCGATTGGTAGTTTAATTGTAATAAATTATTTTTATTTTAGTATTTTACTATATTAAAAGTAATCTCGGTGACGTCATTTCCTGGTGATACATTTTTAAAAGAGGGGTAACTTCCGGAAACTCCAATTGTAAACATGGTGAAATCAATAGTCATATCTATTTACCTATCGTTTTATGTATTCAGAAGATTAAAATTAAATGTGCACTTTAATAAACCGAAATGTTTCTGTGACATTATTAATACAATCTCAATGGGTAGTTTAATTGTAATTAATTATTTTAGTATTTTACTATATTAAATTATTCATGGTATGGGATCGCGTTCACTATAAATAAAAATCCTCTGTGACGTCATTTCTTGATGATGAACTAGCGCGCGGGTGCTTTAAATGTTATTGCATTCAAATTGTATCAATGCACAGGGAATTCCCTGTATTCGCGCACCAAGTGAATGTGTAATTGAACGGATGGAGAAGAGAGGGTTAGGGACGGAAAAAAAAAATTGTTGTTGTTTTTTCATGCTGCAAGTACCCGGCTTTGCCCGGGATTAAAATAAGGTTTTCTGTTTATTTAAGAAGCGTAATTTGACGTTTAATTGTACAGAGAGAGGGAGGGGGGGAGATAAAGAGAGAGGGGGGCAGGAAGGGAGAGAGAAGGAAGGGGCAGGGAGGGAGAGGGAAGGAGGGAGGAAAAGGGAGGGAGAGAGGGAGAGAGGTGGTAGGGAGGGAGATATAGGGGGGAGGGAGGGAGAGGGAGGGTTTGAGAGAGAGGGAGAGAGAAAGGGAGGGAAGAAAAGAGAAAGGAAGGGAGGGAGAGCGGGAGTAGGGAGGGAGATAGAGGGGAAGGAAGGAGAGAGAGAGGGAGAGAGATAAAGAGAGGGGGCAGGAAGGGAGAGAGAGAGGAAGGGGGAGAGAGGGAGACAGGAGAGAGAGGGAGAAAGGAGGGAGGGAGAGAGGGAGAGAGAGGATGGGAGAAATGGGAGGGAGTGAGAGATAAAGAGAGAGAGGGGGCAGGGAAATAAGAGGGGGATGAGGAAGGGAGGAAGGTGTAGAGAGGGGGGACGGGGGTGAGAGAAGGAGGAAGATAGGGAGAGGGAGATGGGAGAGTTAGGGAGGGAAGGAGAGGGAGGGAGGGAGAAAGGGAGGAAGGGAAAGAGAAAGGGAGAGAGGGGGTAGGGAGGGAGAGAGAGGAAGGAAGAGAGGGGGTAGGGAGAAAACAAAAGTTAAACAGAAAACCTTATTTTAAACCCGGGCAAAGCCGGGTACTTGCAACTAGTCATAAATATAATTGACACTGAAGCGCCTAAAAATATTTAATTTCGTTCTCGTACTAACAAAACCCAGTGCTATATGTGCTACATGTGTTATACGTGCTCTGTGTGCTATACGTATTTTATGTGCTATATGTGATATATGTGCCATATGTGATGTATGTCCTACATTTGCGATATGTGCTATATGTGCTATATTTGCTATGTGTACTATATGTGCTATATTTGCTATGTGCGCTATATTTTCTATGTGTGCTATATGTGCTATATATATGTGCTCTATGTGTTATATGTGCTATATTGGATATATGTTCTATATTTGCTATATTGTCTATATATGCTATGTGCTCTATGTGCTATATGTGCTATATTTGCTATATTTTCTATATGTACTATATTTGCTATATTTGCTATTGGTGGTTTAAACATACTAATGTCCTTGGAGACATCCATGTCAATATTTTTTGCTAAAATAATTGTTCTTGAAGGCACATATAGCAATGTGTTGTGTTAATATCTTATTGTACTTGAAGATAGCTACAAGTGTAGCAATGTGTTGTGTTAATAGCTTAAAGTACTTGCAGATAGCTACAAGTGTAGCAATGTGTTGTGTTATTATCTTATTGTACTTGCAGATAGCTACAAGTGTAGCAATGTGTTGTGTTATCTTATTGTACTTGCAGATAGCTACAAGTGTAGCAATGTGTTGTGTTAATAGCTTAAAGTACTTGCAGATAGCTACAAGTGTAGCAATGTGTTGTGTTATTATCTTATTGTACTTGCAGATAGCTACAAGTGTAGCAATGTGTTGTGTTAATATCTTATTGTACTTGCAGATAGCTACAAGTGAAGCAATGTGTTGTGTTGATATCTTAATGTACTTGCAGATAGCTACAAGTGTAGCAATGTGTTGTGTTATTATCTTATTGTACTTGCAGACAGCTACAAGTGTAGGAATGCAGGTTGCGAAAGGTTACAATTTTCAAAATAAAATGTAACATAGCCATATATTTCTCTCAGATATTTTCACCTGTTGCTACAAATATTGTTGTAGCTTCTGGATCTACTGGATGCATCCTAGCCATCACTAACAAAATGGGCAAAAACTAGACATAAAATGCGCATCACAAACACAATAAATGATATAGAGAAACAAAGAACAAAAAAATATCTTCTGCTGCCAGAAGTTAATGGATGCCAAACAAAACAATTATTTCCATCATATTTTCTTTACACGAAAGTTTTTTTCACCATTTTTTTTTCAGGTATAAAGAGAGCTAACTCGTCGTCTAAAACAACATCTGATAATGGCTCTTGACCAATAATGGTTTTACTGCACTGATAGCGATAGTCTATATTATGTGAAGATCGAAAATGATATCAGTTAAGTGCAATACAGAAATAATCCATCTCTTCTTAATAACGTTCATTGATATATTAGAATTGATATATTACAATTGACATATTACAGTTGACATAATACAATTGATATAATACAATTGATATATTACAAATGATATATAAGAATTGATAAATTACAATTGATGTATTAGAATTGGCAAATTACAATTAATATATTACAATTGATATATAACAATTGATATATTACAATTGACATATTATAATTGATCCATTACAATGGACATATTACAATTGATATACTACAATTGACATATTACAATTGATCCATTACAATTGTCATAATACAATCGATATATTACAATTGATATATTAGAATTGGTACATTACAATTAATATATTACAGTTGATATATTACAACTGATATATTACAACTGATATATTACAATTGATATATTAGAATTGATACTCTATATAACAATTGATATATTACAATAGACATATTATAATTGATCCATTACAATTGACATATTACAATTGATCATTACAATTGACATATTTCAATGGATCATTACAATTGACATATTACAATTGATCCATTACAATTGACATAATACAATCGATATATTACAATTGTAATATAATTGACATATTACAAATGATATATTACCATTTATATATTAGAGTTGACATATTATAATACAATTGATCTATTTTAATGACTATATTAGAATCATCCATTAAACTATTGCCTTCTTATTTAACCTTGTTGTACCCTGCAATACCTTTGCGTAGAATTATCTTCCCTTAGAAGGTTATTTTTGTTTCGGACAGATCCGATTTTTTCATGATTTTATTACAAATTAAAGATGCTTTATGTTGAAGAAATACGGAAAAACAAAAAAGTGAATATTTAAATGGAAATTTTTAACATTTTGGCCGTTGAGTTTCATGTTTGAAAACCAAACCGCAGAAACTATTCAAAACCGTAGATATAAAAAAAAAAATCTAGACGCCGGCAAGAAGACATTTTGAATTATTGATTTCTACTTACGATAAAACTAATGACTATACATATATATATTGGGACGTATGGCAGATGGTACAGATACTCGACTGTCGACCTGAGAGTCCCTGGTTCGATCCTCGGTATGAACCCTAAGAGCCCTTCCAGGTCTTTGTTTCAAAGACACCCCCCCTCATAAGTCCACCCAGTTTTAAATGGGCACCTGACTTAAGTTGGGGAACTAAAGGCGGCTGGGACTTGTGCTAAGAACACAACCCCTTTATTAGCCGAGGTTATAGAAACAGAAAAATTATACACTTTATCTGCCCCGATGGCCCGCTAGGGCTAAAGGAACTTTATGGTACAAAGGAAGAAATGAGACTCGTCCATGGTACAACGTGAGAGTTGAGACTCGGCCATTGTACAAGGGGAGAAATGAGATTCGGCCATTGTACAAGAGGAGAAATGAGATTCGGCCATTGTACAAGGGGAGAAATGAGACTCGGACATTGTACATCTTTCATTAGGTACTCAGGTGATACAGTGACAACAACATCAACTTTTCTAGTAAACAATTACGTTGGTAAATTGGTCCTCACAAATGATGATATTTACCAATGGGCTACTGTAGTCATCAACAAGGTGGAACTGAGTTTGTGTATCTGATTGCAATGTGATCTAATCTCTTCGTTTACATTTGACATCCGTGGTGACTCCCAGGGCATTGCGACCTGGCCACCAGTGGTGGGAGAGTTTGGGTGAACACACCAGTGAATACAGGCGCCATATAAGTTCTAGAAACAATACAGCCACACATTGTCACTTCAACAGACACACATTATAACAATACAGCCACACATTATAACAATACAGCCACCCATTAAAACAAAACAGCCACACATTATAACAATACAGCCACACATCATAACAATACAGCCACACATTATAACTTCAACAGACACCTGTTATAGTCCCGTATGTTTTCACCAAAGCCAACAGATGTTGAAACCGATAAGGACAGGGCAAAACACAATCTATCCAGCTGTACAGAAGGTCAACAATAGAAATAGCTGGGGCAGAGGGTTTCCTAAGTTTACAGAAGGTCATCCATAGATATAGCTGTGGCAGAGTGTATCCTAAATGTAGAGAAGGTCAACAATAGATATAGCTGTGGCAGTGGGTTTCCTAAATTTACAGAAGGTCAAGATGGACGGAGTAAGAAATAGAAACAATAAATGTAAACGTAATATAACTGTAAACAAGCATAGTGGAGCAGTGCGAGGGCCGAAAGGGACATCCCTATATGTCGTACCTGGTCATCTCTACATGTCGTACCTTGCCATCCCTACATGCCGTACCTGGCCATCTCTACGTGTCGTACCTGGCCATCCCTACATGTCGTACCTTGCCATCCCTACATGTCGTACCTTGCCATCCATACATGTCGTACCTGGCAATCCCTACATGCCGTACCTGGCCATCCCTACATGCCGTACATGGCCATCGGCCCAAAGTTTGCCCACCTCTTTATTAAGCTATTATTTTTTTAATGGTTATGGAATATATGACATAGTTTGCATAATGTAAAATTATGACTAGACGAAGCGACTCGAAGTAAAACCTAAACAATAAATTCTATAAATAACCTGGACATTGGTTGGTGGTAGTGATGAAATAGTGGACATTGCAGGGTGGGGGTCAGCTATTAAATGGCGGCAACCCTGTCCTGGTTGTGAGAGATCTAGCGCAGTATGGGGGTCTCGTAATTTCACTTCAGGTTCAGATCTGGTTAGGAAAATATTAAAATATAGAAGTGGAAATAGTCAGATATATGTCTTTGTCATTAAAAGAAAATAAAGATCCCGAAGCTCTAAACGGGCCATTGGGCAGATGAAGTGTAGAATTCATCAATTTTAATAACCTCAGCAATGCAAGGGATTGTGTGGTTATCATAACGCCCAGCCGCCTTTACTTTTCCACCTTAATTCAGGTACCCATTTAAAGCTAGTGGGGGGTTGTCTTAGAAACAAATTGACCTGGAAATGTTCCTATGTTCTCACCGAGAATCGAACCAAGGACTCTCAGGTCAGCAGTCGAGTATCTACACCAGTCGGCCATCCGTCCCCGTTGTACCATGGACGAATCTCATATGTATCATGTACTAAAGCTTTAAAAGTAAAATGTGGATTTTTGAGAAAATAGAAATTGTGCCCATTTAGTGACATTCCTTGTGGATCTAATTTAGTTGGAAACTTTGAATAAATCGTCCACTAATGTTTGCATTCTTAATCGAAAAAATGTCATTTTTGTGACAGACGTCGTAAGGTGAGTAAGCTTGATTAAGGTAAGTGTAGGCCACAAGTAGACTGCTAGGCTTCTATGTGGCCGTCAGAGGGGAAAAGTTTGTGCACCCCCTGATATAATGAAATGGCCTAAGAAATGAGCTACCAATGTTTTCAGTACCATAAATAAAAAAGGCACATTGGTATTTGTGATAATATGTTTGGTAGGTGGTATATGTGTGGTAGGTGGTATATGTGTGGTAGGTGGTATAAGTGTGGAAGGTGGTATATGTCTGGTAGGTGGTATATGTACTGTAGATGGTATATGTGTGGTAGGTGGTATATGTGTGGTAGGTGGTATGTGTACTGTAGGTGGTATATGTGTGGTAGGTTGTATATGTGTGGTAGGTGGTATGTGTACTGTAGGTGGTATATGTGTGGTAGGTGGTATGTGTACTGTAGGTGGTATATGTGTGGTAGGTGGTATATGTGTGGTAGGTGGTATATGTGTGGTAGGTGGTATATGTACTGTAGATGGTATATGTGTGGTAGGTGGTATATGTGTGGTAGGTGGTATGTGTACTGTAGGTGGTATATATATGTGTGGTAGGTGATATATGTGTGGTAGGTAGTATGTGTACTGTTGGTGGTATATGTACTGTAGGTGGTATATGTGTGGTAGGTTGTATATGTGTGGTAGGTGGTATGTGTACTGTAGGTGGTATATGTGTGGTAGGTGGTATGTGTACTGTAGGTGGTATATGTGTGGTAGGTGGTATATGTGTGGTAGGTGGTATGTGTACTGTAGGTGGTATAAGTGTGGAAGGTGGTATATGTGTGGTAGGTGGTATATGTACTGTAGATGGTATATGAGTGGTAGGTGGTATATGTGTGGTAGTTAGTATGTGTACTGTAGGTGGTATATGTGTGGTAGGTGGTATGTGTGTGGTAGGTGGTATGTGTGTGGTAGGTGGTATATGTGTGGTAGGTGGTATGTGCACTGTAGGTTGTATATGTGTGGTAGGTGGTATATGTGTGGTAGGTGGTATGTGTAGTGTAGATGGTATATGTGTGGTAGGTGGTATGTGTGTGGTAGGTGGTATATGTGTGGTAGGTGGTATGTGTACTGTAGGTTGTATATTTGTGGTAGGTGGTATATGTCTGGTAGGTGGTATGTGTAGCATAGATGGTATATGTGTGGCAGGTGGTATATGTGTGGTAGGTGGTATGTGTATTGTAGGTGGTATATGTGTGGTAAGTGGTATGTGTACTGTAGGTTGTATATGTGTGGTAGGTGGTATGTGTACTGTAGGTGGTATATGTGTGGTAGGTAGTATGTGTACTGTAGGTGGCATATGTGTGGTAGGTGGTATATGTGTGGTAGGTGGTATATGTGTGGTATGTGGTATATGTGTTGTAGGTGGTATATATGTGGTAGGGGGTATATGTGTGGTAGGTGGTATATTGTGGTAGGTGGTATAGTTTGTCAAAAGCAATGTTTCTGAAAGTGCAAAGATCAACTAAACAATGGTAATGTTATAGTCTTAGAGATACGTCACTTTTTTCCAGTATATTTTGTTCCCGTATACTTAGTTCAAGTATATTTTGTTCCCGTATACTTAGTTCCAGTATATTTTACTTCGTTCCAAATTATTTTATTAAAAAAATAGAGCAGAAAGACTCTTTTCATGTCATAAATTATAAGAAACTAGTTGCAAGTACCCGGCTTTGCCCGGGTTTAAAATAAGGTTTTCTGTTTACCTTTTGTTTTCTCCCTACCCCCTCTCTCCTTTCCTCTCTCTCCCTCCCTCCCCTCTCTCCCTTTCCCTGCCTTCCCCTCCCTCTCCCCCTCTCCACCCCCTTCTCTCCCCCTTTCCACTCTCTCCCCCCTCCCTCCCCCCCCTTCCCTCCTCCCTCCAACCATCCTTTCCTCTCTCCCCCTATCCCCTCTCTCTCGCTTTATCTCTCTCCCTCCCCTCTCTCTCTCTCTCTCTCTCTATATATATATATATATATACACTAGTTGCAAGTACCCGGCTTTGCCCGGGTTTAAAATAAGGTTTTCTATTTACCTTCTGTTTTCTCCCTACCCCCTCTCTCCCTTCCTCTCTCTCCCTCCCCCTCCCCCTCTCTCCCTTCCCTCTCTCCCTTTCTCCCTCCCTCCCTCTCCCTCCCTCTCTCCCATCTCTCTCCGTCCCTCTCCCATCTCCCTCTCTCCCCTCTCCCCCTCTCTCTCCCCCGTCCATCCTCCTCCCTCCTCCTTCCCTCTCTTTCCCTCCCTGCCCCCTTTTTCTCTTTATCTCTTCCTTCCATTTCTCCCATCCTCTCCCTCTCTCCTTCCCTCCCCCTCTCTCTCCTTCCCTAACCCCCTCACTCCCTCCTCTCTCCCTCCCTCCCCCTTTCCACCTCTCTCTCCCTACCCCTCTCTCCCCCTTCCTCCTCCCTCCCTCATTCCCTCTCTCTCCCTCCCCGCCCCTCTCACTCATCTCTCTCCCTTTCTCCCTCCCTCCCTCTCTCTCCCTCCCTCCCCTCTCCCTCCCTCCCTACCCCTCTCTCCCTTCCTTCCTTTCTCTCTCCCTCTCCCCCTGCTCCCTCTCCCATCTCTCTCCCCCTCCTTTTCTCCCCCCTGTCCATCCCCCTCCCTCCTCTCTCCCCCTCCCTCCCTCCCTCCTACCCTCCTTTCCTCTCTCTCCCCCTCCCCCTCTCTCTTTATCTCTCTCCCCCCCTCTCTCTCTCTCTCTCTCTCTCTCTATATATATATATATATATATATATATATATATATATATACTTATTATTATGGCTTCACACTTCTTATAAAATCCTTCTTCATTCCTTTACCTTCCTCAAACTGTACAAATCAGAGAGCATGAAAAAACATCAACAATTCTTTGCATCACAAAGGCACAATACAGCACCAGCGCGCAAGTTCTATTCAATCATAGGGAAATGACGTCACAGAGGAATTTTATTTATGGCGCCGTCGAGATTACTTTAATATAGTAAAATACTAAAATAAAAAAAAATTAATTACAATTAAACTACCCATCCAGATGAAACGAAACCTGTCCTATAACCTTCCCCATGTAATAATGTGTATGTGTAACAAATTTCACGTTATTTGTTTGTCTGGATCTTGAGTTATAAGGGAACAGACAGACAGACAGACAGACAACAAATGCCTCTTATAAGTATAGAGATTATGAAATAGTGAGCTTATTGTGACTTGTCTTTATCTGTAACCTTGAATACTTCATCCAGTACCAACAAAGAATGGCATTCGCACGGGGCAAGCATGTCATGTACATATGGGCACTATCATGGATCTCTCATGACAAAAGTAACCAAGCGCTGCCCTGCTTACATCTGACATGTGACATACCAGGTGACGTACTAACATCTACAGGTAGGCAAAACTTCAGGACAACGAACAACATGTTTGTTTGTTTGTATATATGTTGTCATCTGATATAGTTACAATTTGTCTCCCTCCATTGCACAGTCCCCAGAGATGGGCCAACAACGGCCACGAGGTAACAAAATCTGTCCCATCATGCTGTTATATTCAACCCGCGCTCCTCTCCCAATCCCCACCCACTGAGGTCTAGATTTCATTTAAATATTTTCATATAAAAACTGCATCCATCTGATCTTGATGTGGCCCAAATGGTAAATAAACGAACCCAATTTGGCGCGCGGTTCGAAAAGTCTGCCTACCTTGTACAAGACAATGTCATCAACCTCTTGATAAAACCATCAGTGGTTACCTCACATGTACTGATTTATCTCTGCGGCCACACATGGGGCGCCGTTTGTCCTGTTCCCACCCAATCCCCGTTCACACATGCAGGCGAGTGTGATCATGATGACGTAGCAGCGAGAAAGCGCGCGAGTCGTGTGAAATGTCTGCTCACATCTCTTCAGTTTTCATCTTTTTTTTTCTTCTTATTTCTAACACTCTTAGTGCCAGACACCGTGACCGCACGGCATTCTGGGATGTTTGGGTTTTTTCATGTCAAACAGAAAGTTGAATTCAACCAGTAAGTCTGAATTTATAGTCGTTAATATTTGAATAACGTCACCTGATTTTATTTCATGACTTGGATCACAAGTGTTTATTGACTTACAACAAAGTCTTAACAAACTAACCAATATACTATAACATAGGCAACAAGCTGTTTATTGGAGGTGTATTATTTACATTGACTGATTCACAGTGATATGACAATATGACAATTCATTGCATCGGTAAGTATTTCTAAATTACACTTACCACTGCCCCAAGTTAATTGAGGTGGTCTATGGAAGTTCGTTGACCATATGTGTACTGTAGGTGGTATGTGTACTGTAGGTGGTATGTGTACTGTAGGTGGTATGTGTACTGTAGGTAGTATGTGTACTGTAGGTGGTATGTGTACTGTAGGTGGTATGTGTACTGTAGGCGGTATTTGTACTCTAGGTGGTATGTGTACTGTAGGTGGTATGTGTACTGTAGGTGGTATGTGTACTGTAGGCGGTATTTGTACTGTAGGTGGTATGTGTACTGTAGGTGGTATGTGTACTGTCGTGGTCTATGGAAGTCTGTTGACCATATCTATGATCTACCAGGCATGGACTATTGGCCGGATTGATAACGAACTCTTAGGGTCTTAAAAAGACGTAATACTATAAAATAATAACAGACTATTAAGTTGTAATGTCCTTATTAAAGGATATTAGATGATATCGTAATAAAATGTTAAAAGAAGATGTCACAGCAAATTGTCAGTACACAATGTCAAAACATAATGTCAGATCATAATTTTAGTAGACAATGCCATAACATAAAGTTTGAATATTGTATTCAAATTTGATAAAAGTTTTTAATGAAATAAATGTAACGATGTATAGATGTGCTTGTAAATTTATCGCTATATACAATAACGTATATCTATGTATCTTTCCACAAATCAACATATATCTTTCACTACAAAGTAACATATATATACAAACGAAGATATATCTAAGCATTTCTCTACAAACTAACATATATCTAAGCATTTCTCTACAAACTAACATATATCTAAGTATTTCTCTACAAACTACCATATATCTAAGTATTTCTCTACAAACTAACATTTATCTAAGTATTTCTTTACAAACCAACCTACATCAATCTCATATTTCTATACACATTAACAGATATCAAAATATTTCTCTACATTCTTTAAAACAAAGACAGACCAACACCAACAATGATATCTAGCCGGTTATTTACAAAACGTGAAACTGTTTCTATGTGTATGTATGAATGGGTGTATGTATGTGTACGTGTGTGAGGGTGTGTTGTTGCACTAGTTCAACCATGCGATGTTGCTGCAATCAGTTACCTGCATTGTATCTTCTAAATCTTACCTCGTGTTGAAGCGTGGCGAGTGGTAGAGAAAGATTAATAAATTTAACACAGATTTTATTTTCGAACGATGAGCTAAATCCCATTGATAAGTACGTTGCTATAAATTGTTGTCTAATTTGGAATGAGTAGAATAAAATAGCAAGTGAGTAAAATATGTTATGTATAAACAGCCACGTCGTGTGAAAATTCTACTGCAGGGGCCAGGCATTCTACAGCAGGGGCCAGGCAATAGCAGGAGGGGGGCCACGTAATACATTTTACTAAGTAGAGGAAATAAGCAGAGGGGGGCCACGTAATACATTTTACTAAGTAGAGGAAATAAGCAGAGGGGGGCCACGTAATACATTTTACTAAGTAGAGGAAATAAGCAGAGGGGGGCCAACAAAACGCAGGGGGCCCCGCCCCTGCCCCCCCCCCCGCACGCTACGGGCCTGTATAGATAAGTGACGAATTAAACAAGTTATAAAGTATTACTAAACCAATAGAACAAAATTGGTAAAGTGAATGAAATAAACGAAGAAAATATGTCACAATATTTTATCACAGTATATCACAATATCACATCACAATATATCGCAATATCACATCACAGTATATCACAAGTACGTTATTTATTAACTCTCTAAACAAAAGTTCTATGACATTAATCATCCTAAGTCATTCTAAGTCATTCTAAGTAAAAATGTGTGGAAATCAGTTCAATCTGATTGATACAATTTATTAGACACATTTCTTTAGACTAAATTACTTCGGCGCATTTATCGAAACATAATCTTTAAACACAACTCGTAAGACATCATACTTCGCTCATCATTCTCAAGACAATATTCTCAAGACACTATTCTCAATACACTATTCTCAAGACACTATTCTCGAGCCACTATTCTCAAGACACTATTCTCAAAACTATTTTCGAGACACTATTTTCGAGACACTATTCAGAAGACACTATTTTCAAGACACTATTCTCGAGACACTATTCTCGAGACACAAATTCTCAAGACACTATTCTCGAGACTCAAATTCTCAAGAGGAAAAAGTTAATATGTTTCCATAAATAAAAACCCATCATCATCCATGTTTTGAAATAATTCAGTCAAGCATTTAATTAAAAATACAAACTTGTGTTTGTGTGTGTGTGTGTGTCGGTGTGTGTGTGCGTGTGTGTGTCTGATTGAGTGCTATTCGGTATGTTTTATTTTTTGGTCACTTTTCAAAAGTGTGTGTCGTCCATCAACTTGATAATCTCTTCCTGTTGTTCTAGAAGAACTGTGTCAGACTGTTACCCCAGTATTATCAGTTAATAACTTCCTTACATCAGCAGGTCGTCTGCTCTACTCTGTCATAGAACAAACACCAACACCGTTTATTCTGTCAAGATGAAAGATTACAAATTTCAAACTTCTTTTGATTTGTTTTGCTGTTTGGTGTTTGTCAACTTTCTGTTTGTCTCAATAAAACATTATTTATATTTTGTTACCGCTATAAAGGTAAATGATAAACATAATAGGAAAAACGATTTGGTTATTTCCAAAAAAATGATTGCATGATTGTGGTTATTTAAAAAAATGATTGTATGATTTTGATTTTTTAACAAAAATGATTTTTTGATTGTGGTTAGTAAAAAATGATTGTACGATTGTGGTTATCGAAAAAAATGATTGTATGGTTGTGGTTATTTACAAAAATTATTGTATGATTGTGGCTATTTAACAAAAATGATTATATCATTGTGGTTATTAAAAAAATGATTGTGTGATTATGGTTATCGCAAAAAAATTATTGTATGATTGTGGTTATTTTAAAAAATGATTGTATGATTGTGACATTATTCAAATTGTATTGGTCTGTTAGAACCAAACAATATTGTGTTCTTTAAGTTTGTCAAATTAGTCAACTATGGAAGGAAATTACTTTCTTAAGAAAAGGGAGTTAAAATTTTCTAAAAGCTACTGGCGTTTTTTGTGTAAAATTAAAAAGTGCTGAAGAAAATATTCTTTATAAAAAATAAAATTTCATGCACCGTCTAGAATTTCTTGAGTTAGGTGCTTTGTCTGTTTCAACTGGCGTTTAGTATTTTGTTACTTACAAAAATTTGTATTATTTCCCTTTGTAACTCTATCTCTGTACACCTGTAAATGTGCCAGTAGTTACACAGTTCAGGAGACATTAGTAACTCTATCTCTGTACACCTGTAAATGTGCCAGTAGTTACACAGTTCAGGAGACATTAGTAATTCTATCTCTGTACACCTGTAAATGTGCCAGTAGTTACACAGTTCAGGAGACATTAGTAACTCATCTCTGTACACCTGTAAATGTGCCAGTAGTTACACAGTTCAGGAGACATTAACCTCCAACACAGAATCAGAACCGCGCTTAAGTCCAGCTAATGATTCATTATCAACGTGCTCTGACTAGTAACAAAAAAAAAACTTAGAATGGAAATCGTCTTTCGCACATAATTCCTTCAATCTTTAACACATAATAAATATAACTTCTAACACAAGATTATTAGAATCTCGAACACGGAATAAATATAACTTCTAACACAAGATTATAATCTCGAACACGGAATAAATATAACTTCTAACACAAGATTATAATCTCGAACACGGAATAAATATAACTTCTAACACAAGATTATAATCTCGAACACGGAATAAATATAACTTCTAACACAATATTATTATAATCTCGAACACGGAATAAATATAACATCTAACACAAAATTATTATCGTCGATTCATTTAGTCTACAGTATATATATTTTCTTTTTGGTTTTAAGACATGTGTCATCAATATGGTCCAATAATTCACTGGAGTGCTCATTAGGCTAAAATATTTGAATATATTCTTCTGTCGTTATATTGGTTGTTGTCTCTGAGACATACAATTTTACCCTTCACAGGTCGGAAACTCCGGTATCTAGACCTCGCGAATTTTGTAATCGAAATATTCAGACAAATTCGGATTTCCGCTACGGAACAGTGAACATTTGCATCGCCACTGATTCTAGAGTTGATTTTTGCTTTCTCTTAGGTGTAGTCATTACATTAACAAACAAACATAAACAGTTACTAAGAAATATCAATTCGATCATAAAATCGTTTACAATAAAAATTAACAATATCATTGTTACAAAACGGATACTGAATTCGCGACGTCACTATGAGTGTAAATTTGTATGGTGTAGTTGGGCTTGCAATAATCTTACTTCATGTCAAACCCAATGGATGCATACATTCAAATTTTCAATACATCAAAATTAATGTATATTTGTAATTAAACAATACTGAGCTCAAGAAACTTAGATAACGGGTGAAAGTTAATACTATAGTTAAAGAAATGTTTGCTTAAATAATAACTTAATTATGTCCATTTAAAGATTTTACTTTATTAAAACAGGAATTTCATTATGGATGTGAAAACTTTGATGTCCAGGTGAAAAATCCACCTAGAGCGGTGTAGTGGTATTAAGAACAAAAATATTATATTAAACTATGATTAATGTGGCATATTACAGTATTGGGAGTACACTGGGGGGTGTGAAAATGTTATATTGTAAAAATAATCTATATTAAAGTTGTATGTGACATGATAGATTCATTAGGCCTACTTAATAAATCTTTAATGAGTTGTATGTGACATAAATGGTTCATTAGGCCTACTTAATAAATCTTTAATGAGTTGTATGTGACATAAATGGTTCAATAGGCCTACTTAATAAACCTTTAATGAGTTATATGTGACATAAATGGTTCATTAGGCCTACTTAATAAATCTTTAATGAGTTGTGTGTGACATAAATGGTTCATTAGGCCTACTTAATAAACCTTTAATGAGTTATTTGTGACATAAATGGTTCATTAGGCCTACTTAATAAATCTTTAATGAGTTATTTGAGACGTGAATGATTCATTAGGCGTACTTAATAAATCTTTAATGAGTTGTATGTGACATGAATGATTCATTAGGCCTACTTAATAAATCTTTAATGAGTTGTATGTGACATGAATGATTCATTAGGCCTACTTAATAAATCTTTTAAGTTAGTTTTATGGACACGCCCGGGCAAGTGTTTGTTTTAGAATGTCTATATCTGTTATCAAACATTAGATTAAATGTTGATTGTGAATTCTCTGGATGTTTTATTCTCTGGATGTTTTATTCTCTGGATGTTTTATTCTCTGGATGTTTTATTCTGTGGATGTTTTATTCTCTGGATGTTTTATTCTCTGGATGTTTATTCTCTGGATGTTTATTCTCTGGATGTTTATTTTCTGGATGTTTATTCTCTGAATGTTTATTGTCTGGATGTTTATTTTCTGGATGTTTATTTTCTGGATGTTTATTCTCTGGATGTTCATTCTCTGGATGTTTATTCTCTGGATGTTTTATTCTGTGGATGTTTTATTCTCTGGATGTTTTATTCTCTGGATGTTTTATTCTGTGGATGTTTTATTCTCTGGATGTTTTATTCTCTGGATGTTTATTCTCTGGATGTTTATTCTCTGGATGTTTATTTTCTGGATGTTTATTCTCTGCATGTTTATTGTCTGGATGTTTATTTTCTGGATGTTTATTTTCTGGATGTTTATTCTCTGGATGTTTATTCTCTGGATGTTTATTCTCTGGATGTTTATTCTCTGGATGTTTATTCCCTGGATGTTTATTTTTGTCTTTTTCTTGATCAACATATTTTTTTTATTACATCTGACGTTGCAATCTAATGTGATATTCAAGATGAGGCTTAGAATGGGTTTGATCAACTGATAGATAATGATAGATACTGGAAAAGAGATCGATGGACACACAACTAAAAGCGTTCTCCGGAATAAAGTGGTAAAAGATCGATAAATATTGGGGGGGGGGAGGGATAAGCGGGGGTTGAGAAAAGTGAAAAACAAAAGAAATCTGTGAATAAATTAATGTTCTTTATTTCTTTAAATTTTCATTTTTTGAGAAAATAGTTAAGCTATCATCAGATAAAAAAAACTAATCAGATTAATATCAATTCAAGAAGACATAAAACAGATAAATCTCTTATCTATTACTGCATGTAGAAAAAAAAAATAATAGACAGATTTATTTGCTTTAGATTATATATTAATATTTTTAATTTGATAAACTTCATGATGAATCTCAGTAAATAAATGAACGGGAGAGATTTAGAAAATAAAAAAAAAATGTTTAGAAAGCTAAAGTGTATTCCATCATTGCATGGCTTATTGGTTTCATAGAATTCACTCAATATCTAGACATTAGCAGTTGTATAATCTCTCTCACGCTCGCTCTATCTCTCTCTCTCTCTCTCTCTCTCTCTCTCTCTCTATATATATATATATATATATATATATATATATATATACACACATATATGGCTCTGAGTTTCGATAAAAAGAGTTCAGACCAGTTTTAATAGTCTATATACACTTTGTACGTGACGCCCTGAGTTACCAGTCAGAAATTCCCCTCGTCATTTGATCGTGTGTGATATATGCAGTTAAACTTCACTCATGATATTCTGTTTATGGGCATGCAAATACTTTTTAGCGCATTTTCGAGAAGTCGAATGCGCTATTATTTCCGTTTTGTCCGTCTGTCTGTCTGTCCGTCTGTCATCACCCTAGATCTCAGCAACCATAAGTCCTAGACCCATGATGTATATACTTTTTTGTAGGTCCTGGCCTGCCATTCCTGCATCAAAAGTCCATTTCGCGATATGACCTCTTGTAGTGGCAGTTCGACCTCCTAGAAGTGCCATATGACTCATTTTCCATGCAATTTTTTTTTATTTCACTAAAGTGTTCAGAATTTAAGCAGAAACTACTGATCAAACTTATTATTTCGAATAAAATTAATAATTTTTTTTTAAATTTCAGATTTAAAAAAAAAATTCTACACGCTAACACGTCCTGTATCCAGAATGGAACAGGCTTAAGATGCTGGTTTTTTACTGTTGACGTGAGCGATCTGCATATAGTCGGTATTATTCATATAGCCGTTAAAAACAGGCAAGTAGATAGTGGGTGAGTTGAAATAATTGTCATATCCAGAGCATATTTGAAACAAAATTTTACTGGGTGACAATTAAGTGAATAATTTAAAAAAAAATTAGAATGGAAGCACTAAGTATGCTAAGTATGTAGTAAACAAAAGTAAATCAGTTTAAATTGAGTTTCATTGTTTCAAAATCATTAAGAAATACGGTAGAAAACTGACTTAATTCGCCTTACTTCCAACCAATTTTTCTTTATTTTTTCGTCTTCATACGCACATGAAACTTTAAATTATTAAGTCTCAACAACAAACAAAGATATATATACATTGCATGTAGATCATAGGACAGGTGTGAACAACAAACAAAGATATATACATGGCATGTAGATCATAGGACAGGTGTGAACAACAAACAAAGATATATACATGGCATGTAGATCATAGGACAGGTAATATTCTAAGTTTAGATTTCAAGGTAAAATTCGAATTAATAAATTTCCAATAAATTCATGCAAATAGAGCTATAGCGGTGTAATAAATTTCGTTCCAAGACAAACAGAGGAACAGACTGGACATTCATTATGTCTTTCTTTTGCAGAGTAACTGCCACGCCCATTAGGAGTACCGACGAGTCAGACAAAGATTGAAGCAATTCTTGTATGATAGTAAAAACTAGGTTGATGTCTTCCCTTATAATAAACTAAAATAATTTTATTAGAACAAAGTGAAGAAACCCGCCGAAACAAATTTTACAAGCCCGCTAAAATACCGCCAGATAATTAACATTGACAGAAAGGTCAAAGTTTACCCCAATTAAATATCGTTTTGCATTATTTGGTATTTACGAACTAAAAACTATTGAGCCCTCTTTGACTTGTGTATTCGAAACACTTGACACTCTCCTCTCCCCCCTCTCTCTCTCTGTCTCTCCTCTCCTCTCTCTGTCTCCTCTCCGCTCTCTCTTTCCTTCTTTGTCTCTCCTCTCATCTATCTCTCTATATGTCTCTCTTTTCTATATCTCTGTCTCTCCTCTCTCTGTCTCTCCTCTCCTTTCCTCTCCTGTCTCTCTCTCTCTCTGTCTCTCCTCTCTCTCTATCTATCTCTCTTTAAAATACAGCCCAATTAAAAGAATGTTTGTACATGTTCAATTTTCGACGAGAGCACCACAATATTCAGCTAAATCTTGCCCCACCCCTCAAGCCAAACCTGAACTAACGGCCCTGCATCTCCTGATGATGAACTCATTGTCTCAAAACTGAACTAACGGCCCTGCCTGTCCTGATGATGAACTCATTGTCTCAAACCTGAACAATAAACAAGCATGAGTATATATACATTCAGCTCTCAGCTATCATGTTTCTTTATTTTTAAAATTAAATTGTGCATTACTTTTTTTTTTTTAAATTACAAAGTAAGCCCTTGTTTTAAGTGAGTTGACGTTTGAAATAATACACGCAGTACAATATTATACAATATATGTGTTAAATGACAAGCTAAATGACCTACATATAAGTGAAAAACATTTCGTGTTACATTATTTAAGTGTAACTTTTCACATCAATTGATTTGGTGCACAGTCAAAGTACCGCGGTAACTTCTAGTGCACTTTTCTACAGACATAGTGTCGCGGTAACGTCTAGTGCACTGTTCTACAGACACACTGTCGCGGTAACGTCCAGTGCACTTTTCTACAGACATAGTGTCGCGGTAACGTCCAGTGCACTGTTCTACAGACACACTGTCGCGGTAACGTCCAGTGCACTTTTCTACAGACATAGTGTCGCGGTAACGTCCAGTGCACTGTTCTACAGACACACTGTCGCGTTAACGTCCAGCGCACTGTTCTACAGACACACTGTCGCGTTAACGTCTAGTGCACTGTTCTACAGACATAGTATCGCGGTAACGTCTAATGCACTGTTCTACAGACACAGTGTCGCGGTAACGTCTAGTGCACTGTTCTACAGACATAGTGCCGCGGTAACGTCTAGTGCACTGTTCTATAGACATAGTGTCGCGGTAACGTCTAGTGCACTGTTCTACAGACATAGTGTCGTTGTAACGTCTAGTGCACTGTTCTACAGACATATTGCCGTGGTACACTTCCGATGGTAGATTTAATGCAGGCGATGATGATTAATCTAATGATGAGTTCTATGTACAAACAAGAAAAAAAATGTGGTTTCTTGTGATTTTACATTTGATAAATCCCAAAAAATCGACGCTTTACATAGACCTAATGCAACAAGGTTGTGGGAACAAATAAAAAAATGCACCTTGAACAATCCTTCTGTCTATAAGTCTCACCTCTTATTATTCTAACAATTCGCTCCTCGGGATTTTGAAGTTGTGTTTTGAATAAACATGTAAACTTATAGGAGAAATCGAATATTGTAACATTGTTCCTGTCAAAATTTACAGCGCTTCAAAGTCATTTTTTTTACTCGATATTACAGTTCAAAAAAAAAAAGTAAAACCTTAGAATACTGGTTAAAACTGCCAGCTATAATACAATCAAACTTTGCATAATTTTTACTCAATCTCATATTTTATGTCTTAATATAAGAATTTATTGACGCAACATGCAAATGTATTCTAGAACATCGAATTCTTTTCAAATCAAACAAATTTGCTACCTAGAAACTTTACAAAAACATTTTAATTTTCTCTAAGAAGAACGCCGAAATGGAGAGTTTTCTCTTATATATATATATATTATTGTTCACTATATAGTCTTGTTTATATATATGTATATTATTGTTAACTATATGTTTTTTTATATAACATGCATTCACGTTGCTGACATTTTGATCTAGCACTTCTCTTTATTACAAATCATATTTGGATGTACATCAAATGACATATATTGCGGAAAATTTAATTTAAATACCTAATATTCGATTGGTTATTAATATTGGACAACTAGCGATGTACTCGGTACTGTGCGGTAATAGAGAACATTTAAAGATACAACATTTGAAATAGAAGCTAAAAAAAAACAACACTAGTAGCTCTCAGGTACTTCTAGCTATTGATGCAGGGCACACAACCATGTGTTGGCATCTACTGAAACTAAACAAAACATTAGTTGCCAAATGAGAGTTTGGAATGAATCCTTAGAGTCGTTAACAAACATATGTTCTGATATATAATAGGTTTTAAAATCTATATACATAACCGGCTAACATAGACGGTGGTTCGACCGACAGACCTACACACCGTGCGGTGTAAAGTATGCTCATGGCAATAAAAGCCGCATGTCTGTATGTTACAAATACACGGCACCGTACGGGTTGAAAGCTTACATCGCTAAAGAAAAGTCTGAGTTCTACGTCACACCATTGCAGAGTTAAAAAAAAACAGTGCGTGTCATCGACCGTCTCTATAAAAATAGTCTGGGAAATTCCAAAATAAAAAGAGACAATGTATGTTAAATGAGAGTATGTTTGGTGCGCATTTTGTTCATCAAATGAAAAATGAAATGCTGGGGAATTCTAAACACAACAAGGATTTCTTATTAATGAATTAAGATTTTTAAATGATATTGAGTAGTGTGCGCAAATTATGTTTAATAGTTGGGGGTTGTTTTTGTTAAGCTTCTTAACCCATAATGAGGATTATTTTCTTTGGGATGAATTATATAAAAAGCTATTTTTTGTATATAGACTGATTGTTAACGCGCTCAAATATATATTACCGAGTTGGTTGGGATAGGGGTGGGAATAAACCAAATGGTTGCAGAAAGGGGGGGGGGGGGGTCAAGCAGACGATTCAAGTTGCAATACCGCTAATTTTTTAACCTCACGTCTCTCTTTTTTTTTTTTAAATACGTCATGTTAAACATGATAAATTATACAATTATAAAAAAAAGAACTGTTGGAATGGGGGTGTAGGGTTGGGAAAGGAGTGTTTAACGGGGGGGGGGGGAGGTAGGGAGAGGTGTCACGTGGTATTGTTAACAGGGTGAACATGCAGTTATTCTAAATGCCCCTTTTTATAATTTTATACATTGAGACCCACTGCGATTCGGGCATGTCTTTAGTGGCGGGCGGTGGAGGGATGGAGGGAAGGATGGGTGTGGGGCTAAGTGAAAGAGAATTGATAAATTAGAAAAAAAAAGAACTATTGAGAAAGAGCCCTTTAAAATATTATGAATGAATTTAAGATTAGTCAATGATATGGTGTTGTGAGCGTATCACCATTTTCAACTCCAACTGCGTGCCTAATAGCCGGGCCTGTTCAGCTAGTTTAGTTATAAAGAGAAAACGTTTTCACATATTTGTTTCAAATTTTATAAAAATAGACAGTGAAGTTTATGAATTTTATATATTTTAATTATAAGATGCCCCCCCTCTCCCCTGGGTTTTGACGTAAAGTACGTGCTGGCGGAAATGGTTGACGTAAAGTACGTGCTGGCGGAAATGGTTGACGTAAAGTACGTGCTGGCGGAAATGGTTGACGTAAAGTACGTGCTGGCGGAAATGGTTGACGTAAAGTACGTGCTGGCGGAAATGGTTGACGTAAAGTACGTGCTGGCGGAAATGGTTGACGTAAAGTACGTGCTGGCGGAAATGGTTGACGTAAAGTACGTGCTGGCGGAAATGGTTGACGTAAAGTACGTGCTGGCGGAAATGGTTGACGTAAAGTACGTGCTGGCGGAAATGGTTGACGTAAAGTACGTGCTGGCGGAAATGGTTGACGTAAAGTACGTGCTGGCGGAAATGGTTGACGTAAAGTACGTGCTGGCGGAAATGGTTGACGTAAAGATAATTAAAAAAAATAATTGTAAAGTTAGTATAATTTTATGAAGTTATATATATAATATATACAATTTTTATTGGAATTTTGTTATTTCAAATAGTTGTATACAACCAAGTTAAATTAGGGATAGATAGATAGATAGATAAAATGAAACGTTTGATTTACTAATTGGTTAATTATCGCTTGAAGTTATCTCTCTTTTTATTATTATTATTTCTACTGACAAAGATAAAACTAATACAATTACGGCACTATCTAAACATGAAGGGGCAAATAACGTTATTGAAGATTGTTAATTGTGAAGAACGTTATTGCAGAATGAATGGTGTAGGAAACGATAATGGTATGGAGAGGGGTGGATGACGTCAGAACCTGCTAACGTCAGCGAATTCAAATAATATTATATAGGCACTGGACATTATTAGTTATATCTCGGCTCAGACTATCAAATAGTTACAGTAAATTAATTTTGTTGCTGTGTAATTTTACCGCACAGACCTGGTGTATGTCATGTAACCTCGTGTAGCAAGTCTGTACATCAAACTCTGGCTTTACCTGGCAAATAGTGATAGGCGGGGGTGAGGAGACAGGAAGGA
The DNA here is from genome assembly GCA_021962125.1 of Bulinus truncatus. Classification (NCBI taxonomy): domain Eukaryota; kingdom Metazoa; phylum Mollusca; class Gastropoda; family Planorbidae; genus Bulinus; species Bulinus truncatus. Next base: position 26,952 of record JAGDYQ010000122.1, read on the forward strand.
GATAGAGCTGTGAACCAAGCAGAGAAGGGGCTGATTCTAACTCGCTCTTCAGTGATGTGGGCCATAAACTTGGGAGTGCAGCGATCGTACAGTTTCAGTGGCCCGTTGGCCGTCACTTCAAACTATCAGCTGATAGAATCTCTACCGGTTTGTTTGAAAAATGAGATCTTGCTACATTGTTGAAATGGTTGTGGGACATGCTACAGTGTATCTGGTGGGGGAGGGTGGGACATGATACAGTGTATCTGGTAGGGGAGGGGAGGACATGATACAGTGTATCTGGTGGGGGAGGGGAGGACATGATACAGTGTATCTGGTGGGGGGAAGGGAGGACATGATACAGTGTATCTGGTGGGGGGAGGGGAGGACATGATACAGTGAATCTGGTGGGATGTTAAGACATGATACAGTGTATCTGGTGAGGGAGGGAAGAACATGATACAGTGTATCTGGTGGGGGGAGGGAAGAACATGATACAGTGTATCTGGTGGGGGAGGGGAGGAAATGATACAGTGTATCTGGTGGGGTAGGGAAGAACATGATACAGTGTATCTGGTGGGGGAGGAAATGATACAGTGTATCTGGTGGGGGAGGGAAGAACATGATACAGTGTATCTGGTGGGGGGAGGGAAGAACATGATACAGTGTATCTGGTGGGGGGAGGGAAGAACATGATACAGTGTATCTGGTGTGGGAGGGAAGAACATGATACAGTGTATCTGGTGAGGGAGGGAAGAACATGATACAGTGTATCTGGTGAGGGAGGGAAGAACATAATACAGTTTATCTGGTGAGGGAGGGAAGAACATGATACAGTGTATCTGGTGGGGAGGGAAGAACATGATACAGTGAATCTGGTGGGGGAGGGGAGGAAATGATACAGTGTATCTGGTGGGGGGAGGGAAGAACATGATACAGTGTATCTGGTGAGGGAGGGAAGAACATGATACAGTGTATCTGGTGAGGGAGGAATAACATGATACAGTGTATCTGGTGGGGGAGGGAAGAACATGATACAGTGTATCTGGTGGGGGGAGGGAAGAACATGATACAGTGTATCTGGTGAGGGGAGGGAAGAACATGATACAGTGTATCTGGTGGGGGAGGGAACAACATGATACAGTGTATCTGGTGAGGGAGGGAAGAACATGATACAGTGTATCTGGTGGGGAGGGGAAGAACATGATACAGTGTATCTGGTGAGGAGGGAAGAACATGATACAGTGTATCTGGTGAGGGAGGGAAGAACATGATACAGTGTATCTGGTGAGGGAGGGAAGGAAATGATACAGTGTATCTGGTGAGGGGAGGGAAGAACATGATACAGTGTATCTGGTGGGGGAGGTAAGAACATGATACAGTGAATCTGGTGGGGGGAGGGGAGGAAATGATACAGTGTAACTGGTGGGGGAGGGAAGAACATGATACAGTGTATCTGGTGAGGGAGGGAAGAACATGATACAGTGTATCTGGATAGGGAGGGAATAACATGATACAGTGTATCTGGTGGGGGAGGGAAGAACATGATACAGTGTATCTGGTGAGGGAGGGAAGAACATGATACAGTGTATCTGGTGGGGGAAGGAAGAACATGATACAGTGTATCTGGTGAGGGAGGGAAGAACATGATACAGTGTATCTGGTGGGGGAGGGAAGAACATGATACAGTGTATCTGGTGGGGGAGGGAAGAACATGATACAGTGTATCTGGTGGGGGGAGGGGAGGAAATGATACAGTGTATCTGGTGGGGGAGGGAGAGAAATGATACAGTGTATCTGGTGGGGGGAGGGAAGAACATGATACAGTGTATCTGGTGGGGAGGAGAGGAAATGATACAGTGTATCTGGTGGGGGAGGGAAGAACATGATACAGTGTATCTGGTGAGGGAGGGAAGAACATGATACAGTGTATCTGGTGGGGGGAGGGAAGAACATGATACAGTGTATCTGGTGAGGGAGGGAAGAACATGATACAGTGTATCTGGTGAGGAGGGAAGAACATGATACAGTGTATCTGGTGAGGGAGGGAAGAACATAATACAGTTTATCTGGTGAGGGGAGGGAAGAACATGATACAGTGTATCTGGTGGGGGAGGGAAGAACATGATACAGTGAATCTGGTGGGGGAAGGGGAGGAAATGATACAGTGTATCTGGTGGGGGAGGGAAGAACATGATACAGTGTATCTGGTGAGGGAGGGAAGAACATGATACAGTGTATCTGGTGAGGGAGGGAATAACATGATACAGTGTATCTGGTGGGGGAGGGAAGAACATGATACAGTGTATCTGGTGGGGGAGGGAAGAACATGATACAGTGTATCTGGTGGGGGAGGGAAGAACATGATACAGTGTATCTGGTGGGGGAGGGAAGAACATGATACAGTGTATCTGGTGAGGGAGGGAAGAACATGATACAGTGTATCTGGTGAGGGAGGGAAGAACATGATACAGTGTATCTGGTGAGGGAGGGAAGAACATAATACAGTTTATCTGGTGAGGGAGGGAAGAACATGATACAGTGTATCTGGTGGGGGAAGGGGAGGAAATGATACAGTGTATCTGGTGGGGGAGGGAAGAACATGATAGAGTGTATCTGGTGAGGGAGGGAAGAACATGATACAGTGTATCTGGTGAGGGAGGGAATAACATGATACAGTGTATCTGGTGGGGGGAGGGAAGAACATGATACAGTGTATCTGGTGGGGGAGGGAAGAACATGATACAGTGTATCTGGTGAGGGAGGGAAGAACATGATACAGTGTATCTGGTGGGGGAGGGAAGAACATGATACAGTGTATCTGGTGAGGGAGGGAAGAACATGATACAGTGTATCTGGTGGGGGAGGGAAGAACATGATACAGTGAATCTGGTGGGGGGAGGGGAGGAAATGATACAGTGTAACTGGTGGGGGAGGGAAGAACATGATACAGTGTATCTGGTGGGGGGGAGGGGAGGAAATGATACAGTGTATCTGGTGAGGGAGGGAATAACATGATACAGTGTATCTGGTGGGGGAGGGAAGAACATGATACAGTGTATCTGGTGGGGGAGGGAAGAACATGATACAGTGTATCTGGTGAGGGAGGGAAGAACATGATACAGTGTATCTGGTGGGGGAGGGAAGAACATGATACAGTGTATCTGGTGAGGGAGGGAAGAACATGATACAGTGTATCTGGTGGGGGAGGGAAGAACATGATACAGTGTATCTGGTGAGGGAGGGAAGAACATGATACAGTGTATCTGGTGGGGGAGGGAAGAACATGATACAGTGAATCTGGTGGGGGGAGGGGAGGAAATGATACAGTGTATCTGGTGGGGGAGGGAAGAACATGATACAGTGTATCTGGTGGGGGGGAGGGGAGGAAATGATACAGTGTATCTGGTGGGGGAGGGAAGAACATGATACAGTGTATCTGGTGGGTGGAGGGGAGGACATGATACAGTGTCACTCCCCACCCCCAACTCCTATCCTACCGTACTCTTGACATGAAACTGCTTAGACTGTTGACGACATAGGTTTAGAGTCTATTCATTGAATATACAAATAGACATGAAGCTATTCGTTGTTTAGTTGTATGTTTAAGATTAACTTCTTTCATTTTTAGAAGTTATTATATGAGTCAAGAGATTGTGAACTTTTAGGTCTCAAACAGCCTGTCAGGGCCGTACTGGACCCGAGGACTTAAGTTGCCCAAGTCTTACCAATATTGTGACCTAGCTGTAGCTATCAACGGTCCATATTTATGGTCTTAAATGTAACCAATGAAGTTCAACCTATTCAATATTGAGGAATATAAAGTACATGAAATGGTCATATCTTATTTTGTACCATCATGCATAAAGAAAATTAAATTGACATAAAATATCAATTTGAAACAAATCTTCTCATTACTGTGACGTCTTTCCTTTAGCTTGTAGGCCGATGTGACCAGCCCATGTGACAGTGGATGTTGGGACAATTAAACAAAAATTATTCCCGCCCCCTCCGTCTATTATACATCATCCAGAGTAACTCTGTCATAACCAAGGTAATATTTTAAACTTCTCTCCCTTTCCTGTCTCTATTTAGATAATTACAAAGGTGAAGGACATAGATGGAAGGAAATGTCAATGTCAAGGTTATTATTTTTTAAGTAATTCAATTTAAATATTTTGGACGAGAATTTTTTTATTCTTCTTATTTTTTACATCCTATATTTTGACACATTAGAATTTGTTAATAAACGGTGTTTCAGTCAGCCATCAAACTTAGTGACACGTTATGGTATTCTTGCATCATTTATTTGGACACATTAGAATTGGTTAATAAACGGTGTTTCAGTCAGCCATCAAACTTAGTGACACATTATGGTATTTATAGAATGTGTATGTTCATCTTGACAGTTGTGAAATGACGCTTCATACAGTGGGTGCCTACTGGGGGAACCGCCCCACGCACCTTGCTGTTACAAAGGGCATATAACCAATGTTGGGGGCACGATTTACAGTTATATATACATTAGCTTCAATCTAAAGCCTTAAATGTAATACATTCACTTTGGTTGACGTGAGTGAAGGGAGTAAGCACGATGTGGATGCGTTATCAGCATTGCTAACATAACGTTGTCATTTACACGGCTCCCATAAGTTGCAGTGGTTAGAAGATAGCCATGTTACAACCCGGCTCCCATAAGTTGCAATGTTTAGAAGATAGCCATGTCACAACCCGGCTCCCATAAGTTGCAGTGATTAGAAGATAGCCATGTTACAACCCGGCTCCCATAAGTTGCAGTGTTTAGAAGATAGCGATGTTACAACCCGGCTCCCATAGGTTGCAGTGTTTAGAAGATAGAGCTGCCACAAACAGGCTCCCATAACTTGCAGTGTTTAGAAGATAGCGATGTTACAACGCGGCTCCCATAGGTTGCAGTGTTTAATTCGAAAATATTTCATTTCTACATTTTATCTTTGTATTAAAACTTAAACCTATAGTTTATGGCCCATATAATGGTCTGTGTATAGGCGCAAACAACGTCTTTTTATATGTATGGGTGCATACAACGTCTGTATATCTGTTTTTTTGCATACAACGTCATTATATCTGTATAGGTGCATACGACGTCATTATATATGTATGGGTGCATACGACGTCATTATATATGTATGGGCGCATACGACGTCATTATATATGTATGGGCGCATACAACGTCATTATATATGTATGGGTTCATACATTATGTTTATGTCGGTATGGTGTATACATTGTGTTTATGTCGGTATGGATAAATACATTGTGTTTATGTCGGTATGGTGTATAGATTGTGTTTATGTCGGTATGGATGAATACATCGTGTTTATGTCGGTATGGATGAATACATTGTGTTTATGTCGGTATGGATGAATACATTGTGTTTATGTCGGTATGGTGTATACATTGTGGTTCATACATTATGTTTATGTCGGTATGGATGAATACATTGTTTTTATGTCGGTATGGTGTATACATTGTGTTTATGTCGGTATGGATAAATACATTGTGTTTATGTCGGTATGGTGTATAGATTGTGTTTATGTCGGTATGGATGAATACATTGTGTTTATGTCGGTATGGATGAATACATTGTGTTTATGTCGGTATGGATGAATACATTGTGTTTATGTCGGTATGGTGTATACATTGTGTTTATGTCGGTATCGTGTATACATTGTGTTTATGTCGGTATGGATGAATACATTGTGTTTATGTCGGTATGGATGAATACATTGTGTTTATGTCGGTATGGTGTATACATTGTGTTTATGTCGATATGGATGAATACATTGTGTTTATGTCGGTATGGTGTATACATTGTGTTTATGTCGGTATGGTGTATACATTGTGTTTATGTCGGTATGGTGTATACATTGTGTTTATGTCGGTATCGTGTATACATTGTGTTTATGTCGGTATGAATGAATACATTGTGTTTATGTCGGTATGGTGCATACATTGTGTTTATGTCGGTATGAATGAATACATTGTGTTTATGTCGGTATGGTGTATACATTGTGTTTATGTCGGTATGGTGTATACATTGTGTTTATGTCGGTATGGTGTATACATAGTGTTTATGTCGGTATGGTGTATACATTGTGTTTATGTTGGTATGGATGAATACATTGTGTTTATGTCGGTATGGATGAATACATTGTGTTTATGTCGGTATGTAGTGTTGTTTTAGTCCCAGGTCATATTTTAGTTTCAGTTTTTATTTCGTTTTTTCTGTAATAATTTTAGTTTTCGTCTAGTTTTAGTCTTGCTTCTAATTTTAGTTTTAGTTTTAGTTCTCGTTGACGAAAAGTCAACATTTTCGTTAACGAAGGTTTTAGTTTTAGTTTTCGTGAACGAAAGTAACACTATATTTTAGTTTCAGTTTTTATTTCGTTTTTTCTGTAATAATTTCAGTTTTCGTCTAGTTTTAGTCTTGCTGCTAATTTTAGTTTTAGTTTTAGTTCTCGTTGACGAAAAGTCAACATTTTCGTCAACGAAGGTTTTAGTTTTAGTTTTCGTCAACGAAAACAACACTATCGGTATGGTGTATACATTGTGTTTATGTCGGTATGGTTCATACATTGTGTTTATGTCGGTATGAATGAATGCATTGTGTTTATGTCGGTATGGTGTATACATAGTGTTTATGTCGGTATGAATGAATACATTGTGTTTATGTCGGTATGGTGTATACATTGTGTTTATGTCGGTATGGTGTATACATTGTGTTTATGTCGGTATGGTGTATACATAGTGTTTATGTCGGTATGGTGTATACACAGTTTAAATTTCACACACATGTATCAGATGACACAAACTGTATTCACTACATTGACTCACGCTTTGTTTGTTGATGCTTACATTTATCAACAACATTCATCTGAACAAAAGACTGTGGAGAGAGGTGGGCGGGTGGGGATTTCCTTATCCCCAGACGTCTATCCAATAGATTCCCCCACACACACTCTCACACACACATTCATTCACTCACACACACTCACACACACTAACACACACACTCACACACTCACATACATACTCACTCACTTACATAAACACTCACACAATCACATACACTCACACACACACACATACACTCACATACACTCATACACACATCTAATGCACTGCTTGATCAAGACCAGGTTTGTGAAATATTCCTCCCAGCGACTGAGTAATGTGAGTACTGAAGCAGGGAGTCTGTCCCTAGTGTGAGTGTACTAGTATACCAAGTTGATCACAGTAGGCCTGTAGTTACCAACAAACTATGAACCGAGGTATTTTGAGTTATGTGGGTATAGTTCTGTATCCGTTCTGTGATTTATCAAAGAGAAAAAATAATTTCCAGAACTCTCCTGTCTTAAAAAATCATAAAAACTTACATATTATGGGGCTGAGTTACACAATATGATGTAATATTTCAAGAACTATCTACCTGCTGCCTATATAGATCGTTAAATTACCTGTGTCTACGTTATATTCCCGGTAAGCTTCTAATTAGTTGGAATTATTTGATTCAGCTTGAACGGCGTACATGAAATCAAAATGTGCTATTTGTGTGAGAAGAATGCTGCACTATATAACATGAAGAACTAGGTACATTATTCTCTTTCTCTGTTTTATCCGGCCCGTGCACTTTATTATTAGTTACATGTAGCTTATATCAGATATTATCTCCCTTAAATATCAATACTTTTATTTCAGATCCGGCCATTTTGTTTAATTTCTGCACTTAATCCGGCCCTTCCGTGATTCACAGTTTGCCCCCCCTCCTTCCCCTGTGCTAGCATATTACATGAAGTTTGACCAAGGACATGTTACATGAAGTTTGACCAAGGGCATGTTACTTGAAGTTTGACCAAGGGCATGTTACATGAAGTTTGACCAAGGGCATGTTACATGAAGTTTGACCAAGGGCATGTTACATGAAGTTTGACCAAGGGCATGTTACATGAAGTTTGACCAAGGGCATGTTACATGAAGTTTGACCAAGGGCATGTTACATGAAGTTTGACCAAGGGAATGTTACATGAAGTTTGACCAAGGGAATGTTACATGAAGTTTGACCAAGGGCATGTTACAGGAAGTTTGACCAAGGGCATGTAATATGAAGTTTCACCAAGGGCATGTAATATGAAGTTTCACCAAGGGCATGTTAAATGAAGTTTTTCCAAGGGCATGTTATTAATACTCAATTTTAGACTTAAACTTAAGTTAATGTTAAGTGAAATGTAACCAGGTAAAGTCATCAATCATCGCCACCATGACATAAGCCACTGGCATGCTATGATAAAGGATATGTTTGACGTCATGATCGTGCAGCGGTCATTATGTCAATTTGATGTCATCTATGGGTGTCAAGTTATACGTAGGCAACTATTGTTTTGTTTTCCGAATTCGTTTAGGAAATATTTTATATTAAAATATTCTTTTAAACCCCTAATTGACAACTTGATAAATTTGATTACTGATGATCGGCAATGCACAAATTGATACTCGTTGATGCAGATCATATAATGAGTAAAACCAGAATCAGCAAATTAAAATCCAAGTATTTGAAAGATTTTGGGAATCAAATAAATTATGTTATTAGAAATTAAGTTTTTATTTTATAAGCTTTTAAGTAGTTTCACTTTCGTTGGCTTAGTGTTTGACTGGGTTAATGTGTGGCTGGGTTTGTGTGTGGCTGGGTTAGTATTGGCTGAGTTTGTTTGTGGCTGGGTTTGTGTGTGGCTGGGTTTGTAGGGTGGCCCAAAATAACATTTTATCAAATTTTTTGGAGCATTTTGTTTTTTTTTATGTTTCCTTTGACTTCAAAACAGCACAGAAAAAATTTCATGAATATTTGACTTTATTTAGTACTGCCTCGTCGACACTGAAATTTAAATCATTTTGAATGAATTTTGACTATGAGTATATATATAAAAAGCAAACAGAAAATGCTAGAAGGTTCTTGAAAGTTTGTAAAAAATCTATACAATTCTAGAAAGTTCTGGAAGGTTATATAAAATCTTCTAGAAGCTTCTAGAAAATTTGAGAAGGTTACGGGAAATTCTATAAAAATCTAGAAGTTTTGATTTTCATATAAATAGCCAGCTTCACCAGTGCATTTCAATTTAGTTATAAAAATGAAGTGTTATAAGATCAAGTGTTGCGGTTATTTAAATATCATTCATTTAGTTATGACTACTAGGTCGAAAACTGTAGTTCATTTAATTGGTGAACCATCTGAAAATTTTTATGAACGAATTCTTCCAACAGCGACAATTGTTTTGAGTGTATACTTTCATTTACACAAAATTAATAAAGTGCCCAAGAAAGATGCTATGTCTGATGTCTTGCAAAGACTGTTTAGCATCTAGCATAAAGCGCATATTCCTACGGCTGAAAAACGGGCTATCATTAAAAAGTTGGAAGTACTTATTGACAAGTACCGAGAGGTTGAGAAGAATGATAAAAGAGGAGGAAAGGTTCAACGTGCAAAAGAATCTGACTTTGTTAGCTTCATATCATCCATCTTTGACATCGCACACATCAATGCTCATACTATGATCAGAATTGAAGAAGACATGCTGTTCTTGCAGGACCAGCGAACTGAACGCAAAATGGTAATGGGAACTGAAGACAAAACATTGGCAAAAAAGGAACAGCGAGCTAAAAAACTTGAAGAATAGGTTGATTGAAAGACTTGCACAGGTAAAGAGAAAAGATGTTGCTGTAATCCATAATCATGCTGACCTCTCAGTACCAAGCAGCAGTGATTGTTCATAGTAGGAAGACGGCAACCAATTCTATCAAGTGCCGAAGAAATCGACATCAATTCTGCCTAAACGAAGTCGCTTGAAAGCTATGGATGTTGTTTCGCCATTGGTAGTCTCTGCTCTTGATCGCACTGAATAAGTGATAGACAGGCAGTTCAACTTTCTGCTCTGACGAAAGTTGATGATGCAGAAGCAAAGGATATGGCTTTGTCAAGGAGAAGCGTGCAAAGATCCAGAAAAAAACATCGATCCAAAAAAGCAGCTGATATCAAAGAAAGTTTCAAGTTGATGGTCCACTGGTAGTCCATTTGATTGGAAGTTACTTCCTGCAATAGATGGTAGTCCAGTGTAGGAAAACCGTGTCGCTATCCTCGTCTCTGGATAAGGTGTTGAGAATCTTTTGGGTGTGCCAAAAGTTAAACAAGAAACAGGGAAACTTGTTTCAGAGGCGGTTGCAAATATTTTAAAGAATTGGCAATTGACAGAAAAGATCTCTGTCATGTCGTTCGACACAACTGCGGCAAACACAGGCCACATCAATGTAACATGTGATATTATTGAAAAGAAATTGAGTAAGAAGCTGCTTTGAATACCGTGCAGACATCATATACTTGAGCTGATATGTGTAAAAGTCTCAAAAAGACATTTGGGGGTAGTACAATTAGACCAGATGTGCTGCTATTCAAGCGCCTTAAGACGTTTTGGCCAAAAATAAGACAGGCAGAATTAAGTATATGCCACGATGTTCGACTGGGGCAAACTCTCAACCAATAAAAGAAAAAGTCATCACATTTTGTTCAAATATCCTCCAAATGAAAGACAATACATAATATTTGTCACGTGAAGATTATAAAGAACTTCTGACTCTGAATCTTTTCATCCTGGGAGGAATCCTCCCCCCTCGGGATGCGTTTTCGTGTTCCAGGAGCTTATCACCATGCAAGGTGGATGTCTAAAATGATCTCCATCAGGAAGATTTATCTCTTCTGTCATCCATTCAAGCTGACTAATATGAAAACAGATCTATTGCAGAATTTGGTATCTTTGTATCTTTGGTTTATATTAAAGCTTGGATTCAGTGTATTATTCAAACAGACGCACCTCTGAATGATCTGGATTTCATCAAGCTTCTTATTGATTATAAAAAAAATTTCCTCTCCATTTCTCAGACTGCATTGAAAACGATTGGCCGATATATCTGGTACCTTAGTGCAGAACTCATTCCTCTGGTTTTCTTTTCTCAATGTATCTCAATGGATGAGAAAAACAGCCTTGCTGCTTGCTTAAGGCAATTCATATATGATCCTTCAGCACTTCATAATATGACATTAAAAGATTTTGCGACCTCGTCATCGTTGCTCTTCTTTAATGCTCTTCTACTTCCCACAAATTTTCTTGTAACTGATGCTTCAACCTGGCAACAGACTCCATCCTTTCAGAAGGCAACATCAGTGGTCTCTTCCTTGAAAGTTGTCAATGACTGTGCCGAGCGGGTAATAGCACTGGCGTCATCATTCAACTCATCTCTCACCAAATCAGAATAGGAAAATACTTGCAATACTTGCTCGAAATTGTTGAACAGCATCGCAAAGAGTTTCCAGATGCAAAAAATCAACTGTGCTGAAGAGATCGCATATTGAAGACCTTCAGGACTCAGAAAGTAAAGACTAAAAAACTTTCAAAGTGTATTTTTGAATGGCGTAATTAGAAGTACTCTGCAATACAGTCAGGTTAATGTGTCAACATTAAACATTAATTACACCGAATTAGACATGTTGAAATATTAAATAACATAAAATACAATGATATGCAACAGTTACTGCTTGTTTATTCATGCTATACTAATGATCGTCAGTTCACCGCTTCTTAAAAAAAGCTTTAGTGTACTTTTCTTCAACTTTGGCACTCTCTTTCTGTAATCTTCTACAACTTGCAATAATCTCTGCATTTCAGATTCCGTTTTAGTGATTGACTTATTAAATGATGACATCAGTGCAACTGACCGCTCGGCTGCATCATTGACGCCTTAACGGAATCAACAATACATTTAGCTTCAGCAAATGACGGCAATTGATCCCAGGATAATGGGTCAACTTCATCGAAGCTGGTATCAATACCGACTGAACGGATTGCAGAAAGTGATGAGGTACCTACAAAGTGATACAGTTAATGCAATTCCTCAATTTAAACACTCGATCCGTCAAGTCATCGCCAGTCTTCAGCATCGCTTTAGAAACTTTTTCAGGCAACAACGCAAGAAAAAAGCACATCTGGACTACTATACCAAAGATGGCTTTCAGATTTCATTTTCGCAGCATCAGACAACGTTTTGTCTATGACAGAATTTCGTGAGATCTGCTGGAATAACAATAGATCCTTAGACGGAGCATTACGACTCACAGGACATGTGATTCAAGCTTTGACATAAATGTGAGTGGCAAACAAGCAGAATTATTGCAAAATCTTTACCTCTGAAGGTGGGAGCTAGAACTGATTTCTAAACAAGTAGATCTTGAAGCAGTATATCATTTTTGCCCTCCAGCGAACCATATGGTAATTGTCTAGCGCATGAAAGTGGTACAGTTGGTTGCTTACACTGACGCCAAATACCAACAATCAGGTTTTGATCATCCCTTTGTAAACTTCACGTGGTATGTAACTTGAGGCACTTGAAAGTCTTGTAGGAATGACACAACACTGTGTTTGTGTTCCACAATAAATGGATTATCTAGTCTTGAATCCTCTAGCGGACTATACAGCTGCTGATCAACTTTAGGCCAAAAGCGTTTGAAACGTTTGAACAGTGAAATTTTAGGGCTGTTTGTGGAGACAAAGAGAAAATAAAAACTCCAATGATCAGTTCTTGCACATGATGTCGGCAGGCAAAATGTAACAGCTCCCTTGCAACAATTTAAATGTCCGCTTAGTAACACCAATGTTGACGGATGTTGTGTCTAAACACATACCAGTAATCTCATCCAATACATCACAAAGTCTTAACAGCTGTATTATTGCATTGGTTTGTGCCTTACCAGCACGGTTGGTATTTTAGCTAAACCTAAAATCTCAAATTTTTTCCCATTTAAAACTACAGCTAATCTGTCTACGTGTGACTGCAGCTCTGGATAATCTGTAGTTTCCTCCATTATCTTTCCGTTCCAGTGAATGACCAATGGGCATTTACTTTTCTAAATTGAAATTCTGATTTCAAATTTCTTGTCTGGCATTAAAACCTCTGATATAAGCTTCTTGTAGTAAACAGGAATCTCAATTTTAAAATCAACGTCATCTTTACCTTCATCCTCACTTTCGCTGTTGTTTGTGGACCAAGTAGTTACAGCAGCATTCAGATGTCTTCTTTCGTCTTCAACTACTCTTTGATTCTCTTCGACTGCTTTTCTTTATGAAAATCGTTAACAGTTACCTTAATGCTTTCGAATATTGTCTTCTTTAGTACCTTGTGATTTTAGAAAACCATTTTCATAGCATGATCCAAGGTCAATAAGACATTACTAGGCAGACAAGAATCCGTTTGACAATCAACACAACTTCAGTTTTACATCTTGTCAATACACTTTGTGAATTACCACTTGATGTAATCAAGCCATATCAATTCAATAATTTGTAGTTAGTCTACAACTACTTAATTATCACGCAAACTTGAATAATAAAATTAAAGGGTCATTCCATGTCAACTCAACCAGTTTTTTGACAATTGTTCACCCGACCCTCTCAGATCTTCCTGAAATTTTAATGGCTTGTGGTACATTCAAAGTTGAGTAATTCCTGCAAATTTCAGGCCATTTAGTCAAAAACTTTCCGAGATATGATTTTTTAAATTTTTAAGGGTAGTCGCGAGTTTGCGTGACATTTACATTTTTGCGATATTTGAAAATGAATATTTCAAAAACCAAAAGAGATATCAAGCTGAAATTTTCAGTATTTTCTCATTGTTTTATCCTCAATTGAATGATGTATTTATCTTAAGTGTAGCTTGCACACAGAATGCCCTAAAAAATTCCAAACATCGCACTTCATACAGTATCATCAATATTTGACCCCGCACGCTACGGGCCTCATTAACGTGTATTATGGAAAATCAGCATAGCAATGAAATGTCAATCAAATTTTATGAAAAAATACAGTTAGTTTTAAGTTACAAAATCAAATTACAGATCGTTTGTTGATATCAACCATACAAGCAACCATGCAAGGCGGATATCAGCGTATGCTCATTATGCTGCCAATGCAGTTAACTGATGGTATGTTATCTGTGTACACACAGTCCTACTATCAAACAGTTTCTTGTAATTGGCAAAATGCACATCATCATAGCAATACTGTCTTGGTGAGCTGCCAGACAACATTGGTGGTGGAAGATTGCACAGTACATTAGTAAATGGTATCCAGCAGATATCGTCACGACTTGGCCAAGTTAATCTGTTTGTAGGTGTTCTGTTCATGAACTTGATCAAGATATCTTGATGTTCAACAGAACATGCACCCAATAAACCAATCAGTGTTATAAACAACAGCCACAAACTGTCCTGGGTGCAGATCTGCTATGCTTGGTGCCGGTTCAACTACCCGGTCAGGTTCTTGTGACACATTGACGATCATATCACAGTTATCACATGACAACCTGCCACAAACCGGTGGTGTGACCGTGTACCACGAATGGCTTGAATTGAAGCAAATCGTTCAACCAAACTACGATGCACTTTAACGTCATCCTTTGCTGCAAAAAAGAAATGAATTCCTGGAACGTTTTTTTGGTTGCCCAATCGTACACCTGATGTGGCATTAGTTTTTAATGTTGCAGAGTTGCCTGCAAACTTGCTCTCGCTACTAGCCTCTTTTAATGTGCCACCAATACCATCCCAAGGACTTTTTCCAAAACTGGTAGCAAACAATTTCCATTCTGCTTCACTGCCAAAATCTGTTTTATGCAGATGCAGATTCTTGAAGTTTTTGCAGTTTTTATATTGTGCTGCTGTCCCATTACTGAAGTAAACTTAGTTGGCCATGATACGTAACCCAAGGTTATGGTCAAGCTCCCAACTTACTTTGTTGCCCGTAATGACACTTGCATAGAGAGCATGATCACCCCCTACCTTTATAAAGTTCAGTTAGAATAAGTTAATATACATTACATGAGAGAAAGATGTAGTAGAGTATAGCGCTGACAGGCTTAGAATAGACATAGATTTTGTAGTCTGTCATAGCAGAAGTAGTTATGAGATCTTTAAATAAGCAGAGTTGTATTATAGTTGTATTAAATTATTTGTTATATTGTGTACTGCACTGAGTTTTGTTGTATGTATATATATATATATATTAGTTCTATAACTTCTGACGTCACATAGAGGAATAAGTTATATCAAAAATAAGATAAAAGAAGACATAGAAATGAGTACTCATGTGACCTATTAACAAAGGCTCCAAAGATCAAATATTAATAAATTGTCATAAATTTTTATGAAAGTAAATTTTTCTTATAAATTTTTTTTTAAAAAGTTCATAATTTTTATTTCAATTACATGAAATCTGAACATACAGTGATATAAAATGAAATAATTAAGAAACCATTGAAAAAAATTTTTTTTGACATTTTTGCATTACATTCATGATGTATTTGCAAGCAAATATTACACAAAAAATTCATTTAAATTACTTATTCACTTAAAGTAAAAAAAATGAAATTCACAATAAGAAAACCCAGTCCGTCAAAGATGTCAGTTCAAACATTCAAAATTACTATGGTCTACGATAATGTAGAAATCATGCGATTTCATGCAGATTTTTCACCAAGAAGGCGTTAAGACACCAACATGAAATTTTCACCATAGCTAGTACTTGCCAAGGTAAACAAGTGTGCAAAATATGAAAAGTGTGAATTACTGTCCACATGGTCATCTGGGGGTCGCAATGCGTGCAAAAATAAAAGACCATGATGCTTAAAGGGGCCCACCATGAGTACACTATTATTGATTTACAGGAAATCTCTATCAAAATAATAAACACATATATGGTACTTACTAATTGTATAACAAGCATCATTTCATGTCTTATAGGTTCTTGGCTATACCGGGTCAAATATTGATGAAAACTGTCTTAAATGCAATGTTTGGAATTTTTTCAAGTTACATCATTCAACTTAGGATAAAACAATGAGTAAATACTGAAAATTTCAGCCTGATTCCTCTTTTAGTTTTTGAAATATTCACGTTCAAATATCGCGAAAATGTAGATGTCACGCGAACTCGCGACTACCCTTAAAACTTTAAAAAATCATATCTCGGAAAGTCTTTGACCAAATGGGCTGAAATTTTCAGGAATTACTCAACTTTAAATGTATCACAAGCTATGAAAATTTCAGGAATATCTGAGAGGGTCGGTCGAACACCACTGGTTGAGTTGACATGGAATGACCCTATAATCTAAAATTCAAATATCACGATATACTTTTAATTTTACAATGAACTAAAATTGAACAACAGCAAAAGCAAGCAAGAGACGCATCAGAACTGCCGCATTATCTCATATAGTGAAACTTCGTGTCGCTTGAGCGACCTCTAAAAGTGGTCATTTTTTCAAAAAGTTTAGTTTTTCTTGATTTGCTTGTCAAATGGAAAAAAAAATGAACCACAATGCATTAGAATCGGAGAAAATTATTTTTAGAGCATTTTCGAAAAAAAATGCTCTATTGTCCCCGTTTTGTCTGTCTGTCTGTCCGTCATCACCCTAGATCTCAACAACCATAAGTCCTAGACCCATGATGTATATATCATTTGTAGGTCTTGGCCTGTCAAGAAATGACTTTTTTCCATTTCGCGATCTGACCTCTCAGGGCCGTAAAAGGGGCCTTAGTACCGTTTTTTACTATATAAGCTATATTAATAAAGGAGCGCTATATCTCAGCAACTATAAGTCTTAGACCCATGATGTATATATCATTTTGTAGGTCTTGGCCTGCCATGTGTACATCAAAAGTTCATTTCGCGATAGGACCTCTGAGGGTCGGGATTCAGGGCTCATAAGGGGCTTATATATTATATATACACCTTGTACGTTCAATAGCCCGTTCATTTGGTGCGAAATACTGCAGCACGTAGTTTCACCAAGATTTATTAAGAAACTCATCAAATGAAATAGTAAGCTTGTGTTCTGAGTTTAATTGAAAGACGGAGTTTTCGGACGATTAAATGACTATAATTTCGAATGTTTTCAATTATGAGTCCTATTTCAGTAACCACAAACCACTTGTAGTTAGATTTAAGAGAAAATAATTTTTTTTTCAAATATAAAGAAACGTCTTTATAAATTTTTTTTTACAGATATATGCATTACACAATTGAATTTATAAACATTTCCAAAATTTACAAATATTTACTGAAAGATAGCATACGTACTGATACATAACATGAAAATGCGCTAACACGTCCTGTGTCCAGAATGGAACAGGCTTAATTGCTTGTTTTACCATGCAGTGATGAATCACCAATCGGTACAGTGAAGCAGAAAACTAAAATGCTCATGAAAACAAATCAACTTTATTTTTTTTCCATTTTAAAGTTAGCCACCCTACTGGGTTTGTGTATGGCTGTGTTTGTGTGTGGCTGGGTTTGTGTGTGGCTGGGTTTGTGTGTGGCTGGGTTTGTGTGTGGCTGGGTTTGTGTGTGGCTGGGTTTGTGTGTGGCTGGGTTAGTGTTTGGCTGGATTGTGTATGGCTGGGTCTGTGTGTGGCTGGGTTTGTGTGTGGCTGGGTTTGTGTGTGGCTGGGTTAGTGTTTGGCTGGATTAGTCTGTGGCTGGGTCTGTGTGTGTCTGGGTTAGTGTGTGGCAGGGTTTGTGTGTGGCTGGGTTTGTGTGATGGCGTGGTTTGTGTGTGGCTGGGTTTGTGTGTAGCTAGTTTGTGTGTTGCGTGGTTTGTGTGTGGCTGGGTTAGTGTTTGGCTGGGTCTGTGTGTGGCTGGGTTTATGTGTGGCTGGGTTTTGTGTGTAGCTGGGTTTGTGTGTGGCTGGGTTTGTCTGTAAATGTTGCAACTAGATTTTGAATCTTTTTTAAACTAGTGTAGAGGCCTATATTTGGCACTCATTGACATTGTAGATGAATATACCAGATGTTTTTCATTTTACGTCCATGAATTAACAACTTTAAAAATTATGCAGCTAATTAATTTTGAGTAATGTTAATATTTGTGCAATATTTGTGTTGAATTTTTTTTAAAGATGAATACAAAACATAGCAACAGTGAAGAGCGAAAAAAAGTAAAAACATTTTCTTGAGTCTTATATAGACTAACCAATTTAACTTACATTAAATTGTGTAGAAACAATTGAACGTTTAATTTTTTTCAAAACTAAAAAATATTAATAAATAAATAAATATATATATATATATATATATATATATATATATCTTTATTAATTTCTTTTTTTAAATTAAGCTTTAAAATTATTAGAATTAGTTAAAATGTAATGGAATAACTCATCTTATTATACAATTGTGATAATATATTTATTAAAATTAAAAACTTGTATGAGTATGGTACTCTGAACTTAATATTTCTTTAAACTAGTTGATAAGTGGCAATAGAAAAATAAATAAATAGATAAATAAATAAATAGATAAATAAATAAATAGATAAATAAATAAATAATCTATACATCTAGATTGTCACCGAGTTTAAATATTACTAATGATACTTTTATAAATATTTGTCTGAAATAATAAGCAGTTGTTTTGTTTGTTTGTTTTTAACTTTGTAGTGCATTTTTAATAAACCTACTTTTGTAATGATTATTTTTGAAATCTTAGTTTGATTTTTTAATATTCAGTTTAGTTTAAAAGTTGATATAAAAGACAGTAGTGATTTTTTTTTTAAATATTGTGGTGAATTTGAAATGTCTGTGATTTCTTTTATAATCGGTTTAATGTAATGGGCTTACAAAGGTATCTATAAGTGCAAACTTTTAATCAAGAATATCCTTGGTAGAATCATGGATGTTTGGATATAGCAAGAGTGTTTGGATATAGCAGGAGTGTTTGGATATAGCACAAGTGTTTGGATATAGCAGGAGTGCTTGGACATAGCAGGAGTGTTTGGATATTGTAGGAGTGTTTGGATTTAGCAGGAATGTTTGGATATAGTAGGAGTGTTTGGATATAGCAGGAATGTTTGGATATAGCAGAAGTGTTTGGATATAGCAGAAGTGTTTGGATATAGTAGGAGTGTCTGGATATAGCAGGAATGTTTGGATATAGCAGGAGTGTTTGGATATTGTAGGAGTGTTAGGATATAGCAGGAATGTTTGGATATAGTAGGAGTGTTTGGATATAGCAGGAATGTTTGGATATAGCAGGAGTGTTTGGATATTGTAGGAGTGTTTGGATATAGCAGGAATGTTTGGATATAGTAGGAGTGTTTGGATATAGCAGGAATGTTTGGATATAGCAGAAGTGTTTGGATATAGCAGAAGTGTTTGGATATAGCAGGAATGTTTGGATATAGCAGGAGTGTTTGGATAAAGCAGGAATGTTTGGATATAGCAGGAGTGTTTGGATATAGCACAATTGTTTGGATATAGCAGGAATGTTCAAACTACGCCCTGCAGTAGACTTATAATTGCGGCCAAAATACTAAAGCAAGATTGTAATTAAAATAAACAAAAACAATTACAATTTCATTTGTTTATTTACTTGTTTGTCGTCAGAGAATAAAACCTCAGACCCAGTTAATAAGCTTAGACGATATTTAGATGAACACATTAAGTCATTTAATGGTTGCAGAGTCAAGTATAGAACTGTTGTTCAGAATACCTTCTGTTCAAACTATTGTGTACATAAATGTAGTAGAAAAATAATTCAGCTGTAGAATAAAACGGGTTAACTCGGGTTTATATACATTTATGACGCATTTGTATTTGAGTTATCTGTTGTTCGCTATTTGAAATATTTCTTTATGAGACTGAAGAATTATCATTATATAGGTAAACAAAGAGAAATATTCACTCTTTGGTTTTTTATTAGATTGAAGAATTTGACAACAGAAAACAAGATATGAGAAAAAATGCAAATCATTCGAGCATATAATAATAGCACGAAACACACAAAAAAAAATGTCAGAGGATTGTTCATATAGCTCATTGAAAATATTAACTACTTGTGTTGAGTCAAAGATGAAATTATTAATTGTAACTGCTTCTCTTGAGTCAAAGATTAAATTATTTATTGTGTCAAAAACAATAAACGAATTCATGAGACAATGAAATGAAATATCCTTTTACATTTTATACGGATGGTAAAGTACTGGACAGTTGACATGGGCGTTATTGGTTCGATCTCCGCTGAGGACCAATGGATATTTCAGGTCATGGTTAAAGTCCCCGCTATATCTCACGTGGTACCTCATTGGCTATTGCACTAGTGTGTTTTGGTGGGGATGAAAGAAGGACACCATAAAAACCACCCCATTAGTGATTTATAGGATCCAATAGATTTCATCTCATCCTTACAGGGTCTTCACACACTGTATTTTATTTGTTTAGGTTATAATTTCACCGCTGTTAATTTGTGAAAAGTATTTGATGTAGCCCGCCGGCAACCCAGTATGCGTATGCGGCCCACATGTGCTAAAGGTTTGGACAACCCTGGTCTATATATATATATATATATATATATATATATATATATATATATATATATATATATATATATATATACAACATTTTAATTCTTATCAATCATCTTTCAAACACACTATAAATCTAACAAAACATTTTGAATACAAAATGAAACAGATGTACATTATCTGGCATAACACACGGTTAGACTTTTGGGTGTATGCAAAATAATAGCCCAACAGATATCAGTGGCAGCTATCTACAGACGTTTGAATGATGTTATCAGTGGCAGCTATCTACAGACGTTTGAATGATGTTATCAGTGGCAGCTATCTACAGACGTTTTAATGATGTTATCAGTGGCAGCTATCTACAGACGTTTGAATGATGTTATCAGTGGCAGCTCCCTACAGACGATGGTATGTTGTTATCAGTGGCAGCTCCCTACAGACGATGGTATGATTTTATCAGTGGCAGCTCCCTACAGACGATGGTATGATGTTATCAGTGGCAGCTCCCTACAGACGATGGTATGATGTTATCAGTGGCAGCTCCCTACAGACGATGGTATGATGCAATGACCGCCATGTGAGTGGGGATGGTCCAGTCTGCAGGGACATTGAAGTGACCGATGCCTCTCAACACAATGACGTAGAAAACAATCGACCTGGTCAACGATGTCTGGATGAACTAACATCCCGATGATACTAACATCCCGATGATACCTCCCCACCCCTCTACTCACACGAGCACACACCCTTGATAGTCTGCTCGTTAAGTCTAGCTTTTTTAAGACGCCAACTGATGAATTATGATAGAGAAGAGAGAAGTAGACCGAAGGGAGGAGAGAGAGAGAGAGAGAGAGAGCGTGGGGGAGAGACTGCAGAGATGAAGAGCAACGTTGTTCAAGATAAATTGACGATGGGTTAAAGAAAGTCACTACTACAGACGCAATAATCTTCCATTCCTTTTAACGCCCCCCATCCTTTAAACGACTTTCTACAAGAATCACAGTTTTATATGATCTAATCAGGACAAAATATCATCTGAACAGTTTTATGTGATCTAATCAGGACAAAATATCATTTGAACAGTTTATATAACCTGCACTGTTTGACATGAAATAGCACACAAAATCAACATGCACTGAAAGCGTATCAGTTGAACATTGCCGTGATAAACTGCGCAGTAAAGCACGAACCTATCAACGCGCATACAGCGAAGCGTATCATTTGAATAATATCAAGACAAACCGACTCTTTAAATAAAACTATTTGAATGATCCCAATCATGTTGGAGTCCTCATTATAGTGAGTATACCTCGATCAGCACTTTAGTTCGTTGGTGTAGTAACCATGGAAACAGCATGGGGGATCACATCCTGTTTAGATTCCTCAGCATTTGCTCTTAGCGTATCGCCTGCTTTCATTAGGATTTGAACCCATGGCATTAACATGGCTGACAACCACTCGGACACAGTAAATTGCACGACCTCCCACGCATGAATTAAATAATGACCGAATATAAATTATACATTAATTTATTTCATGTCTAAAAGGTTTCAATTTATACTTCTTAAAATTATTCATTTCTTTATCTACTCGAATCGTGTCGTCAAGTAAAACAAAGAGAAAAAAACTGCAAGCGTATTACACAAATGTTTCAAGGTGATTGGGGGAAAAATCAATATAGTGTTAATACCAGCTAAATCCTAAAAATCGACAGAGAGGTGTTGGGAAAGGGATTGCCCTGAAATGGGGGTAGGGTGTGAGCAGCACGACGAGTGACAAATGAAATGATTATTTATAGTATAAGGCGTTGTTTCAAAATATGTCAACAATCATTAGAAATAAAACAAATAACAAACAAAAACTAAAAAAAAAAGAAAATCGTCCCTTGATCTATTAGCATTAGTTGCTCGTCGATTTGTTGTGTTTGTTTAACTTGGTACAGTCGTTGTTTTTGTTTAACTTGGTACAGTTGTTGTTTTTGTTTAACTTGGTACAGTTGTTGTTGTGTTGGTTTAACTTGGTACAGTTGTTGTGTTTATTTAACTTGGTACAGTTGTTGTTTTTGTTTAACTGGGTACAGTTGTTGCGTTGGTTTAACTTGGTACAGTTGTTACGTTGGTTTAACTTGGTACAGTTGTATTGTTTTTGTTTGTTTGTTTAACTTAGTACACAGTAGGGCATTAATAAGACTGGGGTCACTGTAGGGAATTAATAAGACTGGGGTCACTGTAGGGCATTAATAAGACTGGGGACACTGTAGGGAATTAATAAGACTGGGATCAGTGTAAGGAATTAATAAGACTGGGATCAGTGTAAGGAATTAATAAGACTGGGATCAGTGTAAGGAATTAATAAGACTGGGATCAGTGTAAGGAATTAATAAGACTGGGGTCACTGTAGGGCATTAATAAGACTGGGGTCACTGTAGAGAATTAATAAGACTGGGATCAGTGTAAGGAATTAATAAGACTGGGGTCACTGTAGGGAATTAATAAGACTGGGATCAGTGTAAGGAATTAATAAGACTGGGGTCACTGTAGGGCATTAATAAGACTGGGGTCACTGTAGGGAATTAATAAGGCTGGGATCAGTGTAAGGAATTAATAAGACTGGGGTCACTGTAGGGCATTAATAAGACTGGGGTCACTGTAGGGAATTAATAAGACTGGGATCAGTGTAAGGAATTAATAAGACTGGGGTCACTGTAGGGAATTAATAAGACTGGGATCAGTGTAAGGAATTAATAAGACTGGGGTCACTGTAGGGAATTAATAAGAATGGGGTCACTGTAGGGAATTAATAAGACTGGGGTCACTGTAGGGACTTGATTAGAATTTTATTTAATGTATCGATATGATACATGTTTGTATGTAATTAATTGACTTAAGATCGTGGCACACTTAATTATAATACCATTAAGACTCTCCTTAGGTGTTGTTTAATGCCACATAAACTGAACTAATTTATTTGTTTTTTTTTTAAATTATGAAATAATTTTGATTAAAAAAATTGAAATCTAAGAACTTGCAATAAATATTTCAGAAGCTATACGTCACAGATTTCCTTTTTATTGTCACCAGTGTCCGGCAGCCATATTTAATTGTGGAAAACTAAAGTCTTCTAATAAAACTGCAATAATCCAAGAATAAAAGTAAAGAAAACGAGATTCGTTACATAAGTAAACTAGTTGCAAGTACCCGGCTTTGCCCGGGTTTAAAATAAGGTTTTCTATTTACATTCTGTTTTATCCCTACCCCCTCTCTCCCTTCCTCTCTCTCCCTCCCGCCCCCTCTCTCCCTTTCCCTCCCTCCCTCCCTTTCTCCCTCCCTCCCTCTCCCTCCCTCTCTCCCATCTCTCTCCGTCCCTTTCCCATCTCCCTCTCTCCCCTCTCCCCCTCCTTCTCTCCCCCGTCCATCCTCCTCCCTCCACCTTCCCTCTCTCTCCCTCCCTGCCCCCTCTTTCTCTTTATCTCTTCCTCCTATTTCTCCCATCCTCTCCCTCTCTCCTTCCCTCCCCTCTCTCTCCCTCCCTAACCCCTCTCTCCATCCTTTCTCCCTCCCTCCCCTTTAAACCTCTCTCTCTCCCTCCCCCTCTCTCCCCCTTCCTCCCTCCCTCATTCCCTCTCTCTCCCTCCCTGCCCCCATCACTCTTTATCTCTCTCCCTCCCTCTCTTCCACCCTCTCTCTCCCTCCCTCCCCTCTCTCTCCCTCCCTACCCCCTCTCTCCCTCCCTTCCTTTCTCTCTCTCTCTCTATATATATATATATATATACTTATTATTATGGCTTCACACTTCTTCTAAAATCCTTCTTCATTCCGTTACCTTCCTCAAACTGTACAAATCAGGGAGCATGAAAAAACATCAACAATTCTTTGCATCACAAAGGCACAATACAGCACCAGCGCGCAAGTTCTATTCGATCATCGGGAAATGACGTCACAGAGGAATTTTATTTATGGCGCCGTCGAGATTACTTTAATATAGTAAAATACTAAAATAAAAAAAAATAATTACAATTAAACTACCCATCGAGATGAAACGAAACCTGTCCTATAACCTTCTCCATGTAATTATTTGTATGTGTAACAAATTTCACTTTATTTGTTTGTCTGGATCTTGAGTTATAAGGGAACAGACAGACAGACAGACAGACAGACAACAAATGCGTCTTATAAGTATAGAGATAAATAAATATATATAATATGTTTACATGTTGTGCACATTTTTCATCTAATTAGCTCATGTTTACAGTTAAAATTAATTCTAAAAAATAGAATATTCAAGTTGGACACTGGCATTCCGTTTAGTTTGAAAAAAAAATAATTTTCATGCATAAAAACTCACCCATATGTTTGCTACCCTTCACTCAAACAAGTCAAGTTGAAAAGTCCAGATGGATATTTTTTTTAATTAAAAAACTCGTTTATGTGTCATGTATTTTTTAAAATTGTATTTATGTTTCAGACATAATGTGGTGTAGGAAGCCATTTATAATGTCCCACTACTTATCATTACAGTCATTTGTCTAGATAAACAGGCAGATATCATTATGCTATATATAGATAAACAGGCAGATATCATTATGCTATAGATAAACAGGCAGATATCATTATGCTATAGATAAACAGGCAGATATCATTATGCTAGGGATGCATATTTCCAAAGTCAATGATATATATATATATATATATATATATATATATATATATATATATATATATATATATATATATTCTTTCGTGTATGACCAGTGTCAGAGACGACATCCTAGTTTTTAGTTTTGATTCATCCCCACCAATGTGGCGCTCTTCTTGTACGTACGAGTGGCTGTAAGCCAGAGTAATTGCCCTTGATACAAACCGCCTCCATCAGTATGACGTAATCAATCTTGATCAGACCAGCAGTTAATCCGGATGGACGAGAAAAAAAAACTTCCCTTGAATCTGTCCAGGCGTCAGGATAACATTAGGGCAAACTGACACCCTCCCCTAACCCCCGACTGGTCTCATCCCTTCCTTAATGCAACCAGAGGCTGAAAGTTTGTAGCTGAATATGCACTCAGGATGTGTGTCTCCAACTGGGCAGGTAGTAATTACCAACATGATGGGCTGAACATCCGTCATAATTAGGGGCTTTCTTTTGTTTTCTTCCCTGTGAAAAATACAACTGGGCCCCCATGAAGATTCAGGTGTTGATATCTTGGGCCCCCATGAAGATTCAGAAGCTATTTGAATACTACCAGGAAATAACTAACCAATATTTGGGCAGATTTTCAGTACAGTTTCCAACTGTCCTATGGAGGGTAAATTATTTGTTTCTCGAGAGACCATTGAGCTTGTTGAACACTGTCACGTGTTTTATTCCCAACGACGTTGTGTCATCAACAAGAGCATCACCCTGTGGCACACGTCGCATCATTAACTGGACCACTGCCCAGTGGGACACGTCGTGTCATTAACTGGACCACTGCCCAGTGGGACACGGCGTGTCATTAACTGGACCACTGCTTAGTGGGACACGTCGTGTCATTAACTGGACCACTGCCCAGTGGGACACGTCGAGTCATTAACTGGACCACTGCCCAGTGGGACACGTCGCATCATTAACTGGATCACTGCCCAGTGGGACACGTCGCATCATTAACTGGACCACTGCCCAGTGGGACACGTCGCGTCATTAACTGGACCACTGCTCAGTGGGACACGTCGTGTCATTAACTGGACCACTGCCCAGTGGGACACGTCGTGTCATTAACTGGACCACTGCCTAGTGGAAAGTGAGGAACAAACAAACACTTTCAGTGGACGTAAGCATTAGGACAACCTTCGCTATCAATAATCTCCAATAAAATAACTTGATAGTTGTGTGAGAGATAGGGATCTGTGGCAAATTTCAGTTATTATAATCGGTCTTGATCACTATTATCGTTGTTGCCTCTGCTGTGGTAGTGATGTAGATAGAGGCAATAAATTTCCCAGGTTGAGTTGAGACAAGAACAAAGAGTTCTGAATATTTTTCACTGCATTAACCACAGTGTCAGATTTCTCTGATTTATTGAACCAAAAGACAACATTGTTCATTTTATGTGACATGGTTGGCTAGTATCAAAAGTTATGTTCTGTTTATTACTGAATCTAATGAAACTCTCTGGTCTGAATTCTGCAGTAAATATTGAAATATATATCGCCAGTCCTAGAACATGACTTGGACAATGTCCAATGGACATGCAAGTCACATAGAAATCTTTCTCTTATCACCTAGCTGTGGTAGATAAAAATGGCAGGGACAATGGTGAGGCGCAAAGTGGGGAACAGAGGTGAGAAAAAGAAAAATGAACTGTCCCTGACCTCATCTGACCTCTGGGATTAAACGTGGTGCAATAGTGGCCCACGTCACGTGACCATTTGGAATGTTCAGTTCAGATATATCGCTGTAATCGATTTAGCCTTTTTAGAAAACTTGGGGAGTCTAGGTGCACGTCCGTTTTTATGTGGGGAGTCTAGGTGCATATCTGTTTTTATGTGGGGAGTCTAGATGCACGTCTGTTTTTATGTGGGGAGTCTAGGTGCATATCTGTTTTTATGTGGGGAGTCTAGGTGCACGTCTGTTTTTATGTGGGGAGTCTAGGTGCATATCTGTTTTTATGTGGGGAGTCTAGATGCATATCTGTTTTTATGTGGGGAGTCTAGATGCATATCTGTTTTTATGTGGGGAGTCTAGGTGCATATCTGTTTTTATGTGGGGAGTCTAGGTGCATATCCGTTTTTATGTGGGGAGTCTAGGTGCATATCCGTTTTTATGTGGGGAGTCTAGATGCATATCCGTTTTTATGTGGGGAGTCTAGATGCATATCTGTTTTTATGTGGGGAGTCTAGATGCATATCTGTTTTTATGTGGGGAGTCTAGATGCATATCTGTTTTTATGTTGGGAAAACTGGACACATGAAGTGGGTTACTTAAGGGACGTGATATGAAGTGGGTTACTGTAGGGACTGATATGAAGTGGGTTACTTTAGGGACGTGATATGAAGTGGGTTACTATAGGGACGTGATATGAAGTGGGTTACTAGGGACTTGATATGAAGTGGGTTACTGTAGGGACGTGATATGAAGAGGGTTACTTTAGGGACGTGATGTGAAAAGGGTTACTTTAGGGACGTGATATGAAATGGGTTACTTTAGGGACGTGATATGAAAAGGGTTACTTTAGGGACGTGATATGAAGTGGGTTACTGTAGGGACGTGATATGAAGTGGGTTACTGTAGGGACGTGATATAAAAAGGTTCAGTGTAGGGGTTCTAAATAACTGGGGTCACTGTAGGGAGTTAATATAACTGGGGTCACTGAAGGGAGTTAATATAACTGGGGTCACTGAAGGGAGTTAATATAACTGGGGTCACTGAAGGGAGTTAATATAACTGGGGTCACTGTAGGGACTTAATTTATCCGTAACCCACTAACAACTGAAAGTCTAATCTTTTTTGTTTTTTTTTTTTTGTTTCCTTAAATTGACATTTTTTTTTCCCTCAACGATTTCATTTCAGTTGTGAATGTTCGTTATAAAACAAATTTATGTGTTCCCATCGCTTTCTAGATTTACCTTTGCCAAAAGATCCCAAGTGTGATTTGCCTAGAGCCCTGAGAATAAAGGTAGAACGGCCTCTAGATATGATTGGACATGTTATCAACATAACATTTCACCTTTGGAATTTTATGGTTAAAATTAAATAAATTCGTCACAAGTTTGTAATAGTATAATGCAAAAATACATGTAATAACAACAACTAAACAAATATCAAAAATTTGACATTTGAGAAGTGTCCTCGAAGAGTAAATGAATACCATATCCATTAGAATAAAAAAATCCAATGGTCTCGAAGTACTTTGTGTTCAAAAACACCCAAAGTCGTAAACTTACATAGTTACATGTGACTTGTTATTTATTTATTTGTCTTCATCTATAGATTTTTAAAATAAAAAGTCACGTCAGATTGGGAACAATACTCACAGAAATAGCACCAACCTGGAGACTATAACACCTGCCTGAGACATACCGAGATATAATACCTACAAATATATAACACCCACCTTAGATGTAACACCTACCATAGATATAACACCTGCCACAGATATAACACCTACCACAGATATAACACCTGCCACAGATATAACACCTGCCACAGATATAATACCTGCCACAGATATAACACCTGCCACAGATATAACACCTGCCACAGATATAATACATGTGTAGTCCGTCACCCTTGTGTCTCGTGAAACAATGTTTACTGTTTACTCAACAGTATTATTGATCTCGAGATGGTTTTTAAGAAGATTTTACAGAACACATGATTTACAGAACACACGATTTACAGAACACACGATTTACAGAACACATGATTTACAGAACACAGTATTTACAGGAACACATGATTTATAGAACACACGATTTACAGAACACACGATTTACAGAACACACGATTTACAGAACACACGATTTATAGAACACACGATTTACAGAACACACGATTTACAGAACACACGATGTACAGAACACACGATTTACCACAGACTTTAAAAAGTTCATTTAAATAAATACCGCACACCTTGAATTTTGTATTTTGTTGTTATAATTGGTATCACATAAAGTATCTCAAAAATAGATCTAATTTCTATTTTTGGGAAATAGAGATCTAATTATAATCACTAGATAGCAGTTTTTTTAATTGTTTGGTAAGAGTGATTAAATTATAATCACTACACAATAAATGCATGTATTTGTGTTTAGGTAAATAAGAAGAAAACACTACTGTGACAGAACCTGCTTTTAAAGTTTGTCTGGTTCTCTATCTACCAATGTCTGGCTACATCGCCATAAAGTACACCCTAGGGCAAGTACAGCTAGATGATAGGTCAGATCACGTGGCTTATTTCGTAGACTGATCAGTAGTTTGATATAATGTCGATGGAAATATAATGATTATTATTTGATATGCGCCTGGTCGCGCCCACATAAGTGTATTGTAATGTTGTATTCCATCAAATGTCAATAACAACAGTATCCTCTCTATTTAATTGATACATTAATCAACCATTAGGGGAAATAATATTTGGCCAGCTTGTCTTGTTTAGTATTCTAGATTTACTTCTCCATTCAGTTATCTACATTTTGATGATGTTACTTTTATATTAGAGTGAAATTTTTGACAGAATCTATTCAAATCTGATGAAAAAAGATTTTAAAATTGATATGCGGAGTGCTATCACACAGACACTGGTTGTAGTAGCTAGTGCTATCACACAGACACAGGTTGTAGTAGCTAGTGCTATCACGGAGACATGGATTGTATTGTGGCTAATGATATCATGCTGACATATTGCGTAATTTCATCATTAAAAGTCTTTAAATAAATCTATGTATCCTTGAAATACGATTACTTTCTGCTCAATTGAAGGCCTGCAACTAAAACAAATCAGCGACAGTTCACAGTCTCTCTATTTGTTAGTTTACTGTTTGGGGGGGGGTAGAGAGAGATAGAGAGAGAGAGAGACAGAGAGAGAGAGAGAGAGAATGTCGTACAGTGGATGAATTTCCCATTGTTAGATATTTTGCATGTTCCTCTATAATTGGCCTCAAACAACACAATCCGTTCAGTCTTGAAATGATGATAGGCGATATTTTCCTAATAAAAAAAGGTTTTACTCAAATAAAGTCATTTTTCTCGTCAAGTTCAATTTTTCCGAAAGTCCATGTGTCTCTGAAGTTTTGTATAGGATGAGAACAGCACCATCTGTTTCATCACCACATGACGTTGGTGGTTGTTTATGACCGACTATAACGTCTACATAGGCTACTATTTGTGTCTAGACACTTATCGGTACTGCTGAATTTTTCTTTTTCTTTTTGCGAAGCAACTAAAGGTTTATTTGTAGCCTTCACGTTACATTCAGTGGAGCCAGACTGATAGATCAACTTACGCCCAGTGGAGCCAGACTGATAGATCAACTTACGCTCAGTGGAGCCAGACTGATAGATCAACTTACGCCCAGTGGAGCCAGACTGATAGATCAACTTACGATCAGTGGAGCCAGACTGATAGATCAACCTACGCCCAGTAACACCAGACTGATAGATCAACTTACGCCAAGTGGAGCCAGACTGATAGATCAACTTACGCCCAGTGGAGCCAGACTGATAGATCAACTTACGTCCAGTGGAGCCAGACTGATAGATCAACTTACGCCCAGTGGAGCCAGACTGATAGATCAACTTACGCCCCGTGGCACCAGACTGGTAGATCAACTTACGCCCAGTGGAGCCAGACTGATAGATCAACTTACGCCCAGTGGAGCCAGACTGATAGATCAACCTACGCCCCGTGGCACCAGACTGGTAGATCAACTTACGCCCAGTGGAGCCAGACTGATAGATCAACTTACGCCCAGTGGAGCCAGACTGATAGATCAACTTACGCCAGGTGGAGCCAGACTGATAGATCAACCTACGCCCAGTGGCACCAGACTGATAGATCAACTTACGCTCAGTGGAGCCAGACTGATAGATCAACTTACGCCCAGTGGAGCCAGACTGATAGATCAACTTACGTCCAGTGGAGCCAGACTGATAAATCAACTTACGCCCCGTGGCACCAGACTGGTAGATCAACTTACGCCCAGTGGAGCCAGACTGATCTATCAACTTACGTCCAGTGGAGCCTGACTGATAGATCAACATGTCACTGATCGTAATGCTGTTTGTATTTGTTGCTGTTTATTTTGGCACATATAAATAAAAGAAAATCTTAATTAATGCAAATGTTAATTTGTTGCCACTCAAAAAACATATCCTGTTGAACAATAGATGGAAAAGTTTCAGTCAGACTTGGGGGGGGGGGGGGATTGTTAGCCTCCAAAAACAGAGTACGCTGTAGAGTGATTGCAAGGAAGGCCCTTTGCTCCGCAAGGAGCTAACGGAATTAAGTCAAGTAAGTATCACGACGAGCCCGTATATCACGACGACCCCGTATATCACGACGAGCCCGTATATCACGACGACCCCGTATATCACGACGAGCCCGTATATCACGACGACCCCGTATATCACGACGAGCCCGTATATCACGTCGACCCCGTATATCACGACGAGCCCGTATATCACGACGACCACGTATATCACGACGAGCCCGTATATCACGACGACCCCGTATATCACGACGAGCCCGTATATCACGACGACCCCGTATATCACGACGAGCCCGTATATCACGACGAGCCCGTATATCACGACGACCCCGTATATCACGACGAGCCCGTATATCACGACGACCCCGTATATCACGACGAGCCCGTATATCACGACGAGCCCGTATATCACGTCGACCGCGTATATCACGACGAGCCCGTATATCACGACGACCCCGTATATCACGACGAGCCCCGTATATCACGACGACCCCGTATATCACGACTGTACCCCGTATATCACGACGACCCCGTATATCACGACGACCCCGTATATCACGACTGTACCCCGTATATCACGACGACCCCGTATATCACGACGAGCCCGTATATCTCGACTGTACCCCGTATATCACGACTGTACCCCGTATATCACGACGAGCCCCGTATATCACGACTGTACCCCGTATATTACGACGACCCCGTATATCACGACTGTACCCCGTATATCACGACGAGCCCCGTATATCACGACGAGCCCCGTATATCACGACTGTACCCCGTATATCACGACGACCCCGTATATCACGACTGTACACCGTATATCACTACGAGCCCCGTATATCACGACTGTACCTCGTCAGTCACGACAACCCCGTATATCACGACGAGCCCCGTATATCACGACGACCCCGCATATCACGACTGTACCCCGTATATCACGACTCTACCCCGTATATCACGACTGTAACCCGTATATCACGACTGTACCCCGTATATCACGACGACCCCGTATATCACGACGAGCCCGTATATCACGACTGTACCCCGTATATCACGACGACCCCGTATATCACGACTGTACCCCGTATATCACGACGACCCCGTATATCACGACGACCCGTATATCACGACGACCCCGTATATCACGACTGTACCCCGTATATCACGACTGTACCCCATATATCACGAAGACCCCGTAAATCACGACTGTACCCCGTATATCTCGACTGTACCCCGTGTATCACGACGACCCCGTATATCACGAGGACCCCGTATATCACGACTGCACCCCGTATATCACGACGACCCCGTATATCACGACTGTACCCCGTATATCACGACGACCCCGTTTATCACGACGACCCCGTATATCACGACTGTACCCCGTATATCACGACGACCCCGTGTATCACGACGACCCCGTATATCACCCAACATCAATTTAATGCAGCGGTTCTCAACCAATAAGCGACTGTACCCCAAATTGTGTGTCCGCGGGAACCTCTCACACGTTAGTTCACAAATCAATGTGAACTTATTTTCATAATGGGATGTACCTTTATATGCGATACATGGTCACGTGGTTTGGTGATTTTGGTGAATTTTTTGTCACTGCCTACCCCTGCATACATTTTCACGTCCCCCTTGAGATACGAGTACCACAGATTGAGAAACGTGGCTTTCATGTAATACGAGACACAAATGATGAAGGTGTAGCATACTAGTAGACTCAAATGTACATACTAGTAGACTCAAATGTACATACTAGTAGACTTAAATGTACATACTAGTAGACTTAAATGTACATACTAGTAGACTTAAATGTACATACTAGTAGACTCAAATGTACATACTAGTAGACTCAAATGTACATACTAGTAGACTTAAATGTACATACTAGTAGACTTAAATGTACATACTAGTAGACTTAAATGTACATACTAGTAGACTTAAATGTACATACTAGTAGTTTACGCTCTCTCCAATATCGCAGACCAACTCACATGCAGATTTGTGATGTTTACGTTCTCTGCAATATCTCAGACCAACTCACATGCAGATTTGTGATGTTTATACTCTCTCTCTCTCTCTCTCCAATATCTCAGACCAACTCACATGCAGATTCGTGATGTTTACGTTCTCTGCAATATCTCAGACCAACTCACATGCAGATTTGTGATGTTTACGCTCTCTCTCTCTCCAATATCTCAGACCAACTCACTTGCAGATTTGTGATGTTTACGTTCTCTCCAATATCTCAGACCAACACACATGCAGATTTGTGATGTTTACGCTCTCTCTCCAATAACTCAGACCAACTCACATGTTGATTTGTCGTCAACCTCAGCAGTAAAACCAATTTTTTCACGTGGTACATAATTTTTACAACTAGTTTTCTCTATCAAGCGGAACTTCCATTTCTACAACCCCTTTCATGTGTTCTTTTATTTCCTTTTTTATTATTTTTTGTGTAGGCCAGTGAAGATCTATTTATACAATTTATGGTTGTAGTGATAATGTATATATGACACTACCTGAGGTTAGACAACTACATTAACTTTACGGGGTGTGTGAGAATATAAGTGGGGGGGGTGCAGGTAGTTATTTATCTCCTACCGCCACTCTTACTGAACACGCAATACAGAGACTGAAAATACATTCTAGGCTAGTACATTGATTGGTTAGTACATTGATTGGTCAATACATTGATTGGTTAGTACATTGATTGGTCAATACATTGATTGGTTAGTTAATTGATTGGTCAATTCATTGATTAGTCAGTACATTGATTGCTTACTACACTGATTGATCAGTAAGTACACTGAATGGTCAGTAAGTGATTGGTGTCAGTACATAGAATTTTAAGTAAATTGATTGGTTAGTATATTTATTGGTTAGTACATTGATGGTTAGTACATTGATAGGTTACTACATTGATTGGTTAGTACAATAATTAGTTAGGACATGGATTTGTCAGGACATTGATTTGTTGGTACATTGTTAGCATCTGAAATTTTGCGTGTTTTTTTTTTTATTTTACTGACGTCAACACAAAAAGAATATCGTTGATCACAGGTAAAATTATAATTTAATTGAAAGTATCCTGACATTCTGTAACAAACGTCTATTGAGGACTTAATTGGAGAAAGTCATTTGTATTGAGATTTCAATTCAGTAGGTATATCGCAGACCACTGGTTCAAAACCTAGCTACGCCATATATCAGCTGATCGTTTTTTACAACATTTTGAAACACTAACTATTGGGAAGCACCAGTCAACTCAGTGGGACGCACCAGTCAACTCAGTGAGACTCACCAGTCAACTCAGTGGGACTCACCAGTCAACTCAGTGGGACTCACCAGTCAACTCAGTGAGACTCACCAGTCAACTCAGTGGGACGCACCAGTCAACTCAGTGGGACGCACCAGTCAACTCAGTGGGACTCACCAGTCAACTCAGTGGGTCTCACCAGTCAACTCAGTGGGACGCACCAGTCAACTCAGTGAGACTCACCAGCCAACTCAGTGGGACGCATCAGTCAACTCAGTGGGACGCACCAGTCAACTCAGTGGGACGCATCAGTCAACTCAGTGGGTCGGACAAACAAATGGCATGGCGAAATTGATTGCTTTCTTAAATCCAGAGACATATTTCATTTTCCAATAAATCTCCACATCAGAGAGCAATTACTCAGGATCACAGCCACTCACTCAACCTTTTAGTGATGTCACGTATTTATGACAGCTCATGATTTTAAATGTCTACCATTAAATGAAGATGGTATTTAACTCAACATATTTGTCTGTATGTGAATATTGTTTGTAACTGAAAATATGTGTCGCTGCATTAAGATTATAAATTGCTCACATTGGCTGAGGAAGGGTACTGCGTGCTGTGCAGCTTCACAGGGTGCCGAACTAGGAAGTGTACTGTGTGCTGTGCAGCTTAACAGGGTGCCGAACTAGGAAGTGTACTGCGTGTTGTGCAGCTTCACAGGGTGCCGAACTAGGAAGTGTACTGCGTGTTGTGCAGCTTCACGGGGTGCCGAATTAGGAAAGGTACTGCGTGTTGTGCAGCTTCACAGGGTGCCGAATTAGGAAGGGGTGCCGGGAAAGCCATGTTAAATATTTTTGCAATTTTTAGGCCGACAGGAAGGCGTTAAATAATGTAACTTTCACAGGGCTACATAATAACTAACTATGTCTCTGACTGCTCATACCACATGTATGACCTTTATGGTACAGGTAATCACAACTTACCATTCAGTGAGCTATACCTTCAACCAATCAACGCGTGCTGCTCACGGTAGACTTAAATTATACATGTAATCATTTTGTGCACGCATTCAAGGAACACAGTGACCTGACCTAATTATTCATTCCATCTGTTATGTGCTGATTAGCACTTATACATATTACATAGCTGTAACAAAAATGTCAGAGAAATACAGACATAGTTTGTACTCCCCGTCAACAGTTCATCCTGTTAGTGACGTGACGTAGTGCAGGCTAACTTACAGGGCTATTGGATCATCAACATTACCAAATATTATTAAGTCTGCTATCATTATCGACTGATGAAATGTACTGCCAGCAGACGTACAGTGTATTGAATTATTTGCGCTGATGTGTCGGCCGTACGTGTACTTATATACAATCAACTCTAGCATATCACGCTTCGATTACTCTCTACTTCTCTACATACAATCAACTCTAGCATATCACGCTTCGATTACTCTGTACTTCTCATTTCTTTAGTGGCGTCAGAAACTTCTTTGTAGCTAATTAGCAATGTAGCATAAATTATAACAGCCTTAAAGAAATGTAGCGAAAATTAGCTTAGCGCTTAAAAAATGTAGCGAAAATTAGCCATTTATTTCATAATAAATTGTATTAATATCTAAAACACACAAATACTTAAGCACAAAAGAGATGTTTATATACAATTAATAAAATTGGAATGTTCATAAAACGATCGCCTGAAAGTGTTCACTTTTATAAATCTCTTTATCATTATTATTATTATTATCCAGCTTTTTTGCGTCTATGTTCTTATATTTAATTTTATAAATTATGCTAACTATACAAAAACATAATAAACCATATGTGAAGATTGAAACTAAGGATGCCCTTTGCAGTACGCGTCTGAACGCTGGTCCTTGGTTTCGTGTCACAAAGAGCCGAAAGTGTAGACACATCGCAGTCCGACCCCTCCACATCCCAAGTTAGTTCCAATATCTTCCGAAATTACTTACATTTCGAAGGTAAGGATGTATAAATGTCTTACATATGTCATTGTAAGATTCTCTTATCAAGGCAAGTCGATGAAACCTATTGTAAATATCTCTAATCATGTCATCTAAATAAGATGCATGCTCTTATAAACTAGATGATAGATGCTCTTATAAACTACATAATACATTCTCTTATAAACTAGATGTTAGATGCTCTTATAAACTACATGATACATGCTCTTATAAACTACATGATACATTCTCTTATAAACTACATGATACATGCTCTTATAAACTACATGATACATGCTCTTATAAACTACATGATACATTCTCTTATAAACTACATGATACATGCTCTTATAAACTACATGATACATGCTCTTATAAACTACATGATACAGGCTCTTATAAACTACATGATACATGCTCTTATAAACTACATGATACATTCTCTTATAAACTACATGATACATGCTCTTATAAACTACATGATACATGCTCTTATAAACTACATGATACAGGCTCTTATAAACTACATGATACATGCTCTTATAAACTACATGATACATTCTCTTATAAACTACATGATACATTCTCTTATAAACTACATGATACATGCTCTTATAAACTACATGATACATGCTCTTATAAACTACATAATACATTCTCTTATAAACTAGATGTTAGATGCTCTTATAAACTACATGATACATGCTCTTATAAACTTCATAATACATTCTCTTATAAACTAGATGTTAGATGCTCTTATAAACTACATGATACATGCTCTTATAAACTTCATAATACATTCTCTTATAAACTAGATGTTAGATGCTCTTATAAACTACATGATACATTCTCTTATAAACTACATAATACATTCTCTTATAAACTAGATGTTAGATGCTCTTATAAACTACATGATACATGCTCTTATAAACTAGATGTTAGATGCTCTTATAAACTACATAATACATTCTCTTATAAACTACATGATACATTCTCTTATAAACTACATGATACATGCTCTTATAAACTAGATGATAGATGCTCTTATAAACTACATGATACATTCTCTTATAAACTAGATGTTAGATGCTGATATGAGCTCACTCAGTGAAACGAATGACTGATACATTTAATTAAATTTAAGTTCGTACAAACAGAAATGCTTAAAGCATTGAAAATCTGTGGATTCATTAAGCCGTTTGAGCGATTCAAGTGCTAGCACGTAGTTTCGTATTGAAGCTAACACTTTGAATGGAACGTTTGTTCACTGATGTTGGTGAAGATTTACTTGACTCAAAAACTAACAAGACTGAACAGCAGTATGACATGCAACTAGCCGGAATAGTTAACTTATTCTATTACGATTTCCAAAGGGGTTATTAATATCTTTTTTCCCCCAGTATGACAGAAATTCAGATTATTTTGTGTGTTAAGCAGGTACAGAGTCTTCATCAAGTCATTTTTTCATGTGATCTTAATTTGCTTTTGCATAACTTACTACAGGGGTTCTAAAACTGTTGGGAAAGTTTTTATGTGTTCATGAATGTGAGGCATTAAAGCTAAGTTCGGCCATTATGTGAAAGGTTAATGCAAAAAATAATTTGAAGATTTATTTATTGTTAAAAACTTTAAAAAGTAAAAACGTAAAACGTTTGTATTGCAAAATTTTAAACATTTAAAATACTGTGAGAAGAATAAGTACACAATAACACACCTAGTTATACATATAGAAATATACATACATACATATTGTCTAAATTGTGATGATAGTACACAATTGTTGCATAAATTGTCAAACTGTGACATTTTCCCGTCCCCTAACCCCATTAACGACCTACATAAGAAAATATGATATAGATGGTTAAATAGATGGTTTTATAAATGGTTATATAGATTGTTATATAGATTGTTATATAGCGTGTTATATAAATTGTTATACAGAGTGTGAGAAATAAAACCACAGAATTACTGGGACGTGTATCACGTGATGTCATGGATAAATGTCATGGATAAATGTCACACTGGATGTGTGCGCAAAGTTTGAGAACCCATCCCTTACAATGTGCCCCTGACTTCTGTCTGAGAACCCATCCCTTACAATGTGCCCCTGACTTCTGTTGTTAGAACCCACCCCTTACAATGTGCCTCTGACATCTGTTGTTAGAACCCACCCCTTACAATGTGCCCCTGACTTCTGTTGTTAGAACCCACCCCTTACAATGTGCCTCTGACATCTGTTGTTAGAACCCACCCCTTACAATGTGCCCCTGACTTCTGTCTGAGAGCCCACCCCTTACAATGTGCCCTGACTTCTGTTGTTAGAACCCATCCCTTACAATGTGCCCCTGACTTCTGTTGTTAGAACCCAAATCCTACAGTGTGTCTTTGACCCAGGGTCTTGTTAGTTGATAAACAAAGGGCGGCATTTTAAATGAACTCAAAATGGTGGCTTGTATTCACATAGGTAGTATTTAAATAAAAAAACAATCTTTACCAACAAATAAAATCCCAATTTAAGATAAAATATTTACACTAAAAGCGAAACTTATGAAGATCTCAATCACAACGGAAATTTCCACGCATTTATTATGCATTTAGATGTATTTAATATGGACTAAGAATTGAATAAATAGAACGGGAATTTAATAGTACTCAATATATAGTGACACGGGCAGACAATCGTGAACTATATAGCCATAGGATTAATGCATCTAAAAAATTGATATTAACCAGAATGCATATAAAAATTGATTTTTATGCGGATATATCATTTTAAATTGGACATAGAATGTAGATTAAAGAGACAGATATATAGACGGAGATTATGAAATAGATAAGATACCCTACAATAATTGCAGTAGGTGTCTGATATCGGAACGCTTTACCCCAACCAAATTTTAAAATCAAACATGAATCAAGTGAGTTGATATGTTATGTGGATGGAGGGGAAACAAACTGTGGCAGTCAACTCGTCCCTTCAACCTCCTACTCACACATCGGAGCCCATATCTTTACTTTACTTTAATACTTTGTACAAAAGTATGAGTTAAATAGAAAGTATAAATCAAACATCTGCATTATTGAGAAGTGTGTCATGTGATGTACTGGACGAATGGCAGAATGATTTTTACATGTCACATATGCCATCTTATGTCATATCTATTTCGATCCACAGAGACAACTGACATTTAAAAAAAGGATTGTATCAGTGATTGGCCTTGATGAGGATCTCAGTGAATTGATACATTTATTTACCTGATTAGCGGAAACAGGTGAGTTCATTCAATCTCTTTCTGAAAGCTTTTTTTGTCTTTTTCAACTCTGTATCAAAGTAAGTGTAGGCGACCAAATATATAAAAAGGCAGATCAAATTGAGAAATGAATTGTCCAGTATTGTTCATTTGTAATGTACTGACAGAATACAATGTATACATTCATTGTAAGTATTGAAGGAATGGGTCGACAAAACATGAGACCGTGTCGAGTATGGTAAAACTTTGATCCTACGTAGATGTCATTGGGTTTAATTAGCCGGAAAATGTCATTGTTAATAAATATTGAAAAACACAACAAATATGACATAATGTTAACATAAACAATAGTTGGCATAATGTTAACATAAACAATACATATGACAATGTATATTGTATTTAACTATTAGTATAAGCAACATATATCGACATATACAGTGATTACATGATAGTATTCAACATATATCGACATATACAGTGATTGCATGATAGTAGTCATGGGCATTAGTATCAGAACCGTTGTAAGAGGACTGCCCCCAGAACACTGGTCAGAAATCTGTACTGTTAAACAACCCCCAAGCTGTACAGTAATTTGCAAAAGTTGACATATCGATTAGTGGGTGTTTGTGATTAGAAGGGTCCCAGTAGTTCAGCCCAGTGTAGGGCACATAACTTTGTTTCATCTGTCTGATATACTAGCCGGCAGCATGGACCAAGTAGTTCAGCCCAGTGTAGGGCACATAACTTTGTTTCATCTGTCTGCTTTATACTAGCCGGCAGCATGGACCCAGTTGTTCAGCCCAGTGTAGGGCACATAACTTTGTTTCATCTGTCTGATATACTAGCCGGCAGCATGGACCAAGTAGTTCAGCCCAGTGTAGAGCACATGACTTTGTTTCATCAGTCTGATATACTAGCCGGCAGCATGGACCCAGTTGTTCAGCCCAGTGTAGGGCACATAACTTTGTTTCATCTGTCTGATATACTAGCCGGCAGCATGGACCCAGTAGTTCAGCCCAGTGTAGGGCACATAACTTTGTTTCATCTGTCTGATATACTAACCGGCAGCATGGACCAAGTTGTTCAGCCCAGTGTAGGGCACACTGCTTTGCTTCATCTGTGTGATATACTAGCCGGCATAATAAACGCATGCTGTGTGAAAGACAGTTATCGTAGAAATAAGTGTAAAAAGATATGTGACGAACTGCATATTATATTTTTATCTTGTGATATTGGATACAGGTTTCTTATAACTATTTCATTTTAATTTGCAGACAACAATCTAAAAATCGATAGCTTAGCTATGAAACAATTAATTCATAGAAAACAAGCCCCATGTGTTCTTTGTATTCAACAGACGTATTGTATTGTAATGAAAATTCTCCGACATTCTTGACTCTGCTAGTCATGTTCATACATCATGGGGGGGGGGGGGGGGGGAGTTTGAGACATTTTATCAGTTTCAACACTGATTAATAAGGATAAAATAAAATGGTTGCTTGCTAAATACAACGATAGAGCAGAAGACATTTAATGACCTAATTAAACACACACCGCATCACTGCTTACCTCACACAGCAAACTGCACACATTTAATGACCTAATTAAACACACACCGCATCACTGCTTACCTCACACAGCAAACTGCACACATTTAATGACCTAATTAAACACACACCGCATCACTGCTTACCTCACACAGCAAACTGCACACATTTAATGACCTAATTAAACACACACCGCAGCACTGCTTACCTCACACAGCAAACTGCACACATTTAATGACCTAATTAAACACACACCGCATCACTGCTTACCTCACACAGCAAACTGCACACATTTAATGACCTAATTAAACACACACCGCAGCACTGCTTACCTCACACAGCAAACTGCACACATTTAATGACCTAATTAAACACACACCGCATCACTGCTTACCTCACACAGCAAACTGCACACATTTAATGACCTAATTAAACACACACCGCAGCACTGCTTACCTCACACAGCAAACTGCACACATTTAATGACCTAATTAAACACACACCGCATCACTGCTTACCTCACACAGCAAACTGCACACATTTAATGACCTAATTAAACACACACCGCATCACTGCTTACCTCACACAGCAAACTGCACACATTTAATGACCTAATTAAACAGGCTTTTATTACTTTTTTTTTTTCAAATGTCTAAGACAGTGATGGAAAACAACGGGCCTACGGCCACGTAAGATGTTCATCGAATTTGAAGGTCACTTCGATTTGTTAGCCTCCAATACATATCTGCTAGTTCCCCACTGTTAGGTACAATAATTGAAAAGCATGTATCGAATATTTAGCTAAGTTTAAATATTTTTTTTTTCAGCCTTGGTGTCTTGTGGGTTTAATTAAAATATCTTTGGTGCTAAACAGAGCAGGATTGACGTATAACTACACAACCTATAGCTTTGGGCACGTCTAATTGTATATTTGATCTTCTTGGCTCTACAACCCAGTTGTACATGTAACATTGAAAGGTCACGAAAAATACTAGATATGGACATCAAGAGTAGCTGCAGTGAATACATTGAAGTAACAAAAGTGTATTGTCTACTTCAAGATATGCCACAGCATGCGGGATGTTATTTTTATAGTAAACCTGAAGCGGCCAATTCGCTACTTTTAATAAGTTCTCATTTATGTGTAGGCGTATGCTCAAATATTGGTCAAGATTTTTATTAACGATTGCCTAAGTTAGCAAGTCACTGCAAAGTACAGACATATCCAACAACACTAGAGCAATGATGCTTGGAAGTTTATAAGTGGCCATTCAGAGAATGCTGAAATAAAATCCCGGCAAGGGCTACAGACAATGATAAAAGATGGTTGTTCCAGACCTATTTTTTAGAAAAGAGAGAGACGTATGAAGACACTACATACTTAACAGTTAATAGAGGAAGGAATCGTTATTTTAAACCCGAATTAAACCTGAAATATGTATTGAAAATATTTGTATTGTAAAAGGTGGGGGGGGGGGCGCCCAGCTGCGGACAGGGCTTTAATGTGGTGCCCTTCTGGCTGAGAGAAATTAAGCTGTGGAGAGTGTGATCATTATTTGAAGTTCTAAAAGAGTTGAATAGGTTTGTGTGTTATCTTTCTTTAACATTGATATTGATAGACAGATGCAAACTAAAAATTGCTCATGATTTACAATGAATGAATAACAGAGTGAACATAGCCAGTCAAGGCCGTAGCCAGGATTTTGTTTGGAGGGGGGGGCCTGTGCGGCTGGGGGGGGGGCTGTGCGGAGAGTTTTATATAAGTAAAAATTGGAACGCAATGATAAAGAAGTATATTTTATAATAAAATTTGATTTTTAGAATTAATGTGGGGGGGGGGCTGCAGCCCCCTAGCCCCACCCCCGGCTACGGCCTTGTAGCCAGTAGCCTTCCTATCTGCTTGCATTCACAATTCTGTTAATGTTGACTAGCTGTTGTAATGTAGAGAATCTTACTTTGGAAAATAATAATTTTTTTGATAAACAGATTTACCAAGTATTTATTTAAAAAGAAAACAAGAACTTAAGAAAACTTTAAATTTAAGATTGGCTAAGAACTATTTGACGTTGTTCTGGATTATTTAATTAAAGTTCTAGTATTTTTTTGGGGGGGGGGAGTTTTTGCGCCGACACCGAACCGACTCCTCACAAGTACAAATGCCGACACCGACTCCGGACAAAATACAAATGCCGACACTGACATCCGCAAAAACTACCGACACCGACACCGGCTCCCCAGCCCTGCTTAAAAGGTTGAGATCTTGCGACAGTACTACAGTTGACAGTACTACAGTTGACAGTACTACAGTTGACAGTACTACAGTCAATAGTAGTACAGTTGACAGTACTACAGTAGACAGTACTACAGTTGACAGTACAATAGCTCCAATTCAGACGCTGTTGTTCGTAAAGCCAAGGGTCAAACTACTGCGATAGCTATTTTTAGCTTGGCACCCATTTTTCTGGAAAGCTTAACAGGATTTAAACTATGTGTACACCAGTGATTCTAAATGTGTATTTCTGCAATTACTCCTTCCTAGGCACACGTACATTATAAGACACTGCTCTACATAGACACACGTACATTATAAGACACTGCTCTACATAGACACACGTACATTATAAGACACTGCTCTACATAGACACACGTACATTATAAGACACTGCTCTACATAGATACACGTACATTATAAGACACTGCTCTACATAGGCACACGTACATTATAAGACACTGCTCTACATAGGCACATGTACATAATAAGACACTGCTCTACATAGGCACACGTACATTATAAGACACTGCTATACATAGACACACGTACATTATAAGACACTGCTCTACATAAGCACATGTACATTATAAGACACTGCTCTACATAGGCACACGTACATTATAAGACACTGCTCTACATAGGCACATGTACATTATAAGACACTGCTCTACATAGGCACATGTACATTATAAGACACTGCTCTACATAGACACACGTACATTATAAGACACTGCTCTACATAGGCACATTTACATTATAAGACACTGCTCTACATAGGCACACGTACAT
This sequence comes from Bulinus truncatus, assembly GCA_021962125.1. NCBI lineage: Eukaryota > Metazoa > Mollusca > Gastropoda > Planorbidae > Bulinus > Bulinus truncatus. Next base: position 71,434 of record JAGDYQ010000122.1, read on the forward strand.
TATAAGACACTGCTCTACATAGACACACGCACATTATAAGACACTGCTCTACATAGGCACACGTACATTATAAGACGCTGCTCCACAAAAGACTTAAAAGAGAGATAAGTTCATTTCAATGTGATTATTATCTCAAATAAAATCACGTTTATTAAAACTGGCGATCCCACTGAATTCCCCCCTCCCTAAAACAAATCAACCCCTCGTGGGGTATTGACGGTAGCACATGTCTAGAGCCACTGACAACAAAGCCTTTAAGGTCTAGGTAGAATGCAGAGCTATAATAGTGGCAACGAGGGCGAGGTGGGGGTGGGGCGAGAAGGTAATGAGGTTAAACAGAGACGGCTCTTACATGAACCCCAGGCTCTCATCCAGCAGGAAGGATTTAAAAACTGGAGTTAGAGCCAGACAACATTGTTGATAGGGGGGGGGGTTCACATACAAACACATATACAGACAACATTGTTGGTAGGGGAGTTCACATACACAAACACACATATACAGACAACATTGTTGGTGGGGGAGTTCATACAAACACACATATACAGACAACATTGTTGGTTGGGGAGTTCATACAAACACACATATACAGACAACATTGTTGGTGGGGGAGTTCATACAAACACACATATACAGACAACATTGTTGGTGGGGGAGTTCATACAAACACACATATACATTCAACATTGTTGGTGGGGGAGTTCATACAAACACACATATACAAACAACATTGTTGGTGGGGGAGTTCATACAAACACACATATACAGACAACATTGTTGGTGGGGGAGTTCACATACAAAAACACACACATATACAGACAACATTGTTGGTGGGGGAGTTCATACAAACACACATATACAAACAACATTGTTGGTGGGGGAGTTCATACAAACACACATATACAGACAACATTGTTGGTGGGGGAGTTCACATACAAAAACACACACATATACAGACAACATTGTTGGTGGGGAGTTCACATACACAAACACAGACATATACAGACAACATTGTTGATGGGGGAGTTCACATACACAAACACACACATATACAGACAACATTGTTGGTGGGGGAGTTCATACAAACACACATATACAGACAACATTGTTGGTGGGGGAGTTCATACAAACACACATATACAGACAACATTGTTGGTGGGGGAGTTCATACAAACACACATATACAGACAACATTGTTGATGGGGGAGTTCACATACACAAACACACATATACAGACAACATTGTTGGTGGGGGAGTTCATACAAACACACATATACAGACAACATTGTTGGTGGGGGAGTTCATACAAACACACATATACAGACAACATCGTTGGTGGGGGAGTTCATACAAACACACATATACAGACAACATTGTTGGTGGGGGAGTTCATACAAACACACATATACAGACAACATTGTTGGTGGGGGAGTTCACATACACAAACACACACATATACAGACAACATTGTTGGTGGGGAGTTCACATACACAAACACAGACATATACAGACAACATTGTTGATGGGGGAGTTCACATACACAAACACACACATATACAGACAACATTGTTGATGGGGGAGTTCACATACACACACACACATATACAGACAACATTGTTGGTGGGGGAGTTCATACAAACACACATATACAAACAACATTGTTGGTGGGGGAGTTCATACAAACACACATATACAGACAACATCGTTGGTGGGGGAGTTCATACAAACACACATATACAGACAACATTGTTGGTGGGGGAGTTCATACAAACACACATATACAGACAACATTGTTGGTGGGGGAGTTCATACAAACACACATATACAGACAACATTGTTGGTGGGGGAGTTCACATACAAAAACACACACATATACAGACAACATTGTTGGTGGGGAGTTCACATACACAAACACAGACATATACAGACAACATTGTTGATGGGGGAGTTCACATACACAAACACACACATATACAGACAACATTGTTGATGGGGGAGTTCACATACACACACACACATATACAGACAACATTGTTGGTGGGGTAGTTCACATACCCAAACACACACATATACAGTGGAGAGAGAATACTTTGGAATATTTAATTTGATTTGGATGTACCGGGGAATTACCTTTGTCCGAAAACAAGAAGTCGTACTGGTTGTAATAGGAGCTTGTCACTGCCATATACTCTTTTGTTAAACCTGAAATGTCTGACATATATACATCACGTTGTTGTTTGAAATCATTTCTAGTGAAAAAATACTTTGGGATAACTGACATGTTTTAGTTTGACATGGGCGTTAAATATTTTAGTCATTTAAGAAAACCTTGTCAGCCTATGTATAATTTAATACTGTAGTCAGCCTACGTATAATTTAATACTGTAGTCAGCCTACGTATAATTTAATACTGTAGTCAGCCTACGTATAATTTAATACTGTAGTCAGCCTACGTATAATTTAATACTGTAGTCAGCCTACGTATAATTTAATACTGTAGTCAGCCTGCGTATAATTTAATACTGTAGTCAGCCTACGTATAATTTAATACTGTAGTCAGCCTGCGTATAATTTAATACTGTAGTCAGCCTGCGTATAATTTAATACTGTAGTCAGCCTACGTTTAATTTAATACTGTAGTCAGCCTGCGTATAATTTAATACTGTAGTCAGCCTACGTATAATTTAATACTGTAGTCAGCCTACGTATAATTTAATACTGTAGTCAGCCTGCGTATAATTTAATACTGTAGTCAGCCTACGTATAATTTAATACTGTAGTCAGCCTACGTATAATTTAATACTGTAGTCAGCCTACGTATAATTTAATACTGTAGTCAGCCTACGTATAATTTAATACTGTAGTCAGCCTACGTATAATTTAATACTGTAGTCAGCCTACGTATAATTTAATACTGTAGTCAGCCTGCGTATAATTTAATACTGTAGTCAGCCTACGTATAATTTAATACTGTAGTCAGCCTACGTATAATTTAATACTGTAGTCAGCCTACGTATAATTTAATACTGTAGTCAGCCTACGTATAATTTAATACTGTAGTCAGCCTACGTATAATTTAATACTGTAGTCAGCCTACGTATAATTTAATACTGTAGTCAGCCTACGTATAATTTAATACTGTAGTCAGCCTACGTATAATTTAATACTGTAGTCAGCCTAAGTATAATTTAATAGCGGGGCCGCCCAGAGAAATCCCAGGCCGCAATACAAAAAGGGGGTGGGTGGTTTAAATAAATACAACAACATACACAAACATTCACAGACATACACAGACATACACAGACATACAACAACATACACCAATCTAATTTCAAATTCCACATAGAAACAACAAAGTTTTCAAAATGCATGTAGAAAAAAACAAAAAAGAGGCACGCGACGGCACTGTTGAGTCCCTCGTGAGCCCCACATTTCCCGGTTTCAAATGTCTCGTTCTTTATAAAATTATGTCATAACCAAACGTTTAATCTAGATATACGTCCTAGGCCCGCAAAAGAAATTTACACTACATCCCGCAAATGGCACTCTTCGAAGCCCCGCAAATGACACTTGTCCTAGGCCCCGCAAGAGACACTCTTCAAAGGTCCGCAAACGAAACTTGTCTTAGGCCCACTAATGACACTTTCCCCCCCCCCCCCAAAATAACACTTGTGCTAAGCCCGGAAAAAAACACTCTTCAAAGGCCTGCCAATGACACTCATCCCAGGCCCCGCTAAAATTGCCTCTGATTTTTTTAACGTTATTATCTGGAATACATTACCTGCCGTGAAATATTTCTTTCACATCAAATCCAGATTTAAAAAAAAATAGCCAATGGGAAGGCTAAAAAAGCAATTAAGCCTGTTCCATTCTGGACACAGGACGTGTTAGCGCATTTTCATGTTATCTTTCAGTAAATATTTGTAAATTTTGGAAATGTTTATAAATTCAATTGTGTAATGCATATATCTGAAAAAAAAAAGATATTAAAAGGACAAGTAAGTCATGTTGAATAACTGTTACAAAAATAAAAAATGATTACGCCCCTTTGATTAGCTTTTATTATTTATATTTAAAATATAAGTAAAACGGTACATAACAAATTCTTATATTTTGATCCTGAGAGGTCAAATCGCGAAATGGACTTTTGATGTACACATGGCAGGCCAAGACCTACACAATGATATATACATCATGGGTCTAGGACTTATGGTTGCTGAGATATAGGGCGGTCCATTATTAATATAGCTTATATAGTAAAAAACGGTACTTTATAAGGCCCCTTTTACGGCCCTGAGAGGTCAGATCGCGAAATGGAAAAAAGTCATTTCTTGGCAGGCCAAGACCTACAAAATGAAATAGATCATGGGTCTAGGACTTATGGTTGTTGAGATCTAGGGTGATGACAGACAGACAGACAGACAGACGAAACGGGGACAATAGAGCATTTTTTTTCGAAAATGCTCTAAAAAATTCATCGGATTAAACAAGCCTCAAGTCACGTGATAGCGGCCATTGAACAAAAAATTTCGACATTGTTTCTGGAGACACTAATTGGCACTTGACGAAAAATGTAAAGAAAAACATTAGAATAATTAGGCTGATAGGTATTTGTTTAAGATCTAATTAAAGAATTTGATTTTCTAACGGAATGAGTTATAGATAAACTGTATTCTTCTATAAGGAAATGAATTATAAACTGTATTATTTTGTCTATTTTTATGTTTAAAAAAAAAGACAATTCGTATTTTGAAACATTCCAATAATTCACCAGTCTATGAAGAATATATGTATATATATATATATATATATATATATATATATATATATATATATATATATATATAAGGACAACGTTTAAGTAAGAAATTAAGATAGAAAGAAAAAAGTTAGAAGCCAATTGAACTTGCGCGCGGGTGCTGTATCGTGCCACACCATCTTGTCTTTGTGCTGCAAAATGTCATAATGAAGTAGTCATTTTTTTACTTTTCAGTGAATTTTATAAAAGTTTATTTTTTTAATGCTTCTTTCTGATTTTAACGTTGAGAGAATTAATTACTGTTTAAATAAATAAACCAGAGTTATTAGTGTTGACGGGTAAAACTTAATTTGTTACGTATGAAATGTAGGTCATTTCTGCACATTAGGTAGGTGGCATATTAGGTAGATAGCATACATTAGCACCCATATCTTTACCTAATGGTGTTTGGTTTGGTTTGGTTTGGTTGATTTGGTTGGTTTGGTTGGTTGGTTTCGTTTATTCGATTGGTTTAATCGGATGGTTTGGTTGGTTTCGTTGGTTTGGTTATCTGGTTTGTTTGGTTGGTTTGGTTTGTTGTTTGGTTGGTTGTTTGCCTTTTTACCGATAGTCCGATACGGATATTTTCCCCCAGCATTTTTACCGACACCGATACTGATATTTTATTTTTAGAGGCTGTCCATTATTTATGTCAACAAATTTTTTGGCGATTTTTACCTCCCCCCCCCCTTGTCAACAACTTGTCAAACTTTCCGAGACCCCCCTATAAAATTACGTCAACATTTGATTACCCCCCCCCTAAAAAGGTGGCTTCCAAAATGTTTATGTGGCAAAATTAGTAGGAATATAGTTAGTTTAATTAAAATACTGAATGTTAAGCGAGTGTGTAACACAGAACTACAAACGCTGCTTAATTTTCCTATTTATTAAGTAATTATATTAAATTTTAAAAAGTAACATTGTTGACGTCAACTTTTCTGGACCTCCCCCCCCTCCCCCTTGTCAACAATTGTCAAAAATATTCTTACCCCCCCTCCCCCCTATTTTGTTGACGTAATTAATGGACAGCCCCTTAAGCAACAACAATGCCAAATGCCAAACACGTGTTTCTCTCGTGCTAATACAGCTAATGACGTATGTCAACCCATGCTTACCCCTTCCCTGTCATATTTCGTGACGCTTCGCCCACACGTAAGTCTTGTTTCTCCCCCCCCCCAACTTCCCATCCCAACAAAAAATACGCACAGATGTTCACTAATTGTATCATGCAAGGTCATACATTAGAATTAAGAAATGCCAATCCTATTGTTTCAAGGTCGTATCTCTGATGTATACGTGACAATTTCTGTGTACGGGTTTTTTTTTTCCTTTTTTTAAAATCTTGTCTGATCGAGTTATAGAATTGGGTTATTTACTGATTTTCTTTTCTGCAACTCTGTTGTAAAAAAAAAAACAATGAATCGGCAGCCAAAAAACGGCCGGTCGGACAGTTAACCCATAGTGCCAATATCGGTTCGACTATCGGTCGCTCCCTAGAACAATCGGCCGATCCGATATTAACCGATAGTGCCAATATCGGTCCGATACCGATAGCGATCCGATTATCGGTCGCTCCCTACTGCTTACCCTTCTGGTATTCAATATTATCATTCCACTGTTCTGGAGTAAGAACTAGAAAGGAGTTGCCTATGTGTAGCTTTGTAAGCAGGTTTTGTGAACGCCTTGTGGAAAAGTGACCCAATCTGATACCTTCATTTCGGAGCAATGATGGATCACCTCGAACATGTCGCTCACTTGGTTCTATCCCAAAACCTGTTATTATTTTCTGTTTCTCAATTGGTGACACTGCATCGGAAAACAATGCCAGGCTGACAGTCTCATCAGACAGATACCACATGTGATTCTGGAGAATGTTTTGTGCTGCAATACTGATGTCGTGATCAACAGACTGATATTGCTGCAGGTCCTTCCAGAGCAAAAGATCTCCTCCAGGTGCTTCTTCTGCACTGGGTGCTTGAATCCAGGACTTTGTGTACAACAAGGTTCCAAACTGTACAAATCGTTTGAGTTGGCTCTCTTCATTGCATGTAAGACTGAAAATTTCTCTCTGTTGACGGAAGATGTAAATTTTGATGGCACAGATCAGCTTAGCCACCCACCTAGCATGATGTACAGGGCCTGATGCTCTCCAGTGAATGGTTTTTGGTGGATCTCCTAAGATGATCATTGTCAGTTCAATAAGTTCTTCATACTCATCTCTGACCTGGGACTTCAAGTCAACGAAATTTGTCAGGAAGCTCACCGTGTTTTCTTGAAAAACATCAGTGCTTGAAGGCAGTTCCAACTTATTATAGTTGTCAAGCTTTATGCGTCCCCAAACTTCTTTAAATCTTTTGAAGATAGGTATGTTTGGTCAGTTAGAGGCACCGCAACACAAACTAAAAGCCTTTGCCAATACCAGTTCAAGAACATGATGACGACATGCCAGCCACAATAGTTCTCGACCAATACGATTCTCAAGCAGTACACAAGCTCCATTGAAACGACAAGTGTTCACAGAAATGGTGTCGAAGCTCATAGCCTGGATGCTTTCTACCAGTGCCCATTGTTCTAACTGACAATAAATAGCATCAGCAGCATTCTGTCCTGTCCCTGATGTTAGTTTAGGGACACCTAGTAATTTTTCACTGCCATCACTAGAAACCAGCACCAGCAAGCGGTCAACTGCTCCAAGACCCAGGATTTCAGGTAAGATTTTTCCATCCCAGTGTTTAACTAGAGGATAGTCAGGCTTGAATGAAACTTTTATATCTGCTGCTTGTTTACACCTGGCTTTCTTCCAGGCTCTTTTCATGGTACTTCGTGAAACTGTCAACGATGAAGGATCATGTCCCAGTGCTGCAGCAATAGGAATCATCAATCGCATAGCTTCACGATCAGACGTTTGGTTGCGATCCAAGGCACTGGTAACATGCTTAGTGAACAAGGAAGTATGATACCCAATCTCCGTCTTGTTTGTCCGTTTTTTAGTTGAGCTTGGACGGTTCATATTCATCTAGGACTTCAAATTTATTGGACGATTCATACCTCTCTGTTTCATTTTCACCTGATTCACCTTGTATAGTTTGTTGCTGTCGTTTTTCCTTTTTCTGTTTACGAGGTAGCTGTTTCTGTTGTTTGTGATGGACTCGTTCCTGCTGTGCTGCCATCTCTTTATCTTTACCACTCATGAACATTATATTTTTTGATTTTTCGTCTGCACAATATTCATAAAAACAACAGGAAGTCATGTATCTAAAATAAGAACTATGTTAGCATGGAATAGTTCATACGTTGTACCAGTCAACAAAATCGAGTAAAATGCCGTAAAAGGTAAAACAACGAGGCCTGTGAGAATCCCCTTCTACTTGGAATTTAGTTGTAAAATTTTAATAGTATACTAACTAAGGCAAAAGGAACTTAAAAAAAGGGTGCCCCGGTATGTGGCACGAAGTTGGATTTTTTTGGATCTCTTCCATATAGAGAGTGAATTATGATATAACATTTAATTTTCATTCAAAATTCTATAACTGTGAACTGACTTACATAAACGTAATTTCAACCAAATATTTCTGTTGGCTGTATAACACACTGCTAGTTTATACATCTGTCTCAACACAGCTTTAATCCGTATTTTCTTCTTTGCACAAAATGAAGTATATTAAGAAATACGTTATTTATTTCTTCTTTGATTAATTATGATTAGCCTGCATATTTTTCAGAAGTCATCTCAGGTTCCTGTATTGTTCTTTTTTGTTGTAGTTGTTGTTTGTTGATAAGTTGTTGGTTTCGTTTGTTGTTTGTTGATAAGTTGTTAACTTCGTTTGTTGTTTGTTGATAAGTTGTTAGCTTGGTTTGTTGTTTGTTGATAAGTTGTAAATTTCGTTTGTTGTTTGTTGCTAAGTTGTTCGCTTCGTTTGTTGTTTGTTGATAAGTTGTTAGCTTGGTTTGTTGTTTGTTGATAAGTTGTTAGCTTGGTTTGTTGTTTGTTGATAAGTTGTTAGTTTCGTTTGTTGTTTGTTGATAAGTTGTTAGCTTGGTTTGTTGTTTGTTGATAAGTTGTAAGTTTCGTTTGCTGTTTGTTGATAAGTTGTTAGCTTCGTTTGTTGTTTGTTGATAAGTTGTTAGCTTCGTTTGTTGTTTGTTGATAAGTTGTTAGCTTCGTTTGTTGTTTGTTGATAAGTTGTTAGTTTCGTTTGTTGTTTGTTGATAAGTTGTTAGCTTCGTTTGTTGTTTGTTGATAAGTTGTAAGTTTCGTTTGTTTTTTCGTTTATCGCTTTCTTTTATTAGTTTTTTTTCAATTTGTTTTTTTTTTCTATGTTTACTTGTCTCTATTCATGGTCACTTCAAAAACCAGGCGACTACAATTACCTGTGTCTTTTGTGATGGGCATGAGATATACTGACATACCAGGATGATTCTAAAAACTTCTGTATATATGTATATATATATATATATATATATATATGTTGCACCTTTATAACATCAAATAAATCCCAAATAATATAAAATTATATTTTTTTTTTATTTTTTACAAATTGTATTTTTTTTTTGGTAATTTTTTTTTTCATCTTTCTTTACACATGGCACACTTTGGTTGATCGTGAAGTAGCTCCACGAAATACAGGATAATGGTTCAAATCCTAGCGATGTGAGATCCATGTTTTCCTCATGAGGCCACCGCTGTAGATTTGATTACACCGACTAGCACAACATTTGTATAGATAGTATCATACAGAAGTGTGTCAGTTACTGGTACATGTGGATAGATAGTATCATACAGAAGTGTGTCAGTTACTGGTACATGTGGATAGATAGTATCATACAGAAGTGTGTCAGTTACTGGTACATGTGGATAGATAGTATCATACAGAAGTGTGTCAGTTACTGGTACATGTGGATAGATAGTATCATACAGAAGTGTGTCAGTTACTGGTACATGTGGATAGATAGTATAATACAGAAGTGTGTCAGTTACTGGTACATGTGGATAGATAGTATTATACAGAATTGTGTCAGTTACTGGTACATGTGGATAGATAGTATCATACTGAATTGTGTCAGTTACTGGTACATGTGGATAGATAGTATTATACAGAATTGTGTCATTTACTGGTACATTTGGCTAGATAGTATGGTACAGAATTGTGTAAGTTACTGTTATGACATGCGGATAGATAGTATGATACAGAATTGTGTCAGTTACTGGTACATGTGGATAGATTGTATTATACATAAATGTCAGTTACTGGTACATTTGTATAGATAGTATGATACAGAATTGTGTCAGTTACTGTTATGACATGAGGATAAATATGGCAACTTAGAAATGTTTCAGCTATTGGTACGACATTTGGATTTATAGGGCTGTTCAGAACTGTTTTAGTTACTGATGTGATAGTAGATTGTTCATTCTTCAAAGAGACACAATTTATTCCGTTAGATATCAGTTTACTTGTCTCATATCTACTATATATCTATGAATATTTCTGTATGTTTTGACTATTTCTGTATATGTCTGTGACTATTTCTGTATATTCCGTGACTATTTCTGTATATGTCTATGACTATTTCTGTATATGTCTATGAATATTTATGTATATGTCTATGAATATTTATGTATATGTCTATGATTATTTCTGTATATTCCGTGACTATTTCTGTATATGTCTATGACTATTTCTGTATATGTCTATGAATAATATGTCCACAAAGAAAGTGTTAAGATGGAACCCTCAGACTTCCCAACCTCCATCCACCAATGTTAATTCAACTGCTACTTCTATTGTCTAAGTTTCATATTGTTTCATTAATATTAAGTACATCAAACTGACACAAAATGTCTCAAATTCTCTGACCTGAATAAACGCTCACTAAATGACCTTAACAGTTTTTCTCTTGAGAACATTGTACTGAGTAACTGTTGGAAACAGGACTGTAAAATTGACCCGTTAACCTGTTAACGCACTAAGTAATTGTCTCTGAAACTGGCAGGTTCAAGACATACACACATATACACACACACACACATACACACATATACATACACACACATATACACATACACACATACATACACACACATACACACACATATACACACACATTCACATATACATACACACACATACACACACATATACATACAACAGTTGCATGTGGTATGTAGACCACAGCTGTATGTGTGTAGACAAAAGCTGTATGTGTATTTAGGTAACAGCTGTATGTGTGTGTAGACAACAGTTGTATGTGTGTGTAGACAACAGCTGTATGTGTGTGTGGACAACAGCTGTATGTGTGTGTAGACAACAGCTGTATGTGTGTAGACAAAAGCTGCATGTGTGTTTAGATAACAGCTGTATGTGTGTGTAGACAATAATTGTATGTGTGTGTGGACAACAGCTGTATGTGTTTGTAGACAACAGCTGTATGTGTGTTTAGATAACAGCTGTATGTGTGTGTAGACAACAGCTGTACGTGTGTGTGGACAACAGTTGTATGTGTGTGTAGACAACATCTGTATATGTGTGTAAAAGTCTAGAGAGTCAGGTTTCATAAGAACAGCTTCATTTCACATTTGGCTGTCAAAAAGAATCATTCTATAAGTAAGGAAATAATCTCCCTGGCAGGTTGATGGGGAGATAATCTAAGACATTCTTACTGAAATATGATAACCTGATACCCAGGGAGTTGATGAAAGAAAATGAATATAAATAATTTGGAAACAGACAGAATCATGTTTTTGTTTTTTATATAGCGTGCAAAACTTTTTTTAATATAAGAAGACATTAAGTGGCGTCGTAGTGGTTTGTATATAATTGTATATAGACATTTGTGATGACATTCAGTGCATCACTGTGGAAACATTAACTTAAAGAAGAAATAACAAATGTTGTACTTAGAAACTCTCATATGTATGTTGACTGATACGCAGTGAAGTTGTGAGAACAAATCTTGCTACACCAGCTACTGACTTCCAGTGACTTCAGTTATTAGCAATAGAACACAACTAAAAACTACTTTCGATGTAAGTCTCAATGGAGTTTTGTCTAAGTCTCAATGGAGTTTTGTCTAAGTCTCAATGGACTTTTGTCTAATTCTCAATAAAAGGTTCAAACTATATCTCTCATCAAATAATACACAAAGGTCCAAACTATAGCTCTCATCAAATAATAACAGAGGGCTAAACAAGATGTCTCATCAAATAATAACAAATGTCCAAACTAGAGCTCCCAACAAATAATACACAAAGGTTCAAACTATAGCTCTCATCAAACAATACACAAAGGTCCAAACTAGAGCTCTCATCAAATAATACACACAAGTTTGACTTCTGGTAGCTATCCCGTAGAGATAAGAAAAAAGGAATTGTGGCGGAATTGAACCCTCTGATGTGAGGAAAAGAGCAAAGAAGATATTCACATTTGAGCCAATATTGACCTTAGGATGAGCTCCCCTACCCTCCCTCACACACACACACACACACACACACACACACACACACACACAGTCTGCTATAGAACTTAATGTAACTACAACTTCAAAAAAGGTGGGGGGGGGGGGGAAGTAAAGGATAAAATGTACGTGGAATTGTTTCCCATTATTGTTAAGTTCCTTTAAAGTGGTGGCATGTAAAAGTCGCACGATAATGACGCAATGATAAAATATTTAATTATTATTCAAAATTCAAGTGCACAAAACATTTTAAAACGTGAAACTTATTTATTGAATATATGTATTCTATAGTTGTTTCATAGAACAAGTGTATTGTTAATGTTTCATGTTTCAATTCAACTTTTGATGTCTCGTTAAGAAATGGATATCAAGAAACAGAAAAAATAAAACCAAGTGGGTATCGTTATGCTAATGATGGCATTGTACAGCTCGTAGTTCATCTCATGATGGCTTTGTACAGCTCATAGTTCAGTAGTCTCTTGATGGCATTGTACAGCTCATAGTTCAGTAGTCTCTTGATGGCATTGTACAGCTCGTAATTCAGTAGTCTCATGATGGCATTGTACAGCTCATAGTTCAGTAGTCTCTTGATGGCATTGTACAGCTCGTAGGTCATCTCATGATGGCATTGTACAGCTCGTAGTTCATCTCATGATGGCATTGTACAGCTCGTAATTCAGTAGTCTCTTGATGGCATTGTACAGCTCATAGTTCATCTCATGAGGGCATTGTACAGGTCGTAATTCAGTAGTCTCTTGATGGCATTGTACAGCTCGTAGTTCAACTCATGATGGCATTGTACAGCTCGTAATTCAGTAGTCTCTTGATGGCATTGTACAGCTCGTAATTCAGTAGTCTCTTGATGGCATTGTACAGCTCGTAATTCAGTAGTATCTTGATGGCATTGTACAGCTCGTAATTCAGCAGTATCTTGATGGCATTGTACAGCTCGTAGTTCTGTAGTCTCTTGATGGCATTGTACAGCTCATAGTTCAGCAGTCTCTTCATGGCATTGCACAGCTCATAGTTCATCTTATGATGGCATTGTACAGCTCGTAGTTCAGTAGTTCTTTGATGGCATTGTACAGCTCGTAGGTCATCTCATGATGACATTGTACAGCTCATAGTTCATCTCTTCATGGCGTTGTACAGCTCGTAATTCAGTAGTCTCTTGATGTCATTGTGCAGCTCATAATTCAGTAGTCTCTTCATGGCATTGTACAGCTCATAGTTCATCTTATGATGGCATTGTACAGCTCATAGTTCAGTAGTCTCTTGATGGCATTGTACAGCTCGCAGTTCATCTCATGAGGGCATTGTACAGCTCATAGTTCAGTAGTCTCTTGATGGCATTGTACAGCTCATAGTTCAGTAGTCTCTTGATGGCATTGTACAGCTCGTAGGTCATCTCATGATGACATTGTACAGCTCATAGTTCATCTCTTGATGGCGTTGTACAGCTCGTAATTCAGTAGTCTCTTGATGGCATTGTACAGCTCATAGTTCAGTAGTCTCTTGATGGCATTGTACAGCTCGTAGGTCATCTCATGATGACATTGTACAGCTCATAGTTCATCTCTTGATGGCATTGTACAGCTCATAGTTCAGTAGTCTCTTGATGGCATTGTACAGCTCATAGTTCAGTAGTCTCTTGATGGCATTGTACAGCTCGTAGTTCAGTAGTCTCTTGATGGCATTGTACAGCTCGTAATTCTGTAGTCTTATGATGGCATTGTACAGCTCATAGTTCAGTAGTCTCTTGATGGCATTGTACAGCTCGTAATTCAGTAGTCTCTTGATGGCATTGTACAGCTCATAGTTCAGTAGTCTCTTGATGGCATTGTACAGCTCATAGTTCAGTAGTCTCTTGATGGCATTGTACAGCTCATAGTTCAGTAGTCTCTTGATGGCATTGTACAGCTCGTAGGTCATATCATGATGCCATTGTACAGCTCATAGTTCATCTCTTGATGGCGTTGTACAGCTCGTAATTCAGTAGTCTCTTGATGGCATTGTACAGCTCATAGTTCAGTAGTCTCTTGATGGCATTGTGCAGCTCATAGTTCAGTAGTCTCTTGATGGCATTGTGCAGCTCATAGTTCAGTAGTCTCTTGATGGCATTGTACAGATCATAGTTCAGTAGTCTCTTGATGGCATTGTACAGCTCATAGTTCAGTAGTCTCTTGATGGCATTGTACAGCTCGTAATTCTGTAGTCTTATGATGGCATTGTACAGCTCATAGTTCAGTAGTCTCTTGATGGCATTGTACAGCTCATAGTTCAGTAGTCTCTTGATGGCATTGTACAGCTCATAGTTCATCTCTTGATGGCGTTGTACAGCTTGTAATTCAGTAGTCTCTTGATGGCATTGTACAGCTCATAGTTCAGTAGTCCCTTGATGGCATTGTGCAGCTCATAGTTCAGTAGTCTCTTGATGGCATTGTGCAGCTCATAGTTCAGTAGTCTCTTGACGGCATTGTACAGCTCGTAATTCAGTAGTCTCTTGATGGCATTGTGCAGCTCATAGTTCAGTAGTCTCTTGATGGCATTGTACAGCTCGTAGGTCATCTCATGATGGCATTGTACAGCTCGTAGTTCATCTCATGATGGCATTGTACAGCTCGTAATTCAGTAGTCTCTTGATGGCATTGTACAGCTCATAGTTCATCTCATGAGGGCATTGTACAGGTCGTAATTCAGTAGTCTCTTGATGGCATTGTACAGCTCGTAGTTCAACTCATGATGGCATTGTACAGCTCGTAATTCAGTAGTCTCTTGATGGCATTGTACAGCTCGTAATTCAGTAGTCTCTTGATGGCATTGTACAGCTCGTAATTCAGTAGTATCTTGATGGCATTGTACAGCTCGTAATTCAGCAGTATCTTGATGGCATTGTACAGCTCATAGTTCAGCAGTTTCTTCATGGCATTGCACAGCTCATAGTTCATCTTATGATGGCATTGTACAGCTCGTAGTTCAGTAGTTCTTTGATGGCATTGTACAGCTCGTAGGTCATCTCATGATGACATTGTACAGCTCATAGTTCATCTCTTCATGGCGTTGTACAGCTCGTAATTCAGTAGTCTCTTGATGTCATTGTGCAGCTCATAGTTCAGTAGTCTCTTCATGGCATTGTACAGCTCATAGTTCATCTTATGATGGCATTGTACAGCTCATAGTTCAGTAGTCTCTTGATGGCATTGTACAGCTCGCAGTTCATCTCATGAGGGCATTGTACAGCTCATAGTTCAGTAGTCTCTTGATGGCATTGTACAGCTCATAGTTCAGTAGTCTCTTGATGGCATTGTACAGCTCGTAGGTCATCTCATGATGACATTGTACAGCTCATAGTTCATCTCTTGATGGCGTTGTACAGCTCGTAATTCAGTAGTCTCTTGATGGCATTGTACAGCTCATAGTTCAGTAGTCTCTTGATGGCATTGTACAGCTCGTAGGTCATCTCACTGATGACATTGTACAGCTCTCATAGTTCATCTCTTGATGGCATTGTACAGCTCATAGTTCAGTAGTCTCTTGATGGCATTGTACAGCTCATAGTTCAGTAGTCTCTTGATGGCATTGTACAGCTCGTAGTTCAGTAGTCTCTTGATGGCATTGTACAGCTCGTAATTCTGTAGTCTTATGATGGCATTGTACAGCTCATAGTTCAGTAGTCTCTTGATGGCATTGTGCAGCTCATAGTTCAGTAGTCTCTTGATGGCATTGTGCAGCGCATAGTTCAGTAGTCTCTTGATGGCATTGTACAGATCATAGTTCAGTAGTCTCTTGATGGCATTGTACAGCTCATAGTTCAGTAGTCTCTTGATGGCATTGTACAGCTCGTAATTCTGTAGTCTTATGATGGCATTGTACAGCTCATAGTTCAGTAGTCTCTTGATGGCATTGTACAGCTCATAGTTCAGTAGTCTCTTGATGACATTGTACAGCTCATAGTTCATCTCTTGATGGCGTTGTACAGCTTGTAATTCAGTAGTCTCTTGATGGCATTGTACAGCCTTTTGCGTTCAGTAGTCCCTTGATGGCATTGTGCAGCTCATAGTTCAGTAGTCTCTTGATGGCATTGTGCAGCTCATAGTTCAGTAGTCTCTTGACGGCATTGTACAGCTCGTAATTCTGTAGTCTCATGATGGCATTGTACAGCTCATAGTTCAGTAGTCTCTTGATGGCATTGTACAGCTCGTAGGTCATCTCATGATGACATTGTACAGCTCATAGTTCATCTCTTGATGGCATTGTACAGCTCATAGTTCAGTCGTCTCTTGATGGCATTGTACAGCTCATAGTTCAGTAGTCTCTTGATGGCATTGTACAGCTCATAGTTCAGTAGTCTCTTGATGGCATTGTACAGCTCGTAATTCTGTAGTCTTATGATGGCATTGTACAGCTCATAGTTCAGTAGTCTCTTGATGGCATTGTACAGCTCGTAATTCAGTAGTCTCTTGATGGCATTGTACAGCTCATAGTTCAGTAGTCTCTTGATGGCATTGTACAGCTCATAGTTCAGTAGTCTCTTGATGGCATTGTACAGCTCGTAGTTCAGTGGTCCTGGTGCTGATATATGTCGTGTTTTATCAGGATATTCTTGTTTCAGACGGATGGGCGACAGAGAGAGAGCGAGAAAGATATAGACGAGGGGTTGGGGGGGCAGAGAGAATGTATATGTGTGTGTGGGAAAGCGCTTGAACAAATAGAAATAGTTGAGGGACGGGGAAATAAATGTAATTAGTTTCTGTAGCCATTTGTTGTTGTTTTTAGTCTATTACAGAACAAAGTGAACAAATCATATTACAGTGAAATCAGACTCTGATTTGTCTATTGCTGAACATATTGACTTAGTACTGAACATATTGACATAGTACTGAACATATTGACATAGTACTGAACATATTTACTATGTACAGAACATAATGATAATGATCTGAAAATATTGAAATATTAGTGAACATATTGAAATAGTACTGAACATATTGACAAGGTAGCGAACATATTGACAATGTACTGAACATATTTACAAAATAGTGAATATATTGACAATGTTTTGAATATATTGGCAATGTACTGAACATATTGACAATGTATATATTGCTGATATACGACGTATTTGATCAGTTTTAAAATGTCAATTTAACAAAACAATAATTTCAGACAAGATTTGACCACATGTTGCAATAATCAATATTTTAACTAGTAGCAACATTATGTGTAGCACATACGTGTATGTCAGCTGTACTATAATGAAACTAACCTCTACAGATATATAAATATATATAACACTCCTATTCTCCTCTTTAATGTAATCCATCATTATTAAACTCCATGTGAGAATAAGGTTTTCATGTTTACATTTGACTGTATATTTTTGTGTTTACCGTTGACTGTATATTTTTGTGTTTACCGTTGACTGTACATTTTTGTGTTTACCGTTGACTGTATATTTTTGTGTTTACCGTTGACTGTATATTTTTGTGTTTACCGTTGACTGTATATTTTTGTGTTTACCGTTGACTGTATATTTTCATGTGTACATTTGACTGTATATTTTTGTGTTTACCGTTGACAGAATATTTTTGTGTTTACCGTTGACTGTATATTTTTGTGTTTACCGTTGACTGTATATTTTTGTGTTTACCGTTGACTGTATATTTTTGTGTTTGCCTTCTACAACGACCTCAAAATGTGTTTTTGTTTCCAGTCTCACAAAACGTTAGAACCGCTAAGTCATTAAACAACTCATGGGACAGTTTTTATACATCCACACCCCAGTCGTGTGTGGTAAAATGTTTATGGCGGATCCACACCCTAGTCGTGTGTGGTACAATGTTTATGGCGGATCCACACCCTAGTCGTGTGTGGTACAATGTTTATGGCGGATCCACACCCTAGTCGTGTGTGGTACAATGTTTATGGCGGATCCACACCCTAGTCGTGTGTGGTACAATGTTTATGGCAGATCCACACCCTAGTCGTGTGTGGTACAATGTTTATGGCAGATCCACACCCAAGTCGTGTGTGGTACAATGTTTATGGCAGATCCAGTGCTAAACAATGGTGAATGAATGTATGAGCCCGTCATCTCTATAGCATGTACAACTAATGAACTACCAAGTCTTCCTCTCATATCGATATGTCAAACTATTTCAAGAAACCCGACATTGATTCACTAAACAAATCGAACGAGTAAGATCAAACAATAAATTCTTTTAGGAATTAAATAGACAAAATTTATTAGTTGATACGTATTTAGATAATACTGTAAAGCTTTTAAAAAAATGTTTACCATTTCAAATAAAGTACCTAAACGTGTTTATTTTTCGAGGAATGTCGTCAGTCAAATGTCCAGGAATAAATGTTATGCCAGAATGGAAAAACAAATCAAATTAAAATTTGCAAAGCATCAAGATGGCATAATTATAATAATTTGATAACACTGGCCTATATATAAAACAACAGAGAGCTAGATGTATGTTAATAAAATAAATCAATCACATATATAGGACAAGGAAAACAGACACTTTCTAAGACTTCAATACTCATCGTTGAATAATTAATGGTTGAAGTAAATAAATAGAATATCTAACAAAATTAATGTTACGAATTATTGAGCAAAATAGATAAACTCTAAAGCATAAACACATTTTTTTTAAATAATTAAAACGTGTGCCACTTGTAAATCTCATTAAAATGTAAGATTGTCTGTTCTTATAAAAACTGATGTAAATGTACACTGTGACGTCACTTCCTCTTCAGACATTTACGAATAGGAGAATAAAAAAAAAACGCAGTGGAAATTGTTGTGAAAAAATTCTGCTGTCACCAAGTCAACATTTGCCTAGGGATATTGAATGACTTGTCTCTATGGACTGACCGTTTGTGGACGATGAACAAATATACTGACGTAAGGGTCAATACATGGCTGGGCATAGTCCGCTTTTTACATTTTCTCATTAACTGGGAGAGTGAATTGTCGAGAATTATAATCAGCACATGAGGTGACCGCCTGTGTGTGGTCAATCAACGGTTGTCTCAAGCTGTTGTCCACTACTGTCCATTGTTCCTCACACAATCAGCAGATAAAATTTATCTTATTATTCGAGGTAGACTGATAGACGGATAGATAGATAGACAGATAGATAGATAGATAGATAGATAGATAGATAGATAGATAGATAGATAGATATTAAGATAGATAGATAGATAGATAGATAGATAGATAGACAGGCAGACAGACAAAAAGAGATGGATAGATAGATAGATAGATAGATAGATAAATAGATAGACAGACAGACAGACAGTCAGACAGTCAGACAGTCAGACAGTCAGACAGACAGGCAGACAGATAGATAGATAGATAGACAGACAGACAGACAGATAGATAGATAGATAGATAGATAGATAGACAGATAGACAGACAGACAGATAGATAGATAGATAGATAGATAGATAGATAGATAGATAGATAGATAGATAGATAGATAGATAGATAGATTGCAGAAACACCCACACACTGCATAAACATACACACTTATAGACATCCCCATAAATAAACGCCTTTGTATTCACACACACACACAATACAAGATTATCTTTAAACCCTAAACAAACCCTAAACAAACATTAAACAAACCCTAAACAAACCCTAAACAAACCCTTTATTATGTTAAATAATTTTAGGAGCCCTTAACGTGGTTTCAAAACTAAATATTTTCCTATGACTGTATTTTGATTTCATTCTAAATATTTCCCTGTGCGTGGGTTGTTCTGTGTTGTTTTTGTATCCATCCATTTTAGAGCTTCAGATTTTTTTAGGTTTTCATTCTTACTGGTTTACATGTCCTTGAGATATATTGCCGGAATGAATGACACGAGACAAAGAAGGACGAACATATGAAAGAAAGATTTGAGGAATTAGAGAGGATGAATTGGAGGTGGTACAGAGAGATCGAGAAATATATGTGTGTGTATATATATATATATATATATGTGCGTGTGCATATAAGTATGGGACATATATATATAAGTATGGGAGAGAGAGAGAGAGAGAAAAGAGAGGCGGACATATAAAAATTCAATGATGTAAAATATATACAATTCGTAAATAAGTATTTTTTTTTTAGAAAAGCTTTTATTTAGCTACACACTTTTTGTGTGTCTGTCTGTGTGTCTGTCTGTGTGTCTGTCTGTGTGTCTGTCTGTGTGTCTGTCTGTGTGTCTGTCTGTGTGTCTGTTTGTTTATCGTTTGTTTGTCTGTTTGTTTGTCTGTTTGTTTGTCAGAAAATCTTGTTTATTTGGAAAGCTCAAACCTTACACAAATGTACAATACATGTCTTTATACTTTGTCAATGATTTCTAGTTCATTTATTATGGAATTACGACGCTGATTAAATATTATTAATGTTTACAATGGGGGAGGGGGGGATGGTAAAAATGGAGGTTATGATACTGAAGTGGGGAAGATAGTGAAGTTATAAAACATTGAAGCTTTTTTTGGGCTCATATAGACATAACAAGCCAGGTTAACGCATGCAGCAATACAGATTTGATTTTTTTTTAAAGTATAATATATATATATTTTGTTTGTCTGTCTGTCTGTCCGTCATCACCCTAGATCTCAACAACCATAAGTCCTAGACCCATGATGTATATATCATTTTGTAGGTCTTGGCCTGCCAAGAAATGACTTTTTTTCATTTCGCGATCTGACCTCTCAGGGCCGTAAAAGGGGCCTTAGTACCGTTTTTTACTATATAAGCTATATTAATAAAGGAGCGCTATATCTCAGCAACTATAAGTCCTAGACCCATGATGTATATATCATTTTGTAGGTCTTGGCCTGCCATGTGTACATCAAAAGTTCATTTCGCGATAGGACCTCTGAGGGCCGGGCTTCAGGGCTCCTAAGGGGCTTATATATTATATATACACCTTGTACGTTCAATAACCCGTTCATTTGGTGCGAAATACTGCAGCACGTAGTTTCACCAAGATTTATTAAGAAACTCATCAAATGAAATGGTAAGATTGTGTTCTGAGTTTAATTGAAAGTATCAGAGCTATGCAACAATTGACGGAGTTTTCGGACGATTAAATGACTATAATTTAGAATGTTTTCAATTATGAGTCCTATTTCAGTAACCACAAACCACTTGTAGTTAGATTTAAGAGACAATAATTTTTTTTCAAATATAAAGAAACGTCTTTATAATTATTTTTTTACAAATATATGCATTACACAATTTAATTTATTAACATTTCCAAAATTTACAAATATTTACTGAAAGCTAACAAACGTACTGATACATAACACGAAAATGCTCTAACACGTCCTGTGTCCAGAATGGAACAGGCTTAATTGCTTGTTTGTTATAATATTGTATTAAAATATACTAAAAGGTAACAAAAAAATTCTTAAATCATACATATCATACAAATATATTCATCATTTCTTTTTATTTTACGACATATCTTTCTCAACCTGCACCTCCCCTCTTTCTCTTTACTTTATCTCGCATTTTCGTCCTTCTATTTCTCCATCCTCGGCTCTCTGTTGCTCTCTCTCTGTGTCCCTCCCTGGCTGTCTGTTGCTCTCTCTTTGTCTCATTCCCTAGCTATCTGTTGCCCTCTGTCTCCCTCCCTGGCTTTCTGTTGCCCTCTGTCTCCCTCCATGGCTTTCTGTTGCCCTCTCTCTCTGTCTCACTCCCTGGCTCTCTGTTGCCCTCTCTCTCTGTCTCCCTCCATGGCTTTCTGTTGCCCTCTCTCTCTCTGTCTCCCTCTCTGGCTCTCTGTTGCCCCTCTCTCTCTCTGTCTCCCTCCATGGCTCTCTGTTGCCCTCTCTCTCTCTGTCTCCCTCCATGGCTCTCTGTTGCCCTCTCTCGCTCTCCTTCCCTAGCTCTCTGTTGCCCTCTCTCCCTCTATGACTCCCTCCTCGCCTCTCTTGTTCTCTCTCCCTCTCTCTCTATCTAAAAACTAATATCTCAATTATCAATTATATGCTACACTGTGATGATGATCTAAGAGAGTTTAGCTGTAATGTTGATCGCGTGTTTCCTCATTGATCTCACCCCCCCCCCCCGAACTAAAGGTCCATTCTACTTGTAGTGCAGTCGATGACAGGGTGGTTGTTTTATTCGACACACCACAAGTCTAGCATGTTAATTAATGCTACATTCCCATCACACACACAGAGTCCACTTACGCCCGACCATACAGGAAGACCACCAGTCCACTAACCGTGAGGAACATGTGTGAAAGATTTTGTTTCACTAAACTGAATCTCGGATACATGCGCCGGCCCTTGTTGATTGCAGTCAGGCAGACATAAAGATCAGTGGGGGAGGGGGGCTATTGAGCAGAATGGCGCCCCAACACCGCCCTCTATTCTGTACATGGCTGTTCAATACATGCACTCAAGTTGATCAATGAAGTTTGAAATTTGGTATTTAAGGCTTAAATGCCTCTTGTGTAAACACACATGTTGGCTATAAGCAGGGTAGGAAGTCTGTTGGATTTCTTTATACTGCAAGATGTGACATAATGCATCACTTCAAAATGTTTCCCGTAACTCATAATGTTAACTAAACAACGAGCCCAGTCACAGTGTCTAGACAATGTCTAGAGATACCGGACAATAACAGATAGTTAAGTCAGAGCTCAACAATGAAGTCATATCTAGTAGTGTGTAAAATTAAGTAAATAATGTAGAATGTACTAGCTAAGAATAGAATTAGAAATTTTAAGACGTAACTAACCAGCTTGAACTTAAGATAAATAACTTACAAGGACCTATAAGTTTATGACATTTCTAACCAGTTCATTTCTCTCATTCAATACTATTTATTTAAATAATTATTTTACGTTCTAAGGTTGTGTACAAGGTAGGTTACATTTTACGTTCTAATGTTGTGTACAAGGTAGGTTACATTTTACGTTCTAAGGTTGTGTACAAGGTAGCTATTTTTTGTTTCTGTTCCCCAGTGCATAGACATTATAATGTGACAGGCATATACCATGCAGCCCATCATACAGATAATGTGATAGACATATACCATGCAGCCCAACATACAGATAATGTGATAGACATATACTTTCAAGCCAAATATATATGAACCAACACGTTTCTTCATGAATATACGAACCAACACGTTTCTTCAATTACCTGGTGTTAGACACACGTTTCTATTCAATTAACTGCATTTTGTTTCCTTCATTTCAAAGGTAAAATCATAAATAGTTGAAACACAATGTGCACAAGTCTGTGTGAAAACAAAAAGGTCAAAATTCCAGGTTGACGTCATTCATTTGTGTGCTCAACGTATGTCT
Organism: Bulinus truncatus; assembly: GCA_021962125.1. Lineage (NCBI taxonomy): Eukaryota > Metazoa > Mollusca > Gastropoda > Planorbidae > Bulinus > Bulinus truncatus. Next base: position 95,024 of record JAGDYQ010000122.1, read on the forward strand.
TGTTGTGCTCCCCCCCATTCCCCCCTCCCTCCCCCCCTCCCCCGTTGAATTAAATGATTTTTAAATCCTTGTCGATTTTTTTACGTCTGCTTTTCTGGCGTGCAGACGACCCCTGAACAATTAACATCCCAGAGTTCATCCGTTCTCACATTCCATTCTTTGACACCCGTGTAATTGGTTTCACATCCCCCCCCCCTGCATTATACATTTAAAAACTGTTCTACGGTCCTCTTTCTCTGCTGCTGTTTCACAGTTTCTTTCATTTTGTGCTCTGCAGATTTGAATAACCAAGTACAAGTCTTGCTGAATGATGATTTCATTAAGTCCCGTTTGATGATAGAATATGTTCCGATTATCTACCCCATCTCCCGCTCATGCAGTTATCTGGAAGGCGTCCAGGGGAGGGGGGGGGGATAATGCAGGTGATCTCTGATGGTGTTCATGTTCGAACTATAGACAACAAGATGTTCTTTGACAACTTACCACTTGCTGGTAGTTTTCTGTCATGTTGTAGGGCACACGACTGATACCATAAAGTTTCGGGTTCAAGTTCCGAGCCATTAATTTTTTCTTCAGCAGTCCAGTTAATTGATTCTGTTCCATAGCTCACATGGAGAGTCTTAGTCTTTGGCGAACCACAATCTCTTACATCACCATCTCTAGACCACAATCTCTTACATCACCATCTCTAGACCACAATCTCTTACATCACCATCTCTAGACCACAATCTCTTACATCACCATCTCTAGACCACAATCTCTTACATCACCATCTCTAGACCACAATCTCCTACACCACCATCTCTAGACCACAATCTCCTACACCACCATCTCTAGACCACAATCTCTTACATCACCATCTCTAGACCACAATCTCCTACACCACCATCTCTAGACCACAATCTCCTACACCACCATCTCTAGTCCACAATCTCCTACACCACCATCTCTAGACCACAAACTCCTACACCACCATCTCTAGACCACAATCTCCTACACCACCATGTCTAGGCCACAATGTCTACAATCTCTTACATCACCATCTCTATACCACAATCTACTACACCACCATCTCTAGACCACAATCCTCTACACCAGTGCTTCTCAAACTTTTTGAAGTCACGGCATCCTTGGATCGCCAATCAATATGTCGCGGCCCCCCAAATTTTTTTTTTGGTTTTGATTGCTTAAATTTATAATTTTAAACTTCTATATGCAAACTTTTACTAGTTAATACATGCTTTTTCTAATGTTAACAATGAAAGAGTGAAAGGATGCAACATATAAAATAAACTAGATTTTATTTTAAACATATATTAATACTATTTACATACAATACATTAGGTTAATTATAATTTTATGTGTCACATTTTTCGAAATTTCACGGCCCCCCTCCGGACAGTCCACGGCCCCATTGGGGGCCGCGGCCCACCACTTTGAGAAGCACTGCTCTACACCACCATCTCTAGACCACAGTGTCTGCAATCTCTTACATCACCATCTCTAGACCACAATTTCTACAATCTCTTCCATCACCATCTCTATACCGCAATCCTCTACACCATCACTAGACCACCCAAAACACTATGAACGCTTTAACCCTAGGAAACCAACTCAAAGATTAAATACAATTTATTAGAGAAAATAAAATGATAATAGAAACGTGCCATTAGGAAACAATATGATTTCATTCTCATAAAATAAATCGAAATTTTCCTCAATTATTCTAACGAACTTATTTGAAATTTCGTTTGTTACTTAAAACAAATAAAAAATTATATACATGCGGAAACGAACATAAAAAGAAAGTTCAAAATTTGAAACATTTTTATATTTCAAATGGAATTAAAATTATTTACAAATTAAAAAAAAGATACGGAATCCAGTGGTTAGTTATTGTGTTGTTGTTTTTTAATATAAATCACAAGAGAAGAACAAACCACTTCATTTCCTCCCCCCCCCTCCCCATTTCTTTTCATGTTAATGGATTGATTAAATATGGATTATTTTATTATTTGTTTATTGACAGGGCCACTGACCGGTGGCCCATATCACAGCCCACTGGTGATTACAATGGCTTAGGCCCGTAGCATGAGGGGGCAGGGGGGCCGGGCCCCCATGCGTTTTGTCTGGCCCCCTCTACTTATTTGCTCTACTTAGTAAAATGTATTACCTGCCCCCCCCCCGCTATTGCCTGGCCCCTGCTGTAGATGCCTGGCCCCTGCTGAAAAATTTTCACGCTACGGGGCTGCAATGGCTTATTTCACAAGGGCTAACTGGGGCACACACATACAACATATACACACACAAACATACACACACAAACATACACTCTCATACACAAACATACACTCTCATACACAAACATACACACACAAACATACACTCTCATACACAAACATACACTCTCATACACAAACATAAACACACAAACATACACTCTCATACACAAACATACACTCTCATACACAAACATACACGCACAAACATACACTCTCATACACAAACATACACTCTCATACACAAACATACACTCTAATACACAAACATACACTCTCATACACAAACATACACACACAAACATACACTCTCATACACAAACATACACTCTCATACACAAACATACACGCACAAACATACACTCTCATACACAAACATACACTCTCATACACAAACATACACACATAAACATACACTCTCATACACAAACATGCACTCTCATACACAAACATACACTCTCATACACAAACATACACGCACAAACATACACTCTCATACACAAGCATACACTCTCATACACAAACATACACTCTCATACACAAACATACACTCTCATACACAAACATACTCACACAAACATACACTCTCATACACAAACATACACTCTCATACACAAACATACACACTCATACACACACACAAATAAAATTATTGAGTTAAATCATAAATGACCCGAATTATACAAAAAAAAATTTGAAAAAAAAAAACTGTATATTTCCTTGATCATTCAGCCGGTGAGTTGATATAATTAGGTCAACTTGGGCAGAGAATCAAGTTGAATTTTAGAATTTGTGGAGGTCAAGGGTCACCATGAGAATCATGAATTTCTGCTCGGATCACTTGATGGATGGCAGCTGACAATCATATCTTCTAGCCACAACAAAAGATCAGGTTTTTCCCAATCTATGGTGTACATGAAGCATGTTGCACAGTCTATGGTGTACTTGCAACCAATTGTATAGTCTATGGTACACATGAAGCATGTTGTACAGTCTATGGTGTACTTGTAGCAAGTTGTACAGTCTATGGTGTACTTGCAACAAATTGTACAGTCTATGGTACACATGAAGCATGTTGTACAGTCTATGGTGTACATGTAGCATGTTGTACAGTCTATGGTGTACATGTAGCATGTTGTACAGTCTATGGTGTACATGTAGCAAGTTGTACAGTCTATGGTGTACATGTAGCAAGTTGTACAGTCTATGGTGTACATGTAGCAAGTTGTACAGTCTATGGTGTACATGTAGCAAGTTGTACAGTCTATGGTACACATGAAGCATGTTGTACAGTCTATGGTGTACTTGTAGCAAGTTGTACAGTCTATGGTGTACTTGCAACAAATTGTACAGTCTATGGTACACATGAAGCATGTTGTACAGTCTATGGTGTACATGTAGCATGTTTTACAGTCTATGGTGTACATGTAGCATGTTGTACAGTCTATGGTGTACATGTAGCAAGTAGTACAGTCTATGGTGTACATGTAGCAAGTTGTACAGTCTATGGTGTACATGTAGCAAGTTGTACAGTCTATGGTGTACATGTAGCAAGTTGTACAGTCTATGGTGTACATGTAGCAAGTTGTACAGTCTATGGTGTACATGTAGCAAGTTGTACAGTCTATGGTGTACATGTAGCAAGTTGTACAGTCTATGGTGTACATGTAGCAAGTTGTAAGTCTATGGTGTACATGTAGCAAGTTGTACAGTCTATGGTGTACATGTAGCAAGTTGTACAGTCTATGGTGTACATGTAGCAAGTTGTACAGCCTATGGTGTACATGTAGCATGTTGTACAGTCTATGGTGTACATGTAGCAAGTTGTACAGTCTATGGTGTGCATGTAGCAAGTTGTACAGGCTATGGTGTACATGTAGCAAGTTGTACAGCCTATGGTGTACATGTAGCAAGTTGTACAGCCTATGGTGTACATGTAGCAAGTTGTACAGTCTATGGTGTACATGTAGCAAGTTATACAGTCTATGGTGTACATGTAGCAAGTTGAACAGTCTATGGTGTAATGTAGCAAGTTGTACAGTCTATGGTGTACATGTAGCAAGTTGTAAGTCAAAAATATTAACCTTGGTGAGCAAGTCCGTCATTTTACAGATGGAATGCACGAGTTCCAATGTTGTGGCGATCGCGAGGTTTTGACGCGGAAAGAGAACACAAGGGACGTCAGTCCAGATAGGATTGCGGGTAGGTGTGATGAATCAGCCAAGGCATTATAATCAGGGGAGGGGTGTCGGCAAAAATATTTGCCGCCAGCGACACCGGTGTCGGTTTGCATCTGCCTCCGACACCGACACCGGGGGGGGGGGGGCGGGGGGAGAGAGAGAAATAACTGTGTATTTATTTTTCCTGTATATATCTCATACTATATATAAAGATGCACATCTAATTGTATATTTATACTTTTTTTTGCTATCGATATTTTTTTTTATTTAATGTATACTTTCAATAAAGATTATATAGGGAAGAGCGGGGCTAGTTGACATGTGGGTTAGTTGTCATAATCGTTTTTTCGGAATTTTGTAGCACGTTTGAAGATGTGATCTTTTGGTATAATATAAAGGAGGTAAAATAATGACTGCTCCGTTGATTTCATGAAACTGGCATTTATAGTTTTACCAAAAATCAAAAAACATTCAAAACGGCCTCGGTAAGTAACTTTTTTATTTTTTTGTAAAATCTTTACCTAATTAACATTTTGCAAACTTTTAAAACAAAACAATAGCTAAATTAATGCTATGAAACTGTTTTCATTAATGACTTAGTCAGTAATCATATTAGTATCACAGATAGCTAGTTATTTCGACAAAACTCGCACCCACCCCATGTGGGGCAAGTTGTCGTTTTTTAAAAGGGGCAAGTTGTCATATGGAAAAAAAAATATTCCTGGCAATTTTCTGTATTATATGCTTTTATGGAAGCATTTAAATTATTATTGATAGGAAATAACACATATTTATATTAACAGGATTATATTTATCCGATTTTCTATATTATTATATAAACAAAATTAATTTAAAAAATATGTAAACTTAAACTTTTTTGTTTACTTTTATAGATTTTACACTATGGTTCGCAACTATAGAAGAAAAACTAGTAGAGGCTCAACTGCTAAATGTACAATTCTTGAAGCAGTGAGAGCAGTGAAATTGAATGGCAGAAGCATATCACAAGTGTCTGCAGATTTTAACATCAATTACAGAACTCTGCAGCGTTACCTAACCAAAGCATCCGCAGATGATATTGAAGGAAAGTTAACATTTAATACTGGTTATATGCAACCTAGGTTTGTACAACAATAATACATTCAAAGTTTCCTTAAAAGATTATATTAATAGTTGTATTGATCTTTTTCAAAAGAGTTAATAAAATATTTATAGAAGTAGAAAACTTTTATTAAAATTATTTTTTTTATTTCAGACAAGTGTTGACAGAAAAACTAAAGCTTGAGCTAACTAGCTACACAGTAAAAGCTTCTAATATTTATTTTGGCCTAACACCAAGAGAAGTAAGGAAACTAGCTTATGAATTAGCAGAAGCTAATAATATTTCTATGCCGAAATCCTGGACAATGATGAAAAGTGCAGGGAGAGATTGGTTTACATATTTCCTTAAAAAAAATTCTTCACTGTCATTAAGGGCCCCTGAGCCAACATCCGTTGCTCGAGCCATTGGTTTTAACAAGAACAATGTTGAATTGTTTTATAATAATCTACAAATATGCCTTCAAAGATATCAATTCACACCAGCTGATATCTGGAACATGGATGAAACTGGTATCACAACAGTTCAAAAGCCTGAGAAGGTTATAGCCAGTAAAGGGCAAAAACAAGTTGGAGCAATCACCTCTGCTGAAAGAGGTTCATTAGTTACATTGACATGTGCAGTTTCTTCTATTGGCAATAGCATTCCACCTTTTTTTGTCTTTCCTCGAGTACATTTTAAAGATTTCTTTTTAACATCTGCCCCACCTGGCAGTGACGGAGATGCAAATCCATCGGGTTGGATTAAAGAGGACTCTTTTTATAAATTTCTTGTTCATTTTGTAAAAAATGCAAGACCTACAAAAGAGAACCCAGTTTTGCTGTGACTAGATAATCATTTTTCACATTTGTCTATAAATGCTCTAGACTATGCTACAGCTAATGGCATTGTCATGCTAAGTTTTCCACCCCACTGTACTCATAAGTTGCAACCCCTTGACAGAACTGTTTATGGTCCTTTCAAAAAGGCGGTAAATGTCGCCATTAGTAGTTGGATGGTCAATAACCCTGGAAAATCTATGACCATTTACAACATTCCAGAAGTAGTGAAGGTGGCATTCCCTTTAAGCATAACACCCAAGAACATATTGTAATGGGTTTTCTTCCTGTTGTATCCATCCATTTAACCCAGATATTTTTTCAGAGATAGATTTTTTGCCAAGTTCTGTTACAGAACGACATGAACCAATAGAAACCCCCAGTAGTGCCTCAAGCTATTAATCAAGTCACTACTGTGGAGCCTTCACATGAATATGAACCTTCAACATCTCACAATGAAGTTTCTGGTATTTCGGAGAATTTGGACATGGTAACACCAGATAAGCTACGGCCATTACCTATGAGGGCAGGCAGAAAAACAACGAAATCTTCAAGAAAGAGGAGAACCTCTTCTGTTTTAACAGATTCACCTTTCAAAAATGCTTTGCGCCAGTCACAGTTTCAGCCAAAAAAAGCTAAACAAGCTAGTGGCAAAGGAAAGGGAAAAGGAAAACTTTTGCACTATTTGTTTAGACACCTGGGCTAATTCTAAAAGCTCAGAAAAGTGGATAAAATGTTTAATGTGCACAAGCTGGGCACATGAAGAATGCACAGAAGAAGGGTCCAATTATATATGTCATAATTGTGACTCGGATGATTTGTGATGTCATTTATTTTAAGAAAATGTTTTTTTGCTCATATTTTAGTAGCATTATTAAAAATAAAAGTTATTTTCTTCCTTCACTGTGAGTTTCTAGTTTTTCCAATCAATTTTTGTTTTATAGACCAAAACTTAAGACTTATAAAAAAAATGACAACTTGCCCCCTTCACAATGACAACTTGCCCCGCCAGAGGGGCAAGTTGTCATATCACACTAGCATTTTATAAATATGTTTCATTGCAAAACAAGATACGATACAAATGTATTAAGTTGTTTTGCAAGTAAGTAAAACAATGAACTTTCAGAAAATACAGTTTACATCAAAATTGCTTCATTAGTTTCTGAGAAATATGACAAATTCTAAAAAGTATGTCAACTAGCCCCGCTCTCCCCTACTTTTTGTGGTTAAATATATTGCGCTAGAGTGAAGTATAGTGTATTTTGTTTGATATATATATATTTGCTTTTGTTACTGATTCCTTATAAAATGGATGTATACTTATAATCAAAAGAGGAAAAAAAAATTCAATAAGCATGTATTGAATGCAGTACTTGGTGAAAAATTAAAAAAATTATATACAAACATTTGGGAAGAGTCAGCATAATAACTTTTTGGGCGCACATGCAAAACTTATTTATCACCAACCACATCCCATTTTTAATTGAGAGAATTTTAAAATAATTTTGCTTGATAATTCTAAACCTATAGCGTGAAGTGTTTTAAGTTGTATTTTAAAGTGACTGAATATGTTTACTTCGATCATTTGACTTTTAAATGCTACTAAAGTACAACTGATATAGTTTCGCGATTGATCATATTTTTTGTACTGTACTGGTACTATTGCCTTTTCTCAATCTATTGATTACAGCGTAAAAGAAATATAAACAGCATACCAACATCCTACAGTGTATTATCAAATCGACTGGTAATATTCGTGCACATATTATGCAACTATAAAGTTTAATACAGGTTTGATATACGGTACATTTGCAACGTGTTCCTATCTTTCCTATTCATTATCTGGAAGTTGCCGCTCTAACTTATAACCAAACTGGCCGACTACCTAGGCACCCACTAACACAGTGGTCCCCAGCCGGCTACCTAGGCACCCACTAACACAGTGGTCCCCAGCCGGCTACCTAGGCACCCACTAACACAGTGGTCCCCAGCCGGCTACCTAGGCACCCACTAACACAGTGGTCCCCAGCCCCGGGCTACGTACCGTTACCGGTTCGTGGATCAAAGGGCACTGGGCCGCCCAAGAAACATATGGACCATCTGAAATTTTCAGGAATCACTCAACTTTGAATGTACCACAAGCCCTGAAAATTTCAGGAAGATCTGAGGGGGTCGGGTGAACAATTGTCAAAAAACTGGTTGAGTTGACATGGAATGACCCATAAGTAAACAAACCGCACAGTCCACTTTGAAAACAAGTGCAAGCAACCGACCTCAGGAGCATTTATAGAAAAGTTTAACATGCGAGTGAGTATATGACAACCGTTTTGACTGTAGCGGGTAGAATTGTGAAATAAAACCTGCTTAACTAATATAAGTAAATTGTAAGGGATGTACATGCCTAGTTTCAGTCTTCTATCTGCACGGGAAATTGGAGAATTAGTCATGAGTCATCAGTAAATGGGGGGAGGGAGGGGCATGGCATGACATTTTATTGTTTTTTTTAATTATCTGCTAAAATATGAATGCTCATATATCATGTATATGTCACAAACTGTTTGGTCAGGTAGATTTAAAGTTAGATAGATAGATAGATAGATAGATAGATAGATAGATAGATAGATAGATAGATAGATAGATAGATAGATAGATAGATAGATAGATAGATAGATAGATAGATAGATAGATAGATATCAGAAATGTATTTATTAGGCCTGGCTACAGAGACAGCCCCCCCCCCTGGACTATGGATATACCCGACTATTACTTCAAAAATTAATCTCAACAAAAACTAAACTTTTCTAACTTATAAAGCAGCTAAGCTTGTTCGGGTCGCGGTGTGTGGGGAATCCGTTCTAAAAATAAACGACCTCCAGAAATAAATAAAACAATAGTATTTGATAAAGTAATCACGTGACCAACGAAAACAAAAATTCAAAATGGCGTCATTTTTTAAATAGTTTCTGTGGTTTTTATTATGAAATAAAGAAGTCCCTAATATTAAATAATAATAATAATATATAATATCATTCAAATTAGTTTAGTTTTTATAACAACAGATAGCATTTTAACATCGTCAAACGTAAACAAATTATAAGACTAGGTCACTAGCGAGCGCGTTCGTAAATAAAGTTCATTTTAAAAGTCAATATAATATTAAAAAAAAGAAATTCTGTAAATTTCTATACAAATTAAGTTCTCAGATATTATCATATTAATTTTTTTAATTAAATAGGGATTTGATTTATTTTAAGTTACAAAATAAGATTTTATAGGCTTAAAATAAGTCAAGAGGACGTGAATAAATAATCGAGCAATTTTTTTTTTAAAAATACATTTAAATTTTCTCTTTTATAGTGTGACGCGGTTGGCCGAATGGCTAAATAACTTGGACATGCGTTCTATTCCTCACAGGGACATATTTTTTTTTTTTCATTTTTTTTTTAGAATTTATCCTTTTGGTTGTTTTAATGAAAAGTAATTAATAATATTAGATCACTTTGACATTTTTTAATTGAAATAATTTATCCTTTAGGATGTTGTAAGAAAAAGAAACAACTAATTAGATTTTTAACTATTTCATAACTTAAAAAAAACTATTTTGAAAAAAATGTATCAAAGCTGAACACAGGGGCGTACCGTACCTAAGGTGGGGGATGGGTGGTACAAAATCGAAATATTAAGTACATATGAAAAATATAAAATTCTACCCATCTTTCGACGGGCTAAAATACTTGTAAAAAAATAATTCTGCACTTGGAAATCCGTGTTAATAGTTACTATTAAAGAAGACAGTAAGACAAAATTTGCGCACAATACTTTTGCAGCGGATCAATTAAGTGCATTTTTGTATTAATTTAAATGTATATTATTTGTAAAAAAAAAAAAGCTCGACAAGTAATCAGCCAGTTGTAAAATATTACATTGCTAAGCATATAGTAAATGAACCGATTGTTACTCGGCCTGGCAGTGAGACCAGAAGTCTTGCTGCCGGTTTGCGTGTAGTTTTTAAACTTCAAGCAATCTTTGAAACAAAACTCCTACTTTTTTAAAACTTGCAATAGACCAAAAATCCTTTAGATTGGCAGTCCCCGTTTTTCTCCCTGTATTATATCGACGCTCAACTTTTATAAAATTTCGTTGATGGAATGTGATTGTAATCGAATTAGCAGACGCTCTGTTTATGACATGATTATTCTCATATTAAACATTTTATTGAGATAAAACCTTTACTTGCGAATGCAACGGACAACTACTAGTTTGACATATTTGAAGCCTCAGATGGGGACGTCACTACACAGTCGTGTCTGTTTTTTGTTCAGCTAACTTCTTGGTTGTCTTGGCAGGAGATAAATGCTACATCAAGTTATAAATAAAATGGTAGGTTGTGCCTCAACAGCATTAGTGTATGCTCTGACACTAGACAACAGCATTAGTGTATGCTCTGACACTAGACAACAGCATTAGTGTATGCTCTGACACTAGACAACAGCATTAGTGTTATCTCTGACACCAAACAACATCATTAGTGTATTCTCTGACACCAGACAACATCATTAGTGTATTCTTTGACACCAAACAAAAGCATTAGTGTATTCTCTGACACCAAACAAAAGCATTAGTGTATTATCTGACACCAAACAACAGCATTAGTGTATTCTCTGACACCAAACAACAACATTAGTGTATTCTCTGACACCAACAGATATCAAGATAATATATTAACAGTCAATTATCAAAGGGCTCTTATGGAACCACAGACTGAGTCCAACTGGGTCCATGAGAAATAGTAACTCTGATTATAATCGATATTTATCGATCCAATCATAATATACAATCATATCAAGTTACAATATACAATCATATCAAGTTACAATTTCAACATATTCCCTAGCAAACTTTCTTGCACCTAGTTCTTCTTATGTATTTTTTTTAAATAATGTAGTTAGAGGAAACAATTAAATTATTCTTTTCACTTGGATTCATTTCTCCTAATTACAATAGCAGCCATGAATGAACGTCTTTATTTATGTTGACTGTTTTCTAATAACATACTTTATAACTTTTTGTTTTAGTTAGAGAATTGAAAGTTGAAGAGATCAAGATGTTAATTTAATATGAGTGAATTGAATTATTTTCTTGTTTACGTCTAGCCTCATAGGCTATTTTAGAATTATATTATAAAATCGATGATGCTTTGAGGTTTTCGACATAAACATTGAAAACGTAAAGTTCCCTTAGCCCAAAAGGGCCGTTGGGGCAGATGATGTGAATAATTCGTCTGTTTCTGCACATGACGAGATGATTGTGTGTTTAAACGCCATTAATTCCCCAGGTTACGTTCCTATTTAAAGTTGGGTGGACTTTTAACCAACTTCCGCCAGAACCTGGGGATCGAATCGAGGACTTTACCGTCGACAGTCGAGCGCTCTTCACCTCCTGACCACCAGTCCCACTATAAGTATTAAACGCATGTACCAATACTGGAAAACAGACAATACACAATGATAAGTATTAAACACATAGGCTACCCATATGGCACTCACAATAGGCTACCTATATGGCACTCACAATAGGCTACTCATACGGCACTCACAAAAGGCTACCCATATGATACAATAGACTACCCATATGGCGCTCACAATAGGCTATCCATATGGCACTCACAAAAGGCTACCCATATGATACAATAGACTACCCCTATGGCACTCACAATAGGCTACACATATGGAACTAACAATAGGCTACCCATATGACACTCACAATAGGCTACCCATATGGCACTCACAAAAGGCTACACATATGATACAATAGACTACCCATATGGCACTCACAATAGGCTAGCCATATGGTACTCACAATAGGCTACCCATATGATACAATAGACTACCCATATGGCACTCACAATAGGCTAGCCATATGATACTCACAATAGGCTACCCATATGACACTCACAAAAGGCTACCCATATGATACAATAGACTACCCATATGGCACTCACAATAGGCTAGCCATATGGTACTCACAATAGGCTACCCATATGACACTCACAAAAGGCTACCCATATGATACAATAGACTACCCATATGGCACTCACGATAGGCTAGCCATATGGTACTCACAATAGGCCACCCATATGACACTCACAAAAGGGTACCCATATGATACAATAGACTACCCATATGGCACTCACAATAGGCTACCCATACGGCACTTACAATAGGCTACCCATATGGCACTCACAATAGGCTACCCATATGATACAATAGACTACCCATATGGCACTCACAATAGGCTACCCATATGATACAATAGACTACTCATATGGCACTCACAATAGGCTACCCATATGGCACTCACAAAAGGCTACCCATATGCCCCCCCTATTGATTCACAGTGTCTTATGAGCGAGGGATTATAATTGTATGTTTGTTTGTATGTTTATCTGTCTAAATGCCTATTTATATTATTGTATATGTTTATAATTGTATGTATTATTTTCTACATTTATGACATGACTGTCAATATGATCACTAACATGTTTACTGATACGTATGTTTATACCTTAACAGTTTAGGAACGCCAAAGTTTTTTCCATGTTAATATTCATTTGTATAAACATTTTACTTTCACTGACATGTTTTTTTAAAAAATGTTAAACACATATACGTGGTTTAATTATGTTGACGTGCATTTTATTGTGTATGTTAGCACATATACGTGGTTTAATTCTGTTTACGTGTATTTTATTGTGTATGTTAACACATATATGTGGTGTAATTATGTTTACGTGCATTTTATGTGTATGTTTAACATAAGTGCGTGTCTGTCGTATGTTTTAATGTACTAGTGTACAATAATGATGTTACATGTACATTTATTTATGTTAATGTGTGTGGGTTATTTATGACAGCTACAGTATGTAATCCTCATTTATACGTCTGAGTGCGTCTGAACATATCTGCTGGTTTATTTTTTTATTAAGGTGATTGTCCCATTTTTTTTTATTTCTTTAATTTGATAGAACATGATTGGCTGTATTTATCGCAAACATGATTGGCTGTATTTAACTCATTTACTTCTTCATGCAGTTAATATCAAAAGCCTTAGTTTGTGATATTGATACATTAAGTTAGAAACAGGTGAGTCATGTCAGAAATATACAAGAGAGAATAACCTAATTAGTGAACACCCTTATTACTTAGAATTAACCCCCGGGGTTGAACTTACAGTACTAGTACAGGAGGGGGTGGGACCTGGGTACTTGTGGGATTGATATATTTCAAGAAAATTACAGCTTGAAACAGATTTCTTCTGGTCTAGTTATGAGATTACGTATTCAAAATAGGGACTTGAAAAATGGTAGGGCTTATTACATTTCGCTTTAAAGACAATTTTGTCGTAACTATCTCTAATATGTTATGATAAGATGCATTCATGCACATAAAATATGCAACGCCTTTTTTCTAAAATAAAAGCTTTAGCCATGGCATTGAGAACATTGAGAAACAAGCAAACAGACAGACAACAAAACAGACACATTTCTGATCTTTAGAAGAAAGGTATTCTGGTATTATATAAACCTACTTACTTTAGACTATAGAATCTCAATGTCTAGTTCTGTATTAATTATTTTATAATGAAGATTAATAACAAAAATAGAGAAAAAAAAATCTTTAACAATGTAAAGTGGGTTGCTAATTTAAAAAAGAAATTATATAAAAACGAAAACTTTAAAGATACGAAAGACGAAATCAAATTTTGTTTCATACATTCTTGTAGAACTAAATGTTTAGACCTCACTTCAGTTTACACCTCACTTTAGTTTACACCTCAATTTAGTTTACACCTCACTTTAGTTTACACCTCACTTCAGTTTACACCTCACTTTAGTTTACACCTCACTTTAGTTTACACCTCACTTCAGTTTACACCTCACTTTAGTTTTCACCTCACTTCAGTTTAAACCTCACCAGTTTAAACCTCACTTCAGTTTACACTTCACTTCAGTTTAAACCTCACTTTAGTGTTTCTCAAACTTATTTCACTATCGCCACAATTTCGAAAAACAAATAGCTTAAGTCCCCTCTCCTCAACCCGCCAAGGTTATATTTTATGAACATACGGGAAAGAGAAATTGTATATATTTGGTTCAGTACTAAATCATTTATCTTTAATAAACTGAAACATTGTGTTGTAAGTAAAAGAAAAAAGACACATTTGATAACAATAATATAATATAATATGTCGATGCAGACATATTTAGTACAATGATAGTATAAACACATCAAAGAATAAAACCATTTTTTTTACATGTCCAACAAATTGTTTTAGAGCAAAGGGCAAACTTGATATTATTCTAGATATCCTTGGCTTTATTTTAGTGTGTAGTGATCTTAGATTGTTGTAATCTTAGATTATAGTAATCTTAGGTTGTTATAATCTTAGATTGTTGTAATCTTAGATTGTTGTAATCTTAGATTGTTGTAATCTTAGATTGTAGTAATCTTAGGTTGTTGTAATCTTAGATTGTAGTAATCTTAGATTGTTGTAATCTTTTAAATAAACACGTTCAAACTACTTGAAGTAAGTCTGTCTTAGTTGTCAATAGATCGGCGACAGAACCTCACCCACGGTCCACTGTATGAGTTGATAGAAAGACTATAAAGAAAATACTTACTTTATCCAGAACGTTTGAAAACCAAACTTCAATTTAATCTTTAGCTCCTCCTTTGTTGATTCACCATCCATTGCCCTTGCAGAGTCATAGATTATGATGCTCTGCAGTTGACCCTGAATTCAGCAAGGTATTTTCATTTTTAAAATGTCTAGGATGCTGACAATAAGTGACTAGGATTTAAGACCTCCAGATGTTTACAATAACTGACTAGGATTTAAGACCTCCAGATGTTTACAATAAGTGCACCTTGATTTATTTATTTAGTCACTGTAAAAACTGAATTCTCTTCATCCCAAACTACATTTACTCATGTAATTGTTGTTGTTTTTTTTTTAATCTAGTTTACTACTTGAAATATGTCTTTTGATTCTGTTGATAGCTTTCATTACATACTGTATATACTATACATACTGTATATGCTATACATACTGTATATACGATACATATTGTATATTCGATACATACTGTATATAATATACATACTGTATAGTTGTGTTTATGCGCTCATTGAGGTGTTTAGTAACCAAATGTTGAGGATGGATAACGCAGTATTCACCAAATACATCTTGCAATGGTCCTTCATATGGAATAAAAATACTTCGTGTCACCTGACATGTCTGGTACATCTTCAGTTAAATAAATGTTCATGTCTGTTACACCTTCAGTTAATAAATGTTCATGTCTGGTACACTTTCAGTTAAATAAATGTTCATTTCTGGTACACCTTCAGTTAATAAATGTTCATGTCTGGTACACTTTCAGTTAAATAAATGTTCATGTCTGGTACACCTTTAGTTAAATAAATGTTCATGTCTGGTACATCTTCAGTTAAATAAATGTTCATGTCTGGTACACCTTTAGTTAAATAAATGTTCATGTCTGGTACACCTTCAGTTAATAAATGTTCATGGCTGGTACACCTTTAGTTAAATAAATGTTCATGTCTGGTACACCTTCAGTTAATAAATGTTCATGGCTGGTACCATTTAATATAATACAAAAAAAATATTATTCACCCCCCCCCCCCGAATGGTTTCATTGTGCCCAGGGGAGTGATATCTCCTGATTTGAGAACCTCTATTGTTAACATTTCCATGTGTTTACATTGAAAGTTGAGCTACGTAATGTCAGTTATGTCAGACTGGGTGATTTTAGTTTTTTTCCTACGCAACAAAAACATGAAGTAAAGTTTACATGGTAATATCATATTTCAGTAGCACAATATTGTTTTCTTTACATTTTACAAAGGTCTAACAAATGCTACAAGGAATTTTATTTCTTTTTGAAATGAAAGAAGAAAAATGCGTTTTATAGGAATACATTTTGTTCTTACTAAATGTTTTGTTATAGGAATACATTTTGTTCTTACTTAAATGTTTTTAAAAATTAAAAAAAAAACATTTTGTGTTTCTTGAAGTCTCTCCAGCTGTTTAACTGACGTATGGGGGGGGGTGTTTGAAATAAAAAAATATCCACTCCAACAGGGAACAAAGTAACTTGCCACAATAAGTCACGTTGGACCATGTAGCCAATTCCTGATTGAGGGTCAGAGTAGTGTTGTTTTAGTCCCAGGTCATATTTTAGTTTCAGTTTTTATTTCGTTTTTTCTGTAATAATTTTAGTTTTCGTCTAGTTCTAGTCTTGCTTCTAATTTTAGTTTTAGTTTTAGTTCTCGTTGACGAAAAGTCAACATTTTCGTTAACAAAGGTTTTAGTTTTAGTTTTCGTGAACGAAAGCAACACTATATTTTAGTTTCAGTTTTTATTTCGTTTGTTCTGCAATAATTTCAATTTTCGTCTAGTTTTAGTCTTGCTGCTAATTTTAGTTTTAGTTTTAGTTCTCGTTGACGAAAAGTCAACATTTTCGTCAACGAAGGTTTTAGTTTTAATTTTCGTCAACGAAAACAACACTAGGTCAGAGCTGTCAATCTGGATGTTTTCTGTCTACACCGAGATAATTTTGGAGAAATCTATTCATAATTTTTTTTTTATAAAATAATAGATCTGGATAATTTTATTTTGTCATTAAGATATACAATTGTACTTGTTGAACAATGATTGCATCATGTACAGCAATAAACTCAATAGACTCACAACGAGCCAACATGGCGACGATCAGATCAAGGGTGTGCATCACGTATAAAATATATTCTGCCCTGTAAATGATGTTATTAATACAATATTAAAATGTTAACGAGAAATTAAATTACTGAAAACTTGGGAAATTATTAAAGAAATTAGTGAGGAGCATTTTTAGTTGTTTAATTGACTTCACATTATGTTTTTACTTTGTTTTGTTTGTGTGTCAGCTAATCTTAGAACTCAATTTCGGACTTAATGTAATTTAATAAGTTAGCTCAAATTTTGGTACACGTATAGGTCAATGCATATTTTAATGAATTTTAACTGGGTGACTTAAAAAAACTCATTACAAAATGTAACACAAACATTACATTTGTAAACGAGTTGAGAGCGAGTAAATTGGATAAGTAATTTGAGGAGAAAAAATATAAAAGAACTTTTTAAAGTAAGCTTTTATTAAAATGCACTAAAAAGTAAATCAAACAAATATATATATATATATATATATATATATATATATATATTAATTATCATTGCTAACAATAAGCGTAAATATTTAAGTGATTTATTTGTTGATTTATATTTATCAACTAGTGTTACGTCACTGTTACGATGTATTTAGTCATGTATAGTTTCCTCCCCTAGGTATTTAATTCTAATGAAGATACAAATTTATAAATAAATTATCGCTTCAAAAGTTCACAAGCTGAAGAATACAATATACTGGTATACATAATGACGTATTAGTTGATGAAAGTAACATATTTTTAAATAATTTATCTACCTATATGGGCATACATGCTTATATTTTTAGCAATGAAATCTATACATATAGATATATATAGATATATATTTGCTAATTGTATTTACAATTTTAATTACGGGTTTATTATTGCTTTATATTGTGACGTTGTCATTTCTTTGTGTGGTTTGACGTTTAAATTTATTTGGAAACAATCAAAATGATTGAAGGAACAATAACAAACAGGGGAACTGACAGAATGAGAAAAACATAATTATAAATTGAAATGTTATTACAGTGACATTAGTTGACGTGCAGGTAACAAAAACACACGATCACACACCTTTACACAGACACACATGTATAAACACACCATCACACACCTTTACACAGACACATATGTATAAACACACGATCACACACCTTTACATAGACACACATGTATAAACACACGATCACACACCTTTACATAGACACACATGTATAAACACACGATCACACACCTTTACATAGACACATATGTATAAACACACCATCACACACCTTTACATAGACACACATGTATAAACACACGATCACACACCTTTACATAGACACACATGTATAAACACACGATCACACACCTTTACATAGACACACATTAAAAACGCACCATCACACACCTTTACATAGACACACATGTATAAACACACGATCACACACCTTTACATAGACACACATGTATAAACACACCATCACACACCTTTACATAGACATACATGTATAAACACACGATCACACACCTTCACACAGACACACATGTATAAACACACGATCACACACCTTTACATAGACACACATGTATAAACACACCATCACACACCTTTACATAGACATACATGTATAAACACACGATCACACACCTTCACACAGACACACATGTATAAACACACGATCACACACCTTCACACAGACATACATGTATAAACACACGATCACACACCTTCACACAGACACACATGTATAAACACACGATCACAGACACAGACAGATATGTCATCACACACAATCTGAAAATCAAACATAATCAAGCATACACGTTCAGAAAGGCACATTCACACGGGTAAAATCAAACACAAATACACGAACAATCATATATACAAAGTTATATGTATACATTTAACCTATAATATATATATATATATAAATATATATATATATATATATATATATATATATATATATATATATATATATACATATTAATCCGTTTTAAGTTTGACTAGCTTAAAATCTAATATGGCTTAAAATGCTTCTTGCATAAATGCATATTAATATATAGATTATCTCAGTGTTGTACTGACCACACAACACTTTCATTAGGCCCCTGACTATACAAACATTTCATCTTACCCCAGCGACCCCCCTGGGCTAAGGGAACTTAAATTACTTACTTTACTCACTTTTACTCACTTTACTTACTTTTACTTACTTTACTTACTTTTACTTACTTTACTTACTTTTACTTACTTTACTTACTTTTACTCACTTTACTTAATTTACTCACTTTACTTACTTTTACTTACTTTACTTACTTTTACTTACTTTACTTACTTTTACTTACTTTACTTACTTTTACTTACTTTACTTACTTTTACTCACTATACTTAATTTACTCACTTTACTCACTTTACTTACTTTACTCACTTTCCTTAATTTACTAAATTTATTTACTTTACTTACTTTTACTTACTTTACTTACTTTTACTTACTTTACTTACTTTTACTTACTTTACTTACTTTTACTTACTTTACTAAATTTACTCACTTTACTTACTTTTACTTACTTTACTCACCTTTACTCACTTTACTTAATTTACTCACTTTACTTACTTTTACTTACTGTTCCTCACTTTACTTACTTTTACTCACTTTACTTAGTTTACTCACTTTACTTACTTTTACTTACTTTACTAAATTTACTCACTTTACTTACTTTTACTTACTTTACTTATTTTTTCTCACTTTACTTAATTTACTCATTTTACGTACTTTTACTTACTTTACTTACTTTTACTTACTTTACTTACTTTTACTCACTTTACTTAATTTACTCACTTTACTTACTTTACTCACTTTATTTAATTTACTAAATTTATTCACTTTACTTACTTTTACTTACTTTACTTACTTTACTATATGAAGCGTTCAAAAACTATAGTAGCCCAATTCAAGATGTTGTTTAGGCTAGTCTGGCTGAAACCGCTTCATATATTTGTGTGTGTGTTTATCTGTGGTAACATAAGTGTCTTTGAGTGAGTCAGATATCCTTATACACATTTAAATAACAGACATATCGCTCATTCTTACGGCTCATGTCTCGTTAGTCTAGTCTGTACGGCTCATGTCTCGTTAGTCTAGTCTGTACGGCTCCTGTCTCGTTGATCTAGTCTGTACGGCTCCTGTCTCGTTAGTCTAGTCTGTACGGCTCATGTCTCGTTAGTCTAGTCTGTACGGCTCATGTCTCGTTAGTCTAGTCTGTACGGCTCCTGTCTCTTTAGTCTAGTCTTACGGCTCGTGTCTCGTTAGTCTAGTCTGTACGGCTCCTGTCTGTTAATGTGTCATTTCTTCATTGTATATTTTTTTTACATAGAACAAAAGTTGAGCCTCATCGTTGAAGAAATTTTGTAAAACACGAAGTACTATGAGCTCTACACAGTACCATGCACAGGGAAATGTTAATGATGTAAAACAAAGAAGTACTATGAGCTCTACACAGTACCATGTACAGGGCTATGTTAATGATGTAAAATGAAGAAGTACTATGAGCTATACACAGTACTGTGACAGTTCCATGTGTAGGGATATGTTAATGATGTAAATGATGGCTTTCGGAGACTGATGCCTTTTTGATACCTACTAATGACTTTGTCTATTTGGATATATCTGTGTGATTGATCACTGAGTGTACATTTTTCTAATCTTTTTATTTAGAATTAGGTATACCCTTCTGGTTCTGCAGACAGTGTTTTTCTACTCGTATTGCACCTCCAAATAGCGTCACCCTGGTCTACTAACATGTGTTCGTGTGTTTGTTTCTGTGTGTGTGTGGTGGGGTGGAGGGGACAGACTAGGAAATACATTTCTTTTCCTAATTAACAACGGCTTTTTAAAAAAAAGGAAAAACAGAATCTGAAATTAATTCCACAACGTGAAGGTCTGGGAAAACATTTTTGTTTGAACAAATTAATTAATGGCTTAATAAAAAATAAAAAAAAAAGAGATTATCGAAACTTCCACCCCTCCCCCACCACCACCAAGTAGCTCACTGGAATTTAAAGTGAAACAATTTTGTTGCTGAACAAATCGTTAGATAATACAAGTACATAATGAGAAGTATATCAGCATCAGAACAAAAGAAAGAAATTCAAAATTGTTCATATACCCGACACCATTAGAGGACTGGGGATTTGTTAGGATAAACAAAGTGTGTGCAAATAATCTACATTCCATCCGTCACGTACTACATTCCATCCGTCACGATCTACATTCCATCCGTCACAATCTACATTCCATCCGTCACAATCTACATTCCATTCGTCACAATCTACATTCAATCCGTAACAATCTACATTCTATCCGACACAATCTAATTCTATCCGTCACAATCTACATTCCATCCGTCACAATCTACATTCCATCCGTCACAATCTACATTCCATCCGTCGCAATCTATATTCCATCACTCACAATTTAAATTCCATCCGTCAAAATCTACATTCCATCCGTCACAATCTACATTCCATCCGTCACAATCTACATTTCATCCGTCACAATCAACATTCCATCCGTCACAATCTACATTCCATCAGTCACAATCTACATGCCATCACTCACAATCTACATTCCATTCGTCACAATCTACATTCCATCCGTCACAATCTACATTCCTTCCGTCACAATCTATATTCCATTCCTCACAATTTACATTCCATCCGTCAAAATCTACATTCCAACCGTCACAATCTACATTCCATCCGTCACAATCTACATTCCTTCCGTCACAATCTACATTTCATCCGTCACAATCTACATTCCTTCCGTCACAATCTACATTCTATCCGTCATAATCTACATTCTATCCGTCACAAACCACATTCTATCCGTCACAATCTACATTCCATCCGTCACAATTTACATCCCATCTGTCACAATCTACATTCCTTCTGTCAAAATCTACATTCTATCCGTCACAATCTACAATCCATCCGTCACAATCTACAATGCATCCCTCACAATCTACATTCCATCTGTCACAATCTACATTCCTTCTGTCGAAATCTACATTCTATCTGTCACAATCTACATTCTATCCGTCACAATCTACATTCTATCCGTCACAATCTACATTCCATCCGTCTCAATCTACATTCTATCCGTCAAGATCTACATTCCATCAGTCACATTCTACATTCTATCCGTCACAATCTACATTCCATCCGTCAAAATCTACATTCCATCCGTCACAATCTACATTCATTCCGTCATAATCTACATTTCATCCGTCACAATCAACATTCCATCCGTCACAATCTACATTCCATCAGTCACAATCTACATGCCATCACTCACAATCTACATTCCATCGGTCACAATCTACATTCCATCCGTCACAATCTACATCCCATCCGTCATAATCTACATTCCATCCGTCACAAACCACATTCTATCCGTCACAATCTACATTCCCTTCGTCACAATCTACATTCCATCTGTCACAATCTACATTCCTTCTGTCAAAATCTACATTCTATCCGTCACAATCTACATTCCATCAGTCAAATTCTACATTCCATTCGTCACAATCTACATTCCATCCGTCACAATCTACATTCTATCCGTCACAATCTACATTCCATCAGCCACAATCTACATTCCATCCGTCACAATCTACATTCTATCCGTCACAATCTACATTCCATCAGCCACATTCTACATTTCATCCGTCACAATCTACATTCCATCTGTCACAATCTACATTCCTTCTGTCAAAATCTACATTCTATCCGTCACAATCTATATTCTATCCGTCACAATCTACATTCCATCAGTCAAATTCTACATTTCATCCGTCACAATCTACATTCCATCCGTCACAATCTACATTATATCCGTCACAATCTACATTCTATCCGTCACAATCTACATTAAATCAGTCAAATTCTACATTTCATCCGTCACAATCTACAATCCATCCGTCACAATCTACATTCCATCCGTCACAATCTACATTCCATCTGTCACAATCTACATTCCTTCTGTCAAAATCTACATTCTATCCGTCACAATCTACATTCCATCAGTCAAATTCTACAATCCATCCGTCACAATCTACATTCCATCCGTCATAATCTACATTCCATCCGTCACAAACCACATTCTATCCGTCACAATCTACATTCCATTCGTCACAATCTACATTCCATCTGTCACAATCTACATTCCTTCTGTCAAAATCTACATTCTATCCGTCACAATCGACATTCCATCAGTCAAATTCTACATTCCATTCGTCACAATCTACATTCCATCCGTCACAATCTACATTCCATCCGTCATAATCTACATTCCATCCGTCACAAACCACATTCTATCCGTCACAATCTACATTCCATTCGTCACAATCTACATTCCATCTGTCACAATCTACATTCCTTCTGTCAAAATCTACATTCTATCCGTCACAATCTACATTCCATCAGTCAAATTCTACATTCCATTCGTCACAATCTACATTCCATCCGTCACAATCTACATTCTATCCGTCACAATCTACATTCCATCAGCCACAATCTACATTCCATCCGTCACAATCTACATTCTATCCGTCACAATCTACATTCCATCTGCCACATTCTACATTCTATCCGTCACAATCTACAATCCATCCGTAACAATCTACATTCCATCCGTCACAATCTACATTCCATCCGTCACAATCTACATTCCTTCTGTCAAAATCTACATTCAATCCGTCACAATCTACATTCTATCCGTCACAATCTTCATTCCATCAGTAAAATTCCACATTTCATCCGTCACAATCTACATTCCACAAAAGTAAGAAATACAAAATTGTTCATATACCCGACACCATTAGAGGACTGGGGATTTGTTAGGATAAACAAAGTGTGTGCAAATAATCTACATTCCAACCGTCACAATCTACATTCCATCCGTCACAATCTACATTCCATCCGTCACAATCTACATTCCATTCGTCACAATCTACATTCCATCCGTCACAATCTAAATTCCATCCGTCACAAACCACATTCTATCCGTCACAATCTACATTCCATTCGTCACAATCTACATTCCATCAGCCACAATCTACATTCCATTCGTCACAATCTACATTCCATCAGCCACAATCTACATTCCATTCGTCACAATCTACATTTTATCCGTCACAATCTACATTCCATCCGTCACAATCTACATTCTATCCGTCACAATCTACATCCCATCAGTCACATTCTACATTCTATCCGTCACAATCTACATTCCATCTGTCTAAATCTACATTCCTTCTGTCAAAATCTACATTCTATCCGTCACAATCTACATTTCATCCGTCACAATCTACATTCCATCAGTCACATTCTACATTCTATCCGTCACAATCTACATTCCATTTGTCTAAATCTACATTCCTTCTGTCAAAATCTACATTCTATCCGTCACAATCTACATTTCATCCGTCACAATCTACATTCCACAAAAGAAAGAAATACAAAATTTTTCATATACCCGACAACATTAGAGGACTGGGGATTTGTTAGGATAAATAAAGTGTGTGCAAATAATCTACATTCTATCCGTCACAATCTACATTCCATCAGTCACAATCTACATTCCATCCGTCACAATCTACATTCCATTCGTCACAATCTACATTCAATCCGTAACAATCTACATTCTATCCGACACAATCTAATTCTATCCGTCACAATCTACATTCCATCACTCACAATCTACATTCCATTCGTCACAATCTACATTCCATCCGTCACAATCTACATTCTATCCGTCAAGATCTACATTCCATCGGTCACATTCTACATTCAATCCGTCACAATCTACATTCCATCCGTCAAAATCTACATTCCATCCGTCACAATCTACATTCCATCCGTCATAATCTACATTTCATCCGTCACAATCAACATTCCATCCGTCACAATCTACATTCCTTTCGTCACAATCTACATGCCATCACTCACAATCTACATTCCATTCGTCACAATCTACATTCCATCCGTTACAATCTACATTCCTTCCGTCACAATCTATATTTCATTCCTCACAATTTACATTCCATCCGTCAAAATCTACATTCCAGCCGTCACAATCTACATTCCTTCCGTCACAATCTACATTTCATCCGTCACAATCTACATTCCATCCGTCACAATCTACATTATATCCGTCACAATCTACATTCTATCCGTCACAATCTACATTCCATCAGTAAAATTCTACATTTCATCCGTCACAATCTACAATCCATCCGTCACAATCTACATTCCATCCGTCACAATCTACATTCCATCTGTCACAATCTACATTCCTTCTGTCAAAATCTACATTCTATCCGTCACAATCTACATTCCATAAGTCAAATTCTACATTTCATCCGTCACAATCTACATTCCACAAAAGTAAGAAATACAAAATTGTTCATATACCCGACACCATTAGAGGTCTGGGGATTTGATAGGATAAACAAAGTGTGTGCTAATAATCTACATTTCATCCGTCACAATCTACATTCCATCCGTCACAATCTACATTATATCCGTCACAATCTACATTCTATCCGTCACAATCTACATTCCATCAGTCAAATTCTACATTTCATCCGTCACAATCTACATTCCATCCGTCACAATCTACATTCCTTCCGTCACAATCTATATTCCATTCCGTCACAATCTACATTCCATCCGTCACAATCTACATTCTATCCGTCAAGATCTACATTCCATTGGTCACATTCTACATTCAATCCGTCACAATCTACATTCCATCCGTCAAAATCTACATTCCATCCGTCACAATCTACATTCCATCCGTCATAATCTACATTTCATCCGTCACAATCTACATTCCATCCGTCACAATCTATATTCCATCACTCACAATTTAAACTCCATCCGTCAAAATCTACATTCCATCCGTCACAATCTACATTCCATCAGTCACATTCTACATTCTATCCGTCACAATCTACATTCCATTTGTCTAAATCTACATTCCTTATGTCAAAATCTACATTCTATCCGTCACAATCTACATTTCATCCGTCACAATCTACATTCCACAAAAGAAAGCAATACAAAATTTTTCATATACCCGACAACATTAGAGGACTGGGGATTTGTTAGGATAAATAAAGTGTGTGCAAATAATCTACATTCCATCCGTCACAATCTAAATTCCATCCGTCACAATCTACATTCCATCCGTCACAATCTACATTCCATTCGTCACAATCTACATTCAATCCGTAACAATCTACATTCTATCCGACACAATCTAATTCTATCCGTCACAATCTACATTCCATCAGCCACAATCTACATTTCATCCGTCACAATCAACATTCCATCCGTCACAATCTACATTCCATCAGTCACAATCTACATGCCATCACTCACAATCTACATTCCATTCGTCACAATCTACATTCCATCCGTTACAATCTACATTCCTTCCGTCACAATCTATATTTCATTCCTCACAATTTACATTCCATCCGTCAAAATCTACATTCCAGCCGTCACAATCTACATTCCTTCCGTCACAATCTACATTTCATCCGTCACAATCTACATTCCATCCGTCACAATCTACATTATATCCGTCACAATCTACATTCTATCCGTCACAATCTACATTCCATCAGTAAAATTCTACATTTCATCCGTCACAATCTACAATCCATCCGTCACAATCTACATTCCATCCGTCACAATCTACATTCCATCTGTCACAATCTACATTCCTTCTGTCAAAATCTACATTCTATCCGTCACAATCTACATTCCATAAGTCAAATTCTACATTTCATCCGTCACAATCTACATTCCACAAAAGTAAGAAATACAAAATTGTTCATATACCCGACACCATTAGAGGTCTGGGGATTTGTTAGGATAAACAAAGTGTGTGCTAATAATCTACATTTCATCCGTCACAATCTACATTCCATCCGTCACAATCTACATTATATCCGTCACAATCTACATTCTATCCGTCACAATCTACATTCCATCAGTCAAATTCTACATTTCATCCGTCACAATCTACATTCCATCCGTCACAATCTACATTCCTTCCGTCACAATCTACATTCCATTCCGTCACAATCTACATTCCATCCGTCACAATCTACATTCTATCCGTCAAGATCTACATTCCATCGGTCACATTCTACATTCAATCCGTCACAATCTACATTCCATCCGTCAAAATCTACATTCCATCCGTCACAATCTACATTCCATCCTTCATAATCTACATTTCATCCGTCACAATCTACATTCCATCCGTCACAATCTATATTCCATCACTCACAATTTAAATTCCATCCGTCAAAATCTACATTCCATCCGTCACAATCTACATTCCATCAGTCACATTCTACATTCTATCCGTCACAATCTACATTCCATTTGTCTAAATCTACATTCCTTATGTCAAAATCTACATTCTATCCGTCACAATCTACATTTCATCCGTCACAATCTACATTCCACAAAAGAAAGAAATACAAAATTTTTCATATACCCGACAAAATTAGAGGACTGGGGATTTGTTAGGATAAATAAAGTGTGTGCAAATAATCTACATTCCATCCGTCACAATCTAAATTCCATCCGTCACAATCTACATTCCATCCGTCACAATCTACATTCCATTCGTCACAATCTACATTCAATCCGTAACAATCTACATTCTATCCGACACAATCTAATTCTATCCGTCACAATCTACATTCCATCAGCCACAATCTACATTCCATCCGTCACAATCTACATTCCATCCGTCATAATCTACATTCCATCCGTCACAAACCACATTCTATCCGTCACAATCTACATTCCTTTCGTCACAATCTACATTCCATCTGTCACAATCAACATTCCTTCTGTCAAAATCTACATTCTATCCGTCACAATCTACATTCCATCAGTCAAATTCTACATTCCATTCGTCACAATCTACATTCTATCCGTCACAATCTACATTCTATCCGTCACAATCTACATTCCATCAGCCACAATCTACATTCCATCCGTCACAATCTACATTCTATCCGTCACAATCTACATTCCATCAGCCACATTCTACATTTCATCCGTCACAATCTACATTCCATCTGTCACAATCTACATTCCTTCTGTCAAAATCTACATTCTATCCGTCACAATCTATATTCTATCCGTCTAAATCTACATTCCATCAGTCAAATTCTACATTTCATCCGTCACAATCTACATTCCATCCGTCACAATCTACATTATATCCGTCACAATCTACATTCTATCCGTCACAATCTACATTCCATCAGTCAAATTCTACATTTTATCCGTCACAATCTACAATCCATCCGTCACAATCTACATTCCATCCGTCACAATCTACATTCCATCTGTCACAATCTACATTCCATCCGTCACAATCTACATTCCATCCGTCACAATCTACATTCCATCCGTCACAATCTACATTCCGTCCTCACAATCTACATTCCATCCGTCACAATCTACATTCCATCCGTCATAATCTACATTCCATCCGTCACAATCTACATTCCATCCGTCACAATCTACATTCCATCCGTCACAATCTACATCCTATCCGTCACAATCTACATTCCTTCCGTCACAATCTACATTTCATCCGTCACAATCTACATTCCATTCCGTCACAATCTACATTCCATCCGTCACAATCTACATTCTATCCGTCAAGATCTACATTCCATCGGTCACATTCTACATTCAATCCGTCACAATCTACATTCCATCCGTCAAAATCTACATTCCATCCGTCACAATCTACATTCCATCCGTCATAATCTACATTTCATCCGTCACAATCTACATTCCATCCGTCACAATCTACATTCCATCTGTCTAAATCTACATTCCTTCTGTCAAAATCTACATTCTATCCGTCACAATCTACATTTCATCCGTCACAATCTACATTCCACAAAAGAAAGAAATACAAAATTTTTCATATACCCGACAACATTAGAGGACTGGGGATTTGTTAGGATAAATAAAGTGTGTGCAAATAATCTACATTCCATCCGTCACAATCTACATTCCATCCGTCACAATCTACATTCCATCCGTCACAATCTACATTCCATTCGTCACAATCTACATTCAATCCGTAACAATCTACATTCTATCCGACACAATCTAATTCTATCCGTCACAATCTACATTCCATCAGTCACAATCTACATTCCATCCGTCACAATCTACATTCCATCCGTCACAATCTATATTCCATCACTCACAATTTAAATTCCATCCGTCAAAATCTACATTCCATCCGTCACAATCTACATTCCATCCGTCACAGTCTACATTTCATCCGTCACAATCAACATTCCATCCGTCACAATCTACATTCCATCAGTCACAATCTACATGCCATCACTCACAATCTACATTCCATTCGTCACAATCTACATTCCTTCCGTCACAATCTATATTCCATTCCTCACAATTTACATTCCATCCGTCAAAATCTACATTCCATCCGTCACAATCTACATTCCATCCGTCACAATCTACATTCCTTCCGTCACAATCTACATTTCATCCGTCACAATCTACATTCCTTCCGTCACAATCTACATTCCATCCGTCATAATCTACATTTCATCCGTCACAAACAACATTCCATCCGTCACAATCTACATTCCATCAGTCACAATCTACATGCCATCACTCACAATCTACATTCCATTCGTCACAATCTACATTCCATCCGTCACAATCTACATTCCTTCCGTCACAATCTATATTCCATTCCGTCACAATCTACATTCCATCCGTCACAATCTACATTCTATCCGTCAAGATCTACATTCCATCGGTCACATTCTACATTCAATCCGTCACAATCTACATTCCATCCGTCAAAATCTACATTCCATCCGTCACAATCTACATTCCATCCGTCATAATCTACATTTCATCCGTCACAATCTACATTCCATCCGTCACAATCTATATTCCATCACTCACAATTTAAATTCCATCCGTCAAAATCTACATTCCATCCGTCACAATCTACATTCCATCAGTCACATTCTACATTCTATCCGTCACAATCTACATTCCATTTGTCTAAATCTACATTCCTTATGTCAAAATCTACATTCTATCCGTCACAATCTACATTTCATCCGTCACAATCTACATTCCACAAAAGAAAGAAATACAAAATTTTTCATATACCCGACAACATTAGAGGACTGGGGATTTGTTAGGATAAATAAAGTGTGTGCAAATAATCTACATTCCATCCGTCACAATCTAAATTCCATCCGTCACAATCTACATTCCATCCGTCACAATCTACATTCCATCCGTCATAATCTACATTCCATCCGTCACAAACCACATTCTATCCGTCACAATCTACATTCCATCCGTCACAATCTACATTCCATCTGTCACAATCAACATTCCTTCTGTCAAAATTTACATTCTATCCGTCACAATCTACATTCCATCAGTCAAATTCTACATTCCATTCGTCACAATCTACATTCTATCCGTCACAATCTACATTCTATCCGTCACAATCTACATTCCATCAGCCACAATCTACATTCCATCCGTCACAATCTACATTCTATCCGTCAAAATCTACATTCCATCAGCCACATTCTACATTTCATCCGTCACAATCTACATTCCATCTGTCACAATCTACATTCCTTCTGTCAAAATCTACATTCTATCCGTCACAAATATTCTATCCGTCTAAATCTACATTCCATCAGTCAAATTCTACATTTCATCCGTCACAATCTACATTCCATCCGTCACAATCTACATTCTATCCGTCACAATCTACATTCCATCAGTCAAATTCTACATTTTATCCGTCACAATCTACAATCCATCCGTCACAATCTACATTCCATCCGTCACAATCTACATTCCATCTGTCACAATCTACATTCCATCCGTCACAATCTACATTCCATCCGTCACAATCTACATTCCATCCGTCACAATCTACATTCCGTCCTCACAATCTACATTCCATCCGTCACAATCTACATTCCATCCGTCATAATCTACATTCCATCCGTCACAATCTACATTCCATCCGTCACAATCTACATTCCATCCGTCACAATCTACATCCTATCCGTCACAATCTACATTCCATCTGCCACATTCTACATTCTATCCGTCACAATCTACAATCCATCCGTAACCATCTACATTTCATCCGTCACAATCTACATTCCTTCCGTCACAATCTACATTCCATCCGTCACAATCTACATTCCATCAGTCACAATCTACATGCCATTACTCACAATCTACATTCCATTCGTCACAATCTACATTCCATCCGTCACAATCTACATTCCTTCCGTTACAATCTATATTCCATTCCGTCACAATCTACATTCCATCCGTCACAATCTACAATCTATCCGTCAAGATCTACATTCCATCGGTCACATTCTACATTCAATCCGTCACAATCTACATTCCATCCGTCAAAATCTACATTCCATCCGTCACAATCTACATTCCATCCGTCATAATCTACATTCCATCCGTCACAATCTACATTCCATCCGTCACAATCTACATTCCATCAGCCACAATCTACATTCCATCCGTCACAATCTACATTCCATCCGTCACAATCTACATTCCATCCGTCATAATCTACATTCCATCCGTCACAAACCACATTCTATCCGTCACAATCTACATTCCATCCGTCACAATCTACATTCCATCTGTCACAATCAACATTCCTTCTGTCAAAATTTACATTCTATCCGTCACAATCTACATTCCATCAGTCAAATTCTACATTCCATTCGTCACAATCTACATTCTATCCGTCACAATCTACATTCTATCCGTCACAATCTACATTCCATCAGCCACAATCTACATTCCATCCGTCACAATCTACATTCTATCCGTCAAAATCTACATTCCATCAGCCACATTCTACATTTCATCCGTCACAATCTACATTCCATCTGTCACAATCTACATTCCTTCTGTCAAAATCTACATTCTATCCGTCACAATCTATATTCTATCCGTCTAAATCTACATTCCATCAGTCAAATTCTACATTTCATCCGTCACAATCTACATTCCATCCGTCACAATCTACATTCTATCCGTCACAATCTACATTCCATCAGTCAAATTCTACATTTTATCCGTCACAATCTACAATCCATCCGTCACAATCTACATTCCATCCGTCACAATCTACATTCCATCTGTCACAATCTACATTCCATCCGTCACAATCTACATTCCATCCGTCACAATCTACATTCCATCCGTCACAATCTACATTCCGTCCTCACAATCTACATTCCATCCGTCACAATCTACATTCCATCCGTCATAATCTACATTCCATCCGTCACAATCTACATTCCATCCGTCACAATCTACATTCCATCCGTCACAATCTACATCCTATCCGTCACAATCTACATTCCATCTGCCACATTCTACATTCTATCCGTCACAATCTACAATCCATCCGTAAGCATCTACATTTCATCCGTCACAATCTACATTCCTTCCGTCACAATCTACATTCCATCCGTCACAATCTACATTCCATCAGTCACAATCTACATGCCATTACTCACAATCTACATTCCATTCGTCACAATCTACATTCCATCCGTCACAATCTACATTCCTTCCGTTACAATCTATATTCCATTCCGTCACAATCTACATTCCATCCGTCACAATCTACAATCTATCCGTCAAGATCTACATTCCATCGGTCACATTCTACATTCAATCCGTCACAATCTACATTCCATCCGTCAAAATCTACATTCCATCCGTCACAATCTACATTCCATCCGTCATAATCTACATTTCATCCGTCACAATCAACATTCCATCCGTCACAATCTACATTCCATCAGTCACAATCTACATGCCATCACTCACAATCTACATTCCATTCGTCACAATCTACATTCCATCCGTTTTAATCTACATTCCTTCCGTCACAATCTATATTCCATTCCTCACAATTTACATTCCATCCGTCAAAATCTACATTCCATCCGTCACAATCTACATTCCTTCCGTCACAATCTACATTTCATCCGTCACAATCTACATTCCATCCGTCACAATCTACATTATATCCGTCACAATCTACATTCTATCCGTCACAATCTACATTCCATCAGTAAAATTCTACATTTCATCCGTCACAATCTACAATCCATCCGTCACAATCTACATTCCATCCGTCACAATCTACATTCCATCTGTCACAATCTACATTCCTTCTGTCAAAATCTACATTCTATCCGTCACAATCTACATTCCATCAGTCAAATTCTACATTTCATCCGTCACAATCTACATTCCACAAAAGAAAGAAATACAAAATTGTTCTTATACCCGACACCATTAGATGACTGGGGATTTGATAGGATAAACAAAGTGTGTGCAAATAATCTACATTCCATCCGTCACAATCTACATTCCATCCGTCACAATCTACATTCCATTCGTCACAATCTACATTCAATCCGTCACAATTTACATTCTATCCGACAAAATCTACATTCCTTCCGTCACAATCTACATTCCATCCGTCACAATCTACATTCCGTCCTCACAATCTACATTCCATCCGTCACAATCTACATTCCATCCGTCATAATCTACATTCCATCCGTCACAATCTACATCCTATCCGTCACAACCTACATTCCATCCGTCACAATCAATATTCCATCCGTCACAATCTACATTCCATCAGTCACAATCTACACGCCATCACTCACAATCTACATTCCATCCGTCACAATGTACATTCCATCCGTAACAATCTACATTCCATCTGTCACAATCTACATTCCTTCTGTCAAAATCTACATTCTATCCGTCACAATCTACATTCTATCCGTCACAATCTACATTCCATCAGCCACAATCTACACTCCATCCGTCACAATCTACTTTCTATCCGTCACAATCTACATTCCATCAGCCACATTCTACATTTCATCCGTCACAATCTACATTCCATCTGTCACAATCTACATTCCTTCTGTCAAAATCTACATTCTATCCATCACAATCTACATTCCATCAGTCAAATTCTACAATCCATCCGTCACAATCTACATTCCTTCTGTCAAAATCTACATTCAATCCGTCACAATCTACATTCCATCAGCCACATTCTACATTTCATCCGTCACAATCTACATTCCACAAAAGTAAGAAATACAAAATTGTTCATATACCCGATACCATTAGAGGACTGGGGATTTGTTAGGATAAACAAAGTGTGTGCAAATAATCTACATTCCAACCGTCACAATCTACATTCCATCCGTCACAATCTACATTCCATCCGTCACAATCTACATTCCATCAGCCACATTCCACATTCTATCCGTCACAATCTACATTCTATCCGTCACAATCTACATTCCATCTGTCACAATCTACATTCCTTCTGTCAAAATCTACATTCTATCCATCACAATCTACATTCCATCAGTCAAATTCTACAATCCATCCGTCACAATCTACATTCCTTCTGTCAAAATCTACATTCAATCCGTCACAATCTACATTCTATCCGTCACAATCTACATTCCATCCGTCACAATCTACTTTCCACAAAAGTAAGAAATACAAAATTGTTCATATACCCGACACGATTAGAGGACTGGGGATTTGTTAGGATAAACAAAGTGTGTGCAAATAATCTACATTCCATCCGTCACAATCTATATTCCATCCCTCACAATTTACATTCCATCCGTCACAATCTACATTCCATTCGTCACAATCTACTTTCCATCCGTCACAATCTACATTCCATCCGTCACAATCTACATTCCATCCGTCATAATCAACATTCCATCCGTCACAAACCACATTCTATCCGTCACAATCTACATTCCATCCGTCACAATCTACATTCCATCCGTCATAATCTACATTCCATCCGTCACAAACCACATTCTATCCGTCACAATCTACATTCCATTCGTCACAATCTACATTCCATCTGTCACAATCTACATTCCTTCTGTCAAAATCTACATTCTATCTGTCACAATCTACATTCCATCAGCCACATTCTACATTTCATCCGTCACAATCTACATTCTATCCGTCACAATCTACATTTCATCCGTCACAATCTACATTCCACAAAAGAAAGAAATACAAAATTGTTCATATACCCGACAACATTAGAGGACTGGGGATTTGTTAGGATAAATAAAGTGTGTGCAAATAATCTACATTCCATCCGTCACAATCTACATTCCATCCGTCACAATCTTTATTCATTTCGTCACAATCTACATTCAATCCGTCACAATCTACATTCTATCCGACACAATCTACATTCTATCCGTCACAATCTACATTCCATCTGTCAAAATCTACATTCCATCCGTCACAATCTACATTCCTTCCGTCACAATCTATATTCCATTCCTCACAATTTACATTCCATCCGTCAAAATCTACATTCCATCCGTCACAATCTACATTCCATCCGTCACAATCTACAAACCTTCTGTCAAAATCTACATTCTATCCGTCACAATCTACATTCTATCCGTCACAATTTACATTCTAACCGTCACAATTTACATTCTATCCGTCACAATCTACATTCTATCCGTCACAATCTACATTCTATCCGTCACAATCTACATTCCATCCGTCACAATCTACATTCCTTCTGTCAAAATCTACATTCAATCCGTCACAATCTACATTCCATTCGTCACAATCTACATTCCATCCGTCACAATCTACATTCCATCCGTTACAATCTACATTCCATCAGTCAAATTCTACATTTCATCCGTCACAATCTACATTCCACAAAAGTAAGAAATACAAATTTGTTCATATACCCGACACCATTAGAGGACTGGGGATTTGTTAGGATAAACAAAGTGTGTGCAAATAATCTACATTCCAACCGTCACAATCTACATTCCATCCGTCACAATCTACATTCCTTCTGTCAAAATCAACATTCTATCCGTCACAATCTACATTCCATCAGCCACAATCTACTTTCCATCCGTCACAATCTACATTTTATCCGTCACAATCTACATGCTATCCGTCACAACCTACATTTTATCCGTCACAATCTACATTCCTTCCGTCACAATCTACATTCCATCCGTCATAATCTACATTCCATCCGTCACAATCTACATTCCATCCGTCACATTCTACATTCCATCCGTCACAATCTACATCCTATACGTCACAATCTACATTCCATCCGTCACAATCAATATTCCATCCGTCACAATCTACATTCCATCAGTCACAATCTACATGCCATCACTCACAATCTACATTCCATCCGTCACAATCTACATTCCATCTTTCACAATCTACATTCCTTCTGTCGAAATCTACATTCTATCTGTCACAATCTACATTCTATCCGTCACAATCTACATTCTATCCGTCACCATCTACAATCCATCCGTAACAATCTACATTCCATCCGTCACAATCTACATTCCATCCGTCACAATCTACATTCCTTCTGTCAAAATCTACATTCAATCCGTCACAATCTACATTCCACAAAAGTAAAAAATACAAATCTACATTCCATCAGCCACATTCTACATTTCATCCGTCACAATCTACATTCCATCTGTCACAATCTACATTCCTTCTGTCAAAATCTACATTCTATCCATCACAATCTACATTCTATCCGTCACAATCTACATTCCATCAGTCAAATTCTACATTTCATCCGTCACAATCTACATTCCATCAGTCAAATTCTACATTTCATCCGTCACAATCTACATTCCATCCGTCACAATCTACATTATATCCGTCACAATCTACATTCTATCCGTCACAATCTACATTCCATCAGTCAAATTCTACATTTCATCCGTCAAAATCTACAATCCATCCGTCACAATCTAAATTCCATCCGTCACAATCTACATTCCATCTGTCACAATCTACATTCCTTCTTTCAAAATCTACATTCCACAAAAGAAAGAAATACAAAATTGTTCATATACCCGACACCATTAGAGGACTGGGGATTTGTTAGGATAAACAAAGTGTGTGCAAATAATCTACATTCCATCCGTCACATTCTACATTCCATCCGTCACAATCTACATTCCATTCGTCACAATCTACATTCAATCCGTCACAAATTACATTCTATCCAACACAATCTACATTCCTTCCGTCACAATCTACATTCCATCCGTCACAATCTATATTCCATCCCTCACAATTTACATTCCATCCGTCAAAATCTACATTCCATCCGTCACAATCTACATTTCATCCGTCACAATCTACATTCCATCCGTCACAATCTACATTCCATCCGTCACAATCTACATTCCATCCGTCATAATCTACATTCCATCCGTCACAATCTACATTCCATCCGTCACAATCTACATTCCATCCGTCACAATCTACATTCCATCCGTCACAATCTACATTCCTTCCGTCACAATCTACATTTCATCCGTCACAATCTACATTCCTTCCGTCACAATCTACATTTCATCCGTCACAATTTACATTCCATCCGTCACAATCTACATTCCATCCGTCATAATCTACATTCCATCCGTCACAATCTACATTCTATCCGTCACAATCTACATTCCATCCGTCACAATCTACATTCCATCCGTCACAATCTACATTCTATCCGACACAATTTACATTCTAACTGTCACAATCTACATTCTATCCGTCACAATCTACATTCTATCCGTCACAATCTACAATCCATCCGTCACAATCTACATTCCATCCGTCACAATCTACATTCCATCCGTCACATATTAGAATTCACTCTTTAACGCTTATGACTTATAAGGGATAAATTATTGGAAATTTTTTTTTAATAGTTAAAATCAAAACGATTTTAACTATATTGTGGACAGACGTGTGTTTAATTGGTCTAGAGGGTGAATAGGCGTCTGTTCAATTCGTCTAGAGGGTGGACAGACGTGTGTTCAATTGGTCTAGAGGGTGGATAGTCGTGTGTTCAATTGATCTAGAGCAGTGGTCACCAAACTTTTTTGACCCATGGACCCCTTTTATAGTCAAAATTTGCCCTCGGACCCCATAGTGAAAAAGCTGCATAAATTCATAGTATGAAAATTATAAATTTAAAAAAAAAAACATTTTGTTCAAAAAGTATTTATTGAAATTATAATTTTCGTTTAAATTAAAATAAACAATGACGTGGATGAACTTAATGAGATGATATGAGTGTATTTATTTATGTCCAGCTAAATGTTTGTGGATGATATGAGCTTATTTATGTCCAGCTCAATGTTGTTGTTTTTTGTGTTTGTGTGTGATGAAGTTCATAACGGCACAGAATCAACGTTCTACCATATAGTAAGGCGGAAAAGCATTCAACAAATTCAGTACAATAACCCATAATGCGGATTATAAAATTGGGATCCCTTTTTATAACTAGAATTTGTGGCACCCTTGTTTAAAGATTGGTTTAAATTCCTCATTTGTGAATATTTCAATAAGCTGCTCCTGTATTAGTAAGGATTCATCTGTGTCCAAGCGTGAAAGGGTTCTACGCCCAGCTGGAAATATCCAAGTGAAAAATGTCTTCAAATCTTTGGTTCAGGCATAAAGAACCGTTAAGTTTTGACAGTAAGCAAGCTGATCTTCAACTTTATTTTGCAATTATAAAATATTTCGAAACTGAAAACATTATCCTCTTTCCAAGTTTTGTTTGCACAGAAAAAGTTTTGCCACAAATGCAGCCCTTACGCTTTTAGCTTTAATTAAATTTAATTTGTCTCCTTGTAGGTTCAAATTAGTTTCGTTAAATTTGTCAAATGAATCAGTCATATAGGCTATGTTAAATTATGTCGCAAATCATTGTCTTTGCTTTCCAGGAATTCCAACACTGAATCAAAGAGCGCATTCAATCGATTTTAACATGCACCTTTAGATAACCAACGTACTTCTGTGTGAAGTGGTAAATGATTATAGTCTTCGTCATTTTTCAAACAAAGTTGATAAAATAATCTCTCATTTAGGGCATTCCTTTTGATTTTATTAACTGCTTTAATGACATAATCTAGTGATCTATGCAAACGTTCACTAAGATTTTTTTGCGACCAAATGATGTCAATGAATGACACAATGCACTAAAAATGCATTTGGTACAGCTTGTTTTAAGTATGCCAGACAGTCTCTTTATCTTCCTACCATTGCTGGAGCACCGTCAGCAACAACAGAAATGGTATAAGTCAAGGGTAAAGCTTTTACATTGAACAATCTTTTTAATTCAGTATATAACTTTCACCTTTTGTTTCCAAACATTTAGCACATAACAATTCTTGACAACATTTTTCTTCTTTTACAAATCTCATAAGCTAAAAGTAAAGCTTCGTTTCCTAGTATAGTAGACTCGTCAGCCTGTATAGAAAATTCATAACTTTAAAGTAATAACATAAAGAATTTTCTACGGACTGAGCCAATTCGTCAATCCTTCTTTGTACAGTATTATTATTACTCAGTGATTTCTTTTTATAATATCGAAAGCTGGTTTGTGCAAAACTGTGCCTATTACCTCACTTTGGTAAAATAAGTAAAATAATAGTATGCGACTTTCCGGATCTTGCAATCAATAAAGAAATGTTATAAGAAGCAGCAATTAGTCCATCATCATCTCGATAAGATGTTGTCCCTTTAAGTTGTTGCAGTGACAGTATTTTCTAATATTTTTCTTTGACTATGTGAAAAAAACGTTAAACACATCTTTTCTAAGACTGAGAAAATTGGTTTATGCACTTTTTATCAGCATAACATAGAACTACTTTTGATGTACGATGTACAACTCTAAGATAGTTTACGTTTATATTGTTGACAAGTGCATGCAGTGACGTTATTTCATTCCTGCATAAAGTATAAGTGTTTTTTTTTCCGTTTGCCTCACACCGTGCCATGCTTGTTATTATTTAATTAGCATGTGATACTAGTTTATTTAATGTTTTTTATTTTAATTTCCATAATAATAAAAATAGATCATAATTTTACTATTAAACCTTTCGCGGACCCCCTAAAGTTGTTCAGAGACCCCCAAATGAATTTTAATTTTCCACGGACCCCCTGAATGATACCGGAGACCCCTGGGTGTCCGTAGGTACCACTTTGGGAACCACTGGTCTAGAGGGTAGATAGTCGTGTGTTCAACTGATCTAGAGGGTGGATAGGCGTGTGTTAAATTTGTCTAGAGGGTGGATAGTCGTGTGTTCAATTGGTCTATAGGGTGGATAGGCGTGTGTTCAATTGGTCTAGAGGGTGGATAGGCGTGTGTTAAATTTGTCTAGAGGGTGGATAGGCTTGTGTTCAATTGGTCTAGAGGGTGGATAGTCGTGTGTTCAATTGGTCTAGAGGGTGGATAGGCTTGTGTTCAATTGGTCTAGAGGGTGGATAGGCGTGTGTTCAATTGGTCTAGAGGGTGGATAGGCGTGTGTTCAATTGGTCTAGATGGTGGATAGGCGTGTGTTAAATTGGTCTAGAGGGTGGATAGGCTTGTGTTCAATTGGTCTAGAGGGTGGATAGTCGTGTGTTCAATTGGTCTAGAGGGTGGATAGGCGTGTGTTCAATTGGTCTAGAGGGTGGATAGGCGTGTGTTAAATTTTTCTAGAGGGTAGATAGTCGTGTGTTCAACTGATCTAGAGGGTGGATATGCGTGTGTTAAAATTGTCTAGAGGGTGGATAGGCTTGTGTTCAATTGGTCTAGAGGGTGGATAGGCGTGTGTTCAATTGGTCTAGATGGTGGATAGGCGTGTGTTAAATTTGTCTAGAGGGTGGATAGGCGTGTGTTCAATTGGTCTAGAGGGTGGATAGGCGTGTGTTCAATTGGTCTAGAGGGTGGATAGGCTTGTGTTCAATTGGTCTAGAGGGTGGATAGGCTTGTGTTAAATTTGTCTAGAGGGTGGATAGGCGTGTGTTCAATTAGTCTAGAGGGTGGATAGGCTTGTGTTCAATTGGTCTAGAGGGTGGATAGGCTTGTGTTCAATTGGTCTAGAGGGTGGATAGGCGTGTGTCAAATGGTCTAGAGGGTGGATAGACGTGTGTTAAATTTGTCTAGAGGGTGGATAGGCGTGTGTTCAATTGGTCTAGAGGGTGGATAGGCGTGTGTTAAATTTGTCTAGAGGGTGGATAGGCTTGTGTTCAATTCATCTAGAGGGTGGATAGTCGTGTCCTCAATTGATCTAGAGGGTGGATAGGCTTGTGTTCAATTGATCTAGAGGGTGGATAGTCGTGTGTTCAATTGGTCTAGAGGGTGGTTAGGCGTGTGTTAAATTTGTCTAGAGGGTGGATAGGCTTGTGTTCAATTGGTCTAGAGGGTGGATAGTCGTGTGTTCAATTGGTCTAGAGGGTGGATAGGCGTGTGTTCAATTGGTCTAGAGGGTGGATAGGCGTGTGTTAAATTTTTCTAGAGGGTAGATAGTCGTGTGTTCAACTGATCTAGAGGGTGGATATGCGTGTGTTAAAATTGTCTAGAGGGTGGATAGGCTTGTGTTCAATTGGTCTAGAGGGTGGATAGTCGTGTGTTCAATTGGTCTAGAGGGTGGATAGGCGTGTGTTAAATTTGTCTAGAGGGTGGATAGGCGTGTGTTCAATTGGTCTAGAGGGTGTATAGGCGTGTGTTAAATTTGTCTAGAGGGTGGATAGGCTTGTGTTCTATTGGTCTAGAGGGTGGATAGTCGTGTGTTCAATTGGTCTAGAGGGTGGATAGGCGTGTGTTCAATTGGTCTAGAGGGTGGATAGGCGTGTGTTAAATTTTTCTAGAGGGTAGATAGTCGTGTGTTCAACTGATCTAGAGGGTGGATATGCGTGTGTTAAAATTGTCTAGAGGGTGGATAGGCTTGTGTTCAATTGGTCTAGAGGGTGGATAGTCGTGTGTTCAATTGGTCTAGAGGGTGGATAGGCGTGTGTTCAATTGGTCTAGATGGTGGATAGGCGTGTGTTAAATTTGTCTAGAGGGTGGATAGGCGTGTGTTCAATTGGTCTAGAGGGTGGATAGGCGTGTGTTCAATTGGTCTAGAGGGTGGATAGGCTTGTGTTCAATTGGTCTAGAGGGTGGATAGGCTTGTGTTAAATTTGTCTAGAGGGTGGATAGGCGTGTGTTCAATTGGTCTAGAGGGTGGATAGGCTTGTGTTCAATTGGTCTAGAGGGTGGATAGGCTTGTGTTCAATTGGTCTAGAGGGTGGATAGGCGTGTGTCAAATGGTCTAGAGGGTGGATAGACGTGTGTTAAATTTGTCTAGAGGGTGGATAGGCGTGTGTTCAATTGGTCTAGAGGGTGGATAGGCGTGTGTTAAATTTGTCTAGAGGGTGGATAGGCTTGTGTTCAATTGATCTAGAGGGTGGATAGTCGTGTCCTCAATTGATCTAGAGGGTGGATAGGCTTGTGTTCAATTGATCTAGAGGGTGGATAGTCGTGTGTTCAATTGGTCTAGAGGGTGGTTAGGCGTGTGTTAAATTTGTCTAGAGGGTGGATAGGCTTGTGTTCAATTGGTCTAGAGGGTGGATAGGCGTGTGTTCAATTGGTCTAGAGGGTGGATAGGCGTGTGTTAAATTTTTCTAGAGGGTAGATAGTCGTGTGTTCAACTGATCTAGAGGGTGGATATGCGTGTGTTAAAATTGTCTAGAGGGTGGATAGGCTTGTGTTCAATTGGTCTAGAGGGTGGATAGTCGTGTGTTCAATTGGTCTAGAGGGTGGATAGGCGTGTGTTCAATTGGTCTAGATGGTGGATAGGCTTGTGTTCAATTGGTCTAGAGGGTGGATAGGCGTGTGTCAAATGGTCTAGAGGGTGGATAGACGTGTGTTAAATTTGTCTAGAGGGTGGATAGGCGTGTGTTCAATTGGTCTAGAGGGTGGATAGGCGTGTGTTAAATTTGTCTAGAGGGTGGATAGGCTTGTGTTCAATTCATCTAGAGGGTGGATAGTCGTGTCCTCAATTGATCTAGAGGGTGGATAGGCTTGTGTTCAATTGATCTAGAGGGTGGATAGTCGTGTGTTCAATTGGTCTAGAGGGTGGTTAGGCGTGTGTTAAATTTGTCTAGAGGGTGGATAGGCTTGTGTTCAATTGGTCTAGAGGGTGGATAGTCGTGTGTTCAATTGGTCTAGAGGGTGGATAGGCGTGTGTTCAATTGGTCTAGAGGGTGGATAGGCGTGTGTTAAATTTTTCTAGAGGGTAGATAGTCGTGTGTTCAACTGATCTAGAGGGTGGATATGCGTGTGTTAAAATTGTCTAGAGGGTGGATAGGCTTGTGTTCAATTGGTCTAGAGGGTGGATAGTCGTGTGTTCAATTGGTCTAGAGGGTGGATAGGCGTGTGTTAAATTTGTCTAGAGGGTGGATAGGCGTGTGTTCAATTGGTCTAGAGGGTGTATAGGCGTGTGTTAAATTTGTCTAGAGGGTGGATAGGCTTGTGTTCAATTGGTCTAGAGGGTGGATAGTCGTGTGTTCAATTGGTCTAGAGGGTGGATAGGCGTGTGT
This sequence comes from Bulinus truncatus, assembly GCA_021962125.1. Classification (NCBI taxonomy): domain Eukaryota; kingdom Metazoa; phylum Mollusca; class Gastropoda; family Planorbidae; genus Bulinus; species Bulinus truncatus. The sequence continues at coordinate 138,792 of JAGDYQ010000122.1, forward strand.
TCAATTGGTCTAGAGGGTGGATAGGCGTGTGTTAAATTTTTCTAGAGGGTAGATAGTCGTGTGTTCAACTGATCTAGAGGGTGGATATGCGTGTGTTAAAATTGTCTAGAGGGTGGATAGGCTTGTGTTCAATTGGTCTAGAGGGTGGATAGTCGTGTGTTCAATTGGTCTAGAGGGTGGATAGGCGTGTGTTCAATTGGTCTAGATGGTGGATAGGCGTGTGTTAAATTTGTCTAGAGGGTGGATAGGCGTGTGTTCAATTGGTCTAGAGGGTGGATAGGCGTGTGTTCAATTGGTCTAGAGGGTGGATAGGCTTGTGTTCAATTGGTCTAGAGGGTGGATAGGCTTGTGTTAAATTTGTCTAGAGGGTGGATAGGCGTGTGTTCAATTGGTCTAGAGGGTGGATAGGCGTGTGTTCAATTGGTCTAGAGGGTGGATAGGCGTGTGTTAAATTTGTCTAGAGGGTGGATAGGCTTGTGTTCAATTGATCTAGAGGGTGGATAGTCGTGTCTTCAATTGATCTAGAGGGTGGATAGGCTTGTGTTCAATTGATCTAGAGGGTGGATAGTCGTGTGTTCAATTGGTCTAGAGGGTGGTTAGGCGTGTGTTAAATTTGTCTAGAGGGTGGATAGGCTTGTGTTCAATTGGTCTAGAGGGTGGATAGGCGTGTGTTCAATTGGTCTAGAGGGTGGATAGGCGTGTGTTAAATTTTTCTAGAGGGTAGATAGTCGTGTGTTCAACTGATCTAGAGGGTGGATATGCGTGTGTTAAAATTGTCTAGAGGGTGGATAGGCTTGTGTTCAATTGGTCTAGAGGGTGGATAGTCGTGTGTTCAATTGGTCTAGAGGGTGGATAGGCGTGTGTTCAATTGGTCTAGATGGTGGATAGGCGTGTGTTAAATTTGTCTAGAGGGTGGATAGGCGTGTGTTCAATTGGTCTAGAGGGTGGATAGGCGTGTGTTCAATTGGTCTAGAGGGTGGATAGGCTTGTGTTCAATTGGTCTAGAGGGTGGATAGGCTTGTGTTAAATTTGTCTAGAGGGTGGATAGGCGTGTGTTCAATTAGTCTAGAGGGTGGATAGGCTTGTGTTCAATTGGTCTAGAGGGTGGATAGGCTTGTGTTCAATTGGTCTAGAGGGTGGATAGGCGTGTGTCAAATGGTCTAGAGGGTGGATAGACGTGTGTTAAATTTGTCTAGAGGGTGGATAGGCGTGTGTTCAATTGGTCTAGAGGGTGGATAGGCGTGTGTTAAATTTGTCTAGAGGGTGGATAGGCTTGTGTTCAATTCATCTAGAGGGTGGATAGTCGTGTCCTCAATTGATCTAGAGGGTGGATAGGCTTGTGTTCAATTGATCTAGAGGGTGGATAGTCGTGTGTTCAATTGGTCTAGAGGGTGGTTAGGCGTGTGTTAAATTTGTCTAGAGGGTGGATAGGCTTGTGTTCAATTGGTCTAGAGGGTGGATAGTCGTGTGTTCAATTGGTCTAGAGGGTGGATAGGCGTGTGTTCAATTGGTCTAGAGGGTGGATAGGCGTGTGTTAAATTTTTCTAGAGGGTAGATAGTCGTGTGTTCAACTGATCTAGAGGGTGGATATGCGTGTGTTAAAATTGTCTAGAGGGTGGATAGGCTTGTGTTCAATTGGTCTAGAGGGTGGATAGTCGTGTGTTCAATTGGTCTAGAGGGTGGATAGGCGTGTGTTAAATTTGTCTAGAGGGTGGATAGGCGTGTGTTCAATTGGTCTAGAGGGTGTATAGGCGTGTGTTAAATTTGTCTAGAGGGTGGATAGGCTTGTGTTCAATTGGTCTAGAGGGTGGATAGTCGTGTGTTCAATTGGTCTAGAGGGTGGATAGGCGTGTGTTCAATTGGTCTAGAGGGTGGATAGGCGTGTGTTAAATTTTTCTAGAGGGTAGATAGTCGTGTGTTCAACTGATCTAGAGGGTGGATATGCGTGTGTTAAAATTGTCTGGAGGGTGGATAGGCTTGTGTTCAATTGGTCTAGAGGGTGGATAGTCGTGTGTTCAATTGGTCTAGAGGGTGGATAGGCGTGTGTTCAATTGGTCTAGATGGTGGATAGGCGTGTGTTAAATTTGTCTAGAGGGTGGATAGGCGTGTGTTCAATTGGTCTAGAGGGTGGATAGGCGTGTGTTCAATTGGTCTAGAGGGTGGATAGGCTTGTGTTCAATTGGTCTAGAGGGTGGATAGGCGTGTGTTAAATTTGTCTAGAGGGTGGATAGGCGTGTGTTCAATTGGTCTAGAGGGTGGATAGGCTTGTGTTCAATTGGTCTAGAGGGTGGATAGGCTTGTGTTCAATTGGTCTAGAGGGTGGATAGGCGTGTGTCAAATGGTCTAGAGGGTGGATAGACGTGTGTTAAATTTGTCTAGAGGGTGGATAGGCGTGTGTTCAATTGGTCTAGAGGGTGGATAGGCGTGTGTTAAATTTGTCTAGAGGGTGGATAGGCTTGTGTTCAATTGATCTAGAGGGTGGATAGTCGTGTCCTCAATTGATCTAGAGGGTGGATAGGCTTGTGTTCAATTGATCTAGAGGGTGGATAGTCGTGTGTTCAATTGGTCTAGAGGGTGGTTAGGCGTGTGTTAAATTTGTCTAGAGGGTGGATAGGCTTGTGTTCAATTGGTCTAGAGGGTGGATAGGCGTGTGTTCAATTGGTCTAGAGGGTGGATAGGCGTGTGTTAAATTTTTCTAGAGGGTAGATAGTCGTGTGTTCAACTGATCTAGAGGGTGGATATGCGTGTGTTAAAATTGTCTGGAGGGTGGATAGGCTTGTGTTCAATTGGTCTAGAGGGTGGATAGTCGTGTGTTCAATTGGTCTAGAGGGTGGATAGGCGTGTGTTCAATTGGTCTAGATGGTGGATAGGCTTGTGTTCAATTGGTCTAGAGGGTGGATAGGCGTGTGTCAAATGGTCTAGAGGGTGGATAGACGTGTGTTAAATTTGTCTAGAGGGTGGATAGGCGTGTGTTCAATTGGTCTAGAGGGTGGATAGGCGTGTGTTAAATTTGTCTAGAGGGTGGATAGGCTTGTGTTCAATTCATCTAGAGGGTGGATAGTCGTGTCCTCAATTGATCTAGAGGGTGGATAGGCTTGTGTTCAATTGATGTAGAGGGTGGATAGTCGTGTGTTCAATTGGTCTAGAGGGTGGTTAGGCGTGTGTTAAATTTGTCTAGAGGGTGGATAGGCTTGTGTTCAATTGGTCTAGAGGGTGGATAGTCGTGTGTTCAATTGGTCTAGAGGGTGGATAGGCGTGTGTTCAATTGGTCTAGAGGGTGGATAGGCGTGTGTTAAATTTTTCTAGAGGGTAGATAGTCGTGTGTTCAACTGATCTAGAGGGTGGATATGCGTGTGTTAAAATTGTCTAGAGGGTGGATAGGCTTGTGTTCAATTGGTCTAGAGGGTGGATAGTCGTGTGTTCAATTGGTCTAGAGGGTGGATAGGCGTGTGTTAAATTTGTCTAGAGGGTGGATAGGCGTGTGTTCAATTGGTCTAGAGGGTGTATAGGCGTGTGTTAAATTTGTCTAGAGGGTGGATAGGCTTGTGTTCAATTGGTCTAGAGGGTGGATAGTCGTGTGTTCAATTGGTCTAGAGGGTGGATAGGCGTGTGTTCAATTGGTCTAGAGGGTGGATAGGCGTGTGTTAAATTTTTCTAGAGGGTAGATAGTCGTGTGTTCAACTGATCTAGAGGGTGGATATGCGTGTGTTAAAATTGTCTAGAGGGGTGGATAGGCTTGTGTTCAATTGGTCTAGAGGGTGGATAGTCGTGTGTTCAATTGGTCTAGAGGGTGGATAGGCGTGTGTTCAATTGGTCTAGATGGTGGATAGGCGTGTGTTAAATTTGTCTAGAGGGTGGATAGGCGTGTGTTCAATTGGTCTAGAGGGTGGATAGGCGTGTGTTCAATTGGTCTAGAGGGTGGATAGGCTTGTGTTCAATTGGTCTAGAGGGTGGATAGGCTTGTGTTAAATTTGTCTAGAGGGTGGATAGGCGTGTGTTCAATTGGTCTAGAGGGTGGATAGGCTTGTGTTCAATTGGTCTAGAGGGTGGATAGGCTTGTGTTCAATTGGTCTAGAGGGTGGATAGGCGTGTGTCAAATGGTCTAGAGGGTGGATAGACGTGTGTTAAATTTGTCTAGAGGGTGGATAGGCGTGTGTTCAATTGGTCTAGAGGGTGGATAGGCGTGTGTTAAATTTGTCTAGAGGGTGGATAGGCTTGTGTTCAATTGATCTAGAGGGTGGATAGTCGTGTCCTCAATTGATCTAGAGGGTGGATAGGCTTGTGTTCAATTGATCTAGAGGGTGGATAGTCGTGTGTTCAATTGGTCTAGAGGGTGGTTAGGCGTGTGTTAAATTTGTCTAGAGGGTGGATAGGCTTGTGTTCAATTGGTCTAGAGGGTGGATAGGCGTGTGTTCAATTGGTCTAGAGGGTGGATAGGCGTGTGTTAAATTTTTCTAGAGGGTAGATAGTCGTGTGTTCAACTGATCTAGAGGGTGGATATGCGTGTGTTAAAATTGTCTAGAGGGTGGATAGGTTCGTGTTCAATTGGTCTAGAGGGTGGATAGTCGTGTGTTCAATTGGTCTAGAGGGTGGATAGGCGTGTGTTCAATTGGTCTAGATGGTGGATAGGCGTGTGTTAAATTTGTCTAGAGGGTGGATAGGCGTGTGTTCAATTGGTCTAGAGGGTGGATAGGCGTGTGTTCAATTGGTCTAGAGGGTGGATAGGCTTGTGTTCAATTGGTCTAGAGGGTGGATAGGCTTGTGTTAAATTTGTCTAGAGGGTGGATAGGCGTGTGTTCAATTAGTCTAGAGGGTGGATAGGCTTGTGTTCAATTGGTCTAGAGGGTGGATAGGCTTGTGTTCAATTGGTCTAGAGGGTAGATAGGCGTGTGTCAAATGGTCTAGAGGGTGGATAGGCTTGTGTTCAATTGGTCTAGAGGGTGGATAGGCGTGTGTCAAATGGTCTAGAGGGTGGATAGACGTTTGTTAAATTTGTCTAGAGGGTGGATAGGCGTGTGTTCAATTGGTCTAGAGGGTGGATAGGCGTGTGTTAAATTTTTCTAGAGGGTAGATAGTCGTGTGTTCAACTGATCTAGAGGGTGGATATGCGTGTGTTAAAATTGTCTAGAGGGTGGATAGGCTTGTGTTCAATTGGTCTAGAGGGTGGATAGTCGTGTGTTCAATTGGTCTAGAGGGTGGTTAGGCGTGTGTTAAATTTGTCTAGAGGGTGGATAGGCTTGTGTTCAATTGGTCTAGAGGGTGGATAGTCGTGTGTTCAATTGGTCTAGAGGGTGGTTAGGCGTGTGTTAAATTTGTCTAGAGGGTGGATAGGCTTGTGTTCAATTGGTCTAGAGGGTGGATAGTCGTGTGTTCAATTGGTCTAGAGGGTGGATAGGCGTGTGTTCAATTGGTCTAGAGGGTGGATAGGCGTGTGTTAAATTTTTCTAGAGGGTAGATAGTCGTGTGTTCAACTGATCTAGAGGGTGGATATGCGTGTGTTAAATTTGTCTAGAGGGTGGATAGGCTTGTGTTCAATTGGTCTAGAGGGTGGATAGGCGTGTGTTCAATTGGTCTAGAGGGTGGATAGGCGTGTGTTCAATTGGTCTAGAGGGTGGATAGGCGTGTGTTAAATTTGTCTAGAGGGTGGATAGGCGTGTGTTCAATTGGTCTAGAGGGTGGATAGGCGTGTGTTCAATTGGTCTAGAGGGTGGATAGGTATGTGTTCAATTGGTCTAGAGGGTGGATAGGCTTGTGTTAAATTTGTCTAGAGGGTGGATAGGCGTGTGTTCAATTGGTCTAGAGGGTGGATAGGCTTGTGTTCAATTGGTCTAGAGGGTGGATAGGCGTGTGTCAATTGATCTAGAGGGTGGATAGGCGTGTGTTAAATTTGTCTAGAGGGTGGATAGGCGTGTGTTCAATTGGTCTAGAGGGTGGATAGGCGTGTGTTAAATTTTTCTAGAGGGTAGATAGTCGTGTGTTCAACTGATCTAGAGGGTGGATATGCGTGTGTTAAAATTGTCTAGAGGGTGGATAGGCTTGTGTTCAATTGGTCTAGAGGGTGGATAGTCGTGTGTTCAATTGGTCTAGAGGGTGGTTAGGCGTGTGTTAAATTTGTCTAGAGGGTGGATAGGCTTGTGTTCAATTGGTCTAGAGGGTGGATAGTCGTGTGTTCAATTGGTCTAGAGGGTGGATAGGCGTGTGTTCAATTGGTCTAGAGGGTGGATAGGCGTGTGTTAAATTTTTCTAGAGGGTAGATAGTCGTGTGTTCAACTGATCTAGAGGGTGGATATGCGTGTGTTAAATTTGTCTAGAGGGTGGATAGGCTTGTGTTTAATTGGTCTAGAGGGTGGATAGTCGTGTGTTCAATTGGTCTAGAGGGTGGATAGGCGTATGTTCAATTGGTCTAGAGGGTGGATAGGCGTGTGTTAAATTTGTCTAGAGGGTGGATAGGCGTGTGTTCAATTGGTCTAGAGGGTGGATAGGCGTGTGTTCAATTGGTCTAGAGGGTGGATAGGTATGTGTTCAATTGGTCTAGAGGGTGGATAGGCTTGTGTTAAATTTGTCTAGAGGGTGGATAGGCGTGTGTTCAATTGGTCTAGAGGGTGGATAGGCTTGTGTTCAATTGGTCTAGAGGGTGGATAGGCGTGTGTCAATTGATCTAGAGGGTGGATAGGCGTGTGTTAAATTTGTCTAGAGGGTGGATAGGCGTGTGTTCAATTGCTCGACTTTGAACCTGAAAGTTGGGTTCAATCTTTGTCTCAGATCAAGATCAATATTCCCGTGGTGACCCCATGATCAATATTTCCGTGGTGACCCTATGATCAATACTCCCGTGGTGACCCCATGATTAATGAACTATCGGCTACGGTAGAAATGAAATGGGCTGTGTAAAAACCATTGTATGGGCTCTAAGAGATAAACATCTGATCCTTACAGAGACTTCACAGATAAACATATGATCCTTACAGAGACTTTACAGATAAACATCTGGTTCTTACAGAGACTTCACAGATAAACATCTGGATCTTACAGAGACTTCACAGATAAACATCTGGATCTTACAGAGACTTCACAGATAAATATCTGGTCCTTACAGAGACTTTACAGATAAACATCTGGTCCTTACAGAGACTTCACAGATAAACATCTGGATCTTACAGAGACTTCACAGATCAGCTATGTTGGAAGGGATGGAAGGACACTTAAAAACAAACCATAGTGGGTCATAGGATCTGAGAGACAATCTCATCTATACAGGGACTTTACAGATCTATCTGTGGGCGTGGACAGGGACAATCTCATCTATACAGGGACTTTACAGATCTATCTGTGGGGGTGGACAGAGACAATCTCATCTATACAGGGACTTTACAGATCTATCTGTGGGCGTGGACAGGGACAATCTCATCTATACAGGGACTTTACAGATCTCTCTGTGGGCGTGGACAGAATGAATCATTCGAGAGGATCGTACTTGGTCCGAGTGCAGTAGCTCGCCCATGTCTGTATCATGCACTCTGAGAAATGAAATCGTGTATTTATTATACTACTGTGACTTTTTTTCAAGTAAAAAATATTTTTATCTCGCATAATGCGCAAGGAGACAGATAAACAGAAATACAGACAGACAGACAGACAGAAGTGTACATTTATAGAGAAATGTATAAACTGATGCAAATTAAAATACATCTAACGCATGTTATAAAGGGTTAGAGAAATTAACATTATATCTTTCTAGTGCAAGACTAACATGTAAATTTGACAATATGTAGATTGTCAGACATATAGATGTGTCGATGACCATAGATGTGTCAATGTCCAGACATAGATGTGCCGATGGCCAGACATAGATGTGTCGATGTCCAGACATAGATGTGTCGATGGCCAGACATAGATGTGTCGATGGCCAGATATAGATGAGTCGATGGCCAGACATAGATGTGTCGATGGCCAGACATAGATGTGTCAATGGCCTGACATAGATTTGTCGATGACCATAGATGTGTCAATGGCCAGACATAGATGTGTCGATGGCCAGACATAGATGTGTCGATGACCATAGATCTGTCAATGTCCAAACATAGATGTGTCGATGGCCAGACATAGATATGTCGATGGCCAGACATAGATGTGTCGATGTCCAGACATAGATGTGTCGATGGCCAGACATAGATGTGTCGATGTCCAGACATATATGTGTCGATGACCAGACATAGATGTGTCGATGTCCAGACATAGATGTCTCGATGGCCAGACAAATAGATGTGTCGATGGCAAGACATAGATGTGTCGATGGCCAGACATATAGATGTGTCGATGGCCAGACATACAGATGTGTCGATGGCCACACATACAGATGTGTCGATGGCCAGACATAGATGTGTCGATGGCCAGACATTTAGATGTGTCGATGGCCAGACATATAGATGTGTCTATGGCTAGACATATAGATGTGTCGATGGCCAGACATATAGATGTGTCGATGGCAAGACATAGATGAATCGATGACCAGACATATAGATGTGTCGATGATAAAACAAAAATAGATGACAATGGTGAGGGAATAGACAGGACAACTGCCAGACAACGAGATATAACGATGTCTAGAGTTTACTTCGTGAACAATTTATAAATAAATCTGACGATAGTCATTCATAAACATACACAAAAATACATAAAAAGGAGTCGAACTTCAAAACATATGTTCAGCTAAAGCAATATTTTATATACGGTCAGATAAAAAACATATGAAACCAACTAAGATAACTCTATTGTAGTTAATTTCAACTAAACAGACTAACTCACAGTATATACATTATACATACAGTATGGACTAACTCACAGTATATACATTATACGTACAGTATGGACTAACTCACAGTATATACATTATACGTACAGTATGGACTAACTCACAGTATATACATTATACGTACAGTATGGACTAACTCACAGTATATACATTATACGTACAGTATGGACTAACTCACAGTATATACATTATACGTACAGTATGGACTAACTCACAGTATATACATTATACGTACAGTATGGACTAACTCACAGTATATACATTATACGTACAGTATGGACTAACTCACAGTATATACATTATACGTACAGTATGGACTAACTCACAGTATATACATTATACGTACAGTATGGACTAACTCACAGTATATACATTATACGTACAGTATGGACTAACTCACAGTATATACATTATACGTACAGTATGGACTAACTCACAGTATATACATTATACGTACAGTATGGACTAACTCACAGTATATACATTATACGTACAGTATGGACTAACTCACAGTATATACATTATACGTACAGTATGGACTAACTCACAGTATATACATCATACGTACAGTATGGACTAACTCACAGTATATACATCATACGTACAGTATGGACTAACTCACAGTATATACATCATACGTACAGTATGGACTAACTCACAGTATATACATCATACGTACAGTATGGACTAACTCACAGTATATACATCATACGTACAGTATGGACTAACTCACAGTATATACATCATACGTACAGTATGGACTAACTCACAGTATATACATTATACGTACAGTATGGACTAACTCACAGTATATACATTATACGTACAGTATGGACTAACTCACAGAATATACATTATACGTACAGTATGGACTAACTCACAGTATATACATTATACGTACAGTATGGACTAACTCACAGTATATACATTATACGTACAGTATGGACTAACTCACAGTATATACATTATACGTACAGTATGGACTAACTCACAGTATATACATTATACGTACAGTATGGACTAACTCACAGTATATACATTATACATACAGTATGGACTAACTCACAGTATATACATTATACATACAGTATGGACTAACTCACAGTATGTACATTATACAGAAAGCGCGTCACTTTACCATTGACTAAAAAACTGCCGCCATTACTGTTTGCTTTTTAAGTTTCATAGTTAGGCCACTTACATAGATTAACGTAGGTGCTTTAAACTAGGCCATTTACATAGATTAACGTAGGTGCTATAAACTACGCAACCTTTAAGTCCATCAATAATTTCCATCAAAAGGAAGACACAGTTTTGGAACAACTCGAGTTGATCTCCGATGATAAATTATTCCATCTGGTCATCTCCCGCGGCTAACCCAACACAAGTGTCATAAAAACTTGCTCTGTTGGTTTACGTGGAGTCCACAAGAAATTCCTTTCTAGTCAATTCAGTGAGAGGCTGCCAGTGGTGATTAGTGCTTGTTTTTTTTTTCTGTTGTGTTCTTACAACTGAGAATAAACCCAGCAACTCAGGCGTCTTTAGGAAATGCAAAAATAATAGTAGAAGATGAAAGATTAATATATACGAAAAGCTAATAATAGGTTAAACCGTTTAATCAAACCATGTGTGGTAATTGTATCTTTATAGGAAAGTGATACACTTGAATAGAGCAGACACACACGGTCATACGTAGTTCTCAGACTGTTTCGCTTCTAATAATTATGAATATAGGGAAAATCTTTTTGTACATCTTGTTTTAGTCATAGGATAACTCATCGAGATCAGGTGTGGGATCATAAAAATGGAATAGGAGAATTGAGACAGAATTCCTGATTTCTTATCCGATTCATTGAACTCTTACTCAAATATATTTTTAGCATTTTATAATGTTTGCTAGTTCTACATCGGCAAGCATATCGGAGTAGAACGCATGGATTTAATCCATTAATTGTATTGGCAAAACAAACCGGCCATGAACACCAATAAGCGATCCTCAGTATTGTGTATCGCATATGATACATGGTCATGAGGACCAGTTAGCCATACCACTTTATCGTGTGTAAAGTGTATAGGTTTGACAATAGATACATTTTTTTTTTAATCTTTGTTCTTAATTTCTTGTCTACCACAGTGACAAGAGCGAACTCCCAGAAGTTGGTGTATGATTTGCAAACAAACCAAAACCTGTAAACATATCATTAAAATACGATGATTAATATTTACTCGGGATGGTCCCAATGTTTGCATTACCAAACAGCTAGCTAATGTCCCGGGATGGTCATCATTAAACAGTCAAGTGTTGCCCCGGCGAGTCACGTTCAATCACAGACTAAGAAAGTATTCAGAAATAAAACAGATACTTAAACATTATCTTTTTTTATGATATTAACAAAAATGTCTTACCTTTAAACTTATTTACTTGTTAACGTATTATTGAAGAAAACGTTTGTTTTTTTTCAGAATACTGTAAGACTACAGGTTTTATGTATCATGTAATGTAAGATATATGATTTGGCGTCATATCGGGGTACGCTTATAGCATATTAATTCGCGCAGATTTTAACTATATAACTGGGCGACATATGTGTCGCCCAGTAAACATAATGTGTCGCCCAATAAACATAATATATCGCCCATAAACGTAATGTGTCGCCCAGTAAACATAACGTGTCGCCCAGTAAACATAATGTGTCGCCCAGTAAACATAATATATCGCCCAGTAAACATAATGTGTCGCCGAGTAAACATAATATATCGCACATAAACGTAATGTGTCGCCCAGTAAACATAACGTATCGCCCAGTAAGCATAATGTGTCGCCCAGAAAACGCCCACTAAACATAATAAATCGCCCAGTAAATAGCATGTGTCGCCCAGTAAAAATCATGTATCGGTCAGTAAACATAATGTATCGACTAGTAAACATAATATGTAGCCTAGTAAACATCAGGTATCTGTCAGTAAATATCAAGTGGCACCTAGTAAACATCATGTATCTCTCAGAAAACATATTGTGTCGCCCAGTAAACACATTGTATCGCCCAGTAAACATATTGTGTCGACCAGTAAACATGTTGTGTCGCCCAGGAAACATATTGTGTCTCCCAGTAAACATATTGTGTCGACCAGTAAACATATTGTGTCGCCCAGTAAACATATTGTGTCTCCCAGTTAACATATTGTGTCGTCCAGTAAACATATTGTGTCGCCCAGTAAACATATTGTGTCGTCCAGTAAACATACTGTGTCGCCCAGTAAACATATTGTGTCGCCCAGTAAACACACTGGTCCCCCAGTAAACATATTGTGTCGCCCAGAGAGCATATTGTGTCGTCCAGTAAACATATTGTGTCTCCCAGTGAATACTTTGTGTCGCCCAGTAAACATAATGTGTAGCCCAGTAAACATATTGTGTCGCCCAGTAAACACACTGTGTCCCCCAGTAAACATATTGTGACGCCCAGTGAACATATTGTGTCGTCCAGTAAATACTTTGTGTCGCCCAGTAAACATTTTGTGTCGCCCAGTAAACATATTGTGTCGCCCAGTAAAAATATTGTGTCGCCCAGTAAACAAACTGTGTCCCCCAGTAAACATATTGTGTCGCCCAGTAAGCTCTATGTTTAGACACTGGGCGATAACCAATTTTATTTTATTTATAATGGCATTGCTTTGTTTTAAATAAAATGCTTACATAACATGATTCAGTTTCATTGTCATATGAAATGTAAAAGTACTCTATTGATGACAATTCTGGCCTTTAATGGTGACTTGCCAATGGCATAATTAGTTGAGAATGTGTTATTTCATAACATATTGCCACATTTATTGACTGTTCCGTTTTAAAAAAAAATGTTTTCTATATTTTAAATGAGTTCAATCCTTAATTTTGATACTTAGACATAGAAACGAATTTATAGTGTCACCTGGTAAGTTCGAAATTCAGACATTGGTTGGCAAACTAGTTCATTATGTAATTATTATTTATTACTAGTGGACTGATACCATAAAATTTAATTATCAATAGGTAAAAAATAAATCTAAAATATAAGGAATTCAAATAAAATTCATATTTCACAATTCTTTATTTAAAAAGAAAGGTAATAATAATAAAATATTTCATTCTTCTGTTATTTGTGGGTTTTTTTAAAAAAGATTAAAAATTATATTCCTTTTTTTTTTAATGAAAATAAGAATGATAAAAATTGTGTTACTTTTGCCGCCCCCCCCCCACCCTCTCTTTCTCTCTCTCCCTCTATCTCTATCTCTACCTCCCTCCCTCCCTCCCTCCCTCCCTCCCTCTCTCTCTCTCTCTCTCTCTCTCTCTCTCTAAATCTCACTCTTCTCCTGGTTGGGTCAAAGTTCATTTTTAATAAAACTAATATTTAAACTAATATGTAAAATAATATCTAAATGTATTTATACCATTTGAATATTTCAGTTTAAAGTTCATTTATGTAAGTAGTACGTTGACTTAGTGCATACATGTCAATTATGGTCAAACCAGGTCTGATAGAAAGACGTATATCAATGATGGTCATAACACTTTAATGATCTGATGCCTGTATATATCGAAAATGCCCTACCCACTCATGTGGGGGTGGGGGTGTGATGATAGGTGAGCTATATATAAAATGGCATGTAGAATTAGCTATGCGTTCTAAATAGACGAAAACCTGTAAACGGTGTGTGTATAACATCAGTGTATAGTCTGGATATAGGCTGGATGCATTTGATACTTAATTGGTCCAGTGGATAATGCCATCTTGATCTAACATTACAAAGTTGACAGTCCGGGCCGGTTCTCTTGGGATAAGGGAAATGATTCCATCTGTTGAGCATACCCCCTAGTATAAGGTATTCCATGCTGGGAGAAATGATTCCATCTGCCGAGTTAATTGTTTACAGTTTGCATTCGACATCAACACAGTTATCTGTTCTTGGTTGTTGTTGCTTAATTAATCCTGCAATATTTAAATGTAAATGTTGTACAAATCAGTCATTTAAAATGCATTGTCTAATTATAAAATGCTAAATAAATTTAAATGTATTAATAGATCAGGATTGTAATACTACGGAATTATAGACCAGGATTGTAATATTGCAAAATTATAGTCCAGGCTTGTAATATGACAGAATTATAGTCCATTAATAAAACTATTTGTTTCCCCACTATAAGTATATTTATGAATGTGACTTATACATATAGTCTGTACATTATCTGTTCTTTACTGTTTTAGTTTATTTCCCCCCTACCCCCGTCCCCAAAAGTTTGTAGATAAACTTATTTATTGATTTGCAGAACATTTTGACCTTTCTGTTATTTTGATACAGGATAGAGTGAGTTCAATAAAAGCAGGGTACAATACAGGATAGAGTGAGTTCAATAAAAGCAGGGTACAATACAGGATAGAGTGAGTTCAATAAAAGCAGGGTACAATACAGGATAGAGTGAGTTCAATAAAAGCAGGGTACAATACAGGATAGAGTGAGTTCAATAAAAGCAGGGTACAATACAGGATAGAGTGAGTTCAATAAAAGCAGGGTACAATACAGGATAGAGTGAGTTCAATAAAAGCAGGGTACAATACAGGATAGAGTGAGTTCAATAAAAGCAGGGTACAATACAGGATAGAGTGAGTTCAATAAAAGCAGGGTACAATACAGGATAGAGTGAGTTCAATAAAAGCAGGGTACAATACAGGATAGAGTGAGTTCAATAAAAGCAGGGTACAATACAGGATAGAGTGAGTTCAATAAAAGCAGGGTACAATACAGGATAGAGTGAGTTCAATAAAAGCAGGGTACAATACAGGATAGAGTGAGTTCAATAAAAGCAGGGTACAATACAGGATAGAGTGAGTTCAATAAAAGCAGGGTACAATACAGGATAGAGTGAGTTCAATAAAAGCAGGGTACAATACAGGATAGAGTGAGTTCAATAAAAGCAGGGTACAATACAGGATAGAGTGAGTTCAATAAAAGCAGGGTACAATACAGGATAGAGTGAGTTCAATAAAAGCAGGGTACAATACAGGATAGAGTGAGTTCAATAAAAGCAGGGTACAATACAGGATAGAGTGAGTTCAATAAAAGCAGGGTACAATACAGGATAGAGTGAGTTCAATAAAAGCAGGGTACAATACAGGATAGAGTGAGTTCAATAAAAGCAGGGTACAATACAGGATAGAGTGTTTCCTCCTGCGCCTGATTGCCCCCACCTCCGCCCCTTTTTTTAAACTAATTCATTACATCATCAGTTTTACAGTATTATGGACCAAAAATCGATGACCACAGGAAGAAAAGGTGGGACGGATGGTCGAGTGGTGTAGATACTAGACTGGACGGATGGTCGAGTGGTGTAGATACTAGACTGGACGGATGGTTGAGTGGCGTAGATACTAGACTGGACGGATGGTCGAGTGGTGTAGATACTAGACTGGACGGATGGTCGAGTGGTGTAGATACTAGACTGGACGGATGGCCGAGTGGTGTAGATACTTGTCTGTCGACCTGAGAGTCCTGGGTTCAATACTCAGTGATAACCATGGGAATTTTTCCAGGTAAAATTTGTTTCAAAGTCGTCCCACATGTCCACCCAGCTTTAAATGGGCACCTGACCCTAAGGTGGGGAAGTAAAGACGACTGGGCGTTGTGCTAACCACACAATCCCTTTATATGCCGCTGTGGCGTGGTGGGGAACAAGGGGAACATCATGCGCCAGTGCTACTCACAAAGGGGCACCAAATGGTACATTTGACATATAAATATTATATGGCTTTCGAATGGGGGGGGGGAAGGCTACGATCCATTGTTCCAGGTTTTTATTTTGTTTTATCTCATGGCTACTCCTGTCTCAACAAACGGTCATTTTGTATTATGTCATACACTGGGTATATGTTCCAATAAACTTTGGCCGATTTGATGACGTCTTTTAAAGAAAGATAAGTAACTGTGTAGATGTGACAGTTTGAGCTAGAGAGAGAGAGAAAAAAAAAGGAAGCGTAGAAAGAATTAGGTGTAAAATGGAAACAACTAGCTGTTGAGAGAAAGAACGGGACAGTTTAGTCAAAATAAGTCATCTTAAATAAGAGAGAGAGAGAGCCAGACAGAGAGAAAGAAAGATGGTATTACCCTATTTCTTTATCTCTTCGTTGCTCTCTTTTCTCTCTAAGTTCTTCTGTCTTATTTTGGGGACTTTTGTACCTATTTCAATCTCTCTCTTTTATCCATGGTAATAGTGGGAGAGAGGGGTATAGAGGAATAAAGAGAGAGATGGGATATTGGGGGGGGGTGGACTGAACAAAAAAAGACTCAATTATTTTATGAACGCAAACAATTGAACAGAGTAGAACTCTAGGAATTGTTCTTGTCTGTGTTGTAGCTGTAATTTAAGCAGAGAATAGATCATCAAGCATATCAAATGATTCTCTAGTTTGTTCCTACATAGATATTGTTATAAAACTATTGGATGATTTCAACAAACAAATACAATGGTATCAGGTTTCACACACAACATCCATGAACTAAATCTTAAGGAAATCAATCTACTTTATAGAATGTTCACATAGTCTTTGTTTATTGAGTGCATTAATATGGAAATACGTTTTCTTACAGACACAGAGACGAATTGATTATTAAATAGAATAGAATAGATAGATAGATAGATAGATAGATAGATAGATAGATAGATAGATAGATAGATAGATAGATAGATAGATAGATAGATAGATAGATAGATAGATAGATAGATAGATAGATAGATAGATAGCATACAAAGCTGTTTAACTACCCTTCCTCTCTTAGTGTTTCAAATTGACCTGTGCCCTGTAAGTTCCAACATTCAAAACATTCAGAAATAAAGTCAACAATAAGAACAGATCAAACGTTAAGTCAAACTTTTAACAGTAGCCCGCATCAGTTGGTCGATTTGCTAAAGGTTGTGATCGGTTCAATTCACCAAGTCAATTGGCAGGCAATAATTTGACTTAGTCCTTCACCGAGGGGGGTAGATTGATTTCATTTTGGACCTGGGCTATAGTTGAAATAGACGCTAGTTAGGCACGCTACAACTTGGTAAGGTGGAGGAGGAATGGTTGGGAGGTTTAGTCAAACGTTAACTCGAACTAGGCTGAAAAATGGAAGCCGTTTATTTATTTTTTTACTTCTAAATCTTTTCATCAGTGATTCCAAAATTGTGGTTAAGCGACTCGATGGCGGAGACTGCGATTTAATTTGATTCGGATCGATAAAATGTTTGTAATCAATTGAAATGAGATTTATTGAAAGTGACCCATTTGATTAAACAAAAGTACCATAAGAATCAATGTGGTTGTCAACGCGTGGGTCGCGACAGACCAGTGGTCATGGACGAGCTTTCAGGTGGGCTGCAAAAAATGGTTACTTTAGTATTAATAGATAGAGGATCTATATAAATATAATGAATACAGAGGATCTATATAAATGTAATGAATACAGAGGATCTATATAAATATAATGAACACTCTATTTCTCTATATGATAGAAAATTAAAAGTTTGTAGATCTAGAGAGAATGAGGGAAAATGAATAGAAACGATCTGTTGATCATATTTTTACATTGCCAGTTGGGCGCAAAAAAACTAAAGCGTGTCATGAAACTAAAAACTGTTGTATGTGTGGCTGGGACGAGGCGTGACTTTTGCCGGTCGTAACTCTTAGAGAAAAATTGATTGATGTTTTTATGCCATACGCAAAGCACAAACGAAGATAAATTTATATATTTGTATACATTATTAGACTAACATATACGGTTTATATATAAATGAAAGTTATCTATATTTAAACTTCAAGTCATTTTATTATGAATGATTATGCTAAATATATTCAATTAACGCAGTACCATTAAATATTGTTTTCTATAAATATGAATATGACCAGCAACACTCATGCCTCTTCCCTGCTGGTGGGTTGCGAAGTCCAAGTACACCTGCGCAGCCTGTCATTTTGGGCAGAGGGTACAGGCACACTACACCCTCCCTCTGTCCAATTGGCAGGGAAAACCCCTTTCCTTGCCATTCTGACCGATCGGCAGTACACACACCTGCTGGTCTAGCCAGTTTGAGTAAGGATTAAAACCCATCTTTCTGCCATCCCTGCAGATGATAGCGGGCACACTCACCCCACAGCTCTGTAGGGATGGCAGACGTGCATCAGCGCCGCCAACAATGCTGGTGTGGTAGGCATACTACACCCTACCATGCTGGCAATGGCGGCGTAAAAAAAAAAATACAGGAAAAAAAAGAGAAAAAGAAAAAAAAAAAGTTAAACTTTGAGAGCCTCTGTACTACTAAATCTAGGAATGACGCTGCAAGTCCTGGAACATTAAAATATTTCTACATTGTAAGTTTAAACTAATGTTTACTTTTTTATATCTTCAAACATTGTTAGTCTTTAATAGGTGAGTCATCTGACGGGTTTTATAAAATGGCGATATCTAGACTTCTAATAGTCTGGTAAACTTTCTACTTTAGATATTGAACCTTTCCCTAATACTTAATAAATCATTTCCCTGTTACAAATAAAATCTTCTACTTCGCACTGGAAAGGGGGTGTGGGGGGGGGGCGGGCGGGCGGGATGGTGGTTGACATAGTTTAGGTCATGACGAGCGAGGAGGGGGGTATTTATGTCACGTGATCGAACATGGATGTCTGGATGACACTCGGCGATATTAGAAAATGGTTTACAAAATATAACAAGTAATACTCGGCGACATTAGGGAATGGTTTACAAAATATAACAGAACAATAGCGAATATAACAAGTGAACGTCATCAGTCATAGGTACATCCCTTACCACAGTCCCAGGGACCGGAGTCTCCAAATGGGAAAAACGATCAAGTTATGCCCTTTGGAACTGTTTCATTAAAGTTTAGACTAGTTTATATGTTTGTTCGTATGTGTATGAATGTTGGTGCGTGTGTGTGTGCGTGTATTAAGGTTTATTGGCTATCAAAATACACCTGCTCTAATGTTCTGTTATACGCCATGAGCTATTAGTCTCGTCATGTGTTGATTTGTTTCTTCATAAAAACAAATTGTTTGTACTGTGTATGTTCTGTGTTTGTAGTGTTTGTATTGTTTGTGGTCTGTGTTTGTAGTGTTTGTATTGTGTGTGGTCTGTGTTTGTAGTGTTTGTGTATGTTCTGTGTGTGTAGTGTTTGTATTGTGTGTGGTCTGTGTTTGTAGTGTTGTATTGTGTGTGGTCTGTGTTTGTAGTGTATGTTTGTGGTCTGTGTTTGTAGTGTTTGTGTATGTTCTGTGTGTGTAGTGTTTGTATTGTTTGTGGTCTGTGTTTGAAGTGTTTGTATTGTGTGTGGTCTGTGTTTGTAGTGTTTGTATTGTGTGTGGTCTGTGTTTGTAGTGTTTGTTTGTGGTCTGTGTTTGTAGTGTTTGTTTGTGGTCTGTGTTTGTAGTGTTTGTATTGTGTATGTTCTGTGCTTGTAGGGTTTGTTTGTGGTCTGTGTTTGTAGTGTTTGTTTGTGTATGTATGTATGTACGTCATTACTTTGAAAATGCCTTTCATCTTTCAGCCCATGTCTTAGTCTTTTAACATAAATCAATGTCTTAGTCTTTAACCATAAATCAATGTCTTAGTCTTTTAACATAAATCAATGTCTTAGTCTTTCAACATAAATCAATGTCTTAGTCTTTTAACATAAATCAACGTCTTAGTCTTTCAACATAAATCAATGTCTTAGTCTTTTAACATAAATCAACGTCTTAGTCTTTTAACATAAATCAATGTCTTAGTCTTTTAACATAAATCAATGTCTTAGTCTTTCAACATAAATCAATGTCTTAGTCTTTTAACATAAATCAACGTCTTAGTCTTTTAACATAAATCAACGTCTTAGTCTTTTAACATAAATCAATGTCTTAGTCTTTTAACATAAATCAACGTCTTAGTCTTTTAACATAAATCAACGTCTTAGTCTTTTAACATAAATCAATGTCTTAGTCTTTCAACATGCAATCAACGTCTTAGTCTTTCAACATGCAATCAACGTCTTAGTCTTTCAACATGCAATCAACGTCTTAGTCTTTCAACATACAATCAATGTCTTAGTCTTTCAACATACACTCAATGTCTTAGTGACTTAGTCTCATAAGACTGGAGTTCCCATAAGTTATTCTAGAAGAACTTCCTGGTACAGATTAGAACTCATCTCTCTGCTATGGTGACTGAGCATACAATCTCAATACCAAAGGGACATTGAAGATAACTAAATTCATATACTAAAACAGAAAACTATATGGGGTAGCAAACAGAAAACTATATGGGGTAGCAAACAGAAAACTATATGGGGTAGCAAACGGAAAACTATATGGGGTAGCAAACGGAAAACTATATGGGGTAGCAAACAGAAAACTATATGGGGTAGCAAACAGAAAACTATATGGGGTAGCACTAATCTCAGGAAAAAGCCCCTAATGTCACTACACTGAATGTAAGACATTCAAGACCGTCCCGGGAAAAAAATTGTCAGAAAATAGAAAACAATGTTCTATCAGAAGTATCCATAACATACCACCAATTATCACAGATTCTATCAGAAGTATCCATAACATACCACCAATCATCACAGATTCTATCAGAAGTATCCATAACATACCACCGACCATCACAGATTCTATCAGAAGTATCCATAACATACCACCGACCATCACAGATTCTATTAGAAGTTTCAAATAATAGTTGTAGATACCAAGAGATTGATTCTGATTTACATATGAAGAACTTCACATGGGAACAGAGCCTCGTCCTTCAGGGAAACTACTTTCTATTCAGTCTATTTATATTGTAAGGATGGTGTTTTATAAATACATTTTTTATGCACTCTTCATTTTTTAGTTGGAACTGCACAGGAGATGAGGAACAGATAAAATGTTACAGGAATTATACATCCAGTGAATTAGTTCATTTTACTTTATTTTTATTTTTGAAGCTTGAGTGGCGGTGGTGGGGAGAGAGAGAGAGAGAGAGAAAGAGAGAAAGAGAGAGAGAGAGAGGGAGAGGGAGAGAGAGAGAAAGAGAGAGGAACAGAAAGAGAGAGACTTATATTGGGGGAGGGGGTAACTTGAATGTAGGGTGGGGGTAACTTGTGTGTAGGGTGGGGGAGGCGGTGAACTGAATCACTTGTCAAGGATCTACAGTCTTTTGAAATATGAGAAGGGCCCCAGTTATAAGGGGGTCCTAGATTTGATGGAGACGGGCATGTTAGGTGTCACTACCAAACTATGATGGTATATATAAACAGATGGCTTTCTACTATTCAGCTTGTTACTCTCCTAACTCTCTGACCAACAAACTAATTATCTGTAATAAAATTAGAAATAATGTATTTTGGTAAAGTTATTGGTGGTTGTCTTTTAGGACTTTAAAATACTACAAACTGTTTTTATCCTTCCATCTTTGGAAAACTTCAACTTGTTAAATTGTGTAAAATTGTATAAAATTGGTTTAAATAATTATTTCGATAAAATCGCCTTCACTTTGAACATTTGTTGTTTTTTTTAATTAAATTTAATTCCAGGTATGGCTAAATTTACTGGACTATGTACAGGATTTCGTGTCTTCAGCTCTGAAAATGGATGTTAATTTATTTTCTTAAATTTATATAAGAATGTCAAAATATTTTCACTTATAAAGTCAGAATCAAATTTATTATAATGCATTCATTGTACATGGGAACCATTTGTAGAGTGCATACATACATACATATATATATATATATATAGAGAGAGAGAGAGATGCTAGAAAACTTTCATAAGAGTGTGCTATGTTATGTTATGTTATGTTATGAACAGCTCTTAATGGATTGGATTAGTAATGAAGTAAATAGATATATGTATATACATACATACATACATACATAACACAAGTCTTAATAATCTTTCATCAGTGTCTGTCTAACTGACATGAAAATATTCGAAATTTATCATAACTCAACTGATGGCAGTACAACAAGCAACAGAAACCTTTGTATCCGAACCGAATCCTTTTTTTTAACTTATTGAAATGTGGCAGATCTGGCCACAACATTTGGTTTGCCGGGAAGGCATATCTGTGTTGGCCTAAGATTTTTTTTCCCCTTAATGAGTAAGAAATTAGAAATGAACGATGCAAGAGCTATGCTTGTGTGTGTGTGTGAGAGAGAGAGAGAGAGAGAGAGACAGAGAGAGAGAGAGAGAGAGAGAGAGAGAGAGAGTTAGTGTTTGTGTGCGTGTGAAAGAGTATGAGCATTTGTTAGTTTGATTGTGATTAAGGATCCTGGGGAAAGGGTATACAATTAAATTGAGATGAGATTTTACGATGATTGACGAGATGTAAGAGATGTAGGAGATGTAAGTGATTTAAGAAATGTAGGAAATGTGAAAGATGTGAAAGATATACAAGATGTAGAAGATGTAAGAGGTGTAAGAGATAAAAGAGATGTTGGAGTTGTAAGATATGTAAGAGATGTAAGAGATTTAATGTGTGTAAGAGATATACGAGATGTAAGATGTAAGAAATGTAGGAGATGTAGGAGATGTAGGAGATGTAAGAGATGTTAGAGATGTAGGAGATGTATTAGATGTAGGAGATGTAAGTGGTATAATAGATTTAAGAGATGTAAGAGATTATAAGATGTATGAGATGTAAGAGATGTAAGAGATGTAAGCTGTATACTTGTTAAAGTTTTGCGTTTGAAGATCATCAGTTAGAATCATTCTTTCATGTCCTCAGAAAATAAACAGTGACAGAAATATACATGAATGTGTGTGTGGTGTGTGTGTGAATGCGTGTGTGTGTATGTTTGTGTGTGAGTGTGTGTTAGGCACGGAAAGTATTCTGTCATGTATTTGACTGCTGGCAATTGCATCCATAAATGTGTTTGTTGTTCTGTTTGTTGTTCTATTTGTTGTTCTGTTTGTTGTTGCTGTTGTTGTATTCCTTATCTCTTACTTTCCAATATGGCTTCCGCACTTTTCAAAAACTAAATTTGGTATTTCTGTCGACATTATCTATAAAGAATGTTGTCATCAATAAAATGTAAATTAATTCTTTGAAGATGTTTAGTTTGTTGTAATGTATTTATTTAATAAAGAAGCGTTCTCCTCATATCTTTGAACTATTACGTCAGCTAAAAATTACCGAGCAGTTATGATTTCCTTAGTTGCTTTATCATTGAACTCCATGATATCATTACCAGATAGAGTCGTTGTTTTATCATTGAACTCCATGATATCATTACCAGATAGACTCGTTAATTATCATTGAACTCCATGATATCATTACCAGATAGACTCGTTGTTTTATCATTGAACTCCATGATATCATTACCAGATAGACTCGTTGTTTTATCATTGAACTCCATGATATCATTACCAGATAGACTCGTTGTTTTATCATTGAACTCCATGATATCATTACCAGATAGACTCGTTGTTTTATCATTGAACTCCATGATATCATTACCAGATAGACTCGTTGTTTTATCATTGAACTCCATGATATCATTACCAGATAGACTCGTTGTTTTATCATTGAACTCCATGATATCATTACCAGATAGACTCGTTGTTTTATCATTGAACTCCATGATATCATTACCAGATAGACTCGTTGTTTTATCATTGAACTCCACGATATCATTACCAGATAGACTCGTTGTTTTATCATTGTTGTCCATGATATCATTACCAGATAGACTCGTTGTTTTATATCTCTGTTCTTCTAGTGGAATAAATTCAATTTGATCTGACCTTTGACATATTGTTTTCTGATAGTGTTAATAAGTCTACAGATAACTTTATTCATACATCTACAGATAACGTTATTCATACAACTCACATATTGTGAGGGATAAACAGAAAAATTGACTTAGGAAATTCATCGACAAAACAAGCATTTCGTCATGAGTAAATATATTTTTGTAACTGAATTTAAGTAATTACAATATGCATTTATATCAATTAATGAATAATTAATTTAATGGCAGAATATAAAATGAATGTAATTCACAATCTAGTTATGAATATGTCCTTCTTCCCTTTATTCGTTGTGTCGTATACAATAAATGAGTCATAATTGATAGTGTCTCTATACAGACTTCCAGTTCAAATTTAATGGGGTACTTGGGGGGAATGGGGGGGGGGGGATCCCTATGTGATATCACACCAGTGTCACGTCAGAACGGTATAATGATAAAAGTCTAATTTCCCCTTAACCAACTAGCCTTCGTTAATGCAGTTCAATATTAAACTTATCTTGAAGCTTGGTACATATGTATCATTCAGTTTAAAGACTTTTGTTATTAGCAAATTTACGCTGAATGTTCGCTATGTAATATTAGCTGATCTTACTTTCAACCAAATTAATTCATATTTTGATCACTAAAAGAAATCTAAATGTTTAGATTTGCATCCAACATTTTTCTGTATATCGGTCAACAACAATGAAAGTGAGTAGGAACCAAAGGCCAACAACAACATGTAGACACAAACAGATTATGTCGTTGGGGGAAGGGTTGCAGAGACACACCAGCAGTCAAGTCTTCCGAAATACTTTTGATCCAACTGAGTGCTGTGAAAATAACAATTTTAACATACAACTTCACCTCTCATACAACTTCATCTTTCATACAACATCACCTCTTTCATACAACTTCACCTCTTTCATACAATTTCATCTCTCATACAACTTCACCTCTTTCATACAATTTCATCTCTCATACAACTTCACCTCTTTCATACAATTTCATCTCTCATACAGCTTCATCTCTCATACAACTTCATCTTTCATACACTTCACCTCTTTCATACAACTTCATCTCTCATACAACTTCACCTCTTTCATACAATTTCATCTCTCATACAACTTCGCCTCTTTCATACAATTTCATCTCTCATACAACTTCATCTCATATTCGCCTAGACAATGACCTTTAAACATCACTCAGCTGCAGCGTTGTGTTTGATGGGCTCGTCAAATAGTTGTCATAAAAAGCCTGTAATATAAACCTGTCATTCTAGTCCATGCTGTTGGCTCTTGTATTTCACACATGCTGTTAGATCTTGGAACTTCCGGTTGTCCCGTTTAGTCGTGTTGTCTTATTTGAATGTAGACCTATTGCTACCATCTGTTTAGAAATTGTGTATGTCGTAGTGTGTGTGTATATATGTTTGCAGTCTTATTATAAACTTTCACAAACAAAATTGATGTGTCAAACTTTGAATAACTTGGTGTGTGTATGGTTAGCACGGTGTTGGTGTGACCCACAGATATTGAACATATGAATATTTGCGTGCGATTTATTTTCTGTGTGTTATCTGAATTGAAGTCCAAAAGGCTTTTTTAATCTTTAAGGGATTAACTGTTGGCATTAAACATTTAGTTTGAATACATTGTGTATTAATAATCTTGCTTGTGTATTATGTAGTGTGTATTATGTATTGCGTATTATGTGTATGAGTAAATGTGCACTTGTTAATTGTGGTGACGTTAGACTGTAGCATCCCCCCACATCCCCCACTAGGTGGCACATATAAAAAATGGCTGTAGACAAATTGGTATAAAAAAAAATAGAAAGAAAGTAATGCTGCCAATATGAGTTACTGCCCCCTCCACCCACCCCAGTAATGGTGCAAAACTTGCTTAACTTAGTGGCTCACCCAACCAAACAGCTTCAGACAGCCAAACAGCTTCAGACAGCCAAAACTACTTGCATTCAAATCTATTACTTTTTTTATCACTTCGATTACTCAGTTCTGTTTTGTCCATTTGTTAGTTTCCTGTGAGAGTTGTTCTGGTGTGAGCTGGTACTTGTAGCTTCCTCCCCCACCTTCACCCCCTCCCCCCCGCGCTTCCACCCAACGCCCAGCCTTCAACTCTATTTCCTGTATCATCCAAGTACTTTTATGATAGTTTCTGTCAAAATAACTTGTTTTTTTTAGCTCACATCATGGACTGTGACATGAGCTTGTACTTGTGATAAACAAAACTTTTTAAGAGGTTTAATAAGTTAAAGAGAAATATATTTTGGAGAAAAAAGGAGTAATAAAAACATCCATTGGAAATAAATTAGTAGATCATTAATCATGGGGAAATAAATCATAAAATGATTAATAAAGCGATAATAAGAAACTTTATAAATCATCTGCCTAAAAATAAACATATACTCGGTTGATATAATAAACAATATTACTGTAAACAGACTGATTCATCTGTTGAACATCGCTTCTATTGATAGACCAAACCGTTGACAGTAATAATGTTTTAGTTGTTTCGCAGCTTAAAGCTCAATTAGAAAGAGAAAACAGAAATCCATAATTAAAACGAATATTTCTAAGATTTTTAAAAGTTGTAGAAAAACATATTTACGATAATTGGTAGAAGTTACATTTCTTTAGGTCGTACATTAGTTTTTTATTTTGAATATTTCATTTAAATTTATTTTACACTAACTAAAAAAATATTGCTATATTATTTTATCACAATCACCCTAATTAAAAACGTATCTAAACACAATTAAATTTTACTAGTGGATATTTAATTAAATATTCAATTCAAATTATTTATTAATTATAAAGTTAATTAAGGATTCCATTTATATTTTCTATCTTAATAATAATAGTATTTAGACTATTGTGCTTACTTTTGTCTTTTTGTTTTTTTATAAAACGTATTATGTTCTAATAAGATCAGTTATTTCCCTATTAAGACCAACAACTTATATAGAAAAATGTCTACAGTTATTCTGTTCTTCTGTTGTTCAATTGTTCTGTTGTTCTTTTTAATCTAAAAATAAAGGTGGCCGAGCGGTGTAGAGCGCTCGAATTCCGACCTGAGAGTTCCGGGTTTTATCCGCGGTGAGAACCAAATGGAATCTGTCTATTCTGGTGAAAGTTGACCAAAGTCTCTCAAGTCCACCCTGCTTCAAATGGCTAATGTTAGGGAAGTAAAGGTGGCAGAGATGGCTTAAGTTAGGGAAGTAAAGGTGGCAGAGATGGCTTAAGTTAGGGAAGTAAAGGTGGCAGAGATGGCTTAAGTTAGGGAAGTAAAGGTGGCAGAGATGGCTTAAGTTGGTGAAGTAAAGGTGGCAGAGATGGCTTAAGTTGGTGAAGTAAAGGTGGCAGTAAAGTGTTACGCCGTGGTAACAGAAATAGATTAACTCTACACTTCATTTGCCCCGATGGCCCTCTAATGCTAAGTGAACTTTACTTTTTATACAATTCTAACAATATTTGGAAATGTTTGAGTAAATCTGATGAAGTTTGACAAGTAGTGTTCATTTAAGTGACACATTTGGAGAATTAATAATAAAACTTTTTGAGTTTTGTGCTCTAAGTCTTGTATAATTAGCAATGTTACTTGTGGAAATATTTGTGTACACCTGTGTTCTACGACTTGTTGAACAATATTAAAGTTATATGAGGTTATCTTTGTGTATACGATGTTTAGTCCCATAGTACATATTTAAACAAAAAAGGTATAGTTTAAATATTAATGAAACTAAAATGTCTTGGATTTGTATCATTCAGCATATGTATCGATTGGTGCTCTTTATATCCTAACATATGTATCGATTGGTGCTCTTTATATGCTAACTAGCCCCCGAAATAGCTAGATACACCCCACAGATCATCAAAATCATGGGGCCCTGTATTTAGTTGGGTTCCCTTGCAAAGCAGGAGTGATCTTACTGCAGCCGTCGGACCGCATGCTGCTTGTGATGTGCTTGAAAGCGGCCAGCGACACGGGTGTAAAATGTACACACCTAATAAGATCACAGATTAAATAATCAAAAGATTTTTCTAATAAAAGAAATAATGCCGGTGGCGATTAAATGTTTAAAAATATACAAAAAGTGACAGAAATTATTCTATACATTAAAAAAGAGGAGTTAACTATTAAGTAGTAAGCTTGGTGCCCAGTAGAGTCAGTAGCAGGAAGTGGGGCAACTGGGGTCATTGCAACTATTGGGCCTAAGTGGATGGGCCCCGCAGTAAAAGTTTTCTTTTGTAAACAAACTGTAAGAAAAATAGACAATTTTTTCATGCCTTACATTTGAAAATCGTCCTCGGCCCGGCAACACGACACTCGCCCTAGGCCCCGCAACATAACACTCACCCTAGGCCCCGCAACATAACACTCGCCCTAGGCCCCGCAACATAACACTCGTCCTCGGCCCCGCAACATAACACTCGTCCTCGGCCCCGCAACATAACACTCGCCCTAGGCCCCGCAACATAACACTCGTCCTCGGCCCCGCAACATAACACTCGCCCTAGGCCCCGCAACATGACACTCGTCCTCGGCCCCGCAACATAACACTCGCCCTAGGCCCCGCAACATAACACTCGTCCTCGGCCCCGCAACATAACACTCGCCCTAGGCCCCGCTACATTACACTCGTCCTCGGCCCCGCAACATAACATTCGCCCTAGGCCCCGCAACATAACATTCGTCCTAGGCCCCGCAACATAACACTCGCCCTAGGCCCCGCAACATAACACTCGCCCTAGGCCCCGCAACACGACACTCGCCCTAAGCCCCGCAACACGACACTCGCTCAAGGCCCCGCAACATGTCACTCGCCCTAGGCCCCGCAACATGACACTCGCCCTAGGCCCCGCAACATAACACTTGCCCTAGGCCCGGCTACATGACACTCGCTCAAGGCCCCGCAACACGACACTCGCTCAAGGCCCCGCAACACGACACTCGCCCTAGGCCCCGCAACATGACACTCGCCCTAGGCCCCGCAACATGACACTCGCCCTAGGCCCCGCAACATAACACTCGCCCTAGGCCCCGCAACATAACACTCGCCCTAGGCCCCGCAACATGACACTCGCTCATGGCCCCGCAACATGTCACTCGCCCTAGGCCCCGCTACATGTCACTCGCCCTCGGCCCCGCAACACGACACTCAATTTAAGCCCCGCAACACGACACTCACATTAAGCCCCGCAACATGACACTCGCCCTATGCATCGCAACATGACACTCGCCCTAGGCCCCGCAACAAGACATTCGCTCAAAGCCCGCAACATAACACTCGCCCTATGCCCCGCAACATAACACTCGCCCTATGCCCCGCAACATGACACTCGCCCTAGGCCCCGCAACATGACACTCGCCCTAGGCCCCGCAACAAGACATTCGCTGAAAGCCCCGCAACATGACACTCACCCTAGGCCCCACAAAATGACATTCGCCCTAAGCCCGCAACATGATACTCGCCCTAGGCCCCGCAACATAACGCTCGATCTAGGCCCCGCAACATGACACTCGACCTAGGCCCCGCAACATGACACTCACTCTAGGCCCCGCAACATGACACTCTGCCTAGGTCCCGCAACATGACACTCGCCCTAGGCCCCGCAACATGACACTCACCCTAGGCCCCGCAACACGACACTCGACCTAGGCCCAGCAACATGACACTCGTCCTAGGCCCCGCAACATGACACTCACCTTAGGCCCCGCAACATGACACTCGCCCTAGGCCCCGCAAAGCGACACTCGCCCTAGGCCCCGCAACATGACACTCGCTCTAGGCCCCGCAACACGACACTCGCCCTAGGCCCCGCAACATGACACTCGCCCTAGGCCCCGCAACACGACACTCGCCCTAGGCCCCGCAAAATGACACTCGCCCTAGGCCCCGCAACATGACACTCGCCCTAGGCCCCACAAAATGACACTCGCTCTATGCCCCGCAACATGAAACTCACCCTAGGCCCCGCAACTTGACACTCGCCTTTGGCCCCGCAACACGACATTCACTCAAGGCCCCGCAACATGACACTCGCTGAAGGCCCCGCAACATGACACTCGCTGAAGGCCCCGCAACATGACACTCACTGAAGGCCCCGCAACATGAAAATACATCCAAAAATGTTTTGCTATGCCAATGCTACTGAACCTAGTCGCGTGATGCTCGAATTTAATTACAGTTTCTAACATCTGGGAAACGAACATTGACATTTAAATATTAAAGACTCAAATGTCAATTAAAACAACATATTGCATGTTGAATTTCAAATTGAATGCTTAGATCTACAAAACAAGCAATTAAGCCTGTTCCATTCTGGACACAAGACGTGTTAGCGCATTTTCATGTTATGTATTAGTACGTTTGTTAGCTTTCAGTAAATATTTGTAAATTTTGGAAATGTTTATAAATTCAGTTTTGTAATGCATATATCTGTAAAAAAAAAATTATAAAGACGTTTCTTTATATTTGAAAAAAAAATATTTTCTCTTAAATCTAACTACAAGTGGTTTGTGGTTACTGAAATAGGACTCATAATTGAAAACATTCGAAATTGTAGTCATTTAATCGTCCGAAAACTCCGTCAATAGTTGCATAGCTCTGATACTTTCAATTAAATCAGAACACAAGCTTACTATTTCATTTGATGAGTTTCTTAATAAATCTTGGTGAAACTACCTGCTGCAGTATTTCGCACCAAATGAATGGGTTATTGAACGTACAAGGTGTTGAATGGGGCCATATATATAATATATAAGCCCCTTAGGAGCCCTGAAGCCCGGCCCTCAGAGGTCCTATCGCGAAATGAACTTTTGATGTACACATGGCAGGCCAAGACCTACAAAATGATATATACATCATGGGTCTAGGACTTATGGTTGCTGAGATATAGGGCGCTCCATTATTAATATAGCTTATATAGTAAAAAACGGTACTTTATAAGGCCCCTTTTACGGCCCTGAGAGTTCAGATCGCGAAACGGAAAAAAGTCATTTCTTGGCAGGCCAAGACCTACAAAATGATATATACATCATGGGTCTAGGACTTATGGTTGTTGAGATCTAGGGTGATGACAGACAGACAGACAGACAAAACGGGGACAATAGAGCATTTTTTTTCGAAAATGCTCTAAAAATTTACTGATGACTAAAGTTTATGATGAGAACATAGAGCTGTTAATTGAAGCTGCAACTAATGCCACATACAGCTGTCAATTGGAGCTGCAACTAATGCCACATACAGCTGTCAATTGAAGCTGCAACTAATGCCACATAGTGCTGTCAATTGGAGCTGCAATTAATGCAACATAAAGCTGTCAATTGAAACTGCAAACTAATGCCACACAGAGCTGTCAAATGGAGCTGTAACTAATGCCACACAGAGCTGTCAGTTGGAGCTGCAAACTAATGCCACATTATCTGGGACTACAACTATTGTCAAATTATCTCAGAGCTGAGCTATCGCCACATTATCTTTTTTAACAGCATTTGTGTCATTACAACAATTATAGAAATGTCTGAACAGTTTGTTTTTTTAATTATTATTTAACATACATCCCCTAAGTACTCGGGCGGGCCTCTTTGTTAAACCGGCCCTGCATCAATAGCGGTCAGACGTTCTTTGACATCTACCGCCTCACATACAATGGTAACAGCACAAATGTCAAACTCCGTAGATTTTATCTTTCATTTTCTTCTTATTTCCATCTTTCTCTTTGGCCCACCACATTCTTAGTCAACAAGTTAGTAGTAGAAGTGGGGAGAGGAGTGAACGAGAAGATGGGAGGAGGTCATAAATAAGTATCAGGTGGACAAAGTGGACTTACTGGACCGAAAAGTTCGGGCCAGTCCTAAAAGTATTTCAAAGAGTTCGTATAGGAATCAGATTCGCTTTAAAAAAAACGCCAAGTGACAGGCGAGTTTGTTCGTCCTGCATGTTACATGTGACAGACACGTGACAGTCAAGTTTTTTCGTCCTGCATGTTATATGTGACAGACGAGTTTATTCGTCCTGCATGTTACATGTGACAGACACGTGACAGTCAAGTTTGTTCGTCCTGCATGTTATATGTGACAGACACGTGACAGACTAGTTTATTCGTCCAGCATGTTACATGTGACAGACACGTGACAGACTAGATTATTCGTCCAGCATGTTACATGTGACAGACACGTGACAGTCAAGTTTGCTCGTCCTGCATGTTACATGTGACAGACACGTGACAGACGAGTTTATTCGTCCTGCATTTTACATGTGACAGACACGTGACAGTCAAGTTTGTTCGTCCTGCATGTTACATGTGACAGACACGTGACAGACGAGTTTGTTCGTCCTGCATGTTACATTGACAGACACGTGACAGACGAGTGTGTTCGTCCTGCATGTTACGTGTGACAGACACGTGACAGACGAGTTTATTCGTCCTGCATGTTACATGTGACAGACACGTGACAGTCAAGTTTGTTCGTCCTGCATGTTACATGTGACAGTCAAGTTTGTTCGTCCTGCATGTTACATGTGACAGACACGTGACAGACGTGTTTGTTCGTCCTGCATGTTACATGTGACAGACACGTGACAGACGTGTTTGTTCGTCCTGCATGTTACATGTGACAGACACGTGACAGACGTGTTTGTTCGTCCTGCATGTTACACGTGACAGACACGTGACAGTCAAGTTTGTTCGTCCTGCATGTTACATGTGACAGACAATTGACAGACGAGTTTTTTTTCTTATCTTACATGAATCATACACAAACATGAATAAGTATGTTCTATATTGAGATAGTAATTTATTTGTAATGTGTCCATTATATAGTTAGCTGTATACTTCATTGTTCTACTATATAAGATGTACGGCACTATTCTTTTAAGGCTTGAATCTTATTTTTATGTAGGGCCTGTATCGATGCTGTATCGATAGTTCTTTAAACTTCAAAAACGATTCTAATTATTAGAAAAGTTTTAAGCAAAGTTTGAGAAATGAGTTAAACTCTGATGATTCAATTCCAAAGAATTGTGAATCGGACACCATGTGAAATTCTTCTTTTAAGATAGTAGTAAACTTTTTTTTCTTTATTCAACTGTGACGTTTCATCCTAAAACAAGTTGTTTTTTTTTGTCTTCTACTTGATAGATTGAAGGAAAGTCTAATAAATTTCACCTGTATTAGAAATGAGCAGACAATCAGTGGCGTAGTGCGGATAGTTCGGATAGTGCCATTTACGCGGCCACAATAGGCACAGAGCTGGAGGAGGTACCGAAAGAGTAATCCTAAAAACATTTGTGTCTATAGACAAGCCATGGGAAAACTGCAGCCCAAGTATAAAGTATGCCCCGTGGATACAGTAGGCCCCGTGGATATAGTAGGCCCCGTGGCTATAGTAGGCCCCGTGGATATAGTAGGCCCCGTGGATATAGTAGGCCCCGTGGATATAGTATTCCCCGTGGATATAGTAGGCCCCGTGGATAAAGTATACCCCGTGGATATAGTAGGCCCCGTGGATATAGTAGGCCCCGTGAATATAGTAGGACCCATGGATATAGTAGGCCCCATGGATATAGTAGGCCCCGTGGATATAGTAGGCCCCATGGATATAGTAGGCCCCGTGGATAAAGTATGCCCCGTGGATATAGTAGGCCCCGTGAATATAGTAGGCCCCGTGGATATAGTAGGACCCATGGATATAGTAAGCACCATGGATATAATAGGCCCCATGGATATAGTAGGCCCGTGGATATAGTAGGCCCCATGGATATAGTAGGCCCCTTGGATATAGTAGGTCCCATGGATATAGTAAGCACCATGGATATAGTAGGCCCCGTGGATATAGTAGGCCCGTGGATATAGTAGGGTCCATTGACATAGTAGGCCCCATGGATATAGTAGGGTCCATGGATATAGTAAGCACCATGGATATAGTAGGCCCCGTGGATATAGTAAGCACCATGGATATAATAGGCCCCATGGATATAGTAGGCCCGTGAATATAGTAGGCCCCATGGATATAGTATGCCCGTGAATATAGTAGGCCCCATGGATATAGTAGGCCCCATGGATATAGTAGGCCCCATGTACGTAGTAGGCCCTACAGGGTGTTTGATCTGGCCAGCAGTACACACTCCTTCAGCTAGTGCACATTAATAACGTTTACATTCCAATCACCAGCACAACATCTTGAAAGTTTATAAGTGGCCATCAAGAGTATGCAAAAGACTGGAATGAAATCATATTAAGGGCTGAAGACAATGATAAAAGATGGATGCTTCAGACTTATTCTTAGAGAAAGACAAAGAGGCCACTCCCGTCAGAGGGAAAAATAGCTTACACTAAAATAAAACCTGAAAAGTGTAGTTAAAATGTTTCATTGTAAACATCTTCGCACATTCGGGGGTTGGTGGCGCCAAACTATGACACACAAAGGACGCCAATATAATAGCTAGCTACGGCTCTGCTGACAAGTAATCTCGTGTTATTCGTATGGAACGATTTCTACTCCACATTATGTATTATTCTATTAGTACCGTCTCGGTAATTAGTTGTATGACAGTAGCATGACATTTACATCAATACACTATCATGAGGTTTACATCAATACACTATCATGACGTTTACATCAATACAGTGGCATGACGTTTACATAATTTACATCAATACAGTAGCATGACGTTTACATCAATACAGTATCATGACGTTTACATCAATACAATAGCATGACGTTTACATCAATACAATAGCATGACGTTTACATCAATACACTATCATGACGTTTACATCAATACACTATCATGACGTTTACATCAATACAGTAGCATGACGTTTACATCAATACAGTATCATGACGTTTATATCAATACAGTATCATGACGTTTACATCAATCCAAATAATTTATTTTAAATACGTATTTAAATATTTGATCACAAAACATAACAGTGATGAGATCCCTTCAACGTTGATTTACCCCATGGGCCCCCTCTCTCAGATACTTTTTTCCAGTATAACAGAAAATGTCATCAGATGTCATGTATGTGTGGTCTAATTAGTCACACAGAGTTACATTTTTGGTAGCAGGAGTACATTTCTTGCTGGATACGAATGTCGAAGATAAATTCCAGGGCTTCTGTGAATAATGTATGCTATCCATAAAGTCAGTCACTCACGTGTCTAAAAGTTCGACCAATCAGCTCAGTGTTACGTCATAGACTATAATACAACTGCTCAATCAGCGTTTCCCTTCCTATAGTATGCCTGACCTCGGGGAGGCGGGAGAGGCGAGGAGACTGATTGATGGCGGGGGTTGTACAGAAATAAACTTAGCACTGGAAGAAAACAAAATGTAAAGACCATCCAACAAAACTAATAATAAATGTCAGTGAAGACCATCCAACAAAACTAAATGTCAGTGAAGGCCATCCAACAAAACTAAATGTCAGTGAAGACCATCCAACAAAACTAAATGTCAGTGAAGACCATCCAACAAAACTAAATGTCAGTGAAGACCATCCAACAAAACTAAATGTCAGTGAAGACCACCCAACAAAACTAACAATAAACGTCAGTGATGACCATCCATTAAAACTAAATGTCAGTGAAGACCATCCAACAATACTAACAATAAATATCAGTGATGACCATCCATTAAAACTAAATGTCAGTGAAGACCATCCAACAAAACTAAATGTCAGTGAAGACCATCCAACAAAACTATCAATAAATGTCAGTGAAGACCATCCAACAATACTAACAATAAATGTCAATGAAGACCATCCAACAAAACTATCAATAAATGTCAGTGAAGACCATCCAACAAAACTAAATATCAATGAAGACCAACCAACAAAACTAAATATCAGTGAAGACCATCCAACAATACTAACAATAAATGTCAATGAAGACCATCCAACAAAACTATCAATAAATATCAGTGAAGACCATCCAACAAAACTAAATATCAGTGAAGACCATCCAACAATACTAACAATAAATGTCAATAAAGACCATCCAACAAAACTATCAATAAATGTCAGTGAAGACCATCCAACAAAACTAAATATCAATGAAGACCATCCAACAAAACTAAATATCAGTGAAGACCATCCAACAATACTAACAATAAATGTCAATGAAGACCATCCAACAAAACCATCAATAAATATCAGTGAAGACCATCCAACAAAACTAAATATCAATGAAGACCAACCAACAAAACTAAATATCAGTGAAGACCATCCAACAATACTAACAATAAATGTCAATGAAGACCATCCAACAAAACTATCAATAAATATCAGTGAAGACCATCCAACAAAACTAAATATCAGTGAAGACCATCCAACAATACTAACAATAAATGTCAATAAAGACCATCCAACAAAACTATCAATAAATGTCAGTGAAGACCATCCAACAAAACTAAATATCAATGAAGACCATCCAACAAAACTAAATATCAGTGAAGACCATCCAACAATACTAACAATAAATGTCAATGAAGACCATCCAACAAAACCATCAATAAATATCAGTGAAGACCATCCAACAAAACTAAATGTCAGTGAAGTCCATCCAACAAAACTAAATATCAGTGAAGACCATCCAACAAAACTATCAGTAAATATCAGTGAAGACCATCCAACAAAACTAAATATCAGTGAAGACCATCCAACAATACTAACAATAAATGTCAGTGAAGACCATCCAACAAAACTAATAAATGTCAGTAAAGATCATCCAACAAAACTAATAAATGTCAGTAATGACCATCCAACAAAACTAAATGTCAGTGAAGACCATCCAACAAAACTAAATGTCAGTGAAGACCATCCAACAA
Source organism: Bulinus truncatus (assembly GCA_021962125.1). NCBI lineage: Eukaryota > Metazoa > Mollusca > Gastropoda > Planorbidae > Bulinus > Bulinus truncatus. The sequence continues at coordinate 175,241 of JAGDYQ010000122.1, forward strand.
TACTAAATGTCAGTGAAGACCATCCAACAAAACTATCAATAAATGTCAGTGATGACCATCCATTAAAACTAAATGTCAGTGAAGACCATCCAACAATACTAAATGTCAGTGAAGACCATCCAACAATACTAAATGTCAGTGAAGACCATCCAACAATACTAAATGTCAGTGAAGACCATCCAACAAAACTAAATGTCAGTGAAGACCATCCAACAAAACTAAATGTCAGTGAAGATCATCCAACAAAACTAAATGTCAGTGAAGATCATCCAACAAAACTAAACGCCCATTATTTGATCTTTTTTTCCTTCATTAGTAAAACAACCGTCTCTTTGATTTATTTGATCTGGTGTTCAGCTATTAAACAATCCTTTGATCTCTAATGTACATAACTTATTGCCAATTAAAGACTGATCGATATCAAATTAAGATACTTCAAAAGCAATAATTCTGAACTGCACGGTCATGTTGATTGATTGAATGATAATCATTCATATCATTTGTGTAAACATTCTTTCTTTATGTACATATTATGGACAATATTTTCAAAATGTATTGAACAGCTTCTCAACACTGAGTATTTCAATAATCATGTGGACGGGGGCATTTCAAATATTTAACGTCTGTACAGCCTAGACCAGTGGCTCTTAACCTTTATGAAGTCCTTGTACAGTAGGGTGGGTTGAAAATAAAAATGTGGCACGGAACTCAGGAAAACTTTGCGTTTGCATGTGAAACCAAAGAAATTAGTTCTGGACTAAGTGCCCCATTTTTAATTTAGAAAATACTCGCTTTAATAGTATTGACAACCACAGCAGACTTATCAAATAATGAGACACACCTAACGTAAATCAATATTGTATGCAAATATAAACAGTCAAGCAATGGTAATTACTCACAGAATATAGGTATGTCCTTTTCTAACAAATCGTTACTGCAAAAAGTTATCACAATAATCTTGTTTTGAATCAAAACGAGGCAATAAATTGCGGGAATTTACTCGTGCACGAATAAAACCATCTCTGGCCTCAAAACCATAAACAGCTTTTGAGGCATCTGTAACCAGTTTTATGCAACGTTCCACTCCTTGAGTGTGGTTCTTGTAATTCAAAGTGAGTGGCTCATTGCTGAATTTAGCAATATCATCATCTGTCAGCTTCATCGTGAGTGGTGGCTCCTGGATATCTTCCCAGTTAATCAGATCAACGTAGTTTGTTGCATCATAGTTAATCGGCGGAACTTAAAACAGACGTATTGCAGCTGTAGATGCCTGGAGTCTTTGCTGGAGTATAATATCAACTGCTCTTGAGCGAATACTTTTGTCTGAATCAGCCAGCATAGCAATAAGAATATTTTCTGAGTGAGCAAAATATGCACTGCGACTAATGTAGGGCTTGACAATAGCAGCAGTTTCACTGGAAAGTTCTTTGAGAAGTTGAGTTGCATGATAGACATGTCTTACGCCATATGTGCACGAGGGATTGTGCTTTATGTTGAACCAGTTTGCAGCATAGTTAGTTACAATGAAGTGTGTGATGATGCAAAGTTTAGCAGAAGGATTGTCTGTAGCAACATACAGGCGGCAAACCCTGTTGGCAAAAGAAAAGTAAGCCATCGTGAGTGATTTAGGGGACCAGGCTTTCTAGCTGATAAATTTTCAGAAACAACGCCAGTTCTAATGGCTGTTACAATATCATATAAATATTTCTGGTCACATGAGAGATCAGCTACCACATCCTCATCTAACACAGGCATACTGTGTTGACTTGTGATCTTTGTAAAATTAGCAATATGTTTCAGTTCGCAATGATGAAGTTCACGACCAATGGGACCACTGAAACTCGTTGCTCCAGATGTTGACCCATCCAGTGTTGTAAACAGATGGCGCAGTGGTAGTTCATTTGTGTGTAGCAAGCATATGAACCAATTCAGAGGACGTCCTAAAGCCACCTCTAGATGACGGATTACTCCACCTTTACTGCCGACATTTGCATTTGTACTGTCACAGCCTATTGCTAAAATACTATCACTTGCATCTTGCTCTCTAATTACAGTTACAATACTGTTAGCAATATCAGTACTTCTGCCTGATGAAGGCGTCACATGTGTCAGATAGCTACTACCTGGTTCTTCAACTAGAACATAATGATTTTCAACAGTAGTGTCACCATACCACTTGCCACTTCTGTTTACTTTGACCAAAGTGGTGTCTCGTCTACCATCAAAGTAAATACTTGTGATACCTTTTGGTGACTGTCGCATATCACGTTGCAAACCCTTTCTTAAATTCAGCCTCTCACGATGTACTTTATTCTTGTCTATCACAAAGCTTTGATTCTGTTTGGTTATGAAGCCAACATCGATAAGCACTGCTGTTGCTAGGGAAGCTACATCATCATCACTACGACTGGATATATCATCACTAGTTACATCATCAATACTACTGGATTTATCATCACTATCATGAAGTACCTCGTCATCGCTGTCCTCTGCAACACTTTGGTCACTTGCACAACTGTTACTAGATTCTTCTTCACTAAGATTTAAGTTACTCTCAGCATTTGAAAATTTTCTTGGCATTTTACATCTTGTTTCTTCTTCAATTTTTCTTTGTAAACGCTTCTGCAATCTGGTTGTTGCTTGGAAGTCTATATTTGCCATAAACATTTTGCGAGAGTTTCTTTGATCATATAAAAACAACAGTTCATCTAGTGGAACTTTCAAATTTCTAGGACAGTTACAAGATATGCTTACTTGTTTTGTAGAATTGTCATAAGACATACTGCACTTACATGCAGCTATATCAAACAATGAGTCCAAAGTGGCCAGAAAGGTAGACTGACGTGCTGAACTTGATTTAGAACGAGACAGTTCTGAACCTGTTGAAATCATTGTTTCCACACGTTTAATTACAGATCGGTAGTGCATCGTTGGAATGGAAGCTTTGTTCCACAGACTGATAACAGCATCTGATACAGCTCTGTATTTGTCTTTGTTGGAATCCTTCTTTCTTTTTTTCATATGCAAGAAATGCTGCGCAACTTGACGATTTGTTGGCAGTACATTGTGAGGAAGTTCACCGGCATCGCCAAATACTGAGTGCCGTGTTACGCTTCTTGTAGCCATTAAGTTACAAAACATTCAATTTATTGTTCTAAATAAATAACCTGCAATAGAAATAAACAACAGGCATACAAATTAAAAGCATAATATAGTTACTAAATCTTAAAATTAAGCAAGTAATAATAGAATGCATCAAGCTGAAAATGCTGGTTAACGCAATTTTCAATTTTAAAAATGGGGCACTTCCTGTAATACAAAAACAATTTAAAATTTTGTTCATTATTTCAGAGGTCATTTGTCAAATAAATACGGAGTTCCGTAATGATATTCCAATATTTTCTCTTTTTCAACCCACCCTATTGTACAGTCTAGACCAGTGGCTCTTCACCTTTATGAAGTCATTGTACAGTCAAAACCAGTGGCTATCAAACTTTATGAAGTCCTTGTACAATCCAGACCGGTTGGGCCACCTTACATGTTTAACATTTTTATTTACATGTTTTACTATTTCTCAGAGCACTGGTTGAAAAGCACTGGTCTAGAATGGACATTTTATAGGGGGGGGGGCAGTTGATCTCGATATCCCGCACCTGGCTTGTCTTAACTGTTGGTGACATCATGATTGTGTGTGTGTGTATATAGAATGTTAATTTATACCAGGAGTGGACATAGTCCATCTCGCTAGCCGCATGCTGATATGACGGACCATCTGGTAGTATTGATAAGATGTCTATAGCTAATTGTTTATAAATAAATATACATATATATATATATATATATATATATATATATATATATCGTATTACTTGTGTATGTCCACAGAGAGACGCTGGTCACTATGTTACTGAACGAGACATTCAAACCAGAAGATGTCGCTCTCACTGGCAGCCGACAAATGACTCCTGAACAGATTGTTGTGGTTATTGTGCTCAGTTTCTTCTGTGTGTTTGGAACTGTGGGTAAGTTTAAATGCGGTGACCAGACGTCCCAGTTTTCCTGTGAAACGTCCCAAAATGACACCCTTTATCCTGGCGTCCCGTATTGTTAAGGAGATGTCCCGGCATGGTAAGGAAATGTGATAGCCTGTCCCATTTTCTAACAAATTGGGTAAATTTTATTACATCAGTTATGATTCCATTATACCGACTATCGTTTTTAATGTACTATTCTAGAACTTACCTTGTAAATTTATTATTGTACAATTAATAGTTCAGTCATTAAAAGAACTTATTATTAGTTTAGTCATTAAAATTACTTATTATTACTACAGGAAACATGTTTATAATGTAAACGACGCTAGACAAGTATAGGAATAGACTAAAGAAATGAAGGGCAGACTAGAAGAAATAATTAGAAGGAAAGAAAAATGATAGACAGACAGACATGCAGATAGATAGGATAGATAGAATAGATAGAATACATTGATAGATAGATAGATAGATAGATAGATAGATAGATAGATAGATAGATAGAATACATTGATAGATAGATAGATATATAGATAGATAGATAGATAGATAGATAGATAGATAGATAGATAGATAGATAGATAGATAGATAGATAGATAGATAGATAGATAGATAGATAGATAGATAGATAGATAGATAGATGATAGATTATTTTCCTAGCGACGTTCCATTTTACTTGATTTTATAATTCAAACTTTTCTACCATGCAAATACAATTTTGTTTTAAAATGTTATTTGAAGCAATCATAATCGCTTCATCAAAACAAAGTAATCTTCAAAGGGCATAACAGTACATTGTTTATTTACACACAAAAATTAATCACAACATTCAATATTCAAAGATTCTGTAAAATTTCTTGATAGATGAAATAGCAGACGAGTTAACTGAACTGTCTTATTGGCCTGAAGCAAGGGGCAGTCCTGAGCAAGTTGTGCAATGTTAGACCCTGGGTCATCACAATCTCGAACATGAAAGGTCATCATTGGGGACAAAACAAACAAATAAAAAATTCAGTTCGATTGACATACAAAACAGCGTGTAACAAAACATGTTATTTATGAGAGCACCCAGCTGTCTCGATATAAGACGACGCAGATACACGAGACACTGAATATAGTGAATGAATGTAAACTTTGTTTTAATCCAATGATCCTGTCTTTATCTTAGAAAAGTGTTTATTCTTCAATTTAAATTTAAAACTTTCCATATTTTCCTTGCATTATTCATATTCTGGAATTAAATTCAATTTGTAATATTTATATGAGTCAGATTTGTTAACAAAACTTTAATGTAGTGTTTAAAATAAGAAAACTAAAATCGTTTGATCGTTACAATCAATTATTTATGTGTACAGAGAAAAAATTAAATGGATACTGACTGGCCGGTGATACGCGTGTCACAGAGACTGGCCAGTGATACGCGTGTCATAGAGACTGGCCAGTGATACGCGTGTCATAGAGAGTCAGATTCATGATGGCCGCGGGCATGAGATCAGAAAAGAAGAAAATAAAATGACTTTTTAAACTTTTAAAGTTAAATGTTGTCAGTGATAGCGAATTGTCTATATTATTATAATACATACAGTCAGTGATGGCGAATGGTCTATATTATCATAATACATAAAGTCGATGAAAGTTCCATACACTTCCATTAACTCAATGAAAATCAATTTATTGAAATATATAATATCAATTATCACGTGAGTGAATATAAAACTATAACAAAAGTCACGTCTACACTATTTAGTAACACATTCACAATTACTTCTCCAATGATGAACAACTCATCGAAACACCTCTCACTAACTTGTACATTTAGAATTATTCAAATTTACAACATCCTTTAACACATCTCGATTACCCCCTCTCTTGTTGTCATGCCCTGTATCTAACATGATCTGATAAAACTAACAAAACTGTTTCATTCTATCCTCTTCACCCCCTCCCCTGTTTAATCTAGTTATATGCAACAATACCCCACGGTATTTAACATCTGCCTTGACCTACTTTTACTGTCCTAACAGATGTTTTATTTATAACTAGATATTAAGCCCGGCGTTGCCCGGGAAATCTAGGTGTAATGTTTAACCCCTTCCTAATCAATTTAATTAATTAGGTGCTGATTTATGCCACCTTCCTAATGTGCAGAAATGACCTACATTTCATACGTCAAAAATTACGTTTTACGTCTCACTTCCGTTCAACATGATCATCCATTAGGTGCACTGTGATATACCTCCCACCTTTATATTAGCAATGTAATATTTACAAATAGTATAAATTTAAATTAATAAAAATGTGTACCTTCGGATCAGGCGCCCCCTCTGCTTATTTGCTCTACTTATTAAAATGTATTACCTGCCCCCCCCCTTGCTATTACCTGGCCCCTGCTGTAGAATGCCTGGCCCCTGCTGTAGAATTTTCACGCTACGGGGCTGCTTCGGATCCAGAGGTTTTGTTTTTACAAACGTAGATAGTGACTTAATTTATATAGAAATTCGCAGAGAATTTCTTTTTTTTTAAATATTATATTGAGTTTTCAAAAGAGCTTTATTTACGAACGCGCTCGTTAGTGACATAGTTATTGTTTACGTTTGACGACGTTAAAATTAAAATGCTATCTGTTGTAATAAAAACTAAAATAATTTAAATGATATTATATATTATTATTATTTAACATTTAGGACTTTTACATTTCATAATAAAAAACCACAGAAACTATTTAAAACTGTAGATTTTTCAAAAAGAAATATCGAATCCAAACAACGCAAGACGCCATTTTGAATTTTGTTTCCGCTGGTCACGTGATTACTTTATCAAATTCTGTTGTTTTATTTATTTTACGGAGGTCGTTTATTTATAGTACGGCTTCCCTCACACGCGCCCCGGACGACATATACAATCGGCTATGTTGGAGAATGGGGGTCGCTAGTGAGACGGGTGGTCGTGTGGTATAGTGCTAGACTGTGGACCTGAGGGTCCCGGGTTCGGTCACCCGGGAGAGTCAATAGAATTGTTCAGGTCAAGGTGAAAGTTCTTTCCATGTCTCCCATGTTGCCTTCACTGCCATCGAAGTACACAGTCTCATATTCGTTAATGGAACCTAAGTGATAAACATCTTATCTTTACATGAACTTTACATTAGTGGTTTATAAGATATAAGAGATATAAATCTCATTTTTACATGAACCTCTAAACAAAATCTGAGCAAGTAATAGAAGGGTTGTGTAGAGAACTTGATGTATATAAAATGTGTGTTTTGTATGGTTGAAGTCTCAATTCACATTAAATAACTTTCTATTTTACTGAATGTGTATTAGCGTTGGTAATGTTTTGAATAATAACTGCAAACCAGATCGTCTTTATCATCTACCAGTGTATGTATAAAATAATATATAATAGCATAACAATATTATTCTAACATTATTCTAAACTAATATCTGGACATATATACAAATATATTTTGGCGAATACCTTTAGAGATTCGACTCTGGTAAAAAAAAAGTGGACAAAGCAAAAGTTGGACACTAAGATAGGACAATACAGAAATTAATATATGACATTGATGTCCAGACAGATGGATATATAGACAACCAGGTGATCAAAAAATAACTAAAAATGACCAAATGAAGGCTGTCTGTGAAAATAGTTGAAATCACTTAACTAGAAGCTAAGTGACCAGTCCAATTAGTTCAACGAGCTGTGAATTGAAGCCACTAATGTGGCCAGCTGACCACTTAAGCGTTGATTGATCACCGCCCACTCGGCAAATACTGACGGACATCATGTTGGACAGAACGAAATCAGTGCTACCTGCACGGGTAGCAATTTTACAAATGTATTGTAGGGGAACACGACAGCATCAAGGAGGATAGAACACATCTTTCTCAATAACAAGGGAACACAGTTATCTCAAGAGAAGAAAAAACATAATGTTAAAACATCTAACTTATAAAGCAGCTAAGTCGCTTCTGTCCGTCCGTGTGTGGAATCCGTTCTATAAATAAACGACCTCCAGAAACAATAGTATTTGATAAAGTAATCACATGACCAGCGAGATCGCGAAAACATAAATAAAAGAAATGGCGTCTTCGACTCGATTTTTCTTTTTTTAAAAATCTACAGTTTGAAATAGTTTCTGTGGTTTTTTTTTATTTTGAAATTTAAAAGCCCTAAATATTAAATAATAATAATATATAATGTCATTACAATTATTTTATTTTTTATTACAGCAGATAGGATTTTAATCAGACTAGGTCGTTCGTAAATTAACCTACGACCTATGACGTCATTTGCAGAATGGGAGCGCCGTTGCTATAAATAAAAAAAAACCGTCGCTATAAAAAAAAAATCCTCTATGACGTCATTTCCGATGAGTGCCTTCGCGCTGCTAAATGACATAGTAAAGTAGTTATTTTTTTACTTTTCAGTGCATTTTTTAATGCTTTGTTTTGATTTTAACTATAAATGGACGTCAAATAAAAACTAGCAAAAATTAAGCCTGTAAAAACAGGACGTTTTAGAGCATTTTCATGTATAAATAAAGAGGGAAGTAAGTCATGTTTAATAACTGTTATAAAAATAAATAATGATTACGTCCCTTTGTTTAGCTAATAATCTATATATATTATATAAGCCATATATAGTACCCTAAGAAACCCTGAAGACCGGCCCTGAGAGGTCAGATCGCAAAATGGACTTTTGATGTACACCTGGCAGGCCAAGACCTACAAAATGATATATATATACATCATGGGTCTATGACTTATGGTTGTTGAGATCTAGGGTGATGACGGACAGACAGACAGACAAAACGGGGACAATAGAGCATGTTTTTTTTTCGAAAATGCTCTAAAAACAACAACTCTGCACTTGATTTCACGTAAATTGGCTGCGCATTTGACAATCATGCTCAGTTATTATAGGTTGTTAACATTGTGTACTGGAGGTTATTGTTCCCTCGATGGATTACTTTTTGATGATGGTTTGTTGGTTATGGCAGCCACATCTTTTGACGTATGAAATGTAGGTCATTTTTGCACATTAGGAAGGTGGCATAAATCAGCACCTAATTAAATTAATTAAATTGATTAGGAAGGGGTTTAACATTACACCTAGATTTCCCGGGCAACGCAGGGCTTAATATCTAGTTTTGTATAAATTTTTAGTTTCTCTCTGTGTCTATGTGTGTCTTTAAATCTTGAGACTCACTTTTGGACATTTCTAATTCAGTGAGAAGTATAGACTCTAGCATTCATGTGACATTAATGATTTCGAGTCCATGAACACGAGCGAGAACACAATTATTCCAATAACAACTGAACAGAATTATTTCAAGCACACGAGAACACAATCATCTCAAGTACACAAGAACAGAATTATGTCAGGAAAAGGAGAACAGAATTATCTCAAGAACATAAGAACACATTTATCTCAAGAACACGAGAACACAATTATTTAAAAACAAGCAATTTAAGACTTTTCGTTTCGGACAAAGGACATTTTAGAGCATTTTCGGTTACGCCGGACGAAATCCGTATTTTTTTTCCGGGTGACAGCCATAGATTTTGCTGAATTTTGATAAATAGAGATGGAAGTAATCATGTTGAATAACTGTTACAAAAATAAATAATGATTACGCCCCTTTGATTAGCTTTTATTATTTATATTTAAAATATAAGCAAAAACGGTACCCTGAGAGGTCAGATCGCAAAATGGACTTTTGGTGTACACTTGGCAGCCCAAGACCTACAAAATGATATATACATCATGGGTCTAGGACTTATGGTTGCTGAGATATAGGGCGCTCCTTTATTAATATAGCTTATATAGTAAAAAACGGTACTTAATACGCCCCCTTTTTCGGCCCTCAGAGGTCAGATCACAAAATGGAGAAAAGTCATTTCTTGGCAGGCCAAGACCTATAAAATGAGAACACAATTATCTCAAGAACACGAGAACACAATTATTTCAAGAACACGAGAGCACAATTATCTCAAGAACACGAGAACACAATTATTTCAAGAACACGAGAACACAATTATGTCAAGAAAACGAGAACACAATTTTTTCAAGAACACGAACAGAATTATTTCAAAATACGATAGAGCCCAGGTCGGATTAGCGTTAATGTTAATTGTAAATTGCCCAAAATGTTCAAAAGTCAGAAAATGTATCACCTGTAAAATGTATAAGGTCTTTGTAATATGCCTTTTTCCAGAATATGCAAAGAATTATCCAGTCTTCTTGTCGTTTTCTTGTTTGAAGTTAGCGGTGGAAATTAGGGTCGATTTTGCTCAACGCCTCTCAAAAAAAAAACAAAATTTAAACACCAGTACTTAAGAGGGGAAAAAACGCAATTTCTAAACAATACGAAAATAACACTACTGTCTTAATAATTGTTACGGGCTCTTTTTCTATACTTCATACATGTTACCGGCTCTTTTGGATTATGTTATGAGTTGTATGTTTTAATTCCAACGTAGAGATGTTAATTTAGCTTAATGTCTGTCCGTTTCACTCTTATTTGCTCACTCCTTTGTCACAACTCAAAAACCAATCAAACTCGATGCGTTGTTAGTACAACGATTTATTTACATGAATGTACATCAGAATACAACAAGTCCATAAACGAATACATCTTTAAATCCACAGTAATTTGCTCTGCCTCAACTCTGACTAACTAAAGATCTCTAAACTATTCTCGTCGCTCTCGTAACTATCTCTCTTCTCAAACTCCTTATAACTAACTCCTCTCATAACTACGAACTGCCCCCCCCCCGAATCCAGCCCCTATTTATACCCATAACGTCCGTGCCCTAATTACCCTAAGTACGTCACAGTCTGTTCACTATCTAATCTTTCTAGGAGCGTCACCTGGTCGTCATTGTTAACCTGCTAGACTGTCCGACGGCGCCTCCCAGTCTTCACACCTTTGCTGTCTACTATTCTATTGTTTCCCACCTTGCCCTAAGTTGTCTGTCACCTTGTCACTATTATTCGTACTAATCCTAATTCTTAGATATCTACTATGTTAAAAGGTCGAAGGGGATTGTCTCTGTCTCTAAATCTACTTTAGCTCGTCACAATAATAATGGAATATTTTAGATTAAGGAACAAAAATTTCACTACATTAAGAGAATGCAACCATCTCAAAAGCTAAGGTGTAAAAAAAATATTTAAAAAAATAAAGCGTTAAATAAAACAGAATGTCAGTACCATTACATATCTTGTTTGTGAATTTCGCTCTTCATAAACTGAAATGATGGGCGACTCAACTTGATGTACGACTCAACTTGATGGACCTCAACTTTATGGGCGACTCATCTTGATGGACGACTCAACTTGATGGACAACTCAACTTGATGGACGACTCAACTTGATGGACGACTCAACGTGATGGGCGACTCAACTTGATGGACGACTCAACTTGATGGGCGACTCAACTTGATATATCTAAACAAAAAAAAAGATTCATTCTCCTCTTTTGATTCTAAAATTAAAATTATAATATATTTTTAATTTGTATTTAGTTAGTTTTTACCTCCTATAAATACAATGGGAGGGTGGATTGACAAATTGATTTATTTATAGACAAGTGGATTGATAGATTTATTTATAGACAAGTGGATTGATATATTGATTTATTTATAGACAAGTGGATTGATATATTGATTTATTTATAAACATGTGAATTAAAAAATGATATGATAGAAAGATCGATGGAACGATAAATTGATTGAGATACATGAAATTCTTTTCTTATTTTACTCAGGTAACGCCATGGCCTTTTTTATTTACTTCAAGAAGCGAGAGAAGGGGACATCAACAATATTTATATTGAGTCTGGCAGTCACAGATCTATTGACCTGTCTCGTTGTCATACCTTTCACAGTGGCCTCAGAAATGATTGACTTTCATCACTTTTATGACATTGTGTGCAAGGTAAGACCACACAGTATAAATTTTACAGAATGCAAATCGTCAATAAAATAGATAGATTAGATGGATAGACTCGATGGATAGATTAGATTACATTAGATTAGATGACATCAGATTAGATAGAACCCGGTACCTGTTACATGAGAGTCGAGTTCACTATTGACTTCTCTATCCAGCCACTATTAAATTAGTCATTGGTAGATGATCTATTTAAAGACCTATGCTCATTCAGTACGATGTATAGTCATTGGTAGATGATCTATTTAAAGACCTATGCTCATTCAGTACGATGTATAGTCATTGGTAGATGATCTATTTAAAGACCTATGCTCATTCAGTACGATGTATAGTCATTGGTAGATGATCTATTTAAAGACCTATGCTTATTCAGTACGATGTATAGTCATTGGTAGATGATCTATTTAAAGACCTATGCTCATTCAGTACGATGTATAGTCATTGGTAGATGATCTATTTAAAGACCTATGCTCATTCAGTACGATGTATATAGTGTGGGTAAGACTGAGATTTGATTTTTTTTTCTATTTTGTTGTCCCGAAAAATCCAAGTTAGAATGATGCAAAAATAAGTTGGCATGTATTTAAATCTAAATGTTTTGAAAGTTATCGTCAGATTTTGGTTACGTTTTGAAGTTTTCATATTTTCACACCCTTAAATTTTGATGCCATAACAAGGCGCCAGGGGTAGGTAATCAACTTATATCGTTGCTAGTTAAACTCAATCATATTCACTTCGTGACATCATGGTTTTCAATTATTTATTTTTTTATTTTATTATTTTAAGGTGATCTATGGCTCATGCAAGGTTTCTGCAATTTGTTTTTTTTTCTATTTTTTTTCATTTTTTAAGCTACACTAGTCATTTTTGGCACATGCAGACCAATTAATGAACAAAGAAATAAAAAAAAATATTTAAAAATGTATTAAAAAATGTATTATGTGACTTTTTGGGGTGAAAAAGTGTAATTTTAAGACATATTTTCAAAGAACCAATTTTTAAAATCTATTGTAGATATTATAAAATAACTTTGCACAAATGTTAATGAGTGTGTTTCAAACAAACGTCCAATTTGTTTTTAGAAAAAAAGAAAATAAATAAACTGTGAATTTGTTATTTAGGTACACTTAAAAAAGTTAATTTTTTTTCGGGGGTAGGTAAGAAAAAGATGTAAAAAAAATATATTTAATATTTCCAAAAATCTCTGTCTGGTGCAGCTTTGTTGACAAAATATGAACAAGTGGCGAACCATGATGGGGAGATTACTGGAGTTTTAATAGATCTTCTTATAGTTTCAGGACTTTTCATTACTGGGTTCTATAAAGATTTTATAGAACATTTTAATTTTTTGTTCTATTTAGATGTTATAGGAACATTCCAAAAATGTGATATTTTATTAAGATGTTATAGAACATTCTAATATTAGTTAAAATTCCAATATTATAGGACATTTCGATAACGAGTTTTTTAAGAAGTTACAGGAGATTCCATTTAGGGTTCTTTTGATATGTTATATTGCTTTTCAATATTGGTTACAGGACATTCCAATATTTGGCTCTCTCTAGCTGTTACAGGACATTCCAATATTTAGTTCTATCTAGCTGTTACAGGACATTCCAATATTTGGTTCTATCTAGCTGTTACAGGACATTCCAATATTTAGTTCTATCTAGCTGTTACAGGACATTCCAATATTTAGTTCTATCTAGCTGTTACAGGACATTCCAATATTTGGTTCTATCTAGCTGTTACAGGACATTCCATTATTTGGTATTATCTAGCTGTTACAGGACATTCCAATATTTGGTTTTATCTAGCTGTTAAGGACATTCCAATATTTGGTTATATCTAACTGTTACAGGACATTCTATTATTTGGTTCTATCTAGCTGTTACAGGACATTCCAATATTTAGTTCTATCTAGCTGTTACAGGACATTCCAATATTTGGCTCTCTCTAGCTGTTACAGGACATTCCAATATTTAGTTCTATCTAGCTGTTACAGGACATTCCAATATTTAGTTCTATCTAGCTGTTACAGGACATTCCAATATTTGTTCTATCTAGCTGTTACAGGACATTCCAATATTTGGTTTTATCTAGCTGTTAAGGACATTCCAATATTTGGTTATATCTAACTGTTACAGGACATTCTATTATTTGGTTCTATCTAGCTGTTACAGGACATTCCAATATTTAGTTCTATCTAGCTGTTACAGGAAATTCCAATATTTGGCTCTCTCTAGCTGTTACAGGACATTCCAATATTTAGTTCTATCTAGCTGTTACAGGACATTCCAATATTTAGTTCTATCTAGCTGTTACAGGACATTCCAATATTTGGTTCTATCTAGCTGTCACAGGACATTCCAATGTTGGGGAGACTGTATAGAGACTGACTGAATGAGCTGTTTGGTATGAGTGGTTAAATGAACTACTTTACTCACAGTTACCCACAGAATAATAAATAGGCTAGTGCTGAAATTATATTGATCGCCACTTTATTATCTCATGACCTTGAAACGTGTCCTTGCGACCTTGTCATATGAGACACTCAAAAGTAAAAAGTTAATTGAAGACAAAGTGGAAATTAAAATATCAGTCATAGTAAGTCCAGTGGGGTGGGGGGGGACTAAATAGATAATATAATATACAGGAGGTGGGGTTAAGGGGGTGAGAGAAAATACGTTAACGAAGGGAAGAAAAGTGGGGGGGGGGGGTAGGAAAAGGAGAAAGATGGTAAAAGAGAGAGAGACTTATAAAACTTGGTTTAATATTGTATTAGAAACATGGAGTCAGTGAAGTGACTTTATATAAATATGAAATTAAAGATGACAGTTATTATGCCCAATTATAAAATGTTGTCATGGCTTAAATAGAGAGGGAACCATTGCGTGAAATGATTATCTAACCACCAAATTAAGACTCAATATCATCTAGACACCATTTCAAATCTGAAAACCTTCTCGTCCAAACGCTTTACATTTCATACGCCATCTTAAATCTAGACACAATCTCAAGTCTCAGGTTTATACACCTTCTCAAGTCTCAGGTTTAAACACCTTCTTTAGTCTTAACAACCTACGTTCTGAACGCCCTCTTTAATCTAGACACAATCTCCAGATCCGATTAAAAAATATTGTTCAACCTTCGGAGGGAAAAGAAATTCGCTAATATATCATTTTGTATTATTGTCATTATCATGAAATGACCTATGTATTAAACAGATGACCTGACTACACCATTGTTATATCTAGACATAGTGCTCAGTGTTGGCTTTGATGTTTTCAGTATGCGACTTGCGTTTGTCTTGAAGTATGAAGAATAACTCAATCTGGTCGTGAGGAAATATTCAGACATTCAATACTGCATTCTGTTTTTCGTCTGGCCCATCAATTGTTCAAACAAGACTATGACATATTGAAGTGGGTGGGGGGATGGGCTAGTGCCTGTCTAGCTTCATCTAAATAGTCATACCCCTTAGTTCAACTTTAGAAGTGACATGGTGGGAAGGGGTGGTGGACACATACAGTGAATGCTGCTAGGTCCAAGAGTCCACAACTGTTCTGATGGCCAATCGTCCCGACCCCCACCCTTCTCCAGCTCAAGTCACAAATTGACACAAATTAACTTGTGCAATCAATAATCATTGCTTGCCATCTTAGGCTGCCACCGGGCATCTGTCAATTAGATAAGAAGGCAGATAGAAAGACACAGAGGAAGAGAAAACCGGACCAGAGAGGGAGAAAGAAAGATAAAGACAAAGAGGGAAGACAATGAATCTGATTTTTAGAAAAAAAAAACACCTGAAAAAAAATTTCTTAGTCAATTAATTAGCGAAGTTTGTTTATCTGTCGTTTTTAACTTTCCATCTTGCAAGTTAATGAAGAGTTTAATCACGTGGTCTGCTTCTATAACAACAGTATTATATAATCATTGGCATCATCTGTTGGTTAATGTCTGGTTAGATAGAGACTAGTCAGTTGTGCGCATGTCATCAGACACTTGGATGTCTGGTTAGATAGAGACTAGTCAGTTGTGCGCATATCATCAGACACTTGGATGTCTGATTAGATTGAGACTACTCAGTTGTGCGCATGTCATCAGACACTTGGATGTCTGGTTAGATAGCGACTAGTCAGTTATGCGCATATCATCAGACACTTGGATACTTTAAGTCAGCGGTTGTCAACCTATTTCGCGACTGTATCCAAAAGAGTGTGAACGTCCGCGGGTACACCTCTTACGGAGATCGGGTATAGATGTACCCGTGGTTTGAGATATAAGTCACGCAGTAAACTGACAACCTTCTTGTTGATTGGTTTAAACGAAAATTATATATTGTTGCACACCCCTGGATAATTGTCCCCGTAACCCTTGGATACGCGTACTACCGGTTTAGAACCTCGGCTTTAAGTTTGTCCGGTGGATACTTCTATGTGGTCAGTTGGACACTACTAGGTGGTCAGTTGGATACTTCAAGGTGGACAGTTGGATTCTTCCACGTGGTCATTTGGATACTTTTAGCTGGTCAGTTAGTTACTTCTTCGTGGTATATTATGTAGATTAGTATTTTTCCCTTAAGCCTATCCCACGACATAAATGACCACTTACTTAGCATTTAACTCATCACCATGTATCTCCACCCCAACGTCCAGCATCCAACTTCACCGCTAATAGTTACATTCACTTCGGACACAGTCAATGTCCACATAGACCTATCCTCCGATGTTTTTCTCAGAACACTACTTTATATCACACATTAAGATATATATCTATATATATAAATCAAAAAACATCTTGAAATATAACTGTTAATGTTATAGACACAGTAGCTTGTTGTTGTTGTTTTTTACAAAAAAAAAATTAGCACCGGAGTTTTTACCTTTCTTGTTCATATTATAATAGAAACTTGATATGAAAATTGATGAAAGATCATGACAACATCGATCTGAATCTGATCTTTTCTAAATAAAAAACTGATAACTTTTGTTACCTGGCTAATTAAATGATTTTGTTTATTACATTCGGTGTATTGGATTTTGTCAAAAAAAAACATTGCATAATGATTTTGTTTAAATAATCACAAAACTGGTTTTGATAAAGAAAAGTATTAGAAAAATGGACAGAGTGGACATTGTCTCGCTGGATTCAAGTACGTGTTATAATGCCAATCTCACCGTATACACACTTACACACACACATTCACACACATACTCAGACACATACACACACTCAGACGTAAAGATTAAAAATATTTGTAAACATGGTAGATAGATGAATCGATAGATTGATTGTATAGTAGAGATATATTAGATAGATAGATAGATAGATAGACAGACAGACAGACAAACAGACAAACAGAAAAACAGACAGACAGATAGATAGATAGATAGATAGATAGATAAATAGATATATATATATATATATATAGATAGATAGATAGATAGATAGATAGATAGATAGATAGATAGATAGATAGATAGATGACGGATGGATGGGTTTATGTAAATCAAGCAGTAAATGTGTATGTATTAAAGAACAGTAATGGTATTATAATTTCATTGCATGTGTTATGTTTTAAAATTGTCGTCTCCATGAAGGGAAATAATAATGTTAATAATTGTGAATCTATCTATAATACATAAATCCTTTTTCGCTCGATCCCGTGTCTGTCATCCGAGATCCTGTCTGTCATCGAGATTGTGTCTGTCATCCAAGATGGCGGCATAAACAATTCAAAGATGGCAGAAACATTTACTGTTTTCTTCTTAAAATGTATGATCCGGCTACCAACTGGTCGGCCGAGTAAGAATAGTCTCCTACTTGGCTGCCAGTAATGACATTGGACCAGCCACATGTTTAGTGCCGAGGTGACCAAACACTCTACACTAACATACGGCGGGTGAGATTGTGAAAGCCATATGGCAATCACAATATAATACTGTTTTCGACCGCAAGGGGCAATTAAGCGACCTTAGGAGAGGTAACACAAAATCATGCAAAAACATTTTTTTTTAACGCCGCCCTT
This sequence comes from Bulinus truncatus, assembly GCA_021962125.1. Classification (NCBI taxonomy): domain Eukaryota; kingdom Metazoa; phylum Mollusca; class Gastropoda; family Planorbidae; genus Bulinus; species Bulinus truncatus. The sequence goes on from JAGDYQ010000122.1 coordinate 193,263, forward strand.
GCCAGCATGGTAGGGTGTAGTGTTCCTACCACACCAGCGTTGTTGGCGGCGCTGATGCACGTCTGCCATCCCTACAGAGCGGCGGGGTGAGTGTGCCCTCTATCATCTGCAGGGATGGCAGAAAGATGGGTTTTAATCCTTGCCCAAACTGGCCAGACCAGCAGGGTGTGTGTACTGCCGATCGGCCAGAATGGCAAGGAAAGGGGTTTTTCCTGCCACTCGGACAGAGGAGGATGTAGTGTGCCTGTACTTCCAGCCCGAAATGGCAGGTTGCGCAAGTGTGCTTGAGTGGGGCGGAGTGGAAGGGTGTTGTGTGCCGACCACATCCGTCACCACCGCCAGCTGTGAATTCTGCGGTCTCGGATAGTCCTCATTGACCACAGTACCACCACCTTCGTAAGTAATGGTTTTTTTTTCCTGACTAGTGAACCCCTTTGATCCATCCCCCGTGGATCATGGTATGTCTCTCAGACCAGGAAGGAGAGTTCATTCAAATATCTTGCCAAAATATTTTTTATGATACTTCACAATACGATGAAGCACTAGTAAGAAGTTGCATAGGTCTATGTATATCTTACAATATCGTAATATATTTATGGTGTTCAATTGTTTAAATGAGAAGCGATCATAAAAGAAATATTTACAGAAATCCTTCAATTAATATTCTGTATTATTTTCCACAATCTAAATTTTAAATCAAACGAATTTTGTATTATGGATACCTCAATATAATGTAATATTTATATTGTTTATGTTTATTTCTAATGTACAACTATCTCCCGTTATTACTTACCTAAAATACGTCACAATATTTTTTTTTGCATTTTTTGACTATTACGTCACATAAATGAATTGAATAAGGGTTGAGTTTGAGTAGCGCCGTAAACAATGTTTACAATGCAAACTAACCCATTTATGATGGGGGCTTCACACAGAGGGTATGTGGAGGGGACCCCGTTTGAGGAGGGCCCCCAAAATATTTTAAAACTAAATATTAAGTACATTATCTTATGTCAAAATGTAGTGTATCCCTAAAATCCATTGGTTCGGCATTGGCTTCACAGAACTATAATGTTGAAAGCTTTAATGTGTCTTTCTTTTTTTAAGAGGTTAATGTTTTCTGCGTCTGCGGCCTTAACTGGATTGATGGAATATTTTTTTAATTGAAGGTCACAACGATTCTATCTTTCCGGGCCCCAGCTTAAGAGTTGCCAAAAAAAAATTTACGTTAAATATTAATTTCATTACGTGGGACGGGTGGCCAAGTGGTGTAGATACTCGACTGTCGACCTGAGAGTCCTGGGTTCGATCCTCGGTGAGAACTATGTGGAATTTTTCCAGGTGAAATGTGTTTCGAAGTCGTCCCCCAAGTCCACCCAGCTTTCAATGGGTACCTGACTTAAGTTGGGGAAGTAAAGGCGGCTGGGCGTTGTGCTAACCACACAACCCCTTCATATGCCGAGGTTATAGAAACAGATGAATTCTACACTTCATCTGCCCCGATGGCCCGTTAGGGTTAAGGGAACTTTACTTTTTTTTTATTAGTTTCATTATCTCATGTCATGGTGTCGAATGTCAAAATGCAGAGACCTCTGAAAAGGCCAGGCCCACAGGGCCCAATAATCCATAGGTTCGACACTGTCGGGTTGGCAGTATTATCTTAGTTTATTCTCATTATGATATGTTGTGCTATACTTCAATGTTTATAACAGTAAGTAAACCACTTGCTAAACATGTAGCGTTTTGCTTAACCTACAGGCACTCACTCACGTCTCTCTAATTTTTTTTTTAAAATACGTCGTGTTGACATCATAAAACATAAAATGAAGAACTGTTTGGAAAGGAGTCCGTTAAAATATTATGAAGGAACTGAGATTTAAAGAGTTTAATCTTCGGGGGTTGTTTATGTTTACCCATAGTGAGGATTATTTTCTTTTGGAGGAACTATTTAACATATGAACTTTATTTGATGTATTTTTAGGTGTCCCTATTCTCAAATGTATTTTGGCTACATAATCTGTTCATGTCCTTGGGGCCACTGCGAGTATATAGACTGATTGTTAGTCGTCGGCATCCGTCCGTCTCGAGAGACGATGGTGTAGCTAAGTTGAGTCTACAAAACACCGCCGGTAATGGCTGTGCAGTCCGACTCGGGAGTGGCAATCCCTGCCGCACTTGTCACACTTGAAGATAGTTGGTTGTTGTAGTTGTTGTTGTAGCTGTTCTTTTTTCTGCTTCCGTCTTGTTCTTTTCAGAGCAGTATTATCCTGTCGCTCAGCCTCTGCGCGCAATGAACCCTGCCGGACAGCGAGCCTCCAGGACTGGCGGTCGGCTGCTTGGCTCTCCCAGGAGTTGGGGTTAATGGAGCACTCTTTCATATCCTTTTTGCATGTGTCTTTGTAGCGCATTTTAGGTCGCCCTGTTTTCCTCTGGCCGGTAACTAACTCGTCATAGAGTAGGTCCTTCGGGATGCGGCCTGCGTCCATTCTTTTGACATGACCGAGCCATCTGAGGCGTCTCTCGCTGAGAACTGCAAACAAGCTGCTCATGTTGGCCCTCTCCAGCACCCCAGTGTTGGGGATCTTGTCTTGCCACTTTATCTGCAGTATACGTCGCAGGCACCTCATGTGGAAATTGTTTAGCTTTCTTTCGTGCCTCGCGTAAGTGGTCCACGTCTCGCATCCATAGAGGAGGGTACTAAGTATGCAGGCCTGGTAGACGCGCAATCTGGTATTTTCGGTGAGACTGGGGTTTTCCCACACACGTTGCTTTAGTCTCGCCATGACTGTGGCTGCCCTAGTGATTCTGCAATCGATCTCCGGGTCTATGGATAGCGAGCTGGAGATGGTGGACCCGAGGTAAGTGAAGTTCTCGACGACCTCTAGGGTGTGCCCATCGATGTCAATGCTTGGGGGTGTATCTGTACCCTGTACCATGACATTCGTCTTTTTCAGGCTGATAGTCAGTCCAAACTCCTTACATGCATGGGAGAGGCGGGTGACAAGCTGCTGCAGTCCGTCTTCAGTGTGTGATGTCAAGGCTGCGTCATCAGCAAAGAGCAGCTCGCGGATTAGGACCTTTGTGACTTTGGTCTTTGCACGGAGGCGGGCTATGTTATAGAGCTTGCCATCGGACCTTGTATGGATGTAAACACCCTCGCTGCAATCCTTGAAGGCGTATTGGAGAAGCATGGAAAAGAAAATGCCGAAGAGTGTAGGTGCAAGGACGCAGCCCTGTTTTACTCCGCTGCTGACTGGGAAGGCCTCGGAGATTGCGCCGTTGTAGCAAACCGTGCTATGCATGTTGTCGTGGAAGGACATGACCACTGCAAGCAGGTGTGGGGGGCAGCCAATCTTTTGCAGCAAGCTGAAGAGTCCACTTCGACTTACTAGATCAAACGCCTTTGTGAGGTCGACGAAGGCGATGTAGAGTGGCACCTGCTGTTCCTGACATTTCTCTGTTGATCGGCCAGCCCTGAAGCCACACTGTGACTCTGGGTAGACTCGGGAGGCGAGGGCCTGCAGGTGGTTTAGAGCGACGCGGGCGAAAGCTTTGCCGACGATGCTGAGGAGGGAGATGCCCCGGTAGTTATTACAGTCGCTCCGGTCCCCTTTGTTCTTGTATAGTGTGATAATTTTGGCATCCTCATGTCTTGGGGGATATAGCCCTGTTCCCAGCATCGACTTAGGAGGTCGTGCAATGGCTTTAGCAGTGTTGGTTTTCCGCTCTTCAGAACTTCTGGTGGGATTCCATCGCTACCGGGTGCCTTTCCGTTTGCAAGGCAGTCGATGGCTTTGCTTAGTTCATCCACGGTGGGTGTGGTGTCTAGCTCCTCCATGACAGGCAGATCTGGGATAGCGCCAAGAGCGGCATCAGTCACAGTGTTCTGGGTTGCGTATAGCTCCAGGTAGTGTTCGGTCCACCTCTGCATCTGTTTTTCCTGGTCCTTGATGACCTCTCCTGTTTTGGATATAAGGGGGGCGGTTTTGGAGGGAGTTGGGCCTACTGCCTTTTTGATGCCCTCGTACATCCCTCTTGCGTTTCCCGTATCGGCAGCTGCCTGGATGCTGCTACAGAGGTTCAACCAGTAGGAGTTGGCGCATCTGCGGGCGGTCTGCTGGGCTTTGCTCCTGGCTGTCCGTAGGGCTTTTAGTGTGTTGGGACTGGGCCTGGGCCGTTACCTCGGGTAACGGGTTCCATTTCCTCCCAGTGGGCCTCCTACCAATCGGCGTTTTTCTGCTCTATCTTTCCATAGGTGGTGATGGCGGAGTTATATACGACATCACGCAGACGCGACCACCTAGAGTCGATGGTGTCAACTGCTAACTTTCTTTCACTGAGTGTAACTTCCAGACTGCTGATAAACTGTTGGTTTTTTTTCGGGATTTCTGGCACAGTTGATATTGATGCGTGGGCGACCTTTTTTCTTGGAGTGATGCAGTTTCTTCGGCGCTATGCGCACCTGTCTTGCCACGAGGGCGTGGTCCGTGTCGCAGTCTGCACTGTGGTAGCTGCGGGTGAGGAGGATACTGTCGATATTCCCTCTTCTGGTGAGGACGAGGTCGAGGGTGCCAGTGGCGGGAGCGTGGGTGCCTCCATGACACCTGATGGATCTCTTTGCACCTGAAGAAGGTGTTGGTCATGCACAGGCCATGGTGGCACGAGAGCTCAAGCAGTCTCTGGCCATTTTCATTTATCTTTCCCCTCCCAAAGCTTCCGAGAAGGAGGGCCAAGCCACATGGTCAGCTCCTACCTTTGCGTTGAAATCACCAAGGAGATAAAGGCTATCGGTGCTAGGAATCTTCAATAGCGCTTCATCTAGGGACTGGTAAAATTGATCTTTCTCCTCGGCAGTGGAGCAGAGGGTTGGAGCATACACGCTGAATATGTGAGCTGGGCCAGAGGACGTTGACAGTCGGATTAGTAATCTCTCCGAGCCGTCTGTTGGGGGCTCTATGAGTCTGACAAGCGTGTTTTTCACCGCGAAGCCAACACCGTGTTGCCTCGGTTGGTCTGAGGACTTCCCTTGCCAATAGAATGTGTAGTTAGCTTCTCTGATGGTGCCGGTTTCAGCCAGCCGGGTCTCCTGTAGAGCGGCGATGTCGATGTTTAGTCGTGAGAGTTCCCTGTCGATGACAGCGGTCTTCCTTGCGTCATCAATCTGCTGAAGGTCAGATGTGAGTCTGGTACACATGGTCCTGATGTTCCAGCTTGCGAATCGAAGAGCTGGAGGCTTCTTGCTAGTTCTTATCTTGAATTTGCCTGGTGCGTGTGTTTTTTGACCCACTTTTTGAGAAGCGCATCTCTAATCCCCACGCACCCAGTAGGGCAGGTGAGCCATGGCGAGACAGCACCCAACTGGCTGGGGGCTGCCCAGCTTGAGGCGGGCGGTAGCTGTCCAATGAGGCGCGATGACCTCTCCCACCGTCGAAAGAGACCCCTGGCGCTCGTTTCCTTCGCCAATCGGATGAGCTTAGAACCGGTAACTGTCCCCTTCCGTGTTGTATCGACATCGTGCGACGACGCTGGAGTATCCTCTCCAGTTTAGCTACAGAGCCTGGGCAGGGTAATATGGAGGGATAGCTGTTGCCCGTGCAGCAGTCCCCCCCTCTCCGCGCAACTGAGGGATCCAAGGGAAAGACAGAGTCGATACGGCTTGGCTTCAGCTGCGCCGCAGGAGTTACCGGCGTTGACAATATAAGGTCTGGCCGCCTTGGGGACTCCAGCTCCGGATTTCTTTTCAGGGTTTACTCCCTTAGCCTATCCTAGTAGGAGGTATGCCGCTAGGAAGCGGAGGTTTGAAAACAGAGTTTTCCTTCTCCTAGATGAGCTACCAACCGAGGTTGACGAGCCCCATCTGCCCGAAGCGGCTGGTTTTTAGGCGCCAGTGAACCGCCTTCGCCCCTTCTCCTGTCAGTGGAAACAATTTCGCCGGGCTTAGTAGCTAAGCCGAGGTGTTACTGCCGGGGGTTGGTAGCGGGGATAAGCTCCCACTAACAAATAAAATGCTCCCAATGGCGTGCGTCTCAAATAGCCTCTGACAACCAAGTCCAACTCCTGGCCTTCTCGTGCGGCTTTGCTACTGATTGTTAACGCGCTCAAATATGTATCACCATTTTCAACTCCAACTGTGTGCCTACTCGCCGGTCCGGGTACCGGCCTTTGTTTACTAGTCGGTAACAAAATATCTTTTATCTTTAGAACGAAGTAGAGCAAGGTTTTAAAATTGGTTCTGTGTTATTGTTGTTGTTTTGTTGGTTTTTTTTATAAAAACATAGATCTACACACACACACACAGACCTACTCACACACACACAGACCTACACACACACAGATCTACTCACACACACACAGACCTACACACACACATAGACCTACTCACACACACACAGACCTACTCTCACACACACAGACCAACTCTCACACACACAGACCTACACACACACACAGACCTACACACACACAGACCTACACACACACAGACCTACTCACACACACACAGACCTACTCTCACACACACAGACCTACTCTCACACACACACACAGACCTACACACACAGACCTACACACACAGACCTACACACACACATAGACCTACTCACACACACAGACCTACTCACACACACACAGGCCTACATACACACACAGACCTACTCTCACACACACAGACTTTTGAAAGTTAATCAAGTTGCTATAAACTGATCAGTCGGATGTCAACATCTGTTAACACCTGCTTCAAAGATGACAAATCAACGCCATGACATCAGAGCTTTAGACACTCACACACGCATAGACAGACACAGACACACACACATACTCACACACGCACAGACACAGACACACACACACTCACGCACGCACAGACACAGACACACACACTCACACACGCACAGACACAGACACACACATACTCAGACACGCACAGACACAAACACAAACACACTCACACACGCATAGACAGACACAGACACACACGCACACACACACACACACGAACCTTCTGAACTGAGAAACAAGTTATAAAAAAATGATAATAATCAAATAAATCAACTCCAAGTGTTATCTTCTATACGCGTGAGTGATAAGAATGTTTCAGCACAAGTCATTTTCTGGCTCATCTCAAGAGCATTGTTTGCCCTCCACCCCACCAGCGGGAGGTGGAGAGAGGATGAAGGGGGGGGTCATGTTATAGCAGATGTCTCCTTCTAGAACAAGTCTCTATCTTCAGCTCTTTACTTGCGGGGGGCAGGGGGGTAGAATCTCCGTCACTTCAGAATATCTTGTTGGGTTCCCTGGAGCTTAGGATTTTTCTTTGTTATTTTTGTTTTTTATTTATTGTCTTATCTCATTCTTGTTGACATAAACATATTCGGTTTTTTATTGTAAGTTATTGATATATATATATATATATATATATATATATATATATATATATATATATATATATATATATATTAGGGTGGGTCAAAAAAAATTTTTTGAGTTGGAAATTTGAAACATATTTTAAAAGTTGCCTATGATCCAATTGATTGTAAAAATGTAAAATTTGTAAAAATCAGACAATGTCTTCCACTCCCAACTTTTAATTCAATATTCAGGATTATGTAATTTTTGTTGAAAATTCTAACTCTGCATGAAGCTGGTTTAAGTCGTGCTGTTATGATTTTATTTACTGCATACCTTCAATTTCTTCATCATTGTCCAAACTGCAGCCAATAGAATGTTTTCTGGATGTGCAAAGTAGCAGTTATTTTCCAGAACAGGCAATATAATAGATTGATCAGCAGTATCCAGGTTCTGATATAGAAAAAGTTTCTTGTCCCACTTTGACAAGATGGATTACTTTTTATGTAAAACCATAATGGTCCATACATATTCACAATAAAATTCGTTATTCTCTTTAACGGAACTGACAGAGTATTTTTTGACATATAAAATCGCAAAATCCTGTTCGCTTTCGTTAACCATCTTGCATGATTTAGAGAACCAGGTTGACTGGTTTCTAGTAATGCTATATCTGAGCATTTGTCAGGACCTAGCTGGACGGCTAAGCAAGCTTTTGGGAAATATTTTTGATCTGTACTCAATTTATTTTTAACGCTTTCATCCATATCAGTTACTTTGCCGGATACAGACAAAAAAGAAACTATTGGCAAATTTTTAGGATCAAAATCAAGTTTTGATTATATAACATCTGAAGAAGTTGAAGATCCTGTTGTGTGTGCGTTATCGATTGCTGCTAAATATTTCCTAAATGGCATTTCATTTAAATTCAGCATGCATATTAGCCACTGCAATAGTCTTCCTAGACTTTCCTCCAGTCTTCTGATGATTCCATTATTTTTGCCTGTATTATTATGTGTACCATCACAAACAATTCCTCTTAGAGTATCTATTGAATCAGTTTCAGCAATCACAGACATAATCTCTTAATATCATTTGCTTTACTGCTTTCAGGCACAATGTGATCAACATATTGACCAAATGGAAACGAAACAATGGCATAGTATTCTTTAATCTAACGCCTACAGCCAGAAGATCTGACAAGAGTAATATCCTGCTTCCCATCAAAACCAATGCAAACAAGTACTTTGCTCTCATCAGTATGTTCCTTGGCTGCCCTATCTCGCCAAATTTTTCTATGTCGACGCATCTTTGCTGGATCCAGAGCTGTAGATGGTGTTAACATGTTTAAGTCCTTCAACACAGCATTAACGATAAGACATGTATTGCTTAGTTTACATTGATCCACTGCTTTGCCTAATTCTTCATATTGATATCTGTTTTGTTCTTTGGAACATTCCTCATCGCTGGAGAAGTCTGCATCAAGTAGTTCATCGTCTTCAGCATCCTGATCTGGAATATCATTATCTTTCTCATCATTGACGTTATCATTTGTGGGTTCTATCTGATCGCCACCCTGCACCAATGAATGTTTTCTTTTCTGTCGATTTAATATTTTTGTTGTTTGTTTGTCAACATTGCCTGTGAACATATTTCTTGCCGTCTTTTGATCCACCCAAAAGACCCACTCAAGCACAGGATTTTTTACTGATTGTGGACATTTACAGTCTCCTCTATCCCTAACACCTGCATCAAAACATTTACATGGGCAAATGTCAAATAACTTTTTGAAGGAATTGTACCCCTCTTGAAAAGCAACCGATGATTGCTTTATATCTGAATATTTCTCAAGTTCATGACCTTTGGCTTTAAGTCTTTTTACTCGAACAAGTATACTGGTAATGTCATTTGTAGGGATACTAGCCTGGTCATATATGTGTTTAACTTCATGCGCTAATGCGTGCGCTCGTGAATGAAGGCTATGATTGTATTGTTCCATTTTAAGCATCCACATATAAGCCTTGAAAACATCTTCACTTGTTGGAAGTTGTCTCTTAAGAAATTCGGCTGCTGACCCAAACACAGAATTTAGAGTTGCACTTCTTGTAGAAGAACTCATATTTATAGAAGAGCTAAATAAATTAATTAAAAAATTAATAGAAAATGAAATAAAACAACTATGCGTGATCAGATAATGTAAACATGGTACACCAGTTATATTGAGAAACAAGCAATTAAGTCTTTTCCGTTTCGGACAAAGGACATTTTAGAGCATTTTCTTGTAAGCAGTGGCTACGTTTACGCCGGACGAAATCCGTATTTTTTTCCGGGTTACAGCCATAGATTTTTGCTCCACGTGTATGGGTTTTGATAAAAAGAGAGGGAAGTAATCATGTTGAATAACTGTTACAAAAATAAATAATGATTACGCCCCTTTGATTAGCTTTTATTATTTATATTTAAAATATAAGCAAAAACGGTACCTAAAAAACTCTTATATTCGGCCCTGAGAGGTCAGATCGCGAAATAGACTTTTGATGTACACTTGGCAGGCCAAGACCTACAAAATGATATATACATCATGGGTCTAGGACTTATGGTTGCTGAGATATAGGGCGCTCCTTTATTAATATAGTTTATATAGTAAAAAACGGTACTTAAAACGCCCCCTTTTTCGGCCCTCAGAGATCAGATCGCGAAATGGACCAAGGTGTTTACTTGGCAGGCCAAGACCTACAAAATGATATATAAATCATGGGTCTAGGATTATGGTTGTTGAGATCTAGGGTGATGACGGAAAGACAGACAGACAGACAGACGAAATGGGGACAATAGAGCATTTTTTTTCGAAAATGCTCTAAAAAATGGATGCAATGCTTATCCCAGTTGTCTGAACTAATTAGTTATTCATAAAAAAGGTTATAATAGATAAAACACAAATTTTATATGCATATCATTTCTTTTTTGAATAATCTAGGTCACACATTTAACAAGTTCAGTTACAATCAGGGACGCGTTGTTATAAACACCTTTAAAATACAGAGGAAAAATAACAAAAAAAAAACAAAAAAAAAAACAAATTTAAAAAGTGGCAGTCATAGCAATTTAAGTTGCACGACAATATCTATATTAAATATATAAACTAATAATAACATTGTTTTTGCCTCCTCTCATAGAGTCAAATGATAATTAGACATATAAGCAAAAAAATGTTGCCAATCTGAATTCGGGTTACACTTGTATATATATATATATATATATATATATATATATATATATATATATATACGTTTGACATTCACTGACTAAACGAAGGGGAAAAATCATATATGAATATGTTATATACTGATGCCGATAGTGAGACCGGCAACTATTTGTAACTGCCAACTTTTTCACCAAAGAATTATTTAAATTAATTAAATTTTTACCAATTCTTGCGAAATTTCTTCAGTCAACAGGTCGTTTTCTGACCTAAGAGATATGCGTAATAGCCAAGTAACCAATATCAGAACAGAGTAACTGGATGCCATTGATGTCAATGAAATATTCACTTTTCTTTAAGATAAAGGGGAAAAATACTTTCAATGACAAAGTGATAGAGTTATTCATACAAAAGAATCGACGAATGGAGCTAAACTATAAGTAGTCATCATAGTAGAGGTAATTTAATTTGTAATTATTAGGTAATTGGTAGAAGTATTGTATGTAAAAGAAAGTTTTATCTCAATAATGACCGGTAGCACCCTTACAAAAGTCACGCATCGCCCCTGGTCACAATAAATATGGTTAAAATTTCGAATAAAAGTTGGGAGTAGTAAAACTATGTAGTTTTCTAATAATTGTACATATTCCGTGTACTACCTTGATGTAACAACTTTTTTATAATGTTTCAATAAAAAAATTTTTGACCCACCCTAATATATATATATATATATATATATATATATATATATATATATATATAAAACATTTTCATCGACCAAATGACATGCATCATCAATTATATGTCATCTGTCATCAATTGTAGAACATTTGTTATCAGCTATATGACATCATTTTATCAATAATAGGACATTTGTAATCAGTTATATGACATTTGTTATCAATTATAGAACATTAGCTATCAGTTATATGACATTTACTATCATTTATATGACAACAGAAGAGGCGGATCTAAGTCAGTTAAGACTCAAGACACGGAACAAGTATATCCCCCCCCCCATAATGTAAGAGAGACATATAAAACATTTAAATTGGTCTCTGTCGGGAAGGCATTCAAAAGTAGACATGAACGACAAGTGTGACATGAATGACATGAACGACAAGTATGACATGTGTAATAAGCCACGTGATATTTTCCACTACGTTCTGTTTGGGGAAATTCGAAATAAGGTTTCATCAATCGATTTTGAGATTTGAAATAATTGTTTACTCTCGACGACACTATTTAAAAAAGTTCATGTCAATTTATTCAATTCTTACGAAGCCCGGATCTAATTACTTTTTTCATAATGTTTATATAGAGAGTAAAATTACAAAAAGATATTGTCGCGAATCAAGTTTTTTTTTTTTATTCCTTTTTTTTCAGTCTTGTCCGCTACTTTTATAATTGTCTCTAAAACGTAATAACTTAATCAAGAGAAATAAATTTTTTGAGCAATATAAAGTATATGAAAATATAAATCAACAAATTGTCTAGACTTTGGTCATCAAAATATGTAAAACAACAATTAGTTCATATTAACTATACAAACAAACAAAATATAATAATTTTTTACACTAAAAAAGATTTTTTTTTTAAAATAGCCCTTTATTAAAATGGCTTTGATCATACAACAATTTTTGAAATTGTATGAACGAAATAAAAGAGGACGCAAGCTATATTTATTGTTAGCTGTAGTTGTTATTATCAATGGTCCATTTTTTAAATAAATGCTTGTAAGCACAACTGATTCTGTGAGACTCAGATTGCTGTTTGTTTGATTTTTCATTTTACTGGTAAAAGATATTGTTTAAGAATGCAGGTTTTGAAGAAATACGTTCGATTTTTATCAGAAAACACAAAATGACAAGTGATTACCAATAGACGTTAGGGGGACGGATGGTCGAGTGATAAAGATTTAATCTCAGCCTTACAGGGACTTCACCCACACCCACACCCACACCCACACACACACCACACCCACACACACACACACACTTCTTTGAATTTCTTTCCGGTCCCAAAAATCATTTTTCTTAGAATTCTTTTTAAATGTAATTTAAATTCCAGAATCACATTCCTTCAAATCTTGATAAGTTGAAAAATAATTTTTGTTTTAGGATTGTTAATAATACTAATATCTATAGATTGAAAAATGGGAATTCAATCTATTATCCATTTCTTGAATGTTCTATTTAGTCTAAGGGCTGATTATTCCTTTCGAAAACTGCAGTTTAGAGGGTTAAAAGAATGAGTTTGAAATGTGAAGTTTTGGATTCGGAAAAAAATCAGTAAATTGTAATACTTGACAAACAAGTTACAAAATTAATATTTAACTAAAGAAAATTAAACATAATAACAAGACTGTAAAATCAACTATTATAAAGAAACACGTGAAAGTGAAAAAAAGTTCCAATAGTCATTTAGGTCCATCGGGAATGGGGGGATGGATTGTAAAATGAATCTTGTTTCTGTGTAGACTTGGATTATAGATTGTGTGGATAGCATAACGCCCTTTATTTCAGGTACCTATTGACAGCTAGGGGGACTTTTAACTATCGTTCACCGAGAGTTTGGAAAATTCCATGTGTTAATTGTTTATTTATTTCATTTTCTGACTTGTCTACTTCTGCATTGATATTGTTTACTTATGCATTGACATTGTCTACTTCTGCATTGACATGTCTACTTCTGCATTGACATTGTCTACTTCTGCATTGACATTGTCTACTTCTGCATTGACATTGTATCTACATGCAAACAATAAATAGTCAGCGGCAGATAGACAGACGCATAGAGAAAAAGACCAATGAACGTTTACATAAACAGACTGCCAGGTAGATAAACTGTCAGGTAGATAGACTGTCAGGTAGGTATACTGTAAAGTATAGACCAACAAATATGCAAACTTACATAGATAGAAAGACAGAGAGATAGATAGTTAGATAGATACATACATACATACATACATACATAAATACATACATACATACATACATACATACATGCATGCATACATACATACATATTAGTGAATTAATGTAAATCTATCGATCTATCTTACGTGGCTATTTTTAACACAATCTATTCATATATATTCAAATCACGAATTCTTTTTTTAAAAATCTATTATATCAGAGATAAGAAAAACAACGAATACATTTTATCTGTCTGAAGCCGTTCATTGTATCCAGATACGACCTGTATAATAGACTAATACACACTAGAGTTTCCTCTCTATTTAATGCTCTATTGCCACTGGACCACATGTGAGCAGTAAAGACTGTATGAGTAAAAAAAAAAACTGATCTGTGAGAGGCGAGTGTGAAAGAGTGAGTCCCAGATGAAAGCCGATATGTGAAGATGTATGGAAAAGAAATAAGTGGACAGGAATAGTGGAGGGACTCAGATATGAGGTAACTTCGTTACGGAACTCTTCTGAGGTTTAGAAAAACTAAGGAGGCGAGAGGGTGTGGGTAGGGTGGGGAAACATAGGAAGCCCGTGCATGGACGTCAACAAATATATCGTTAAATGTGTGGACTCGAACAGAACACCACAAATAAACAAAAACAAACTCTGAACACCTACATATACAAACTCACCAACGCGCAATTTTAAGTTTTATGACATTTAAAGACAAACAATAAAGATAAGACACATAAATTTCATTTATCATTTATAAAAAGAACTGCTGTATACCCGGCGTTTCTCGGGAAGTCGGGGTGCCGTGTGACCTTTAAAATATTTCTCAAGCCTATACCCGACACATTTGAGTGATGGGGATCAATAAAGTAAATGTTGTTTATTCAAGTCACATCATGGGTAGAAAATCACATCATGTGTAAAAAGTCACCTAATGTTTAGAAAGTCAACTAATGTGTAGAAAGTCACCTAATGTTTAGAAAGTCACCTAATGCTTAGAAAGTCAACTAATGTGTAGAAAGTCTACTAATGGGTAGAAAGTCAACTAATGTGTAGAAAGTCAACTAATGTGTAGAAAGTCACCTAATGTTTAGAAAGTCAACTAATGGGTAGAAACAATCTACATTTCATTTGGCACGTGTTACTCGTAAAACCTCACAGCTAATCTGGAATAAATTGTTATAAAGTTAATTGTTTTTTTTCATAACAAATATTCAAAACAATGCTCTATAAAAATACAATTATAAATACATGTGTGTGAGTCTGCTGTTGTGTCAGTTTCTATTTTTAAATGTGATGACGCGAACTGAATTCTGGTGTACAGTATGGACAGTATAGCTGTACACTAGGGTGGGCAAAAACTGACAAATTTTGGAGTTAAGGTCTCAGACAAACCAAAATCAGTGATCCATATGAAAGTAGACAAAAACAGTTTTATTTTCTGTATAACCGTTTTCTAGCAACTCTGTCTTAAAAAAAACGCAATTAAATGTGTTCTGAAAACATAACGTTGCTGAACAGAGTGAATTATTAACAATGTTAATGGTTCTTAAAATCAAACACAACATATTCAACAACAACAATCTCTAGTAAAATAAAAAAACAAAGTTATTTCAACAGTACGGCATTTCAAATGTGAAATTAGTGCAGATAGTCTGCCTTTGTTTCTATTGTTGGCACGTCCGATCTTGATTTCTTCCTTTGAATAATAGCACCATGGCGTCTATCATGTCCGTATACTTTGCCACAAACTGCTGTGACATCCTTGATGTTTCTTTCAACATCTTGCGGATGGCATGGAAAGTGAGGTAGAATCAACTGGCCGTAACTGGCAATATCTTTGGCAGTGATGTCCTGCAGCAGTGGAGGTTAATCAAACTCGACCAGTTCCCAGTTAACCATGCTAATGTACGACTCAGATGAAAAGTTTATTTTAATTCTGTTCTTGTCAAAACAACGAATCTTACACGTGTCACTTGAGTGAGTACTTCGAGCCAGCAACACTTTTTCGTATGCAAATTTTCAATGTTTTCGTCTTTGTCGCCAATAACCGCCAACAAGATATTTTCTGGAAGACTAAAGTAGCTGTTATTTTAAAACAATGGAGCCACGACAGCCTGATCATTTGTGTCAATTTTTTGGTACAGTGAAAAGAAGTTCTTGGCTCCATCCTGGCAGCTTGGATAAGATTTGATGCAAAACCATGATGGAGCATACAAATTCAGTATGAATTTCACAATTCGTTGAAGGTCGGCAGAAGGACTTTGTTCGGAGGCATACAACCTGAGTATTCGGTTAGCTTTAGTTAATCATCTGGCATGACTGATTATCCCAGGTTGGGCAGTCTCTAAGTATAAGATGTAACTCTGACCAGCGCTGCAACCACTTTGAAATAGCAGACACATTTTCAGTAAATACTGCTGATATGTACTTAGATCTTTCATCACCTCGTCTTCAACCTCAACAACAGAACCTGAAACTGGAGAAAATTCGATGATTGATTTCTGCTGGGGATCAAATTCCAGCATGCTTGCTATCTGTCCTTCTGAAGTCCTTGGACTTCTATTAGCTTCCTTAAAGGCAATTCGTTGGCATGCAGTAAACAAACCAACCACTGAAGTGGCCTTCGTTGCTGAAGTTCAAGTTGTCGGAATACACCATTATGTTTACCAGTATTTATTGGTGTTCCATCACAAACAACTGCTTGTAAAGTTAGTTCCGACTTGCTGCTTGTAACCACTGACATAATTTCTCTGGAAATGTCCTTGGACTTTCCTGATGCTGGAACAACATGTTCAACATAGCTGCGGGTAGGAAATGATACTAAGACGTAGTGCTCTTCTTTGACTTTGCGACGAGTAGACCCAGTATGCTTAAGAGTGAGATAAATCTTGCCATCAAAACCGAGACAAACAAGTCCTTCACTTTCTTCTTTGTGATCCTGAACTGACTTATTCCTCCAAGCAGCTCTTTGACGGCGCAGCTTGCTGGGGTGCAAAGCATTTTCAGGTGTCAACAGTCCAAGAACTTTCAAGACGGCATTTACAATCAAAACGGTATCACGATTGCTGACATTGGCCCTATAAACAGCTTTGCAAAGCTCTGGATACAGCCATCTATTTTGTGGAACAGTGCTGGAACGCAATTCTTTGTCACTATCTTCTTCTGTGTCTTCATCTTGCACATAACTGCTGTCATTATTTCGGTTATTTTCTGAATCGTTTCCTGAACAAATTTCCATTTTTAAAATGAGTGGTAGTGATTTTGATTTAATTAATTTTTGATCGATTCTTTTCGGGAAAGTTTGTATATTTAATTTGATCTTTTTTAAAATAGATAATAACAAGTGAGCATTCGTCTTTTATATGTTTTCATTAATTTTACCGTCATTGGAAAATTTTGGTACGGGGGCCTAGAATCGGCACATTTTAATACCCACAAATATTTATAGTAAAAATAAAATAAAAATTCAAAAAGCTTACATAAAAATAGTAATATAAACAGTTATCATTTAGCTGTACAATTATACCAAACATAAATATGATAACTATTCCAGACGCATTTCGTTAATATTAGTTGGCGCTTTAGGGGTTAATATTCATAAAATGTACTATAAGAACTGCATTTTTCAAAGTTGCGACCCCTAGACAAGAAAATAACACATGAACATGAATTGTTAAATTGATCACTACATGAGGGAGCATCTATTTATAATTGTCTGACATAGACAATAGCAGTTTGCCCCACCCTACTGTACCTTCTACAGTTGAATGTATCACATTTATTACTTTGTGTTAGTGTCTACAGTTGAATGTATCACACTTAGTACTTTGTGTTAGTGTCTGCAGTTGAATGTATCACATTTATTACTTTGCGTTAGTGTCTACAGTTGAATGTATCACATTTAGTACTTTGTGTTAGTGTCTACAGTTGAATGTATCACATTTATTACTTTGTGTTAGTGTCTACAGTTGAATGTATCACATTTAGTACTTTGTGTTAGTGTCTACAGCTGAATGTATCATATTTAGTACTTTGTGTTAGTGTCTACAGTTGAATGTATCACATTTAGTACTTTGTGTTAGTGTCATATGTGTAATTATCACGTTTTGTGTGGATTGTGTGAGGTAGAAGTCGTGGCTGTATATGTCTCTGGCCGTTTTATCAACTTAGCACAGTAGGAACTGTGCCTAGGGTCTACGGAATTTTCAAGGGCCTACGAAAGCCAGAACATAAAGTGAAAACAATATCAGAATGCCAGTAAAATTTAATAATGTTTGTATTAAAGTAACTATATTTAACCGTGTGAGATGAGCACCTGATAAAGTTAAGCTGCAGTGCTGTAGATTTGTATGTTAACTTTTAGGCTCTTTGTCTTACCAAAGTCACGTATGACGTCCTCAAATGTCATTTCCTTCAGCAAATTCTTTTCAATTGAAAGTAATGCTAAGGATGATATTCGTGTTTGTCCCATCGTTGACCAAAGATACGTTTTTATCAATTTTGAGTTTAGAAAAGGAACGTTCCCATTCAGATCTCATTGGTGCATCTCAATTAGTGACTTGGCTTTGGAAACTGTTTGTTCAGTTGACAGAAATCTGTCCAGAAGAAAGTTGAACCGTTTTCCCATCTCAGTAATAAGTCTGTATATGATAACATAAAGAGTCTGAATACGGAATTTTTTTACTAGGACTCATACCTAAAACCGGATCATTATCATCTACAACTTCAGCATGAAATCGTTGTCGCTGTCGTTTGCGTTGTGTACATTCTTTATAGTCCGTTTGTGAGAACTCTTTTGCTCTTCATTCGTAGAGCTTTGTTGATAATATCAATTTTTTGGAGCAAGTCTTTCCAAATTACACACATTAACGCTGTCTTGAAATGTTCCAACTTCTTTAAGAGTGATTTGGCTTCATGCACAGATGCTAGTGGTTGACGTTCGCTTGTAGCAACATCAGATAATGCTTGTCGAATTTCCTTATAATTGTTATAAAAAACTATAGTAGCGTCACTTCGTGCTGAGCATCTTGTTGCTGATAGCCTTTGCAACGTAAAGGGTTTTTTTTTTCTTTTAGGCACTCTGTCAATTTTAACCCTCGCTGGGGTGAAAGCGAGAAAAAACGTGTCGACTGACTGAAAAATAGCAAAATAGTTGACTCCAGCTGAACAACTCTTCACAACAGATGAGCCTACCAAATTTAATCTGTGGGCAACGCATGGCACCCACTCCGCTAATTTATTAATCTCTCTAAATCTAGCTTGTACTCCTGAATAAACCCCACTCATATTATTCGCATTGTCATTGGACTGCGATCTGCATTTGCCGATATCTATACCATGAAGTCTGAGAGTACTCACCAACAGATCGAAAAGGTATTTACCACCGTGATGTTCAATTGGAATGAACTGAAGAATACGCTCTACAACTGTTCCACTTTTGAGAACATAGCGAACAACAACTGTCATCTGATCCACATGACTGATGTCAGGAGTGGAATCGATACTGATTCCATAGTATTTAGCATTCTTAATTTCAGACAGTATCTGCTCAATTCTTTGGATCTCATTAACTCAATAAATTCATCACATATACTGGCAGAAAGATATGATAATCCCTCTTTCTGCTGTTTCCATGTCTCTCAATGTTTACTTTAGAAATGGATCAAATTCGGCTAAAATGTCAATGCAACCAAGGTAATTTCAGTTGTTATAACAGTTATATAAAAGGCTTGAGAACATCAGTCCAGTATTTGCACAATTTTTGCTTACCCTTTTGCAGTTTTTCGTCAATTCTAGATGTCTGTTGACATTCTAATATCCTTGACAAAGCAGCAATGTGATCCTTCGACTTCTCATGTGATGTAATCCTTGCGATGGCGTTTTTCTAGTCATCAAAACCATCGATAAACTGATTTGCAAAACCGATGTTGTAGTCAAACAGCTTGCACACATAACAAAACACTTTACCCGTTGAAGGAGAATAGAGAAGCCAGTCTCGCGTGACAATGTCACCATTTGTTAACGTTCCAGCAAAATATTTTGTGCGTGCATATCTGATCTTGTCACCAAATTGTCTAACCTTTAATGTAAAATCTGACCCCAAATTTGGTGAAGGAAGATGTTCAGTATAATAACTTCTTAGATGTGCAGATATCTCCCAATCAGCTGGATCACTTGACTGACTGTATTTTTCGTCATGCAGCTCATGCTTCAAACCAGCATCTCCTACTGACTCTATTATACAGTCTGAGTCTGTAGGCAAATGAAACACAGCAGCTTCAGCATGACCCATAACAGAATTTGCAGATACCTTTTCCTTTGTAACATTTGTTTCTATTGTTTTGCTTTTTTCTGCACAGTCCGGTAACATTATTTCTGGTATTGCGGGATGGTTGGTGTACATTGTGGCCGAAGAAGTAAATGAAATGTCATTATCACAAGTATTACTAGTTTTACCAGTAATTCAATCAGTGTCTCTGGTCATAAATTGCAGCAATGAACCCCGAATTTTTTTCAATGCTTTTTCTTTCTCCTCCTTTTTCTTCCACTTTTCAAATCCACTCTCGTGTTTCCTTTTATATCCATCAGACATGGTTAATTAAAAGTACTTTCGTTACTTTTTAAAATTTTGTAAGAGAAAAGAAGTACCGTACACAATGACGATAAACAACGAATCTGAAGCGCATGATGTAACACCGGAATTACTACGTCATCATTGCACAGAGTCTGCATAGAATAATTAACAATGCGGTTAGTTTACTTAGATTTCAAATCACAATGAAGTGCGGGTGCATTTTTGAAGAAATATTTAAAATTTAGTCGGGAAGGGACTACGACTTTGAAAGTGCCTAGGTCCTACGATGACCTTAATCCTGGACATGATAGTTACCGTCTAGTAGTAAGTGATTGTGATTGTATACTTATATTTGTTTTTGTTTTCTTTTGTTACTCCTAATGATACATCGGTACAAAGATATTGGATTGGAACCGTGATTGATTTATAAATACAATACAAAGATATTGGATTGGAACCGTGATTGATTTATAAATACAATACAAAGATATCAAATTAATTCAAGAATTATATAATTAATGATTGTATCTTAGGATGTTGTTATTTGATTCATGACTGTGTCAGTATGTTGTTGAGTTATTTGATTCATGATTGTCTCAGTATGTTGTTGAGTTATTTGATTCATGACTGTCTCAGTATGTTGTTAAGTTATTTGATTCATGACTGTGTCAGTATGTTGTTGAGTTATTTGATTCATGACTGTCTCAGTATGTTGTTAAGTTATTTGATTCATGACTGTGTCAGTATGTTGTTGAGTTATTTGATTAATGACTGTGTCCCAAAATGTTTTTGTTCACCAAATTTACTTTCGTTCAATGAAGTTATTTTTTTTCCTTTACAAAAAAAGAATAAAAAGATAAACCAATAAATGTACATTAGGGTGTCCCAAAAAAATGAAGTTTTGAAATGTTGATGTCTCACCCCACAGAATATGTCTGTATGGTAACAGTAGTTAACCTGCAAAATTTCAGCTCATTTGGACAATGTTTAGAGGTCCCCCAAGAGGTTTAAAGTTCCTGATTTTGATGTAAAATCATTTGCGGTCAAATCTAATACAGCGTTAATGTTGCATTATATTCGAAACTGAGATATTAAGTAACAAATTGATGCTTAGTATTGTTTATAATATTAAATGAAACAAAATATATAAATCTTGAATGGTTTATATTTTTAAATTTGAAATTTAAGTAAAAAATTATGAAAAACAAAGTTTTATTCATTTTGTCAAGTTAATTCTTGAATCAATGTCAATCTGCTTGAAAAATAATAATAATAAGCAATGCAAATAAGCATTCCTGCTATTTATTTTGTACTTTGTACTGTAGGGTAGACAAAAAGTAAAAAAACTTCTTCAAATTTAAATTTTAGCCAGCTGTTCACGATTACACTCTGCAAAATTTTTCCGATGTTTTTCAACCACTTGGAGCAAAAATTGTCTTTGTTCTTCATTCTTGGTGATACTGTCACTGAAATTTTGTATCAATGCTACACTTCGCTCTGCAGAGTCATTGATACAAGCCAGATTCTTTACAAAATCTGCTGCAACTTTAAAAGATGGTGTATCTGACCAGGCTTCAACAGGAACATCTAGAAAACTGGCATCAATGTTGGATGTTTCAAAAAATGTGGTAGAAGCACGCAAATCAACAACACAAGGCCAGTTTTTTCTTTGTCCGACAAAAGGGTTTAAAATAACGCAAGCGTCGACAGTTCCGGACTCAAGTACCACGAGTGACGCACCATCATTTTCAATCTAGTCGATCGAAGAACAGCATCATCATATTCGTATAAACGCTTTATCAACAAGATATCATTCACAGGTGCATCTGCGGTGAAAACCATGATTGAAGATAAACACATATGGTAAACCGATTAAAGCGCTGAATACCTTGTAATTCTCGAGCTGTTAACTGAAAGATGGTTTCGTTACCTGCAAAAAATAGTTTGATTTTCAATGCATAGATTGCTTTCGCCATCCACCTTGCTCTATGTAGGGCACCAGGTCTGCGAATGCTGACATCAACCTCCAACCCAACCATTTCTGCAGCAAGCAGAAGAAATTCCAAATAATCATCATGTGAATGACTGAGCTCAAGTTGACATTTGATAAATTCTTTAATCGAATCATACACGATTATCAAAGGGGCGGATCTGGCGTCGGGTGTGTGGTTTAATTCTGGCCATTTTTCTCGAAACCTCTTAAAAAACAAAATCTCTGGTCCAGTGGATGGTCCAAGACAAACATTGAATGCATCGGAAAGGAGTACTCCCAACATGTGATGACGGCATGCCATCCATAATTGATTACGTCCCAGGGCTACTTCTAACATAGTGCAAGCTCCATTGAGTCTTCCAGTATTGGAAGCCGTAGTGTCGAAGCACATGCCGATGACAATAGATTCGCACTTCCAGGATTTGCTATGTTCATATACTGCATCAGCAGCTGCCCTTCCTGACCCGGACCCGGATGCTAACTTGGGAACACCAAGAAGCTTTGTAGTGCCATCGACAAGTGATGAGAGCAGGACAGGTAATCGATCGCCGTTGTTGGTAACATGTCGGGT
The DNA here is from genome assembly GCA_021962125.1 of Bulinus truncatus. Taxonomy (NCBI): domain Eukaryota; kingdom Metazoa; phylum Mollusca; class Gastropoda; family Planorbidae; genus Bulinus; species Bulinus truncatus. The sequence continues at coordinate 215,873 of JAGDYQ010000122.1, forward strand.
AACATCGGGCAATAGCTTACCATCCCAATGTACAATTGATTTTGAGGGAATACTGCAGCTTGTTGACGACAAAGCTTGCGATGACGATGCATTGTGTTCTTGGAAAATACTGTGTCAGATGTCAGAACACCAGCTTCGTTGAATGCGGATGCAAGTATCATTGTTGATTTTCTAATGCTGGTGTTCGTTCTGTCCAGCACTGCAGCAACTTTTGGTGATATGATGCCTAACAATTCAGCATGCTTAGTTTAAAAAAAATTAAATCTTCAAAAAATATGCACATTGCTTAAATTTTGCACATTAGGTATTTTATATGTTTTCTAGCATTTATTACATTTTCTAATTTAGAATCACACAATTTCAACTCTAGTTAATGGTAGCAATGAGATAAATATAAGTATATTAAAACTTCATTTTATTCAACTATGGCATGCAAAAACTGCAAATTATTTGACCCATGATTCGTCTGGATTTTTATGTTGGCCTAATACTGGAATTTTAAAAGCTCTTGGGGGACCTCTAAATGTTGTTAAAATGAGCTACAACTTCACAAATTCATTCATTGTACCCAAGAGACACATTTCAGGGGGTGAGACACCAAAGATTTAAAAAAAAATTTTTCGAGCATTTTTGGGACACCCTAATGTACATACGCTAGACACACTACTACAGACATGTACATACACTAGACACACTACTACAAACATCTACATACACTAGACACACTACTACAGACATATACATAAACTAGACACACTACTACAGACATATACATACACTAGACACACTACTACAGACATGTACATACACTAGACACACTACTAAAGACATGTACATACACTAGACACACTACTACAGACATGTACATACACTAGACACACTACTACAGACATGTACATACACTAAAAACACTACTACAGGCATGTACATACACTAGACACACTACTACAGACATGTACATACACTAGACACACTACTACAGACATGTACATACACTAGACACACTACTAAAGACATATGCATACACTAGACACACTACTACAGACATGTACATACACTAGACACACTACTACAGACATTACATACACTAAACACACTACTACAGACATGTACATACACTAGACACACTACTACAGACATGTACATACACTAGACACACTACTACAGACATGTACATACAATAGACACACTACTACAGACATGTACATACACTAGACACACTACTACAGACATGTACATACCTTAGACACACTACTAAGGACGACTAAAACCTTAAATTTGGAAGCGACCATAAACCAATAAATGTACCTACACTAGACACACTACTACAAACATGTACATACACTAGACACACTACTACAGACATATACATACATTAGACACACTACTACAGACATGTACATACACTAGACACACTACTACAGAATGTACATACAATAGACAAACTACTACAGACATGTACATACAATAGACACACTACTACAGACATGTACATACAATAGACACTTTACTACAGACATGTAATACACTAGTAACACTACTACAGACATGTACATACACTAGGCACGCTACTACAGACATGTACATGCAATAGACACACTACTACAGACGACTAAAAACATTAAATTTGGAAGTGACCATAAACCAATAAATGTACATACACTAGACACACTACTACAGACATGTACATACACTAGACACACTACTACAGACATATTCATACACTAGACACACTACTACAGACATGTACATACACTAGACACACTACTACAGACGACTAAAACCTTAAATTTGGAAACGACCATAAACCAATAAATGTACGTACACTAGACACACCACTACAGACATGTACATACACTAGACACACTACTACAGACATATACATACACTAGACACACTACTACAGACATGTACATACACTAGACACACTACTACAGACATGTATATACACTAAACACACTACTACAGACATGTACATACACTAGACACACTACTACAGACGACTAAAACCTTAAATTTGGAAGCGACCATAAACCAATAAATGTACGTACACTAGACACACTACTACAGACATGTACATACACTAGACACACTACTACAGACATATACATACACTAGACACACTACTACAGACATGTACATACACTAGACACACTACTAAAGACATGTACATACACTAGACACACTACTACAGACATGTACATACACTAGACACACTACTACAGACATGTACTTACATTAAACACACTACTACAGACATGTACATACACTAGACACACTACTACAGACATGTACATACACTAGACACACTACTACAGACATGTACATACACTAGACACACTACTACAGACATATACATACACTAGACACACTACTACAGACATGTACATACACTAGACACACTACTACAGACATTACATACACTAAACACACTACTACAGACATGTACATACACTAGACACACTACTACAGACATGTACATACACTAGACACACTACTACAGACATGTACATACAATAGACACACTACTACAGACATGTACATACAATAGACACACTACTACAGACATATACATACACTAGACACACTACTACAGACATGTACATACACTAGACACACTACTACAGACATGTACATACACTAGACACACTACTACAGACATGTACATACCTTAGACACACTACTACGGACGACTAAAACCTTAAATTTGGAAGCGACCATAAACCAATAAATGTACCTACACTAGACACACTACTACAAACATGTACATACACTAGACACACTACTACAGACATATACATACATTAGACACACTACTACAGACATGTACATACACTAGACACACTACTACAGAATGTACATACAATAGACAAACTACTACAGACATGTACATACAATAGACACACTACTACAGACATGTACATACAATAGACACTTTACTACAGACATGTAATACACTAGTAACACTACTACAGACATGTACATACACTAGGCACGCTACTACAGACATGTATATGCAATAGACACACTACTACAGACGACTAAAAACATTAAATTTGGAAGTGACCATAAACCAATAAATGTACATACACTAGACACACTACTACAGACATGTACATACACTAGACACACTACTACAGACATATACATACACTAGACACACTACTACAGACATGTACATACACTAGACACACTACTACAGACGACTAAAACCTTAAATTTGGAAGCGACCATAAACCAATAAATGTACGTACACTAGACACACCACTACAGACATGTACATACACTAGACACACTACTACAGACATATACATACACTAGACACACTACTACAGACATGTACATACACTAGACACACTACTACAGACATGTACATACACTAAACACACTACTACAGACATGTACATACACTAGACACACTACTACAGACGACTAAAACCTTAAATTTGGAAGCGACCATAAACCAATAAATGTACGTACACTAGACACACTACTACAGACATGTACATACACTAGACACACTACTACAGACATATACATACACTAGACACACTACTACAGACATATACATACACTAGACACACTACTAAAGACATGTAAATACACTAGACACACTACTACAGACATGTACATACACTAGACACACTACTACAGACATGTACTTACATTAAACACACTACTACAGACATGTACATACACTAGACACACTACTACAGACATGTACATACACTAGACACACTACTACAGACATGTACATACACTAGACACACTACTACAGACATATACATACACTAGACACACTACTACAAACATGTACATACACTAGACACACTACTACAGACATTACATACACTAAACACACTACTACAGACATGTACATACACTAGACACACTACTACAGACATGTACATACAATAGACACACTACTACAGACATGTACATACAAAAGACACACTACTACAGACATGTAATACACTAGTAACTCTACTACAGACATGTACATACACTAGACACGCTACTACAGACATGTACATGCAATAGACACACTACTACAGACGATTAAAAACATTAAATTTGGAAGTGACCATAAACCAATAAATGCACATACACTAGACACACTACTACAGACATGTACATACACTAGACACACTACTACAGACATGTACATACACTAGACTCACTACTACAGACATGTACATACAATAGACACGCTACTACAGACATGTACATACACTAGACACACTACTACAGACGACTAAAACCTTCAATGTGGATACGACCATAAACAAATAAATGTACATACACTAGACACACTACTACAGACATGTACATACACTAGACACACCACTACAGACATTACATACACTAGACACACTTTTACAGACGACTAAAACGTTTAGTTTGGAAGCGACCATAAACAAATAAATGTACATACACTAGACACACTACTACAGACATGTACATACACTAGACACACTACTACAGACATGTACATACACTAGACACACCACTACAGACATATACATACACTAGACACACTACTAGAGACATATACATACACTAGACACACTACTACAGACATGTACATACAATAGACACACTACTACAAACATGTACATACACTAGACACACTACTACAGACATATACATGCACTAGACACACTACTACAGACATATACATACACTAGACACACTATTACAGACATGTACATACACTAGACACACTACTACAGACATATACATACACTAGACACACTATTACAGACATGTACATACCTTAGACACACTACTACGGACGACTAAAACCTTAAATTTGGAAGCGACCATAAACCAATAAATGTACCTACACTAGACACACTACTACAAACATGTACATACACTAGACACACTACTACAGACATGTACATACACTAGACACACTACTACAGAATGTACATACAATAGACAAACTACTACAGACATGTACATACAATAGACACACTACTACAGACATGTACATACAATAGACACTTTACTACAGACATGTAATACACTAGTAACACTACTACAGACATGTACATACACTAGGCACGCTACTACAGACATGTACATGCAATAGACACACTACTACAGACGACTAAAAACATTAAATTTGGAAGTGACCATAAACCAATAAATGTACATACACTAGACACACTACTACAGACATGTACATACACTAGACACACTACTACAGACATATACATACACTAGACACACTACTACAGACATGTACATACACTAGACACACTACTACAGACGACTAAAACCTTAAATTTGGAAACGACCATAAACCAATAAATGTACGTACACTAGGCACACCACTACAGACATGTACATACACTAGACACACTACTACAGACATATACATACACTAGACACACTACTACAGACATGTACATACACTAGACACACTACTACAGACATGTACATACACTAAACACACTACTACAGACATGTACATACACTAGACACACTACTACAGACGACTAAAACCTTAAATTTGGAAGCGACCATAAACCAATAAATGTACGTACACTAGACACACTACTACAGACATGTACATACACTAGACACACTACTACAGACATGTACATACACTAGACACACTACTACAGACATGTACATACACTAGACACACTACTACAGACATATACATACACTAGACACACTACTACAGACATGTACATACACTAGACACACTACTACAGACATTACATACACTAAACACACTACTACAGACATGTACATACACTAGACACACTACTACAGACATGTACATACACTAGACACACTACTACAGACATGTACATACAATAGACACACTACTACAGACATGTACATACAATAGACACACTACTACAGACATATACATACACTAGACACACTACTACAGACATGTACATACACTAGACACACTACTACAGACGATTAAAAACATTAAATTTGGAAGTGACCATAAACCAATAAATGCACATACACTAGACACACTACTACAGACATGTACATACACTAGACACACTACTACAGGCATGTACATACACTAGACACACTACTAAAGACATGTACATACACTAGACACACTACTACAGACATGTACATACACTAGACGCACTACTACGGACGACTAAAACCTTAAATTTGGAAGCGACCATAAACCAATAAATGTATGTACACTAGACACACTACTACAGACATTACATACACTAGACACACTACTACAGACGACTAAAACGTTTAGTTTGGAAGCGACCATAAACAAATAAATGTACATACACTAGACACACTACTACAGACATGTACATACACTAGACACACTACTACAGACATGTACATACACTAGACACACTACTACAGACATGTACATACAATAGACACGCTACTACAGACATGTACATACACTAGACACACTACTACAGACGACTAAAACCTTCAATGTGGATACGACCATAAACAAATAAATGTACATACACTAGACACACTACTACAGACATGTACATACACTAGACACACTACTACAGACATTACATACACTAGACACACTTTTAAAGACGACTAAAACGTTTAGTTTGGAAGCGACCATAAACAAATAAATGTACATACACTAGACACACTACTACAGACATGTACATACACTAGACACACTACTACAGACATGTACATACACTAGACACACCACTACAAACATATACATACACTAGACACACTACTAGAGACATATACATACACTAGACACACTACTACAGACATGTACATACAATAGACACACTACTACAAACATGTACATACACTAGACACACTACTACAGACATATACATGCACTAGACACACTACTACAGACATATACATACACTAGACACACTATTACAGACATGTACATACACTAGACACACTACTACAGACATATACATACACTAGACACACTATTACAGACATGTACATACACTAGACACACTACTACAGACATGTACATACACTAGACACACTACTACAGACGACTAAAACCTTTAGTTTGGAAGCGACCATAAACAAATAAATGTACATACACTAGACACACTACTACAGACATGTACATACACTAGACACACTACTACAGACATGTACATACACTAGACACACTACTACAGAATGTACATACAATAGACACACTACTACAGACATGTACATACAATAGACACACTACTACAAACATGTACATACACTAGACACACTACTACAGACATGTACATACACTAGACACACTACCACAGACATGTACATACACTAGACACACTACTACAGACGACTAAAACCTTAAATGTGGAAGCGACCATAAACAAATAAATGTACATACACTAGACACACTACTACAGACATGTAAATACACTAGACACACTACCACAGACATGTACATACACTAGACACACTACTACAGACATATACATACACTAGACACACTACTACAGACATATACATACACTAGACACACTACTACAGACATGTACATACACTAGACACACTACTACAGACGACTAAAACCTTTAGTTTGGAAGCGTTCATAAACAAATAAATGTACATACACTAGACACACTACTACAGACATGTACATACACTAGACACACTACTACAGACATGTACATACTCTAGACACACTACCGCAGACATGTACATACACTAGACACACTACTACAGACGACTAAAACCTTTAGTTTGGAAGCGACCATAAACAAATAAATGTACATACACTAGACACACTACTACAGACATGTACATACACTAGACACACTACTACAGACATGTACATACACTAGACACACTACTACAGAATGTACATACAATAGACACACTACTACAGACATGTACATACAATAGACACACTACTACAAACATGTACATACACTAGACACACTACTACAGACATGTACATACACTAGACACACTACCACAGACATGTACATACACTAGACACACTACTACAGACGACTAAAACCTTAAATGTGGAAGCGACCATAAACAAATAAATGTACATACACTAGACACACTACTACAGACATGTACATACACTAGACACACTACCACAGACATGTACATACACTAGACACACTACTACAGACATATACATACACTAGACACACTACTACAGACATATACATACACTAGACACACTACTACAGACATGTACATACACTAGACACACTACTACAGACGACTAAAACCTTTAGTTTGGAAGCGACCATAAACAAATAAATGTACATACACTAGACACACTACTACAGACATGTACATACACTAGACACACTACTACAGACATGTACATACTCTAGACACACTACCGCAGACATGTACATACACTAGACACACTACTACAGACATGTACATACACTAGACACACTACCACAGACATGTACATACACTAGACACACTACTACAGACATATACATACACTAGACACACTACTACAGACATATACATACACTAGACACACTACTACAGACATGTACATACACTAGACACACTACTACAGACGACTAAAACCTTTAGTTTGGAAGCGACCATAAACAAATAAATGTACATACACTAGACACACTACTACAGACATGTACATACACTAGACACACTACTACAGACATGTACATACTCTAGACACACTACCGCAGACATGTACATACACTAGACACACTACTACAGACGACTAAAACCTTTAGTTTGGAAGCGACCATAAACAAATAAATGTACATACACTAGACACACTACTACAGACATGTACATACACTAGACACACTACTACAGACATGTACATACACTAGACACACTACTACAGAATGTACATACAATAGACACACTACTACAGACATGTACATACAATAGACACACTACTACAAACATGTACATACACTAGACACACTACTACAGACATGTACATACACTAGACACACTACCACAGACATGTACATACACTAGACACACTACTACAGACGACTAAAACCTTAAATGTGGAAGCGACCATAAACAAATAAATGTACATACACTAGACACACTACTACAGACATGTACGTACACTAGACACACTACCACAGACATGTACATACACTAGACACACTACTACAGACATATACATACACTAGACACACTACTACAGACATATACATACACTAGACACACTACTACAGACATGTACATACACTAGACACACTACTACAGACGACTAAAACCTTTAGTTTGGAAGCGACCATAAACAAATAAATGTACATACACTAGACACACTACTACAGACATGTACATACACTAGACACACTACTACAGACATGTACATACTCTAGACACACTACCGCAGACATGTACATACACTAGACACACTACTACAGACATGTACATACACTAGACACACTACCACAGACGACTAAAAACTTAAATTTGGAAGTGACCATAAACCAATAAATGTACGTACACTAGACACACTACTACAGACGACTAAAAACTTAAATTTGGAAGTGACCATAAACAATAAAAATTAAAAATTATGCAACAAAGGAAATGCGACACCCTGTAGCTACTTTACAATCTACTTCTGTTCAAACAGTGGTCTGTAAAATATAGTTTTTTATAAGATATAAATGCTGACAGACACATATAGATACAGAGGTTCAAAATATAAATATATAGATTTCATACTTTTGTGATGGTAATTTTGTTTCTTTTCTTTTCCTGGTGAACAGACTAGCCAGTAAGTCAATATACATATATATGTAGATAAACAGACAGACATCTTAACGTCAGTATACAATTGAATAATAGCATGTACTCCTGTAGTAATGTACTCATGTAGTAATGTACTCATGTAGTCATGTACTCATGTAGACATGTACTCCTATAGTCATGTACTCCTGTAGTCATGTATTCCTGTAATAATGTACTCATGTAGTCATGTATTCCTGTAGTCATGTACTCCTGTAGTCATGTATTCATATAGTAAGGTACTCATGTTGTCATGTACTCCTGTAGTCATGTATTCTTGTAGTAATGTACTCATGTTGTCATGTACTCCTGTAGTCATGTACTCCTGTAGTCATGTATTCCTGTAGTAATGTACTCATGTTGTCATGTACTCCTGTAGTCATGTACTCCTGTAGTCATGTACTCCTTCTCTTTAAATAATATCCCAGGTAGTGTCTATATGGGCTGAACAAACAATTTAATGGCATGTATTCCTGTAGTCATGTATTCCTGTAGTCACGTATTCATGTGGTCGTGTATTCCTGTAGTCATTTATTCCTGTATTCCTGTAGTCATGTATTCCTGTAATCATGTATTCCTGAAGTCATGTATTTATGTGGTCGTGTATTCCTGTAGTCAAGTATTCCTGTAGTCATGTATTCCTGTAGTCATGTATTCATGTTGTCATGTATTACTGTATTCCTGTAGTCATGTATTCCTGTAGTCATGTATTCCTGTAGTCGTGTATTCCTGTGGTCATGATTTCCTGTAGTCATGTATTCCTGTAGTCGTGTATTCCTGTAGTCATGTATTCCTGTAGTCATGTATTACTGTATTCCTGTAGTCATGTATTCCTGTAGTCATGTATTCCTGTATTCCTGTAGTCGTGTATTCCTGTGGTCATGTATTCCTGTAGTCATGTATTCCTGTAGTCGTGTATTCCTGTAGTCATGTATTCCTGTAGTCATGTATTCCTGTAGTTATGTATTTATGTGGTCTTGTATTCCTGTAGTCATGTATTCCTGTATTCATGTATTCATGTGGTCGTGTATTCCTGTAGTCATGTATTCCTGTAGTCATGTATTCCTGTAGTCATGTATTCCTGTAGTCGTGTATTCCTGTGGTCATGATTTCCTGTAGTCATGTATTCCTGTAGTCGTGTATTCCTGTAGTCATGTATTCCTGTAGTCATGTATTACTGTATTCCTGTAGTCATGTATTCCTGTAGTCATGTATTCCTGTATTCCTGTAGTCGTGTATTCCTGTGGTCATGTATTCCTGTAGTCATGTATTCCTGTAGTCGTGTATTCCTGTAGTCATGTATTCCTGTAGTCATGTATTCCTGTAGTCATGTATTTATGTGGTCTTGTATTCCTGTAGTCATGTATTCCTGTATTCATGTATTCATGTGGTCGTGTATTCCTGTAGTCATGTATTCCTGTAGTCATGTATTCATGTGGTCGTGTATTCCTGTAGTCATGTATTCCTGTATTCCTGTAGTCATGTATTCCTGTAGTCATGTATTCCTGTAGTCATGTATCCCTGTAGTTATGTATTCCTGTATTCCTGTAGTCATGTAGTCATGTATTCTGTGCAGACTGTCTGAATGTTAGGAGATATGACAAGCGGAGACAACTATGAGATTGACTAATAAAGAAAAACGTTGAGATTTTTTTTCTCCTCAATATCAGTATCGATCTCAGTCTGAATCAATTCCAATTCAGTCTCTCATCCGATACTAATAGAAAAAAAAACGATTACGGGAAGTCGAATACTTCAATTGACTAGTTAGTTGTACAACATGAGAGGTGGGTGAAAGAATACATTTCATCGTAATCTGTCACTGATCTACATGAATTACATTCAGCATTTAAAATAAAATCAACCATCGTTTGTGTAATGAGGCCTCATCAATCAATAAACATGTCGATATGTTTACAACGTGGATTTACGTCTGTTTGAGGAACAATACTTTTTGCATTTCAAAAATTGACATATGGACAATATTTATGATAGTGTTAAGTGGGAGCTTTGCGGTTACCCAACTGTAATCAATGTAAATAGATATACTTTCTTCAGTACTTTTTGGGCATTTCTTAATGATAATGTGATGTAAGTCAAATTATTCAAAAAAAAATTATGTTTGGTAGTTATGGTGAAAATAAATTCAGTCAATTCCGACTTGTGTCTCCTCTAGTGTATTACAACATTACTCGTGTCAAATTCAGTCTATTCCAACATTACTTGTGTCACATTCAGTCTATTCCAACTTGTCTGAATTAGCAGGAAGCATTTCTGCTCATTTACAATTTGCCTTAACAATATTTCATCACAATAAGGAACGAAATTTAAATTAAAATATTTTGTTTGAATAAAATTGAATTAATAGTGCCCGTCTCGAACGACATGGTGCGGCTAATGTTCAAACACTAATATGACAACATTCTGCTAATAGTCAAACACTAATAGGACAACATTCTGCTAATAGTCAAACACTTATAGGACAACATTCTGCTAATGTTCAAACACTAATATGACAACATTCTGCTAATAGTCAAACACTAATAGGACAACAATATGCTAATAGTCAGACACTAAAGGACAACAATCTGCTAATATTCAAACACTAATAGGACAACATTCTGCTAATAGTCAAACACTAATAGGACAACATTCTGCTAATGTTCAAACACTAATAGGACAACATTCTGCTAATAGTCAAACACTAATAGGACAACATTCTGCTAATAGTCAAACACTAATAGGACAACATTCTGCTAATAGTCAAACACTAATAGGACAACATTCTGCTAATAGTCAAACACTTATAGGACAACATTCTGCTAATGTTCAAACACTAATATGACAACATTCTGCTATTAGTCAAACACTAATAGGACAACAATATGCTAATAGTCAGACACTAAAGGACAACAATCTGCTAATATTCAAACACTAATAGGACAACAATCTGATAATAGTCAAACACTAATAGGACAACAATCTGCTAATAGTCAAACACTAATAGGACAATAATCTGCTAATAGTCAAAAACTAATAGGACAGTAATCTGCTAATTGTCAAACACTAATAGGACAACAATCTGCTAATAGTCAAACACTAATAGGACAATAATCTGCCAATTGTCAAACACTAATAGGACAACAAACTCCGGAGTAACATGAGAATAAAAAGAAGTTTAGTAAGTCCAACAACTTTTGATATTCTCCTTTGTATGGCTACTTCATATAGTAGCAAGAATTGGCCTGATACGACTGGAGCAGGTTTTTACAAAGATTGCGGGGCTGGGGGTCTACATGTAAAGCAAGCCCTGTTTATCACTGTACAGGACGCGCATTAAACTAATGCAACTTAACATCGACTTTAACAATAAACGTTATTTCAAGTTTTTCAGAGGATATACGAAAATGAGTTACCTGCCCGCTGACTAGAGTAGTGTGAACAAAATGAGTTACCTGCCCGCTGACTAGAGTAGTGTGAACAAAATGAGTTACCTGCCCGCTGACTAGAGTAGTGTGAACAAAATGAGTTACCTGCCCGCTGACTAGAGTAGTGTAAAAAAATATGTACAGATTGGTTACCAAATTTGAAACTGTTAAAGGAAAGGGGAATGTTTTGTTTTAAATGTTGTCATTTTAAATCAAACATTGATATTCAAATTGAACAATGTTTCCAAAATTGAATGTTTATTTTTATAAGCTTTGTTTTGTTCATTTGTTGTTGTTTTTTGTTAAACTCAAACTAACAAAATTTCACTTTTTTATCTTTACTTTTCAGCTGTACCTGTTTGTTCAGACATTCAATATCCCGTTGTCGTCCTTCATTATGGTGGCCATTGGGTTTGACCGCTACTTCTGTATATGTCACCCGTTTCTCCACGCTGTCACAGTCCCACGCGCAAAGTGGTGTGTCGGCATACTGACCCTCCTCGCGGCCATCATTGGAATCTTCCCGATGCTGTCCCACGGGGTCTACGGGGAAACTGTCGTCCAGGTGAACATCACAGTCACACCCACCCCGTCACGGCCGGTGATTGACAGCCTAGTCACCCCGCTGTTCTCTGATGGACTCTTCGTCGGGCCACTGACTGTGTATAATGAGGAGGCGGGCGACTCCATTAATTATAAAACGGGGTTCTCCAGCACGATGACCCCGCCGACACTCACCAGCAAGCCCCTGGACGCGGATGTGAGTGAGGATCACGTGATGCTCATGAACGTAACAGAGCTGACGCACCACGGGGTTTGCAGCTACTCCTACCTCATCCTCAGCAAACCGTTCCTCGACCAGTACCTGATGGTCTATGCCTCGCTATTCCTGGTGGAGTTCATTGTCCTCGCCCTGCTGTACGCTCTCATCTACAGGTCCATATTAATCCGCCGGGCCTGGAAGAATAAGAGGAAACGGACCAGCTGCTACGCCAGCACCAACGGCCCTGAGACCGTGGCCGAGGAGACCCAGCTCACCAACATAAATGGCACGGCCACGGAGACGGTCCTACTCAACAGCAACACCGGTAGGATGTCGGCGGCCATGAGAGACCGCGCGCTATACGCCAACATAAAGACAGCCGCCATGTTGTTTGTGGTGACAGTCGTGTTTGTTATATCTTTCCTCCCATCATGGCTGATCGGCTTGAAGCTCCTTCCCTTTAGTTACACGGTGTACTATATGTTCTATATCAACAATGTAGCTAACCCCATCATATATGCCTTCATGAACAGAACATTCAGAGATGATTTGGTGCAACTGCTGAAAACATGCGTACGACGCTAAAAATAGACTTTTAAATTTAATTTAAAAAAAAGAGAGAGACCTTGGAATTCCCGCTGTGCATTTGCACGTAAATGAATCATGGTGCTGAAAAGAAGTCAACTAAATGCTTTAATCGTCTTGTGTACTCCAAGATATGGTATAATTGAACTAATCAAATTCTCAGTTATGTGTAAAAGTTATATAAAATGTATATATAATTAGCTAGAATTCTTTAGACTAACCCGATCTGTAGTCGCTATGATCTAATGTCTTGTGTTATATTACTACTACATGGATCACTGTGTTTTTATTTTGATCAGTTTGTATTTTTTTGTTCATTAATTGGCAATCTGTGATTGGTTGGATAGATGGTGAATAGGTCAGGTCATTTCGACATGAACATATCCCTGCTGTGTTTGTGTGTCTCGGTAAAGTGGAAGGCTTACTTCGTTTCAGCGATTAATTAATTAATCAGTACTCACCGAGATTGACTATTAGGAAATCATGTAAAAATGTAATTAGTGAAATGAATGATGGCTCAATGCAAACGTGTTTGTATGTATCATAGAGGAATATTAGCGCACTGTAATACAGCTGTATAGAGTTGATTAGTGCATTGTACTAGAGCTGTATAAAGTTGATTAGTGCAATGTAATACAGCTGTATAGATTTGATTAGTGCAATGTAATACAGCTGTATAGATTTGATTAGTGCAATGTAATACAGCTGTATAGATTTGATTAGTGCAATGCACTACAGCGGTATAGATTTGATTAGTGCTATGTAAGTTTGAAGAAGGTTGCCAGTTTGATGCGTGACTCATCACTAAGCCACGTTCCCAAGTATGGCATTAGACAGGTGGGCACATTGGACTATGAAAATAAATACATTTATTCGCAGTCTGACGTTTGAGGGTTACCCGCGCGCATACTTTCGCACCATTTGGGATACAGTCTCGAAAAAGGTTGAAAACCGCTGGTCTTAACTTCGTAAAAGGTCATACTATAGTGGCTGTAATCGCCCATAAATGGTCATACTATATTGGCTGTAATCGCCCATAAAAGGTCATACTATATTGGCTGTAATCGTCCATAAAAGGTCATACTATATTGGCTGTAATCGTCCATAAAAGGTCATACTATATTGGCTGTAATCGCCCATAAAAGGTCATACTATATTGGCTGTAATCGCCCATAAAAGGTCATACTTTAGTGGTTGTAATCGCCAATAAAAGGTCATACTATTGTGGCTGTAATCGTCCATAAAAGGTCATGCTATATTGGCTGTAATCGCCCATAAAAGGTCATACTATATTGGCTGTAATCGCCAATAAAAGGTCATACTATATTGGCTGTAATCGCCAATAAAAGGTCATACTATAGTGGCTGTAATCGTCCATAAGAGGTCATACTATATTGGCTGTAATCGCCCATAAAAGGTCATACTATATTGGCTGTAATCGCCAATAAAAGGTCATACTATATTGGCTGTAATCGCCCATAAAAGGTCATACTATATTGGCTGTAATCGCCCATAAAAGGTCATACTATATTGGCTGTAATCGCCAATAAAAGGTCATACTATATTGGCTGTAATCGCCCATAAAAGGTCATACTATATTGGCTGTAATCGCCCATAAAAGATATTATGTACCCATTTAAATAATTCTCATATACTCATATATTCTCAGCTGAGATTCGCTGTACACATAACAGCCATTCATTTTATGAAGTTATTTTCTTGTCTACGACATAGGGAAAACACCTACAGGCAGCAGTAACTAGTGCCACAGTGTCATCGCCGCCATACAGAAATAATTATAACATGTCTACATCCAATCAAATTATCTTGGACGTTCCCGGAGATAATGATTGTTTCGCCCCCATTGATTGCCACGATGACACGTGACACAATTAGGAACAATGTGGGTAGAATCAACATTAGTAGACCATGTGAAGATCAAGACCTTTAAAAAAAAAAACTGCACATGTTGTAATGTGGGTTGGGGGTGGGGTGGTAGTGCAGGAAATTCGCCACTCAATCAAATCAGTTATTAGAGTTTGCAAATTATTTAATATGTGGAGGCCGAAAGTATTTGATGCAAGCTTTACAGTATGGCAATTGATAACCACCCTAGTACGTCACTGGCAATTGATAGCTACCTTAGTACGTCACTGGCAATTGATAGCCACCTTAGTACGTCACTGGCAATTGATAGCCACCTTAGTACGTCACTGGAAATTGATAGCCACCTTAGTACGTCACTGACAATTGATAGCCACCTTAGTACGTCACTGGCAATTGATAGCCACCCTAGTACGTCAATGGCAATTGATAGCCACCATAGTACGTCACTGGCAATCGATAGCCACCTTAGTACGTCAGTGGCAATTGATAGCCACCTTAGTACGTCATTGGCAATTGATAACCACCTTAGTACGTCACTGGCAATCGATAGCCACCTTAGTACGTCACTGGCAATTGATAGCCACCTTAGTATGTCACTGGCAATTAATAGCCACCCTAGTACCAGGCCTGTAGCCAGGTCAAAGTAATCGGGGGGGGGCACCTTTACTTTTTCTTTATATTTCCTCTTGCCTTCTTTTTTAAGCGGGGGGGGCACTCCATACCTAGCGGGGGGCACGGCCTTCCAGTGCCCCCCCATAGGCTACGGGGCTGCCTAGTACGTCACTGGCAATTGATAGCCACCTTAGTACGTCACTGGCAATTAATTGCCACCTTAGTACGTCACTGGCAATTAATAGCCACCCTACAATTAGGCGACATTAAAGTTTAGCATTCATTTTAGTCACTTTGGGACATAAAAAAGAAAAACAAATTTTTGTTTCAAAAAAGTGAAATAAGTTTACCCTATTTTTTACTAGGTATGGGAACATTTCATGACAAGTAATTAGAAAAATATTAGCTGGTTTATACAAATGTATATATTTTTTTTTATTTTAATTGTTAATAAATTATTTTTGGTAAAATAATTTCTTCGAACAATGTTTTAGACAAAGAAGGATGTTCATTTAAAAAGAAACAAAATCAAGCGTTGTGTTTCAGTGTTAAATTAATTATAAATAAAATAAAAATTAGGTAGTTACTTAATTGGATTTTGTCGAAAGTCGTTTATGCCACGGGGCGGTGACGACTGGAGGGGGGGTATCTTAAATTGCTATAGAGCTTACTTGTAACGTTAAGTGTAAAAAATAAACCGTTAAGAAATCGAAACGTGATAAACCAACACCCTAATAGTAATATTACATGACTTGTGTATGTTGTTAGTTTGGTTTGAAATACTGTATGTAAACATCAATCATCCGCTTGTCTTGAATGTATTCACGCGCCGTGGTTCAAATATATGCATATATTCATGCGCCGTTTTTCCTAGCTCTTTATACAAAATAAATCCTACTTGTGCCTCTGTAACATTTCATTTAAAACATATCATATCAATATAAACAGTTGTCAATATGTATAATGAGTTGACATATTAGTTGCATTTTAACCCTGGATGATATCAAAATACGGTCGTCAATTGCGAGTCTTCGTTGAGTTAAATGAAGTTCCATTTGATTTAGAGACAAAATATTGACAAGTTGGAAGGATGCATGAGTGAGAGAGTTGGTTAAGATTAGATAGATAGATAGATAGATAGATAGATAGATAGATAGATAGATAGATAGATAGATAGATAGATAGATAGATAGATAGGTAGGTAGGTAGGTAGGTATGTAGGTAGGTAGATAGATAGATAGATAGATAGATAGATAGATAGATAGATAGATAGATAGATAGATAGATAGATAAAGACATCTATAACTTTAAATTTTACTTTGAATTCAATTTCAACGTAAACTAACCAATCTAGACCTATTCAAGACCTATACATCAATTCGTTCCTCATGATATCATTTTTATCATCTCCAGCAATGTGTACTTTAGTGCAATGGTCCCCAACCTTTTTACTCGCCGTGGACCGGTTGACGTTTGATAATTTCACCACGGCCCCGGAGGGGTGGGGGCGTTGATTATTAATATTTTAATTTGATTTGATTTACAATGCCACTCAGCTCCCGATTAACCAACCTCTCGTCCATGGTAAGTCGCAATATCCCGAGGAAATACACCAAAGTAAATAATTCGTTTCTTGGGCAGCCCAGTACCATTTGATCCCCGGACCGGGGGACCACAGCTTACAACCAAGGATGATCGCCTAGTCACAGGGTCCTCCAAAAACGATAAAATCTAAACCTACACTGAGGGAACTAGTAATATGATTAGGCCCAATTAGGTTTCAGCTTAGGGCCCAGAGACACAAAGATTCCGGTGGGTGTCACTGCCATGGGTTGATTGATCTGTGATTATTTGTTGAATACATTGGGTTCATTGGACTGTGACAATATGTAGAATGCCATGGTTTCAAAGGACTGTGACAATATGTGGAATGCCATGGGTTCATTGGACTGTGACAATATGTGGAATGCCATGGGTTCATTGGACTGTGACAATATGTGGAATGCCATGGTTTCATTGGACTGTGACAATATGTGGAATGTCATGGGTTCATTGGACTGTGACAATATGTGGAATGCCATGGGTTCATTGGACTGTGACAATATGTGGAATGCCATGGGTTGATTGGACTGTAACAATATGTGTAATCCCATGGGTTGATTGGACTGTGACAATATGTGGAATGCCATGGGTTTATTGTACTGTGACAATATGTGAAATGCCATGGGTTAATTGAACTGTGACAATATGTGGAAACTCTTAGAAAATGTTTCAATCTGAAGCTTACAAACTATGTACCGGTACATGATAGTATTATCTGGTACATATCTTTGTTTTGCTATTAAGAATTATTCTTGTACGTACCTCCTTAAGCAACCCTTTATTTTGTTATAGCGACGAATGAAGCCTAACTTGTCTGAAACATTTAAAAGAAACACAGAAAAAAAGCAATCTTTTAAATTGCAATCTTAAATATTTCCCCAAATATAAACTGCTAGACATTTTGGAATGAAATTAGTCGTCCTGACCAGTTACCCCTGTAAGCCCATCAGAGATTGCTGGTGTCATTATTGTTAAATATGTGCTAGGCGATGTACGTTCCAGGAAGTTTTGCGATGTATAAATCTTTTGTAGATGTCCCCATATAACACCATGGTTGTGTATGTGTGTGTATTATATGGTAGATGTCCCCATATAACACCATGGATGTGTATGTGTGTGTATTATATGGTAGATGTCCCCATATAACACCATGGATGTGTATGTGTGTGTATTATACGGTAGATGTCCCCATATAACACCATGACTGTGTATATTCTCTTGTATAAACATCTCGCCTATCTACGTCACAGTTCGGTACTATACTGAGTAAAATGTACAGTTAACCAATTGATTTTTGTTGTTCTTCATTTGTAGGAAACTGTATTATTATAAGCTGTGTATATTAACATTTACAGTATCAGATACTGAGTATCATGTACTGAGTATCATGTACTGAGTATCATGTATCATATACTGAGTATCATGTAAAGAGTATCATTAAATTCCACGGTGTCTGATTGTCGTGTGTTGTAATGACAAGTCAATAAACAATAAATATTCTATCCCTAACTGTATATGTATGCGTTATTTTTCTGCTATTAAATATATATATATATATATATATATATATATATATATATTAAAAAACTGGCAGTATACCAACTTCCTACAAAGTAGAATCAAATCTATTGATAAAATAGATACACATATTATGTAACTATTAAGTTTAATACAAGTTTGATATACCGGTACAATTGCAGCGTATCTCCATCTTTCCTTTTCATTAACTGGAAGTTAAATAACTGACCTGCTGCCTACGCACCCCCTTCCCCAAACACAAACACACACACAACTTCTGTAGTACCCGACACACACACCTTCTATAGTACCGGACATACTAATCATCTATAGTACTGGACATACTCAACTTCTACAGTACCGGACATGTTCAACTTCTATAGTACCGGTATGCAAATGTGTTTTTTAATAATTACTCAAAGGACGCCGAGCTAGACAGGTCGCTGAAATAGTAATCTTAAAAACAATGTTTAGTTTCTACACCAGACATGGGCAATCTACGTCCCGTTAAACGTTTTGATTTGACCCGCAGTACACTCCCCTTCGTTCATTATCATTGATAACGTTTATATTTAACTTTGTTCATAGAAAGTAATATAAACACATAATACGTCTGCGCTTGGCTGGCTTTTCATTCATTTTTTTTTAATCCATTGTGACCCTTCACTTCTGTATTTATAAATCTACTTCTGTGATCAAATGTAATTTTAATGATAAATCTGGAGCTGCCAATTCGCTACCTTTAATTAATTTCTCATTTATATGTAGGCTTTTGCTGGATTGTTGGTCAATATTTTTGTCAGCGATCGACTAAATCAGCAAGTCACTGCAAATTACGGACAAATACAACAACACTAGAGCAATAATACTGAAAATACTGCAATGAATCAAGGCAAGGGCTATAGACAAAGATAAAAAATGGATGTTCAAGACCTATTTTAAGAGAAGAGAAAAAGACGCAAGAGGACGCTACATACTGAACAGTTAAAAGAGGAAGGAGTCGTTATTTTACACCCGAATTAAGTCTGAAATATGTGGTTAAAAAGTGTTATATACTGCACACTTTTCAGAGCGGTGGAAGTGGGGGGCGCCAAAAAAATCTTCCCACATGGCGCCTCATTAGATAGTTACGGACTGGGCTTTTATGTAGTGCCATGGGAAATGTTTCAATCAGGCTGGAAGACATAAAGTTTGGATGGGACAAATTAAGTTAGTGACGAGTTAACTTTCATTTTTAGAACATATCAGCCGTTGCGGTTCTAAATGACTTAAATAGGTTTGCGTGTGTTCATTATCTGACATGGTTTTAGAAAGAGAGAAACTAAACATTTCTTATGACGCACAATTATTTTGATTGAATGACAGAGTGAACATAGCCAGGAGCCTTCATATCTGCTTTCAGTCACAATTCTGTTAATTTTGTCTAGTCATTGTACTGTAGAGAATCTCGCTTTGAAAAATAATACATTCGCCAATCAACTGAAATACTTATTTGAAAAGAAAATAAATAACTTGATGAAAACTTTATATTAAATTTTGCCTAAGAACTGTCTGAATTATTGAATTAAAGTTCTAGTATTTTTCCCTCACGTTATTGTGGAAAGGTTTTGTGCCACCACCGACTCCAGACAAAGTATTAACGCCGAAACCGACGCCGGTTAAAAAAAATGCCGACACCGCGCATCCTGGTTTAAAATGTGTGATCTTTCGTCTACCAAAATCAAAACAACACTATGAGTTAATCTCATGTGTACATGAGGTTGTTGAAATAAAAGAAAAATTGGTAAGTATTGATCTGTAGGGTTAGGACAGTGACTAGCCTATAAAATATGTACAAGTATACATATAGGGCTGCAAATCATAGTGCTGGATATGTTGGCCTACATAAAGAACTATGCGCTGATTTTTTTTCAGTACTTCTGTAAAATGAAAGAAACAATTAACTGTTTCAGTCGATTTTTAACCATTTTGTAGCATCACGATGAAAAAAAGGTATTATCAGTTGTACATGTAATATTGAAAGGTGGACATCATGAGTAGCTGTAGTGAATGTACTGTACATTGATGTATCTACAGTAGGGTTATGACTAGAAATTTTTTTCAAAAATTTGATTTTCCTGATGTTGCATTAGATGAACTTTTACCCATAGATAACATATTTGATGTTAATTTTATTGGTTTATGAAAAAACTTCCCGCGCCTAGCCTCATTTCGAATTTCATAATCATGAGTGGATGGGTTGTTAAATAAACTAACAGTTTTTTGGTTTTTTTTGAGAGTATAAAATTGTTTACATATATTGCTTTTCTATTGAGCAATCTGATTGAAACGAAGCTATTTATATTTTAAACACTTTACAGTCATCCTGTTTTAGACCTTGCCACAAGCAAAAACTTGACCAAACAGATGAGAGATTTTAAACTGTAAATTTATACTATATCGTATCATTTAAACAAATTTTTTTCTTCGCAGTATTGTTTCTGGAGATTTGCTGTTGAGAACTTCTTGGAATCAAGTCTTTACAAAGTAAAATGTCAAAATCCGCAATGTAAGCGGCTGGGGGAATATAGGCACAAAACTTGAAATCAAGAACTAAATGCCTTCTTTGTATACACAAACTTAAACAGGATATGAGCTAAATGCTATGTAAAATGCCTACCAACAAAAATATTGTGGGAAGATTTGTCGGGACTTTTTGATGAATTGAAAGGAAGACGAAACCGACTCAGAAAAATAACAGGAAATGTTGAAGCTTGGGAGAAACTGGATTTTCATGTTCTTTCCAAACAGCAAGTGTCGGCAAAGATTGAAAAACTTATCATCTCTTTTGAAAAACACAGAAAGCGACCAAACGCAGAATTTATAGAAAATCTTGTTAATTTGTTTGATATAACAAAAACTAATGGAAATTGGCTTTGTAGTGAAGATAAAGAACTGTATAAAAGACAAATTGAATCAGGAGGCAGAGTTGGATATACAACTGTGAAAGTGGCCCCTTTATCAACAATCCATCCATCAAAAAGGGAACAACACACTTCAGAACCTTTGACAAGCCATATGTTAATAATGAACCATCAGGGCTTGATGTGCCTCGTTCCAACATAGTAGCTGAGAGAGCTATAAAGTTGATAGAGGAGGTTCATTCTACTTGCAAAACTGACAAATATCTTAACAGCAAATTTGTAAACACAAACACACAAATCTGAAACACTATAAAAACACTGAATATGCTCATTTATATGTATTACTCATGTGTATTTTATGCAAAACTTACATGGTATAGAGGTTCAAACAATCTTAATTATATGTTCCAAAGGGATGAGGCGTGAGTGTTGCCTGTATAACTCTTAGAACAATATGCATTGACGGTTTTATGCTATATACAATGCACACACGAATGTAGATCTATATATTTGTATCAAGTATTGAACAAAAAACATACACAATTTATATAAATAAATATTACATATATTTAAACTTGTAGTCATTTTACTATAAATGATTATGCTAACTATATTCAATAAACACAGGACGCCGTATTATTTTTTTTCGGGGTCCGTCTATAGATGTGCGCATGCGCACCAATTTAGATTATGAGTAAAGATGTCCGCATGCACGGCAATTATTCTTTATTACTTTTTTCGGGTCTGTCCAAGCCTAATAAAGGCGGAGGAAAACAATATCATTCAAACATTCCAAAATTAACGAATAAAACAAAAAATTATGCGCTAAATTAGCATCTATCGCACCCCCCCCTTTCTCAGTCACCATATAAAATACACGTTTTTTTTCTTATAGGCCTACTTAAATACCAACGAAGTATTGGGGGAAAAAGACAGTGACAAATTCCTTATTTCTTTAGTGACATTTTTTAAACAAATAAACACTATAGTTTTTTTCCACTTTTAATAAAGATTATAAAGAATTATACATGTTTTTTTATTTGTTTATAAAACTTTTTTGAAAGTTGATGACGTCATTTGCTGTTAATAATCGGAGAAGTATGTTTCTATTGTAAACAGAATGAATGAGAACTCTAATTATTTAAAGTTATTATCGGTGCGTCATCGGAATAAAAAAATTAACTAATACAATTATAGGATTTTTGCGGGAAATGCAGTCTACTATTTATATTCATTTTCTTCCTATGAGTTATGATAAAATAAGGTAGTAAATTACGTTAAAAGATTTATGATGATGTTTAAAGTCGGCGATCGTTTAAAGAGTTAGAAGTTAATCTCGATTGTCGCGCATACGCACATCTATAGGTGGACCCCGATAAAAAATACGCACTGGCTACGGCACCAGCAAGTTAGCGTATGAAAGTCACTGACCTATAATCATCAAAAGTTGCAATTTTAAAAAATTATTTTTTTAAATATTTAAATATAGGGTTAGGGATAGGGTTAGGGATAGGGTTAGGGATAGGGTTAGGGATAGGGTTAGGGATAGGGAAAGGGTTAGGGATAGGGTTAGGGTTAGGGTGTGGAGCAATATTTATGGCTGGTACTTGGACAAAAATAATACGAGTTCTGTCTTGCTGGTGCCGTAGCAAGTGCGTAAAAAATAATACGAAGTCCGTCGAGACGGAACTCTAGCCAGATCAACCACGGCCGTCGAAATCGTTACTAAAATTTAAAAAACCTAGATACTTTAAAAAACCCTAAATAAAGAAAACAGATAAAACTAAACTCCTGGACCCTTACTCAGCTGTCCATAGATTAGACGTCGTATTTGGTCATGAAGTATTTGAGATAACCCCCCCCCCCCCACATTCGCCAAAACCGCATCCGCATTCGAATCCGACGGATTTATATTTGCCAAATCCGAATCCGACGGATGCGGATTTTCATCAGCTCCGTCACATCCCTACTATTAATAACTTGTCTGGTATATCTTCTGATTCAGTCCCGTAGACAATTGGCCAAAAAAAACATTTAATATATAGTATACGATGCTTTTACCTGTTTCTAATTACATATAATGAGATATAATTAAATGGTACGCCAGAAGTCTGTCAAAGCTTTAAAGAAGAATGACGTCATATAGTTTGTCATCAAGGCTGCACATTTCAGAAGGGTCAACAGATTTAATCACCACAGTCAGACATTTTGAATATTTTGTGATCCCTATTATGGGAACATCGTTTATTTAGACTCGGCCAACAAATTAAATTTAATCACGATATGTGGAATGAAGTCATTGTATTTCTATGATCAGCCCAGTCATTTCTAGAAGAAACTTTCAATGAAAAATGGCTGGTGACTTTTTGGTTTTAGTAGACCATACCTCTCATTTAAAGCAATTAAACGCTGTAACTGTCAACAACGACAGAACCATGTATAAACATAATCACAATGTTGAACAGCCCAACCTAATTTGAAATGAAAAGTAAATAAAGCCTAATTTTGGCTAATTAAGGCTAATTATCGCTAGTTAAAGCTATTTATGGCTAATTTTAACTTATGTGTTTTTTGTTGTCTTTTACATTTACTAGACTGACCTGTAGCTTGTCCTATACCCAGCATGACCCGGAACCCGGACTGGCCTGACGCTTCTCCTATACCCAGCATGACCCGGAACCCGGACTGACCTGAAGCTTGTCCTTTACCCGGCATGACCCGGAACCCGGACTGACCTGAAGCTTGTCCTATACCCAGCATGGCCCGGTACCCGGACTGACCTGAAGCTTGTCCTATACCCAGCATGATGGGCGCTCTGACAACAAAAGGACGTTTATCTGGGTCGCCGCAAAGAGACGTGTGCTACTGTCATGGCTTCCTGTCTAATAGGACTGGAATATATGTCTTGGCTTCCTGTCTAATAGGGCTGGAATATATGTCATGTCATCCTGTCTAATAGGGCTGGAATGTATGTCTTGGCTTCCTGTCTAATAGGGCTGGAATATATGTCATGTCATCCTGTCTAATAGGGCTGGAATATATGTCATGTCATCCTGTCTAATAGGGTTGGAATATATATCATGTCATCCTGTCTAATAGGGCTGGAATATATGTCTTGGCTTCCTGTCTAATAGGGTTGGAATTATGTCATGTCATCCTGTCTAATAGGGCTGGAATGTATGTCATGGCTTCCTGTCTAATAGGGCTGGAATGTATGTCATGGTATCCTGTCTAATAGGGCTGGAATGTATGTCATGGCTTCCTGTCTAATAGGGCTGGAATGTATGTCATGGCTTCCTGTCTAATAGGGCTGGAATGTATGTCATGGCTTCCTGTCTAATAGGGCCTTTAGTTATCAGATCTTATCAAGTGTGCCCCAATATCCGGGTAGTGTTGCGTAAGGAAAGGAGAGAGCGTAGACTTGTGACATATATCTGTCTATGGTAGTAGATCGTCAATGTTGAGGACCCCTTTGAGGGTATCCTTGGCTTGTTGCTAAGAGTATGAGGGCTGACTCAACGGTGACTCGTATTTGTATTTGTGTTTCTACCACACACAGTCTCAACAACAATTAAACGTACAACAAGTGACGATAATCAATCCAACAAGTGTGTACAGCGACAAAATATATTTATTTACAGAGACACCAGTCCGTAACAGGGATCTGGTGGTCTTTAAAATCATAAGCAAAGATAATCCAAACTGCAGCAAAATAATCCAATATAAAATGAATAAGGGGAACAAATGACGTTATCACTAGTTAACTCTCTCTCTCTCTCTCTATTCCCTTCTCACTTCTCTCAAACATAGACACATCAATCGACTAGCTATCATTCAGTCGGATTGCGACCGGTCACCCCTAGGACCCTCGGTCGAATGTCTCTAAATCTACCTTACATTTCCCACATCACTTTTCCCATGTGACCCTTAGCCAATCGAATATAATATCTGTTTCTTTCAAACTTTCAAATTAGGGGGTGGAGCCTAGATGAGGAGGGGGGAGGAGAAGCACGTCGTATAGACAAAGACAGTAGTAACTGGACATCCATCCCTTTGTCGGCGGTTGACCAGGGCCGAGTGACCAGGGAGAGTTCCCCGTGAGGAATGTAACGTGTTTCTATTAACCGCTACTTTGGTTCGTCGGCGGAGATTCCGCCGGACACCTGGTCTATGACGCAATTTCGGGGGTGGGGTAAAAGAAGGTGGGGAGAACTTGAGAACGGGAACGTGTATTATTATACATGGTATAACCTATACATCTTAACGTTAGTAATACTATTAAGCTAAGGGTTGGAGTAAGGGGATGGTTTCGACATATTAGTCACAACCCGTGACAGTCAATTCATGTTATTTTTACTTGTGTATATAATTACTGTACCCTAAATGCACCGAAAGATACATGCCCCAAACACCTGTCTTGGGTGCACCTCCCTTTCGGCCCTGTTATTGAGTACTGGTAGAAACTCACTTTGGTTAATAATGTGTATCTGATGTGAGACACGCAACACTACTGTGTATTTGATGTCACACACGCAACACTACTGTGTATTTGATGTCAGACACGCAACACTATTGTGTATTTGATGTGAGACACGCAACACTACTGTGTATTTGATGTCAGACACGCAACACTACTGTGTATTTGATGTCAGACACGCAACACTACTGTGTATTTGATGTCAGACACGCAACACTACTGTGTATTTGATGTGAGAAACGAAAAAAAAGTGTGTCCAAATCCCCGGTGTATTTCAGCTGATGATTATGTTATTTTCTTTGCTTTCATTACATACTATATATAACTATGCACGTTTAAATATATAGTGCAATATACATGATTTAAATTGACCGAACATACTTACCTCAATCATTTGACTATTTACGGCTACTAAAGAAAAACATAATTTTGTGTGTGAGCAATTTGTTTTCAGTGGGTACCGTAGGTTAATAAAATTTTTGAGAGCCAACCTTATCGATGTACTTCTATTTCATGAATGTATAGTCTGTGTTGTGATTAAAATATAAACAAACTGTAATCAGAAATTACTTTTAATTAGGGCTGTACCGGATTGTAATTTTTAGATCCTGCAGGAATCGGAACCGGAATCGGATTTAATATTTGAATCCTGCCGGAATCGGAACAGGAACCGGATTTTACCAAATAAAATAGTACTCTTCCGAACGAAGTACTAAGTTCTCGCCTAATATATAAAAGATATAAGAATGAAAAATAGAATAAAAATTTTAAGTTCTAGATAGCAACAAACAGTATTAACTATTTAGATCTTGAATAATGTGACTAAACCCCTTCCCCATTCTTGAGTTAAGAAAGATAACTCTGTCAAAATAACAGGTTCTTTGTTTTAAAATTTATTTTAATAAAGCTGTACCTAATTTAACTTGATTTCTGTTACAACCAAACAAAGAAATGGGTAACATATCTTAGAAAGTATAATAAACATGTTTATTAATAAATGAATTCCGAAAAAAAAATACTGTGGCACCTCCCGATAGTTCATTTTTCTTTAGTTTTCCATAGTGACGTCACCAGACTTGTTATTTCATTCATACTTTCCTTTAAATATCTGAATATTTCCCATAAAACGCAAATTAAAATGCATTTCAATTCTAAATCAATATCACTTTAATGTTCAGTTTAAATTGTATCTTCAAATTATTTATCTAAATATGCGAGGAATTTTATCCAAATCGTGACAAAATCCACTAAATTAAAAAAATTTGCAGAAAAATAAATTATTGACCTATTTTTAAACTGTAACCAAACAAAAATAGATCGCTGTCTGCTCTTTAAAGAAGTTAAAATTTTGTAGCTTAATATAGTTTAAAGAAAACACGGAATCAAAAGTAGCGCTTGGAAAGGTGTCGTATTACATGTACTACTATTAGACTAAATACGATTCAAATCTTCCTTTTTAATATATTTTTACTTACATACAGAACTAAAAGCGATCGACGTTATTGTAGTTTTAAAAAAAGCAAAGGAAGTTATTGTTTTAATTTAATTGTATAGCGCTAAATATTTCAAAATAATGTTGCGCTAAAAAATTTCTTACAAGTTTCAAACAACAAAGAAATCCGGCTTAAATCCGGCAGATTTTAACCGGAACCGGAATCGGAACCGGATTTGTTAAAACTGCCGGAATCCGGCATAACAGGAAACGGAATCGGATTCCGGTACAGCCCTACTTTTAATTAATTGCTATGAAGTTTGATGATAAAAAAGTTGTATACGACATATAGTCCGCCCTCCCCCCACGCACCTGTGCAAAATATGATTCGGGCAACGGCTGTGGCAGTTATTTATCTTGGAAACTTAAAGCGAACTTTGATTTCATGTAATAGTACGTGCCATGTCAAGTAGATCGGGGATCGTGTCAGTCGGCCTGTAGAAATGAATGGGGAGGGAACCTTTGAAACATCTCAGTAGTTGAACATCTAAGAGACTTGAATATGTTTGAATGAGTTCCCTCTCCGACATGGAAAGAATAGAGTTGAAAACTGAACATTTCTATTGATATACAATGATGTAATGAAGGACAGTGTGAACGTAGACCGGGTCTTCTTATCTGCTTTCAGTCACAATTCTGTTTATTTTGACTAGTCGAAGTACTGCAGAGAATCTCGCTTTGGAAACTAATATTCCCGTCAATAAACTGATTTACTAAGTATTTATATAAAAGAAAAACCAGCATCTTAAGCCTGTTCCATTCTCGTGTTGTGTATCAATACGTATGTTAGCTTTCAGTAAAGATTTGTAAATTTTGGAAATGTTTATAAATTCAATTGTGTAATGCATATATCGGAAAAAGAAATTAAAAAGACGTTTCTTAAATTTGAAAAAAAATACTTTCTCTTAAATCTAACTACAAGTGGTTTGTGGTCACTGAAATAGGACTCATAATTGAAACATTCTAAATTGTAGTCATTTAAACGTCCGAAAACTCCGTCAATTGTCGTTTGATAAATTGTTGTTGTCAATCTTGTTTCACCTCCGTTCAATAACCCATTCATTTGGTGCGCCACCACAGCGTATAAGGAGTAGAATGGAGCCATGAAAATGACATAATTATGTATATAGCTTATATTGTAAAAAAAAAAAAAAACACTGATGCCCAGCCCTCAGTGGTCAGATCGCGAAATGGACTTTTGATGCAGGAATGGCAGGCCAAGACCTACAAAAAAGGTATATACATCATAGGTCTAGGACTTATGGTTGCTGAGGTCTGCGGTGATGACGGACAGGCGGACAAAACGGGGACAATAGCGCATTTGACTTCTCGAAAATGCGCTAAAAAAAATAACTTAATTGAAAATTGTCTGTTTGACGTTGTCCTGAATTATTTAAGTTCCACGTGTTGTTTTTTGGCCCTCAAGTTATTGTTTCAGAGTGTGGCAGGTTTTAGAATCGAATCCAGACAAAGCACCGACCAGACACTGGGGAAACGTTCTGACACCGGCTCCCCAGCACTAAAAAAAAACAAATGCAGGGGCCGCAACTGTGATTACGGCGGTAACTGGCATATAGTTTTGTTTCAAATAAACAAAGAAAGGTTACAATTACAAGTAAACATTTTGCGATATTAAATATAGATTGACGATAAGTTAACATTGTGTTTTGTCTGGCACAAATATGACTTAATGAAAAGAAAATACTCGTACTGTTAATGATTCGACACCAATGTGACCTTCTAGGCCACATTTCAGCTGGTCACTGAAGAGATCCACGCCGCTGACCACTAATGTATTTATCTACCAGTTTAATATTATTGGGGCAGGACAGCAATTGTCCTCAACTATTGAATATGAAATAAATGAAAAATATCACGACTTGTTGCGGCTATATATAGAATGTAATGTAGTAGTGACACAATAAATCATTGGCTGTTTAAAGCATCTTTATAAAAAAATCCATCTTTATCAAATAAATTTTCACTTTATATATATATATATATATATATATATATATATATATATATATATATACAAGCCTAAACATACACATAAACAGATATGTTTACATCCACCATTAAAACATCATTTACACATATACCAACATCCATATTATAAGTACCATAGATATAGAGATCCAAAATCGCGAACAAAAGTACAAATCAAAATCGAGAATTTTGTTTGATTTTAGATTTATTTTTAGGCGGAGTGGCAAACATTTCTGTTGTCTTACGACGTCTACTGGACTAGATCCGGCACTGTATAAATACACAAACAAACAAAACCAATACTGTATCTAAACTTGCGTTTGTCCACGTGACGTCCACCTGACGTACACAATGCCCCATTACTTCCGTCTCACAATGTGCTCATTCGTCAGAACCCTTTCATCTTTCCATTCAGTAATGTGTTACTCCGGATATTTCTTAACAAACTAAACATGTTTTTGACACAGTTAACACTTGTACGTTGTGCACTAGATTTAAAAAAAAGTATATATGGAGTTGTGAGGACGTGTTATTTACAGAATACTTTTGTTCTTTGGATCATGTCAAGCATTAATAATTGCTGGCCTATCACCCCCCCCCCCCCACCAATTACACATACACACAGACACGCACCTTATTAATGAACCAGCCAGTCAATACATGTAAAAAGTACTTTCAAATGTTCACATCATTAATTCATCCTTGTTCTTATGAACACTACGTCTACTCTTTAACCAGCCAACCTTTCAAATGTACGACCTCAAGGCGACCCACGAGTCAAACATAAACAAACACTCGGGTATACTCTGATCATCATCCAAGTATTTCTAATGTTACAGGGTTTATTAAAGGCTATACAAGAACTCTTATTGAATGGTGTAATGAAAAGAACATCTATATCAATAATGTCCTTCTCACGTCTGTAACTGTAAGATAGAAAATAAGAATGATATTTCCGGTTTATAAATATGATGTCTTCTTGCCTGTATTCGACACATTTTTTTTTTTAATCTACAGTTGTTGTAATTTTATATGAGTGTTGAAGTGTAAAATATTAAAAAGTAATAACATTTTACCATTAAATTTATTGTTGTTGTTGTTTCACAACAGCTAGCATTTTAAAATTGACGTTAAGAATAGTTGCGTTTATCGTAACAAATGGTTTCATTCGAATTATTTTTGAAAAGTCGGGCTAATAAAAAATAATCTGTGTAAATTTGGGATTTTTAAATAATATTCTCAGTTATTATAGAATTTTTTTTTATTGAATACTGATTTAGTTTGTTGTTGTTTTTTTGTATTGTAAATTGAGACTATGTTACTAAGATTTGTACTTAAACTAGGCATCTGCTTATGTAAAATCAGGGGCGCCGAGAGCCAACAAGGGCCCCAGGGCAGGACATCATTGCGGGCCCCTTCATAAACAATGAGTCATGAAAAAATTGACATGGCCGGGCCCCCTTACAGATCCGGGCCCCCTGGCAACGACACCCCCTGCCCCCCCTCTCGGCGTGCCTGCGTAAAATCATTGATATATTCATGTTGATGATATCTAGCATACCAAAATCATTAATGACATATACCATGGATGGCCAAATGGGGCTCTTCTTAGAATTTTGTGAAACTTGACTCATCCAGTTTGTCTATCATTCAATTATACTTGTTTAATTTTGAAAAATTGTCCTATATATGGCTTTTTAGAATCGTCCTTTGTGTGGCTTTTTTAAAATTGTTCTTTATGTGGCTTTTTAAATTGTTCTTTATGTGGCTTTTTAAATTGTTCTTTATGTGGCTTTTTAAAGTAATTTTGTACTGTATAAAAAAAAACGGAGAGCGGTTCTCATCAACCTCAAACATGGCTACCCCTGATATACTCCATTGTAAACTCAAAAAATAAGTCGACTTAAGAAATGACTGCTAATGAATATAAAACATATCGACACAATCAATAGCAGTCCTGCTGTTCAAGTAACCATGAGTAGAGCACAAAATTCCCTTCCCAGATGTAAATTTACATTCGCTCTCAATGATGAAACAGAAAGATAAATGTGCACTCTTCTTTGTTCCAGTGTGCAGTCTAGCATATATAGTCAAGTGTTGGCTCCTAGTCTTTTATCGTTATGCCCAATCAAACACTGTCTGAGAGAGGTTTGCATTTATTGGATTTCTGCAATATTTGAGTTTCCACAACGTCTGATGCATGACGTGCAACCTGGTACTAAAAATATCCAAATGAGGTCAGCGAAAGCAGTTCTTATGTTGTTGTTGTTTTTTTAAAATACACAATTTTGTATGAAGTGGTGTTAGGAATTAATACGCCATTCTAAATCAACAGAAAAATGTTTACATAAGAATAAAAATTGTGTTTGTCTTGATAAGAAATAAGAAGGTCATCTTATTAAGTATTCGTCGTATTAAATACATAGGTACGTTTATTCCATTTTGTACTCTAGTACATAACACAGGAGGATTATGGGCCAGTGTTTCTAACTGGTGCACACACTTTACAATAGAATACAATTATATAATTTATTAGTTGACACTCACAGCCCTCGGAAAAATTACAGAGAACATTGATTAGAACCCATTCACACATTTTATAGAGCAAAAATTATGTAAATAATGTAACCTCTATCCGTATGAAAAAAATACAATATACCCCCCCCCCCTTTTATACAAATAAAGACAATTATTTTTCATTAAATCAGAGCCAGAAAAGTTTTCTATTAGTCTACTTATATATCATTATAAAGCTACAAATGTTTTCTATTAGTCTACTGATATATCATTATAAAGCTACAAATGTTTTCTATTAGTCTACTTATATATCATTATAAAGCTACAAATGTTTTCTATTAGTCTACTTATATATCATTATAAAGCTACAAATGTTTTCTATTAGTCTACTTATATATCAGTATAAAGCTACAAATGTTTTCTATTAGTCTACTTATATCTCTTCTATACTTATAAGACGCATTTTTTGTCTGTCTGTCTGTCTGTCTGTCTGTCTGTTCCCTTATAACTCAAGATCCAGAAAAACAGATAACGTGAAATTTGTTACACATACACATAATTACATGGGGAAGGTTATAGGACAGGTTTCGTTTCATCTCGATGGGTAGTTTAATTGTAATTAATTTTTTTTTATTTTAGTATTTTACTATATTAAAGTAATCTCGACGGCGCCATAAATAAAATTCCTCTGTGACGTCATTTCCCGATTCGAATAGAACTTGCGCGCTGGTGCTGTATTGTGCCTTTGTGATGCAAAGAATTGTTGTTGTTTTTTCATGCTCCCTGATTTGTACAGTTTGAGGAAGATAAAGGAATGAAGAAGGATTTTAGAAGCAGTGTGAAGCCATAATAATAAGTATATATATATATATATATATATATATATATATAGAGAGAGAGAGAGAGAGAGAGAGAGAGAGAGAGAGAGAGGGGGAGAGAGAGAGGGAGAGGGAGGGGAGAGAGAGAGATAAAGAGAGAGAGGGGGACAGGGGGGAGAGAGAGGGAAAGGAGGGTAGGAGGGAGGGAGGGGGAGAGAGGGAGGGGTGGACAGGGGGGGGAGAGAAAGAGGGGGGAGAGAGGGAGCAGGGGGAGAGGGAGATGGGAGAGGAAGAGAGAAAAGAAGGGAGGGAGAGAGGGGGTAGGAGGGAGATAGAGGGGAGGGAGGGGAAGAGAGGGTGGAGAGAGGGAGAGAGATAAAGAGTGAGGGGGCAGGGAGGGAGAGAGAGGGAATGAGGGAGGGATAAATGGGGAGAGAGATGGGAGAGAGGGAGGGAGAGGGAGAAAGGGAGAGAGGGGGGAGGAGGAAGGGTGGAAGGTGGAGAGAGGGGGACGGGGGTGAGAGAAGGAGGGAGGGAGAGAGAGAGAGATGGGAGAGTTAGAGAGGGAAGGAGAGGCAGGGAGGGAGAAAGGGAGAGAGGGGTAAGGAGGGAGGGGAGGGAGAAAACAAAAGGTAAACAGAAAACCTTATTTTAAACCCGGGCAAAGCCGGGTACTTGCAACTAGTATCAGTATAAAGCTACAAATGTTTTCTATTAGTCTACTTATATATCAGTATAAAGATCCAAACCAATACCTTTAGCCGCACAAAACGTTCATAAAATTAAAAGACACATTAACAAAATCCCTAACAAACCTCTACAAAACCTTCAAAGAAAAATTTCCAATTGCTACATTAAATCGAAAATAAGTAATTTAATTACTGCAATTTTATAACAAATAATTTACATTTGTATTGTTAAATTCTATAAGGAATTCACTAAAGCATAGGCGTAGGTTCAAGAAAACACTGCATTCAATAATGTATATACAATCTACAAATACAAAGGCTAATATCTATCCTTTACTGTCGGTTTCATCATCACTACTCTGCTGCTCTTCCGTCACGAAGTCAATGCTTTCAATACATAAATTTATAAGGTGCGCTGGTCTACGGGAATTCCCTATTCATAGCGCCCCACCAAGGGCAAGGAGAGAGTTATAACAAAATAGTTATAATTGTACGTTTATTGTAAGCATACTCCTTATTATTGTTATAACTTTATTTCTGTTCTACTTGGCGGCCAAATACCCAGATTTAAAAAAAAAACTTCGAATCAGCGGTCACCTGTTTTTTGGACTGGTTGTTAGTCTTGTTACGGGTTGTGTTGGTTAAAAGTGACCAGATGCTATCGGTGAGTTCTGACCAGAGAAGTTTGAATCAGCTGTTTGTAGACTGTTGTCACGTTAAAGTTTTCAGAAATAAAATGAAATTTATCAGAAATGAGAGAAAACCTTCGAAAAATACGAAATAAGATGTAAGACCTAAAGAAATACTCCAATAGCGAGATTTAGAAGGTCAAGGTTGAAATCGACGAAGAGGTCGAAACAAAGAATAAATTTAACTCCAAGCTAAGATTATGAACACTAATACACTACGGATACATCAGTGGCATTAAGAAGAAAAAGCGGATGGCGCAAGGGTCACAGGTCATTAACAACCCTGGGAAAAGGTTGGCAAAACACTCTGGGAATATTCCTCATGTTTTCATAACAGACGCAACTCTTGGTATCAATTAAAGCCTTCATGTTACGTAGTTTTTCTCAGTACGATGCAAGTTTTCAAAATGTCGCCGTCAAAATAACCTTAGATTTTCATGTTAATACCCCCCCTCCTTTCCCTTCATGCAGCCGCCTCTCTGTATCATATCACGGAACGCCCATGATGAGAATGAAAAAATATCCCATAATTTACAGATTACCGGGATGCTATTATCGTTGTGATTCTATACCTGCGATTATACAACACAAACATTTCTCAAAGAATTCGAATAATATTTCAAAGTATAATGTTAGCAAAGATCAACAAAACCAGGGCCGCCGAGTTCGTGCAACACTGGAGCCCGTGTTATTTGAACAGTGTGTTTTAGTGTGAGTTATGGGATTCTAGCACAATGGCTTGGTCTTGTTTTAGTGGGAGCCATTGTTTTCTAGCACAGTGGCTCGGTCTAGGGCTCACAAAATGACGTTGGTTGTATATAACACTAAAATACGAAACGCCAAGCATAACAATAAATGTATAAACACACGAGGACATCGTGCTATGAGATAATATTGTAAAATAAACTAGTAATTTGTGTGAATATGTGTATGATATAAAGAATGTTTCTTTACGGTGGTACATACACTCATACATTTAGCCACAACTGGTACACACATACATTTGGCCACCGCTAGTACATACACACATACATTTGGCCACCGCTAGTACATACACACATACATTTGGCCACCGCTAGTACATACACACGTACATTTGGCCACCGCTAGTACATACACACGTACATTTGGCCACCGCTAGTACATACACACGTACATTTGGCCACCGCTAGTACATACACACGTACATTTGGCCACCGCTAGTACATACACACGTACATTTGGCCACCGCTAGTACATACAAACGTACATTTGGCCACCGCTAGTACATACGTACATTTGGCCACCGCTAGTACATACACACGTGTGGCCACATGTGGTATATACACACAAACATTTTGTCAAGACATAGAACACATAATGTATTCAGTAATCAAAGACTTCAGTTGTTTGTTGTTTACACCCCGCGGTCATGTATTTTACATTTTAAAGCCATAAACATGAACATGTTAAATTTTGGCAAATATTTTTTTTAAAATAATGTCTAATCTACAGGCAGCCCTTATAATACCCTTACTAAAAGTAAAAGTGATTTTAAAAGAAAGAAAACGTCATATTACTTGTTGTTGCCAATAAGGCAATGTAGCCCCAACTGCGGCAATAACGTAGCCCTAATGCTACCTCAATACGGTATATCATTATGTAACCCCGAAGTATTTTCCCTATACTATCTGCACCTGGAAAATTTCGTAGATCAAATAGTTTTTGTTTTGAGTATTGAGAAGACGAACTCGTCACACTGAAAGACATCCATGTTTGGCTATCAAGACATCAAAACTTGGTGTATTCAGTGGCGGCCTTAAAAGAGACATAGAGCAAGATCTTTTCAGGGTCTATGGCGAGTGTCATATTCAAGGCCAGGAGGAAATGTTTGATATGCTACTGTTAGATAACTAAAACAAAATAACTCATGGGCCTGTGGTGTTTATCCCTGTCATTACTCACTAAAGCCGCTACTGGGGCATTAAGGACAAACTGAATTTAATGCACCAAATTGTATTGCAAAAAGAATACCGCACGCTTCCACTCCACATAGAAATGCTATACATGGAATAAAGATACCATGATCGGAAATTAAAAGGAATAAAGAGCACAAAAACAAAGAAATTTTAAAGGTATTTTAATCTGTTTAGTACGTTTTCAAGTTGTTCGACTTTGTAAGGCGTTCGTATTATTTTGAATAGGGGGAGGGGGGCATTTCTTAATCTCGACCCGGACGACAACAAGGCTATTTACGCCACTGGATTGGAAACGACTTTTTGAGCAAGTATCCAATACTACCGTGTTAGAGCTTGTCTAAACGAGTTTGACTTATCGCAAGTATCGAATACTACCGTGTTTGAGCTTGACTAAACGAGTTTGACTTATCGCAAGTATCGAATACTACCGTGTTAGAGCTTGTCTAAACGAGTTTGACTTATCGCAAGTATCGAATACTACCGTGTTGAGCTTGTCTAAACGAGTTTGACTTATCGCAAGTATCGAATACTACCGTGTTTGAGCTTGTCTAAACGAGTTTGACTTATCGCAAGTATCGAATACTACCGTGTTGAGCTTGTCTAAACGAGTTTGACTTATCGCAAGTATCGAATACTACCGTGTTTGAGCTTGTCTAAACGAGTTTGACTTATCGCAAGTTTCGAATACTACCGTGTTTACAAACAAAAAAAGAGACAAATAAGCCCTAACATGATTTTTGCCATTCTTTATATCTATGACTGTCGCAATATATAACCCTTACACCAACAGTTAGCCTTGGTTAATGTAATATTGCTGCTTTGGCGCAGCTCGACAACAATTTGCAAATGTAACATTACAAACTTCTGTTTGGATATCAAAGCATATTTGAACATAGTAATTAGGTGACATTTGTGTCATCTAGTTATAAAAATATTTCGCCTACTAAGTTCGAAATTCAGACACTGGACGACAAACAAGTTCATTTTATTTATTTTATTTATTTGCTTTGTTCTAATTAAATTAAAATAGCAAATTATAACGAAAGACACGATTTTTTTATTTATCGGCAAATTAGTCATTAAAATCATTTAATGACTTGTGATTATTCCAAATGAGCGTGACATTTACTCTGCATAAGAAAAAAGTGATGGTAGTCCAGAATGCTATTCTGGTTGCCATAAAAACAATATAAATCGCAGGGAAATTATGATTTTTCACCATTGTAGCTTGTTTTGTAATTGGGATTATTAAGATTTGTTGAAAAATGTACGCTTAGACGTTATTAAAGCTTGTGAAGGTTTAAAGTTTTTACTTTTTCTCAAGATTGTTCTTTTCAAACAGTAAAGTAACGCAAAACATGAATTTCTCATACAAATGTGATTCAGAAACGTTAACTTAGAATATGAGATTTTATTGTCAAATAACCAAAGTTTTATTACTGTATCTTTGCTAATTAATGAGCCTTAAGTTATTGTTTTGAAGTTTTATGAGTGCATAGAAAACGAAGAAATTGAGAAAATTCGCTTGAAAATGGTTCATTCATATATTCAGTATGTTTGCTAACGATTTTTTCAGAAATTTTGAGTGCGAAAAACTGATTTATTCTTCTTTCAATCTATTCAAGCTTGATTCGCATAACTTTGGAAATAGCTGTTTGTGTTAAATTTTGTTATGAGTTGGTTTTTATTAGTGCATTATGTCAATTTGTATTTCCTGTGCCTCCCTCCCCTTACCCCGACCCAGTGTCGTCCAGTCAAAACTTTATGCTCTGAATATGTGCAAGTAGTTTCTTAAGATATTCCTTTATTTACAAATCAAAATATTCTCATGTCATCTCATGTCACACAAGTTACATGAATCAGGTTCAGTTAAGTGATGCACAAAAACGTAAACTATCAAGCAAAAAAAAACACAAAAATTTAGAATAAGAGCTCAAAAGTGCAGAGATGCGCGATCCATGGATGATAATTCTCATTGGGATAAAAGGTTTTCTGTCCACAGTACACTTTGTTATTTTTTTTTAACACTACAAGGTCAATGAAGAAGCTATTAATTTACGAGAAATGAACAGATACTTTATATATAGGCCTATGTTATACTAGAATATATTATTGTTAGTGGAAACCATGAAGTATGACCAAGTTACTTTTAAAAAAATAATTCATTCATTCACATGGTGGGGTGGGGGTGGGTGGAGGAGACACGGTGCTTAATAGGACTTCACAGGGGCTAATTAAGTAATGTAGTTAATGTTGTGTGTGTGTTTGACTTGCTAAATATAATTTTCAGGATTGTCTGATGGTTTTAACTAAAACATTTGAAATGCACAGAAAAAAAAAAGTTTACTAATTAATAAATAAACCAGCCGCCCCAATGTTATGATACAATCTCTAGATGTAACGCTAGTGATCGATATACACAGGCCCGTAGCCAGGTCAAAGTAAGCAGGGAGGCACCAATACCCAGCAAGGGGGCACCTTTACTTTTCCTTTATTTTTTTCTCTTTTTATTCTTTTTTAAGCGGGGGGGGGGCACTCCACGCCTAGCGGGGGGGGGGCACGGCCCCCCAGTGCCCATCCCCCCTTGGCTACGGGGCTGGATATATATGATGATATCTCAGGATTTCTCTGTGTTTGACAATTGAAGAGTGTGATATAGCCTACAGTCTTATAATAATGAGACAAAAAAATCATGAAAACATTCAATTTTATTTAGTTTGACATATGTTAAATCAACATCAAGGCCGTGGCTAGCTAATTTTGTCCTCTGCTAAACAGTGAAAACAGTGTGAAACACGAGAGTGGATTTGAGAAGCGGAAGAAAAAGGAAGAGAAAGAAAAAGCATTGAAAAAAATCGGGGTTCGTTGCTGCAATTTATGAGCAGAGACACGGATTGAATTACTGGTAAAACTAGTAATACTTGTGATAATGACATTTCATTTACTTCTTAGGCTACAATGTGCATCAACAATACCGCAATACCAAAAATAATGTTGCCGGACTGTGCTGAAAAAAGTGAAACAGCCGAAACAAGTGTTACAAAGGAAAATGTATCTGCAAATTATGTTATGGGTCATGCTGAAGCTGCTGCGTTTGATTTTCCTACAGACTCATACTGTATATTAGGGTCAGTAGAAAATGCCGGTTTGAAGCATGAGCTGCATGACAAAGAATATAGTCAGTCAAGTGATCCAGCTGATTGGGAGATAACTGCACATCTAAGAAGTTATTATACTGAACATCTTCCTTCACAAAATTTGGAGTCAGATTTTATATTAAATGTTAGACAATTTGGTGATAAGATCAGATATGCACGCAAAAAATATTTTGCTAGAACTTTAACAAATGGTGAAATTGTAACGCGAGACTGGCTTCTCTATTCTCCTTCATCGGGTGAAGTGTTTTGTTATGTATGCAAGCGGTTTGACTAAGACACCGGTTTTGCAAATCAGTTTATCGATGGTTTTGATGACTAGAAAAACGCCATCGCAAGGATTACATCACATGAGAAGTCGAAGGATCAAATTGCTGCTCTGCCAAACATGTTAGAATGTCTACAGACATCTAGAAGTGACGAAAAATTGCAAAAGGAGAAGCAAAAATCGTGCAAATACTGGACTGATGTTCTCAAGAGAATAGTTGCTGTGATAAGATTTCTTGTTGAAAGACGGTTAGCTTTTCGCGGTGACAGCCATTTACAATACTGTTATAACAATGGAAACTGCCTTGGTTGCATTGACATTTTAGCTGAATTTGATCCCTTTCTAAAGGAACACATTGAGAGACATGGAAACCCCGGAAAGGGGAATGTATCATATCTTTCTGTCAGTATATGTGATGAATTTATTGAGTTAATGGGATCCTAAGTATTGAGCAGATACTGTCTGAAATTAGAGTGCTAAATATTATGGAATCAGTATCGATTCCACTCCTGACATCAGTCATGTTGATCAGCTGACAGTTGTTGTTCGCTATGTTTGGTAAGCTCATCTGCTGTGGAGAGCTGTTCAATTGCAGTGAGCTATTTTGCTATTGTTCAGTCAGTCTACTCGTTTTTTTCGCTTTCACCCCAGCGATGGTTAAAATTGACAGAGTGACTGAAAGTAAAATCTGTATGTTGCAAGGGCTATCTGCAACAAGGTGGTCAGCACGAAGTGACCTACTAGAGCTTTTTAATAAATTAGCGGAGTGGGTGCCATGCGTTGCCCACAGATTAAATTTGGTAGGCTCATCTGTTGTGAAGAGCTGTTCAGCTGCAGTCAACTATTTTGCTATTTTTCAGTCAGTCTACACGGTTTTTTCGCTTTCACTCCAGCGATGGTTAAAATTGACAGAGTGCCTAAAAGAAAAACCCTTTACGTTGCAAAGGCTATCAGCAACAAGATGCTCAGCACGAAGTGACGCTACTATAGTTTTTTATAACAATTATAAGGAAATTCGACAAGCATTATCTGATGTTGCTACAAGCGAACGTCAACCACTAGCATCTGTGCATGAAGCCAAATCACTCTTAAAGAAGTTGGAACATTTCAAGACAGTTAATGTGTGTAATTTGGAAAGACTTGCTCCAAAAAATTGATATTATCAACAAAGCTCTACGAATGAAGAGCAAAAGAGTTCTCACAAACGGACTATAAAGAATGTACACAACGCAAACGACAGCGACAACGATTTCATGCTGAAGTTGTAGATGATAATGATCCGGTTTTAGGTATGAGTCCTAGTAAAAAATTCCGTATTCAGACTCTTTATGTTATCATATACAGACTTATTACTGAGATGGGAAAACGGTTCAACTTTCTTCTGGACAGATTTCTGTCAACTGAACAAACAGTTTCCAAAGCCAAGTCACTAATTGAGATGCACCAATGAGATCTGAATGGGAACGTTCCTTTTCTAAACTCAAAATTGATAAAAACGTATCTTTGGTCAACGATGGGACAAACACGAATATCATCCTTAGCATTACTTTCAATTGAAAAGAATTTGCTGAAGGAATGACATTTGAGGACGTCATACGTGACTTTGGTAAGACAAAGAGCCTAAAAGTTAACATACAAATCTACAGCACTGCAGCTTAACTTTATCAGGTGCTCATCTCACACGGTTAAATATAGTTACTTTAATACAAACATTATTAAATTTTACTGGCATTCTGATATTGTTTTCACTTTATGTTCTTACTGTAGGCCCTTGAAAATTCCGTAGACCCTAGGCACAGTTCCTACTGTGCTAGTTAGATAAAACGGCCAGAGACATATACAGCCACGACTTCTACCTCACACAATCCACACAAAACGTGATAATTACACATATGACACTAACACAAAGTACTAAATGTGATACATTCAACTGTAGACACTAACACAAAGTACTAAATATGATACATTCAGCTGTAGACACTAACACAAAGTACTAAATGTGACATTCAACTGTAGACACTAACACAAAGTAATAAATGTGATACATTCAACTGTAGACACTAACACAAAGTACTAAATGTGATACATTCAACTGTAGACACTAACGCAAAGTAATAAATGTGATACATTCAACTGCAGACACTAACACAAAGTACTAAGTGTGATACATTATGAAAAGAAATATATGTA
Organism: Bulinus truncatus; assembly: GCA_021962125.1. Taxonomy (NCBI): domain Eukaryota; kingdom Metazoa; phylum Mollusca; class Gastropoda; family Planorbidae; genus Bulinus; species Bulinus truncatus. The sequence continues at coordinate 259,145 of JAGDYQ010000122.1, forward strand.
CCAGATACTACTATCATGTACCGGTACATAGTTTGTAAGCTTCAGATTGAAACATTTTCTAAGAGTATCCACATATTGTCACAGTTCAATCAACCCAAGGCATTGCACATATTGTCACAGTCCAATGAACCCATGGCATTCCACATATTGTCACAGTCCAATGAACCCATGGCATTCCACATATTGTCACAGTCCAATCAACCCATGACATTCCACATATTGTCACAGTCCAATGAACCCATGGGATTCCACATATTGTCACCGTCCAATGAACCCATGGCATTCCACATATTGTCACCGTCCAATGAACCCATGGCATTCCACATATTGTCACCGTCCAGTGAACCCATGGCATTCCACATATTGTCACCGTCCAATCAACCCATGACATTCCACATATTGTCACAGTCCAATCAACCCATGGCAGTGACACCCACCGGAATCTTTGTGTCTCTGGGCCCTAAGCTGAAACGTAATTGGGCCCCAGCCATATTACTAGTTCCATCAGTGTCGGTTCAGATTTTATCGTTTTTGGAGGACCCTCTGACCAGGCGATCATCCTTGGTTGTAAGCAGTGGGCCCCCGGTCCGGGGATCAAATGGTACTGGGCTGCCCAAGAAACGAATTATTTACTTGTGGTGTATTTCCTCGGGATAGTGCGACTCTCCATGGACGAGAGGTTGGTTAATCGGGAGCTGAGTGGCATTGGCATTGTAAATCAAATCAAACTAAAATATTAATAATCAACGCCCCCACCCCTCCGGGGCCGTGGTGAAATTATCAAACGTCGACCGGTCCACGGCGAGTAAAAAGGTTGGGGACCACTGTTCTAAAGTACACATTGCTGGAGATGATAAAAAATGATATCACGAGGAACGAATTGATGGATAGGTCTTGAATAGGTCTAGATTGGTTAGTTTACGTTGAGATTGAATTTAAAGTAAAATGTAAAGTTATAGATGTCTTTTCTATCTATCTATCTATCTATCTATCTATCTATCTATCTATCTATCTATCTATCTATCTATCTATCTATCTATCTATCTATCTATCTATCTATCTATCTATCTATCTATCTATCTATCTATCTATCTATCTATCTATCTATCTATCTATCTATCTATCTATCTATCTATCTATCTATCTATCTATCTAACTATCTATCTATCTATCTATCTATCTATCTATCTATCTATCTATCTATCTATCTAATCAAATGGAACTTCATTGAACTCAACGAAGACTCGCAATTGACGACCGTATTTTGATATCATCCAGGTTTAAAATGCAACTAATATGTCAACTCAGTATACATATTGACAACTGTTTATATTGATATGATATGTTTTAAATGAAATGTTACATAGGCACAAGTAGGAGTTATTGTGTATAAATAGCTAGGAAAAACGGCGCATGAATATATGCATATATTTGAGCCACGGCGCATGAATACATTCAAGAGAAGCGGATTATTGATGTTTACATACAGTATTTCAAACCAAACTAACAACATACACAAGTCATGTTATATTACTATTAGGGTGTTGGTTTATCACGTTACGATTATAAACGGTTTATTTTTTACACTTAACGTTACAAGTAAGCTCTATAGCAACTTAAGATACCCCCCCCCCATAGTCGTCACCGCCCCGTGGCATAAACCACTTTCGACAAAATCCAATTAAGTAACTACCTAAATTTTATTTTAGACTAAAAATATTTAAAAATAAATTCAATCAATGTCGTCATTTCTGAATAATTTTTCAAAAGTCAGAAAAAGTTGTTTTTTTTTGTTGTTGACATTTCTACAAACAATTGCAACTAACATTAATAATTAATTAAACACTGAAACACAACGCATGATTTTGTTTCTTTTTAAATGAACATCCTTCTTTGTCTAAAACATTGTTCTAATATAACCCATAACAAGAAATTATTTTACCAAAAAATAATTTATTAACAATTAAAATAAAAAAAAAATATATACATTTATATAAACCAGCTAATATTTTTATAATTACTTGTCATGAAATGTTCCCATACCTAGTAAAAAATAATGTAAACTTATTTCACTTTTTTAAACAAAAACTTTTTTTCTTTTTTATGTCCCAAAGTGACTAAAATGAATGCTAAACTTTAATGTCGCCTAATTGTAGGGTGGCTATTAATTGCCAGTGACGTACTAGGGTGGGTATTAATTGCCAGTGACGTACTAGGGTGGCTATTATTTGCCAGTGAAGTACTAGGGTGGCTATTAATTGCCAGTGAAGCACTAGGGTGGCTATTAATTGCCAGTGAAGTACTAGGGTGGCTACCAATCGCCACTGACGTACTAGGGTGGCTATCAATTGCCAGTGACGTACTAAGGTGGCTATCAATTGCGACTGACGTACTAGGGTGGCTATCAATTGCCACTGACGTACTAAGGTGGCTATCAATTGCCAGTGACGTACTAAGGTGGTTATCAATTGCCACTGACGTACTAAGGTGGCTATCAATGGCCAGTGACGTACTAGGGTGGCTATCAATTGCCAGTGACGTACTTGGGTGGTTATCAATTGCCACTGACGTACTAAGGTGGTTATCAATTGCCACTGACGTAATAAGGTGGCTATCAATTGCCACTGACGTACTAGGGTGGTTATCAATTGCCACTGACGTACTAGGGTGGCTATCAATTGCCAGTGACGTACTAGGGTGGCTATCAATTGCCAGTGACGTACTAAGGTGGCTATCAATTGCGACTGACGTACTAGGGTGGTTATCAATAGCCAGTGACGTACTAGGGTGGTTATCAATTGCCACTGACGTACTAGGGTGGTTATCAATTGCCACTGACGTACTAAGGTGGTTATCAATTGCCACTGACGTACTAAGGTGGCTATCAATTGCCACTGACGTACTAAGGTGGTTATCAATAGCCAGTGACGAACTAGGGTGGTTATCAATTGCCACTGACGTACTATGGTGGTTATCAATTGCCATACTGTAAAGCTTGCATCAAATACTTTCGGCCTCCACATATTAAATAATTTGTAAACTCTAATAACTGATTGATTGAGTGGCGAATTTCCCCTGCACTACCACCCCACCCCACCCCACATTACAACATGTGCATTTTTTTAAAAGTCTTGCTCTTGACATGGTCTACTAATGTTGATTCTAACCACATTGTTCCTAATTTTGTCACGTGCCATCGTGGAAATCAATGGGGGCGCACACAATCATTATCTCCAAGATAATTTGATTGGATGTAGACATGTTATAATTATTTCTCTATGGCGGCGATGACACTGTGCCACTAGTTACTGCTGCCTGTTGATGTTTTCTCTATGTCGTAGACAAGAAAATAACTTCATAAAATGAATTGCTGTTATGTGTACAGCGAATCTCAGCTGATAGTATATGAGAATTTTTTAAATGGGTACATAATATCTTTAATGGGCGATTACAGCCAGTATAGTATGACCTTTTATGGACGATTACAGCCAATATAGTATGACCTTTTATGGATGATTACAGCCAATATAGTATGACCTTTTATTGGCGATTACAGCCAATATAGTATGACCTTTTATTGGCGACTACAGCCAATATAGTATGACCTTCTATGGGCGATTACAGCCAATATAGTATGACCTTTTATGGGCGATTACATCCAATATAGTATGACCTTTTACGAAGTTAAGACCAGCGGTTTTCAACCTTTTTTCGAGACTGTTACCCAAATGGTGCGAAAGTATGCGCGCAGGTAACCCTCAAACGTCAGACTGCGATTAAATTTATTTATTTTTATAATCCAATGTGTCCACCTGTCTAATGCCATACTTGGTCACGTGACTTAGAGATGAGTCACCATCAAACTGGCAACCTTCTTCAAACTCTTGGTTGTTTTTAACGAAATTTATTTGTCGCTACGTACTCTTACATAACCTTTCCCGTACCCCTTGGGATACGCCCACCACCGGTTGAGAACTGCGGAATTAGACCATTAGTGCTAGGATCCATTATACAGTCTTTCGAGTGCACATCACTGATATCTTGTACATTAGTTTATAGGTTATTGTGCACATCACTGATATCTTGTACATTAGTTTATAGGTTATTGTGCACATCACTGATATCTTGTACATTAGTTTATAGGTTATTATGTACATCACTGATATCTTGTACATTAGTTTATAGGTTATTGTGTACATCACTGATATCTTGTACATTAGTTTATAGGTTATTGTGCACATCACTGATATCTTGTACATTAGTTTATAGGTTATTGTGCACATCACTGATATCTTGTACATTAGTTTATAGGTTATTGTGTACATCACTGATATCTTGTACATTAGTTTATAGGTAGGCTATATATTCTTACTATACTGCTGTATTACATTGCACTAATCAAATCCATACCGCTGTATTACATTGCACTAATCAACTCTATACCGCTGTATTACACTGCACTAATCAACTCTTTACCGCTGTATTACATTGCACTAATCAAATCTATACAGCTGTATTACATTGCACTAATCAACTCTATACCGCTGTATTACACTGCACTAATCAACTCTTTACCGCTGTATTACATTGCACTAATCAAATCTATACAGCTGTATTACATTGCACTAATCAACTCTATACAGCTGTATTACAGTGCGCTAATATTCCTCTATGATACATACAAACACGTTTGCATTGAGCCATCATTCATTTCACTAATTACATTTTTACATGATTTCCTAATAGTCAATCTCGGTGAGTACTGATTAATTAATTAATCGCTGAAACGAAGTAAGCCTTCCACTTTACCGGGACACACAAACACAGCAGGGATGTGTTCATGTCGAAATGACCAGACCTATTCACCATCTATTCAAACCAATCACAGATTGCCAATTAATGAACAAAAAAATACAAACTGATCAAAATAAACAACACAGTGATCCATGTAGTAGTAATATAACACAAGACATTAGATCATAGCGACTACAGATCGGGTTAGTCTAAAGAATTCTAGCTAATTATATATACATTTTATATAACTTATACACATAACTGAGAATTTGATTAGTTCAATTATACCATATCTTGGAGTACACAAGACGATTAAAGCATTTAGTTGACTTCTTTTCAGCACCATGATTCATTTACGTGCAAATGCAGCAGCGGGAATTCCAAGGTCTCTCTCTTTTTTTAAAATTAAATTTAAAAGTCTATTTTTAGCGTCGTACGCATGTTTTCAGCAGTTGCACCAAATCATCTCTGAATGTTCTGTTCATGAAGGCATATATAATGGGGTTAGCTACATTGTTGATATAGAACATATAGTACACCGTGTAACTAAATGGAAGGAGCTTCAAGCCGATCAGCCATGATGGAAGGAAAGATATAACAAAGACGACTGTCACCACAAACAACATGGCGGCTGTCTTTATGTTGGCGTATAGCGCGCGGTCTCTCATGGCCGCCGACATCCTGCCGGTGTTGCTGTTGAGTAGGACCGTCTCCGTGGCCGTACCATTTATGTTGGTGAGCTGGGTCTCCTCGGCCACGGTCTCAGGGCCGTTGGTGCTGGCGTAGCAGCTGGTCCGTTTCCTCTTATTCTTCCAGGCCCGGCGGATTAATATGGACCTGTAGATGAGAGCGTACAGCAGGGCGAGGACAATGAACTCCACCAGGAATAGCGAGGCATAGACCATCAGGTACTGGTCGAGGAACGGTTTGCTGAGGATGAGGTAGGAGTAGCTGCAAACCCCGTGGTGCGTCAGCTCTGTTACGTTCATGAGCATCACGTGATCCTCACTCACATCCGCGTCCAGGGGCTTGCTGGTGAGTGTCGCCGGGGTCATCGTGCTGGAGAACCCCGTTTTATAATTAATGGAGTCGCCCGCCTCCTCATTATACACAGTCAGTGGCCCGACGAAGAGTCCATCAGAGAACAGAGGGGTGACTAGGCTGTCAATCACCGGCCGTGACGGGGTGGGCGTGACTGTGATGTTCACCTGGACGACAGTTTCCCCGTAGACCCCGTGGGACAGCATCGGGAAGATTCCAATGATGGCCGCGAGGAGGGTCAGTATGCCGACACACCACTTTGCGCGTGGGACTGTGACAGCGTGGAGAAACGGGTGACATATACAGAAGTAGCGGTCAAACCCAATGGCCACCATAATGAAGGACGACAACGGGATATTGAATGTCTGAACAAACAGGTACAGCTGAAAAGTAAAGATAAAAAAGTGGAATTTTGTTAGTTTGAGTTTAACAAAAAAAAAACAACAACAAATGAACAAAACAATGCTTATAAAAATAAACATTCAATTTCGGAAACATTGTTCAAGTAGAATATCAATGTTTGATTTAAAATGACAACATTTAATAACAAAACATCCCCCTTTCCTTTAACAGTTTCAAATTTGGTAACCAATCTGTACATATTTGTTTACACTACTCTAGTCAGCGGGCAGGTAACCCATTTTGTTTACACTACTCTAGTCAGCGGGCAGGTTACTCATTTTCGTATATCCTCTGAAAAACTTCAAATAACGTTTTTTGTTCAAGTCTATGTTAAGTTGCATTAGTTTAATGACAGAGAGCGTGCTGTACGGGGATTAACAGGGCTTGCTTTACATGTAGACCCCCAGCCCCGCAATCTTTGTAAAAACCAGCTCCAGTCGCATCAGGCCAAGTCTTGCTACGATATGAAGTAGCCACACAAAGGAGAATATCAGAAGTTATTGGACTTACTAAACTTCTTTTTACTCTCATGTTACTCCGGAGCTTAATGACCATGGAGAAACTACTGGTGATCTTTCCTACAAGAATACAGGATTGTTGTCCAATTAGTGTTTGACTATTAGCAGATTGTTGTCCTATTAGTGTTTGACTATTAGCAGATTGTTGTCCTATTAGTGTCTGACTATTAGCAGATTGTTGTCCTATTAGTGTTTGACTATTAGCAGATTGTTGTCCTATTAGTGTTTGACTATTAGCAGATTGTTGTCCTATTAGTGTTTGACAATTAGCAGATTGTTGTCCTATTAGTGTTTGACTATTAGCAGATTGTTGTCCTATTAGTGTTTGACTATTAGCAGATTGTTGTCCTATTAGTGTTTGAATATTAGCAGATTGTTGTCCTTTAGTGTCTGACTATTAGCAGATTGTTGTCCTATTAGTGTTTGACTATTAGCAGATTGTTGTCCTTTAGTGTCTGACTATTAGCAGATTGTTGTCCTTTAGTGTCTGACTATTAGCAGATTGTTGTCCTTTAGTGTCTGACTATTAGCAGATTGTTGTCCTATTAGTGTTTGACTATTAGCAGATTGTTGTCCTATTAGTGTTTGACTATTAGCAGATTGTTGTCCTATTAGTGTCTGACTATTAGCAGATTGTTGTCCTATTAGTGTTTGACTATTAGCAGATTGTTGTCCTATTAGTGTTTGACTATTAGCAGATTGTTGTCCTATTAGTGTTTGACAATTAGCAGATTGTTGTCCTATTAGTGTTTGACTATTAGCAGATTGTTGTCCTATTAGTGTTTGACTATTAGCAGATTGTTGTCCTATTAGTGTTTGAATATTAGCAGATTGTTGTCCTTTAGTGTCTGACTATTAGCAGATTGTTGTCCTATTAGTGTTTGACTATTAGCAGATTGTTGTCCTTTAGTGTCTGACTATTAGCAGATTGTTGTCCTTTAGTGTCTGACTATTAGCAGATTGTTGTCCTATTAGTGTTTGACTATTAGCAGATTGTTGTCCTATTAGTGTTTGACAATTAGCAGATTGTTGTCCTATTAGTGTTTGAATATTAGCAGATTGTTGTACAATTAGTGTTTGACTACTAGCAGAATGTTGTCCTATTAGTGTTTGACTATTAGCAGAATGTTGTCCTATTAGTGTTTGAACATTAGCTGCACCATGTCGTTCGAGACGGGTACTATTAATTCAATTTTATTCAAACAAAATATTTTAATTTAAATTTCGTTCCTTATTGTGATGAAATATTGTTAAGGCAAATTTAAATGAGCAGAAATGCTTCCTGCTAATTCAGACACCAGTAATGTTGGAATAGACTGAATAAGACACGGTGTTGGAATAGACTGAATGTGGCAAAGTAATGTTGGAATAGACTGAATGAGCAGGCCCGTAGCCAGAGGGGGGCTAGGGGGGGGGGGCTGAGTCCCCCCGTGCATGACCTGAGTTTTTTGACAAAATTTCAATAATAACTGCTATAAAACATCAATCATTTTGTTTAATAAATCAATAATAATAAAAACTTAAAAGTTTATATTTTGGCAATCATTCGGGCTATTTATATATTCTTACATATATAGCTTATCTAATTTTTGGGTATAAAAGATTGAATCTTATTGAAATTCAATTCTGGGTATTTTGGGCAGCATTGGCATTTGGGGCTTCAACAGCCGTGTGTGAGAGCAGTTTCTCAACCCTCACATGAATGCTCACCCCATATCGCAGATCAATGTTACAAAAGCGTCTAAGCAATCTTTTCCTGCTTGCATTTGAAAAAGATTTAACAGACAATCTGAATGCTGAAGCATTTTTAGGTAAATTCAGTGTTAAACCCAGGCCCGTAGCCAGGTCAAAGTAAGCAGGGAGGCACCAATACCCAGCAAGGGGGCACCTTTACTTTTTCTTTATTTTTTCCTCTTCTTTTTTAAGTGGGGGGGCACTCCACACCTAGCGGGGGGAAGGACGGCCCCCAGTGCCCCCCTTGGCTACGGGGCTGGCTAAACCACGAAGTTTGCAAATTTGAAACGTATAATAAGTTCGCAACCAGTGCCGACGAGTGGGTGGGGCGCCAATGCCCAGGGGCCCGGCGAGTTTTAGGGACCCGGACTGAGCTGGCCAATCAACTTTTTAAAATATTAATACCAGTACGGGGGCCCGTGTCACCCCTGCCCAGGGGGCCGAAATTTCTGTCGATGGGCCTGTTCGCAACCTTGTAATAGTTTTATATATTGATATCCTCTGAGGTAAACTAGCAACTTAAATAAGTTAATAAAATAACATTGGCTTCTGACTTCATTTTTATACATATGTATAATAAAATAATAAAGTACAAACTCCGTGATTTCTGAGTGATGTTATTTAATTTGCAAATGTACTTTTTAGCAGAATTAATTTTATTTTAAATTGAATAATTGCGACTGTTGCTGTTGATAGATCTGTTCTTTGTTTTCAATATTTTATAAGAAATATCACACAAATAGCTAAGCTTTATGCATGCATCTTTGTCGTTCTTCCCGGGTTGTACGTTAAACAAACAGTATAATAATATAAATCAGGTATCTATTATGTAACAATTGTGTAGCAGAACAAATGGTCAATATATTTATAACAGGAATCAGCAATTGCTCAGCCTCAATAAATTTTTATCATTAAAACTCTTTACTATTTAAATTATTTTTAACAAAACTGCAACATGCCATGCATTATTGAAACGTAGTTAAAATTATATATTTCTAAGTAATAGCTAAACAATCGGTACTAAAATGCACCATTCCAGATATGAAACTGCAAAAAATTTCTTGGGGAGGGGACTCACTGAGATCCCCTCCCCAAACTCCTCCTCTCCGTTCGCAAGCTTTCGGCCCCCCCCCCAATCCAATACTCCTGGCTACGGGCCTGTGAATGAGACGCATTGCTGAAATAGACTGAATATGACTCAAGTAATGTTGTAACAGACTGTATGTGACACAGGTAATGTTGGAATAGACTGAATGAAACACAAGTTGGAATAGACTGAATGTGACACACTTAATGTTGGAATAGACTGAATTTGACACGAGTAATGTTGTAATAGACTAGAGAAGACACAAGTCGGAATTGACTGAATTTATTTTCACCATAACTACCAAACATAATTTATTTTTTTGAATACTTTTACTTACATCACATTATCATTATGAAATGCCCAAAAAGTACTGAAGAAAGTAAATCTATTTACATTGAGTACAGTTGGGTAACCGCAAGGCACCCATTTAACACTATCATAAATTTTGTCCATGTGTCAATTTTTGAAATGTTAAAAGTATTGTTCCTCAACAGACGTAAATCCACTTTGTAAACATATCTACATGTTTATTGATTGATGGAGCGGCATTACACAAACGATGGTTGATTTTATTTTCAATGCTGAATGTAATTCATGTAGATCAGTGACAGATTACGATGAGATGTATTCTTTCACCCACCTCTCATGTTGTACAACTAACTAGTCAATTGAAGTATTCGACTTCCCGTAATCGTTTTTTTTCTATCAGTATCAGATGAGAGACTGAATTGGAATTGATTCAGACTGAGATCGATACTGTTATTGAGGAGAAAAAAAACTCAGTCAACGTTTTTCTTTATTAGTCAATGTCATAGTTGTCTCCCCTTGTCATATCTCCTAACATTCAGACAGTCTGCACAGAATACATGACTACAGGAATACATAACTACAGGAATACATGACTACAGTAATACATGACTACAGGAATACATGACTACAGTAATACATGACTTAAGGAATACATGACTACAGGAATACATGACTACAGTAATACATGACTACAGGAATACATGACTACAGTAATACATGACTACAGTAATACATGACTACAGGAATACATGACTACAGGAATACATGACTACATGAATACATGACTACAGGAATACATGACTACAGGAATACATGACTACAGGAATACACGTCCACATGAATATAAGACTACAGGAATACATGACTACAAGAATACATGACTACAGGAATACATGACTACAGGAATATATGACTACAGGAATACACGTCCACATGAATACATGACTACAGGAATACATGACTACAGGAATACATGACTACAGGAATACACGTCCACATGAATATAAGACTACAGGAATACATGACTACAAGAATACATGACTACAGGAATACATGACTACAGGAATACATGACTACAGGAATACACGTCCACATGAATACATGACTACAGGAATACATGACTACAGGAATACATGACTACAGGAATACACGTCCACATGAATACATGACTACAGGAATACATGACTACAGGAATACATGACTACAGGAATACATGACTACAGGAATACACGTCCACATGAATACATGACTACAGGAATACATGACTACAGAAATACATGACTACAGGAATACACGACCACATGAATACATGACTACAGGAATACATGACTACATTAATACATGACTACAGGAATACATGACTACAGGAATACATTACTACAGGAATACATGACTACAGTAATACATGACTACAGGAATACATGACTACAGAAATACACGACCACATGAATACATGACTACAGGAATACATGACTACAGGAATACACGACCACATGAATACATGACTACAGGAATACATGACTACAGGAATACACGACCACATGAATACATGACTACAGAAATACATGACTACATGAATACATGACTACAGAAATACATGAATACAGGAATACATGACTACAGGAATACATGACTACAGGAATACACGACCACATGAATATATGACTACAGAAATACATGACTACAGGAATATATGACTACAGAAATACACGACCACATGAATACATGACTACAGAAATACACGACCACATGAATACATGACTACAGAAATACATGACTACAAGAATACATTACTACAGGAATACACGACCACATGAATGCATAACTACAGAAATACATGACTACAGGAATACATGGTTACAGGAATACATGTCTACATGAATACATGACTACAGGAATAGACGACCACATGAATGCATGACTACAGAAATACATGACTACATGAATACACGACCACATGAATACATGACTACAGGAATACATGACTACAGGAATACATGACTACAGGAATACATGACTACAGTAATACATGCCATTAAATTGTTTATTCAGCTCATATAGACACTACCTGGAATATTATTTAAACAGCAGGAGTACATGACAACATGAGTACATGACAAAATGAGTACATTACTACATGAATACATGACTACAGGAGTACATGACTACATGAGTACATGACTACATGAGTACATGACAACATGAGTACATGACTACATGAGTACATTACTACAGGAGTACATTACTACAGGAGTACATTACTACAGGAGTACATTACTACAGGAGTACATGACTACATGAGTACATGACAACATGAGTACATGACTACATGAGTACATGACTACAGGAGTACATTACTACAGGAGTACATGACTACAGGAGTACATGACTACATGAGTACATGACAACATGAGTACATGACTACATGAGTACATGACTACAGGAGTACATTACTACAGGAGTACATGACAACATGAGTACATTACTACATGAATACATGACTACAGGAGTACATTACTACAGGAGTACATTACTACAGGAGTACATGCTATCATTCAATTGTATACTGACGTTAAAATGTCTGTCTGTTTATCTACATATATATGTATATTGACTTACTGACTAGTCTGTTCACCAGGAAAAGAAAAGAAACAAAATTACCATCACAAAAGTATGAAATCTATATATTTATATTTTGAACTTTTGCATCTATATGTGTCTGTCAGCATTGATATCTTATAAAAAACTATATTTTACAGACCACTGTTTGAACAGAAGTAGATTGTAAAGTAGCTACAGGGTTTCGCATTTCCTTTGTCGCATAATATTTACCACAACGTTCTTAGTTTTAATTTTTATTGTTTATGGTCACTTCCAAATTTAAGGTTTTAGTCGTCTGTAGTAGTGTGTCTATTGTATGTAGATTTATTGGTTTATGGTCACTTCCAAATTTAAGGTTTTAGTCGTCTGTAGTAGTGTGTCTATTGTACGTACATTTATTGGTGTATCTTTTTATTCTTTTTTTTTTGTAAAGAAAAAAAATAACTTCATTGAACGAAAGTAAATTTGGTGAACAAAAACATATTGGGACACAGTCATTAATCAAATAACCAGGCTTGCGAGCCGGAGCCGAGGAGCCGGGAGCCGCTACTTTTTGCTGGAGCCGGAGCCGAAAAAATCTGGCGGCTCCACGGCTCCCAAATGTTTTTTTTTACAGCAGAATTTTTTTTTAGCTTTAAAATTCCAAATTTGTTTGATTGTTTGCCTCCTACAATTTGAAATGTTGTCATTTTTTACGAACGCCACAACAGTAACAGCGTTTAAATGATGGCGTGCACGCACATCACAACAAGAAATCTTTAATGGGGAATCGTTTTGTGTTCGTTTTAAATCTTGTTTACCCTCCGAAATTTTTTTAATTGCATGTTATTTTGTTATATATAAAGTTAAAACGGTTTAATTTCATAGAATAATTGTATCAATCATTTAAAATAAATTTGTACTAAGACGACAAATAGAACGCGTCATTTCGTATTATTATTTGACCGCGAATTTGTAATAGACTAAAACAAAATGGTCGCTTTCTGTATTTAACAATTTTATTATAAACAGAATATCAAAATAGAGCAGATAAATTTATAAGGCTGTGGCTATACGGACCGGGTCCCAATAAAATCCGTTTGTTATTCGGACCCGTGGCAAATATGCACTAAGCTTAGCTATATTTAAACTTTATTAGACGGAACCCGAAAAAATAATAATACAGAGTCCGCTTAGTGGAACCCTAGACACTGAGTAACGATTAAATCATACAATTCAAACAATTATAAAAAAAAAACAATAATAAAGTTTACGTATAGCTAAGCTATTTGCATATTTGCCACGGGTCCGAATAACACCAGACTTTATTAGGACGGGGACCGAATAAAAATCGGAGTTTATTGGTACCTGGGTCCGAATAGTCACTAAGAATTTATAAATAATAAATATAAATACTGAAGTCTTTAAAATATTCTAAATAATATATCATTTTACTATTTGCTAATTTGATCATTGAAATAACTTTTTATTACTTATGAATATGGCGACTAGTGAAACCTCGGTCGAAAATAATGATATGATTCTGGATGCACTGAAATGGTTTGTTTTTAGTAACGCAGTGGCTACGGTTCTGTCCCTGACAGAAGCCGTATTATTTTTATCCAGGTACCATCAATATATGTGCGCATGCGCGACTTTTGGGACTCCGTATTTTTAGCGATATAATGTTAAAAAAAAAAGAAATTCTGCTAATTTCTATACAAATTACTGGAAAGGTTTTATTTCATTCGTAATAGTGAAATACTTGTAAGAACTTCATGTCGTCTTTGTCTTCTCACATGACTTTCTACCCATGATGTGACTTTCTACACATGATGTGACTTTCTACACATGATGTGACTTTCTACCCATGATGTGACTTTCTACCCATGATGTGACTTTCTACCCATGATGTGACTTTCTACCCATGATGTGACTTTCTACCCATGATGTGACTTTCTACCCATGATGTGACTTTCTACCCATGATGTGACTTTCTACCCATGATGTGACTTTCTACCCATGATGTGACTTTCTACCCATGATGTGACTTTCTACCCATGATGTGACTTGAATAAACAACAGTTACTTTATTGATCCCCATCACTCAAATGTGTCGGGTATAGGCTTCAGAAATATTTTAAAGGTCACACGGCACCCAGACTTCCCGAGAAACGCCGGGTATACAGCAGTTCTTTTTATAAATGATAAATGAAATTTATGTGTCTTATCTTTATTGTTTGTCTTTAAATGTCATAAAACTGAACATTGCGCGTTGGTGAGTTTTTATATGTAGGTGTTCGTAGTTTGTTTTTGTTTATTTGTGGTGTTTTGTTCGAGTCCACACATTTAACGATATATTTGTTGACGCCCATGCACGGGCTTCCTATGTCTCCTCACCCTACCCACACCCTCTCGCCTCCTTAGTTTTTCTAAACCTCAGAAGAGTTCCGTAACGAAGTTACCTCATATCTGAGTCCCTCCACTATTCCTGTCCACTTATTTCTTTTCCATACATCTTCACATATCGGCTTTCATCTGGGACTCACTCTTTCACACTCGCCTCTCACAGATCAGTTTTTTTTTTTACTCATACAGTCTTTACTGCTCACATGTGGTCCAGTGGTAATAGGACATTAAATAGAGAGGAAACTCTGGTGTGTATTAGTCTATTATACAGGTCGTATCTGGATACAATGAACGGCTTCAGACAGATAAAATGTATTCGTTGTTTTTCTTATCTCTGATATAATAGATTTTTAAAAAAAGAATTCGTGATTTGAATATATATGAATAGATTTTGTTAAAAATAGCCACGTAAGATAGATCGATGGATTTACATTAATTCACTAATATGTATGTATGCATGCATGCATGCATGTATGTATGTATGTATGTATGTATGTATGTATGTATGTATGTATGTGTGTGTATGTATGTATGTATGTGTGTGTGTATGTATGTATGTATGTATGTATGTATGTATGTATGTATGTATGTATGTATGTATGTATCTATGTATCTATCTATCTATCTATCTATCTATCTATCTATCTATCTATCTATCTATCTATCTATCTATCTATCGTCACGGGAGATTGAATCAGGGACCCTCATGTCGACAGTCGAGTGCTTTATCACACGACCATCCGCCCCCCCCCCTACCGTCTACTGGTAATCACGTGTCATTTTGTGTTTCTGATAAAAATCGAACGTAATTCTTCAAAACCTGCATTCTTAAACAATATCTCTTAAGACGAGCACCTGCATTCTTAAACAATATCTCTTAAGACGAGTGAAATTAAAAATGAAACAACAGTCTGAGTCTCACAGAATCAGTTGAACTTACAAGCATTTATTTCAGAAAAGGACCATTGATAATAAAACTATAGCTAACAATAAACATAGCTGGTGTCCTCTCTTTTATTTCGTTCATACAATTTCAAAAATTGTTTATATGATCGAATCCATTTTAATAAAGGTCTATTTTTTTAAAATAATATTCTAATGTCATATAATTGATAACAAATGTCATATAACTGATAACAAATGTCCTATAATTGATAACAAATGTCATATAATTAATGATACATGCCATTTGGTCGACGAAAATGTTATATATATATATATATATATATACATCAATAACTTACAATAAAAAACCGAATATGTTTATGTCAACAGAAATGAGATAAGACAATAAATAAAAAACAAAAATAACAAAGAAAAATCCAAAGCTCCAGGGAAGATATTCTGAAGTGACGGAGATCTACCCCCTCCCCCCCCCCCTGCAAGTAAAGAGCTGAAAATAGAGACTTGTTCTAGAAGGAGACATCTGCTATAGCATGACCCCCCCCCCCCCCTTCATCCTCTCACCACCTCCCGCTGGTGGGGTGGGGGTGGAGGGCAAACAATACTCTTGAGATGAGCCGCAAAATGACTTGTGCTGAAACATTCTTATCACTCACGCGTATAGGAGATAACACTTGGAGTTGATTTATTTGATTATTATCATTATTTTTTATAACTTGTTTCTCAGTTCAGAAGGTTCGTGTGTGTCTGTGCGTGTGTGAATGTGTGTCTGTGTCTGTCTATGCGTGTGTGAGTGTGTGTGTGTGTGTCTGTGTCTGTCTATGCGTGTGTGAGTGTCTAAAGCTCTGATGTCATGGCGTTGATTTGTCATCTTTGAAGCAGGTGTTAACAGATGTTGACATCCGACTGATCAGTTTATAGCAACTTGATTAACTTTCAAAAGTCTGTGTGTGTGTGTGTGTGTGTGTGTAGGTCTGTGTGTGTAGGTCTGTGTGTGTGTAGGTCTGTGTGTGTGTAGGTCTGTGTGTGTAGGTCTGTGTGTGTGTAGGTCTGTGTGTAGGTCTGTGTGTGTGTAGGTCTGTGTGTGTGTGTAGGTCTGTGTGTGTAGGTCTGTGTGTGTGTAGGTCTGTATGTGTATGTAGGTCTGTGTGTGTTGGTCTCTCTGTGTGTGTGTAGGTCTGTGTGTGTTGGTCTCTCTGTGTGTGTAGGTCCGTGTGTGTGTAGGTGTGTGTGTCTGTAGGTCTGTGACTGTAGGTCTGTGTGTGTATGTAGGTCTGTGTGTGTGTAGGTCTATGTGTGTGTAGGTCTGTGTGTGGAGGTCTCTCTGTGTGTGTGTAGGTCTGTGTGTGTGTAGGTCTGTGTGTGTTAGAGTAGGTCTGTGTGTGTATGTAGGTCTTTGTGTGTGTGTGTGTGTATATAGGTCTCTGTGTGTGTAGGTCTGTGTGTGTATGTAGGTCTGTGTGTGTGTAGGTCTGTGTGTGTGTAGGTCTGTGTGTGGAGGTCTCTCTCAGTGTGTGTAGGTATGTGTGTGTTGGTCTCTCTGTGTGTGTGTAGGTCTGTGTGTGTGTAGGTCTGTGTGTGTTAGAGTAGGTCTGTGTGTGTATGTAGGTCTTTGTGTGTGTGTGTGTGTATGTAGGTCTCTGTGTGTGTAGGTCTGTGTGTGTATGTAGGTCTGTGTTTTTATAAAAAAAACCAACAAACAACAACAATAACACAGAACCAATTTTAAAACCTTGCTCTACTTCGTTCTAAAGATAAAAGATATTTTGTTACAGATTCACAATTATTAACATTATTATTTCCCTTCATGGAGACGACGATTTTAAAACAACACATGCAATGAAATTATAATACCATTATTGTTCTTTAATACATACACATTTACTGCTTGATTTATATAGATCCATCCATCTATCTATCTATCTATCTATCTATCTATCTATCTATCTATCTATCTATCTATCTATCTATCTATCTATCTATCTATCTATCTATCTATCTATCTATCTATCTATCTATCTATCTATCTATCTATCTATCTATCTATCTATCAATTTGACTATCTATTTATCTATCGATTTATCCATCTATCTAATATATCTCTACTATACAATCAATCTATCGATTCATCCATCTATCATGTTTACATATATTTTTTAATCTTTACGTCTGAGTGTGTGTATGTGTGTGTGAGTATGTGTGTGAATGTGTGTGTGTAAGTGTGTATACGGTGACATTGGCATCATAACCATTTCCACTAATACACGTATTTGAATCCAGCGAGACAATGTCCACTTTGTTCATTTTTCTATATCAAAACCAGTTTTGTGATTATTTAAACAAAATCATTATGCAATGTTTTTTGGACAAAATCCAATACACCGAATATAATAAACAAAATCATTTAATTAACCAGGTAACAAAAATTATCAGTTTTTTTTTTAGAAAAGATCAGATTCAGATCGATGTTGTCATGATCTTTCATCAATTTTCATATCAAGTTTCTATTATGATATGAACAAAGAAAGGTAAAAACTGCCGTGCTAATTTTTTTGTAAAAAAACAACAACAACACGCTACTGTGTCTATAACATTAACAGTTATATTTCAAGATGTTTTTTGATTTATATATATATATATATATATATATATATATATATATATATATATATATATCTTAATGTGTGATATGAAGTAGTGTTATGAGAAAAACATTGGAGGACAGGTCTATGTGGACAATGGCTGTGTCCGAAGTGAATGTAACTATTAGCGGTCAAGTTGGATGCTGGACGTTGGGGTGGAGATACATGGGAGGTGTTGGTCAGGTCATAAGGTTCAATGCTAGGTAAGTGGTCATTTATGTCGTGGGATAGACTTAAGGGAAAAATACTAATCTACATACTATATCACGAAGAAGTATCCAACTGACCAGCTAAAAGTATCCAAATGACCACGTGGAAGAATCCAACTGACCACCTAGAAGTATCCACCGGACAAACTTAAAGCCGAGGTTCTAAACCGGTAGTACGCGTATCCAAGGGTTACGGGGAAAATTATCCAGGGGTGCGCAACGATATATAATTTTCGTTTAAACCAATCAACAAGAAGGTTGTCAGTTTACTGCGTGACTTATATCTCAAACCACGGGCACATTTATACCCGATCTCCGTAACAGGTGTGCCCGCGGACTTTCACACTCTTTTGGGTACGGTCGCGAAATAGGTTGACAAGTGTCTGATGACATGCGCACAACTGACTAGTCTCTATCTAACCAGACATCCAAGTGTCTGATGACAGGCGAACAACTGACTAGTCTCTATCTAACCAGACATCCAAGTGTCTGATGACAGGCTAACAACTGACTAGTCTCTATCTAACCAGACATCCAAGTGTCTGATGACAGGCGAACAACTGACTAGTCTCTATCTAACCAGACATCCAAGTGTCTGATGACAGGCGAACAACTGACTAGTCTCTATCTAACCAGACATCCAAGTGTCTGATGACATGCGCACAACTGACTAGTCTCTATCTAACCAGACATCCAAGTGTCTGATGACATGCGCACAACTGACTAGTCTCTATCTAACCAGACATCCAAGTGTCTGATGACATGCGCACAACTGACTAGTCTCTATCTAACCAGACATCCAAGTGTCTGATGACATGCGCACAACTGACTAGTCTCTATCTAACCAGACATCCAAGTGTCTGATGACAGGCGAACAACTGACTAGTCTCTATCTAACCAGACATTAACTAACAGATGATGCCAATGATTATATAATACTGTTGTTATAGAAGCAGACCACGTGATTAAACTCTTCATTAACTTGCAAGATGGAAGTTAAAAACGACAGATAAACAAACTTCGCTAATTAATTGACTAAGAAATTGTTTTTCATGTGTTTTTTTTTTTCTAAAAATCAGATTCATTGTCTTCCCTCTTTGTCTTTATCTTTCTTTCTCCCTCTCTGGTCCGGTTTTCTCTTCCTCAGTGTCTTTCTATCTGCCTTCTTATCTAATTGACAGATGCCCAATGGCAGCCTAAGATGGCAAGCAATGATTATTGATTGCACAAGTTAATTTGTGTCAATTTGTGACTTGGGCTAGAGAAGGGTGGGAGTCGGGACGATTGGCCATCAGAACAGTTGTGGACTCTTGGACGTAGCAGCATTCATTGTATGTGTCCCCCCCCACCATGTCACTTCTAAAGTTGAACTAAGAGGTGTGACTATTTAGATGAAGCTAGACAGGCACTAGCCCCCCCCCCCACCCCACTTCAATATGTCAGGAGAAAATCATAGTCTTGTTTGAACAATTGATGGGCCAGACGAAAAACAGAATGCAGTATTGACTGTCGGAATATTTGCTCACGACCAGATTGAGTTATTCTTCATACTTCAAGACAAACACAAGTCGCATACTGAAAACATCAAAGCCAACACTGAGCACTATGTCTAGATATAACAATGGTGTAGTCAGGTCATCTGTTTAATACATAGGTCATTTCATGATAATGACAATGATACAAAATGATATATTAGCTAATTTATTTTCCCTCTGAAGGTTGCACAATATTTTTTAATCGGATCTTCAGATTGTGTATAGATTTAAGAGGGCGTTCAGAACGTAGGTTGTTAAGACTAAAGAAGGTGTTTAAACCTGAGACTTGAGATTGTGTTTAAACCTGAGACTTGAGATTGTGTTTAAACCTGAGACTTGAGAAGGTGTTTAAACCTGAGACTTGAGAAGGTGTTTAAACCTGAGACTTGAGAAGGTGTTTAAACCTGAGACTTGAGATTGTGTATAGAATTAAGATGGCGTATGGAATGTAAAGCGTTTGGACGAGAGGGTGTTTAGATTTGAAATGGTGTCCAGATGATATTGAGACTTGAAATGGTGTCCAGATGGTATTGAGACTTGAAATGGTGTCCAGATGGTATTGAGACTTGAAATGGTGTCCAGATGATATTGAGACTTAAAATGGTGTCCAGATGATATTGAGACTTAAAATGGTGTCCAGATGATATTGAGACTTAAAATGGTGTCCAGATGATATTGAGACTAGAAATGGTGTCCAGATGATATTTAGACTTAATTTGGTGGTTAGATAATCATTTCATGCAATGGTTCCCTCTCTATTTAAGCCATGACAACATTTTATAACTGGGCATAATAACTGTCATCTTTAATTTCATATTTATACAAAGTCACTTCACTGATGACCCCATGTTTCTAATACAATATTAAACCAAGTTTTATAAGTCTCTCTCTCTTTTACCATCTTTCTCCTTTTCCTACCCCCCCCCCCATTTCTTCCCTTCGTTAACGTATTTTCTCTCACCCCTTAACCCCTCCCCCTGTATATTATACTATTTATTTAGTCCCCCCCCCCACTGGACTTACATTGACTGATATTTTAATATCCACTTTGTCTTCATTTAACATTTTACTTTGAGTGTCTCACATGACAAGGTCGCAAGAACACGTTTCAAGGTCATGAGATTATAAAGTGGCGATCAATATAATTTCAGCACCAGCCTATTTATTATTCTGTGAGTAACTGTGAGTAAAGTAGTTCATTTAACCACTCACACCAAACAGCTCACTCAGTCAGTCTCTAGACAGTCTCCCCAAATAATGGAATGTCCTGTAACAGCTAGATAGAGCCAAATATTGGAATGTCCTGTAACAGCTAGATAGAACTAAATATTGGAATGTCCTGTAACAGCTAGATAGAACCAAATATTGGAATGTCCTGTAACAGCTAGATAGATCCAAATATTGGAATGTCCTACTAACAATATAAATGAAACCAATATCAAAAAGTCATATAACATATCAAAAGAACCCT
This sequence comes from Bulinus truncatus, assembly GCA_021962125.1. Taxonomy (NCBI): domain Eukaryota; kingdom Metazoa; phylum Mollusca; class Gastropoda; family Planorbidae; genus Bulinus; species Bulinus truncatus. The sequence goes on from JAGDYQ010000122.1 coordinate 280,779, forward strand.
ATAATGGAATCTCCTGTCACTTCTTAAAAAACCCGTTTTCGAAATGTCCTATAATATTTGAATTTTAACTAATATTAGAATGTTCTATAACATCTTAATAAAATACCACATTTTTGGAATGTTCCTATAACATCTAAATGGAACAAAAAATTAAAATGTTCTATACAATCTTAATAGAACCCAGTAATGAAAAGTCCTAAAACTATAAGAAGATCTATTAAAACTCCAGTAATCTCCCCATCATGGCTCGCCACTTGTTCATATTTTGTCAACAAAGCTGCACCAGACAGAGATTTTTGGAAATATTAAATAGAATTTTTTTTTATAATTTTTTTCTTACCTACCCCCGAAAAAAATTTAACTTTTTTAAGTGTACCGAAATAACAAATTCACAGTTAATTTTTTCCTTTTTTCTAAAAACAAATTGGACGTTTGTTTGAAACACACTCATTAACATTTGTGCAAAGTTATTTTATGATATCTACAATAGATTTTAAAAATTGGTTCTTTGAAAATATGTCTTAAAATTACACTTTTTCACCCCAAAAAGTCACATAATACATTTTTAAATAAATTTTTTAATATTTTTTTTTATTTCTTTGTTCATAAATTGGTCTGCATGTGCCAAAAATGACTAGTTTAGCTTAAAAAATAAAAAAAAAATAGAAATAAAAACAACTTGCAGAAACCTTGCATGGGTCATAGATCACCTTAAAATAATAAAATAAAAAAATAAATAATTGAAAACCATGATGTCACGAAGTGATTATGATTGAGTTTAACTAGCAACGATATAAGTTGATTACCTACATCATTCTAACTTGGATTTTTCGGGACAACAAAATAGAAAAAAAAAATCAAATCTCAGTCTTACACACACTATATACATCTATTGAATGAGCATAGGTCTTTAAATAGATCATCTACCAATGACTAATTTAATAGTGGCTGGATAGAGAAGTCAATGGTGAACTCGACTCGCATGTATGAGGTACCGGTTTCTATTTAATCAGATGCCATCTAATCTAATGTAATCTAATCTATCAATCGAGTCTATCCATCTAATCTATCTATTTTATTGACGATTTGCATTCTGTATAATTTTAAACTGTGTGGTCTTACCTTGCACACAATGTCATAAAAGTGATGAAAGTCAATAATTTCTGAGGCCACTGTGAAAGGTATGACAACGAGACAGGTCAATAGGTCTGTGACTGCCAGACTCAATATAAATATTGTTGATGTCCCCTTCTCTCGCTTCTTGAAGTAAATGAAAAAGGCCATGGCGTTACCTGAGTAAAATAAGAAAAGAATTTCATGTATCTCAATCAATTTATCGATCCATCGATCTTTCTATCATATCCTTTTTTAATTCACATGTTTATAAATAAATCAATCTATCAATCCAGTGGTCTTTAAATAAATCTATCAATCCACATGTCTATAAATAAATAAATCTATCAATCCACATGTCTTTAAATAAATCTATCAATCCACATGTCTATAAATAAATCAATCTATCAATCCACTTGTCTATAAATAAATCTATCAATCCACATGTCTATAAATAAATCAATCTATCAATCCACTTGTCTATAAATAAATCTATCAATCCACTTGTCTATAAATAAATCAATCTATCAATCCACTTGTCTATAAATAAATCAATCTATCAATCCTCATGTCTATAAATAAATCAATCTTCAATCCACCCTCCCATTGTATTTACATGAGGTAAAAACTAACTAAATACAAATTAAAAATATATTATAATTTAAATTTTAGAATCAAAAGAGGAGAATGAATCTTTTTTTTGTTTAGATATATCAAGTTGAGTCGCCCATCAAGTTGAGTCGTCCATCAAGTTCAGTCGCCCATCAAGTTTAGTCGTCCATCAAGTTTAGTCGTCCATCAAGTTGAGTCGCCCATCAAGTTGAGTCGTCCATCAAGTTGAGTCGCCCATCAAGTTGAGTCGTCCATCAAGTTGAGTCGCCCATCAAGTTGAGTCGTTCATCAAGTTGAGTCGTCCATCAAGATGAGTCGTCCATCACGTTGAGTCGTCCATCAAGTTGAGTCGCCCATCATTTTAATTTATGAAGAGCGAAATTCGCAAACAAGATATGTTGGTACTTCTGACATTCTGTTTTACTGAACGCTTAATTTTTTTAAATATTTTTTTTCACACCTTAGCTTTTGAGATGGTTGCATTCTCTTAATGTAGTGAAACTTTTGTTCCTTGATCTAAAATATTCCATTATTATTAAGACAATAGTGTTATTTTCGTATTGTTTAGAAATTGCGTTTTTTCCCCTCTTAAGTTCTGGTGTTTTAATGTTTTTTTTGAGAGGCCCTGAGCAAAATCGACCCTAATTTCCACCGCTAACTTCAAACAAGAAAACGACAAGAAGACTGAATAATTCTTTGCATATTCTGGAAACAGGCATATTACAAAGACCTTATACATTTTACAGGTGATACATTTTCTGACTTTGTTTGAACATTTTGGGCAATTTACAATTAACATTAATGCTAATCCGACCCAGGCTCTATCGTATTTTGAAATAATTGTGTTCTTGTGTTCTTGAAATAATTCTGTTCTCGTGTTCTTGAAAAAATTGTGTTCTCGTTTTCTTGACATAATTGTGTTCTCGTGTTCTTGAAATAATTGTGTTCTCGTGTTCTTGAGATATTTGTGTTTTCGTGTTCTTGAAATATCTGTGTTCTCGTGTTCTTGAAATAATTGTGTTCTCGTGTTCTTGAAATAATTGTGTTCTCGTGTTCTTGAGATAACTGTGTTCCTGTTTTTAAGAAAGTTGTTTTTATTTCTTTTCATTTTTTTTTGTTTTGAAAGAATTAAATTTTTATTTTTTCTGTACACTTTAAATAATTTGAAACTTTTCCAAATTATAAACATTACTAAAAAGTATTTCGGTTCACAATTATTCAAGATGTAAATTCATGGACTCGAAATCATTAAAGTTACATGAATGCTAAATTCTATACTTCTCACTGAATTAAAATGTCCAAAAGTGAGTTTCAAGATTTAAAGACACACACAGACACAGAGAGAAACTAAAAGTTTATACAAAACTAGAAATTAAGCCCGGCGTTGCCCGGGAAATCTAGGTGTAATGTTAAACCCCTTCCTAATCAATTTAATTAATTTAATTTGGCGCTGATTTATGCCACCTTCCTAATGTGCAGAAATGACCTACGTTTCATACGTCAAAAGATGTGGCTGCCATAACCAACAAACCATCATCAAAGAGTAATACAGCGAGGGAACAATAACCTCCAGTACACAATGTTAACAACCTATAATAACTGAGCATGATTATCAAATGCGCAGCCGATTAACGTGAAATCAAGTGCAGAGTTGTTGTTTGTCCCCGTTTTGTCTGTCTGTCTGTCTGTCCGTCATCACCCTAGATCTCAACAACCATAAGTCCTAGACCCATGATGTATATATCATTTTGTAGGTCTTGGCCTGCCATGTGTACATCAAAAGACCATTTTGCGATCTGACCTCTGAGGGCCGAAAAAGGGGGTTTATTAAGTACCGTTTTTACTATATAAGCTATATTAACAAAGGAGCGCACTAGATCTAAGCAACCATAAGACCAAGACCCATGATGTATATATCATTTTGTAGGTCTTGGCCTGCCATGTGTACATCAAAAGACCATTTTGCGATCTGACCTCTCAGGGCCGGTCTTCAGGGTTTCTTAGGGTACTATATATGGCTTATATATTATATATAGTTTATAAGCTAAACAAAGGGGCGTAATCATTATTTATTTTTGTAACAGTTATTAAACATGACTTACTTCCCACGTTATTTATACATGAAAATGCTCTAAAACGTCATGTTTTTACAGGCTTAATTTTTGCTAGTTTTTATTTGACGTCTATTTATAGTTAAAATCAAAACAAAGCATTAAAAAATGCACTGAAAAGTAAAAAAAATAACTATTTTACTATGTCATTTTGCAGCGCGAAGGCACTCATCGGGAAATGACGTCATAGAGGATTTTTTTTATTTATAGCGACGGTTTTTTATTTATAGCGACGGCGCTCCCATTCTGCAAATGACGTCATAGGTCGTAGGTTAATTTACGAATGACCTAGTCTGATTAAAATGCTATCTGTTGTAATAAAAACTAAAATAATTGGAATGATATTAGATATTATTAATAAAAACTAAAATAATTGGAATGATATTAGATATTATTATTATTATTATTAAATATTTAGGACTTATACATTTCAAAATAAAAAACCACAGAAACAATTTAAGACTGTAGATTTTTAAGAAAGAAAAATCGAGTCGAAGACGCCATTTTTTTAAATTATGTTTTCGCGATCTCGCTGGTCATGTGATTATTTTATCAAATACTATTGTTTCTGGAGGTCGTTTATTTATAGAACGGATTCCCCACACGGACGGACGGAAGCGACTTAGCTGCTTTATAAGTTAGATGTTTTAACATTGTTTTTTTTTTCTCTTGAGATAACTGTGTTCCCTTGTTATTGAGATAGATGTATTCTATCCTCCTTGATGCTGTCGTGTTCCCCTACAATACATTTGTAAAATTGCTACCCGTGCAGGTAGCAGTGATCTCGTTCTGTCCAACATGATGTCCGTCAGTATTTGCCGAGTGGGCGGTGACCAATCAACGCTGGAAGTGGTCAGCTGGCCACATTAGTGGCTTCAATTCACAGCTCGTTGAACTAATTGGACTGGTCACTTAGCTTCTAGTTAAGTGATTTCAACTATTTTCACAGACGGCCTTCATTTGGTCATTTTTAGTTATTTTTTGATCACCTGGTTGTCCATATATCCATCTGTCTGGACATCAATTCATATATTGATTTCTGTATTGTCCTATTTTAGTGTAAAACTTTTGCTTTGTCCACTTTTTTTTTTACCAGAGTCGAATCTCTAAAGATATTCGCCAAAATATATTTGTATACATGTCCAGATATTAGTTTAGAATAATGTTAAAACAATATTGTTATGCTATTGTATATTATTTTATACATACACTGGTAGATGATAAAGACGATCTGGTTTGCAGTTATTATTCAAAACATTACCAACGCTAATACACATTCAGTAAAATAGAAAGTTATTTAATGTGAATTGAGACTTGAACCATACAAAACACACATTTTATATACATCAAGTTCTCTACACAACCATTCTATTACTTGCTCAGATTTTGTTTAGAGGTTCATGTAAAAATGAGATTTGTATCTCTTATATCTTATAAACCACTAATGTAAAGTTCATGTAAAGATAAGATGTTTATCACTTAGGTTCCATTAACAAATATGAGACTGTGTACTATGAGACTGTGTACTATGAGACTGTGTACTATGAGGCTGTATACTATGAGACTGTGTACTATGAGACTGTGTACTATGAGACTGTGTACTATGAGACTGTGTACTTCGATGGCAGTGAAGGCAAATACTGTAGACGTCACTTTTGTTATAGTTTTATATTCACTCACGTGATAATTGGTGTTATATATTTCAATTGATTTTCTTTGAGTTAATGAAAGTGACTTTATGTATTATGATAATATAGACCATTCGCCATCACTGACTATGTATTATGATAATATAGACCATTCGCCGTCACTGACTGTATGTATTATGATAATATAGACCATTCGCCATCACTGACTGTATGTATTATGATAATATAGACCATTCGCCATCACTGACTGTATATATTATGACAATATAGACCATTCGCCATCACTGACTGTATGTATTATGATAATATAGACCATTCGCCAACACTGACTGTATGTATTATGATAATATAGACCATTCGCCATCACTGACTGTATGTATCATGATAATATAGACCATTCGCCATCACTGACTGTGTGTATTATGATAATATAGACCATTCACCATCACTGACTGTGTGTATTATGATAATATAGACCATTCGCCATCACTGACTGTATGTATTATGATAATATAGACCATTCGCCATCACTGACTGTATGTATTATGATAATATAGACCATTCGCCATCACTGACAACATTTAACTTTAAAAGTTTAAAGAGTCATTTTATTTTCTTCTTTTCTGATCTCATGCCCGCGGCCATCATGAATCTAACTCTCTATGACACACGTATCACCGGCCAGTCTCTATGACACACGTATCACCGGCCAGTCTCTATGACACACGTATCTCCGGCCAGTCTCTATGACACACGTATCACCGGCCAGTCTCTATGACAAACGTATCACCGGCCAGTCTCTATGACACGCGTATCACCGGCCAGTCTCTATGACACGCATATCACCGGCCAGTCTCTATGACACACGTATCACCGGCCAGTCTCTATGACACACGGATCACCGGCCAGTCTCTATGACACGCGTATCACCGGCCCGTCTCTATGACACGCGTATCACCGGCCAGTCTCTATGACACACGTATCTCCGGCCAGTCTCTATGACACACGTATCACCGGCCAGTCTCTATGACAAACGTATCACCGGCCAGTCTCTATGACACGCGTATCACCGGCCAGTCTCTATGACACGCATATCACCGGCCCGTCTCTATGACACGCGTATCACCGGCCAGTCTCTATGACACACGTATCTCCGGCCAGTCTCTATGACACACGTATCACCGGCCAGTCTCTATGACAAACGTATCACCGGCCAGTCTCTATGACACGCGTATCACCGGCCAGTCTCTATGACACGCATATCACCGGCCCGTCTCTATGACACGCGTATCACCGGCCAGTCTCTATGACACACGTATCACCGGCCAGTCTCTATGACACGCGTATCACCGGCCAGTCTCTATGACACGCGTATCACCGGCCAGTCAGTATCCGTTTAACTTTATCTCTGTACACATAAATAATTAATTTTAACGATCAAACGATTTTAGTTTTCTTATTTTAAATACTACATTAAAGTTTTTGTTAACAAATCTGACTCATATAAATACTAAACATTGAATTAAATTCCAGAATATGAAAAATGCAAGGAAAATATGGAAAGTTTTAAATTTTAATTGAAGAATAAACACTTTTCTAAGACAAAAGCCAAGATCATTGGATTAAAACAAAGTTTACATTCATTCACTATATACAGTGTCTCGTCTATCTGCATCGTCTTATATCGAGACAGCTGGGTGCTCTCATAAATAACATGTTTTGTTACACGCTGTTTTGTATGTCAATCGAACTGAATTTTGTATTTGTTTGTTTTGTCCCCAATGATGACCTTTCATGTTCGAGATTGTGATGACCCAGGGTCTAACATTTCACAACTTGCTCAAGACTGCCCCTTGCTTCAGGCCAATAAGACAGTTCAGTTAACTCGTCTGCTATTTCATCTATCAAGAAATTTTACAGAATCTTTGAATATTGAATGTTGTGATTAATTTTTGTGTGTAAATAAACAATGTACTGTTATGCCCTTTGAAGATTACTTTGTTTTGATGAAGCGATTATGATTGCTTCAAATAACATTTTAAAACAAAATTGTATTTGCATGGTAGAAAATTTTGAATTATAAAATCAAGTAAAATGGAACGTCGCTAGGAAAATAATCTATCATCTATCTATCTATCTATCTATCTATCTATCTATCTATCTATCTATCTATCTATCTATCTATCTATCTATCTATCTATCTATCTATCTATCTATCTATCTATCTATCTATCTATCTATCTATCTATCTATTCTATCTATCCTATCTATCTGCATGTCTGTCTATCATTTTTCTTTCCTTCTAATTATTTCTTCTAGTCTGCCCTTCATTTCTTTAGTCTATTCCTATACTTGTCTAGCGTCGTTTACATTATAAACATTTTTCCTATAGTAATAATAAGTAATTTTAATGACTAAACTAATAATAAGTTCTTTTAATGACTGAACTAATAATTGTAAAATAATAAATTTACAAGGTAAGTTCTAGAATAGTTCATTAAAAACGATAGTCGGAATAATGGAATCATAAGTGATGTAATAAAATTTACCCGATTTGTTAGAAAATGGGACAGGCTATCACATTTCCTTACCATGCCGGGACATCTCCTTAACAATACGGGACGCCAGGATAAAGGGTGTCATTTTGGGACGTTTCACAGGAAAACTGGGACGTCTGGTCACCGCATTTAAACTTACCCACAGTTCCAAACACACAGAAGAAACTGAGCACAATAACCACAACAATCTGTTCAGGAGTCATTTGTCGGCTGCCAGTGAGAGCGACATCTTCTGGTTTGAATGTCTCGTTCAGTAGCATAGTGACCAGCGTCTCTCTGTGGACATACACAAGTACATACGATAATTATATATATATATATATATATATATATATATATATATATATATATTTATATTTATTTATAAACAATTAGATATAGACATCTTATCAATACTACCATATGGTTCGGTTCGTCATATCAGCATGCGGCTAGCGAGATGGACTATGTCCACCTCTGGTATAAATTAACATTCTATACACACACACACACACAAAATCATGATGTCACCAACAGTTAAGCCAGGTGCGGTATATCTAGACCAACTGCCCCCCCCCATATAAAAATGTCCATTCTAGACCAGTGCTTGTCAACCAGTGCTCTGAGAAATAGTAAAACATGTAAATAAAAATGTTACACATGTAAGGTGGCCCAACCGGTCTGCATTGTACAAGGACTTCATAAAGTTTGATAGCCACTGGTTTTGACTGTACAATGACTTCATAAAGGTTAAGAGCCACTGGTCTAGGCTGTACAGACGTTAACTATTTGAAATGTCACCGTCCACATGATTATTGAAATACTCAGTGTTGAGAAGCTGGTTCAATACATATAGCAAATATTGTCCATAATATGTACACAAAGAAAGAATGTTTACACAAATGATATGAATGATTATCATTCAATCAATCAACATGACCGTGCAGTTCAGAATTATTGCTTTTGAAGTATCTTAATTTGATATCGATCAGTCTTTAATTGGCAATAAGTTGTGTACATTAGAGATCAAAGGATTGTTTAATAGCTGAACACCAGATCAAAGAAATCAAAGAGACGGTTGTTTTACTAATGAAGGAAAAAAAGATCAAATAATGGGCATTTAGTTTTGTTGGATGATCTTCACTGACATTTAGTTTTGTTGGATGGTCTTCACTGACATTTAGTTTTGTTGGATGATCTTCACAGACATTTAGTTTTGTTGGATGATCTTCACAGACATTTAGTTTTGTTGGATGATCTTCACTGACATTTAGTTTTGTTGGATGGTCTTCACTGACATTTATTATTAGTTTTATTGGATGGTCTTCACTGGCATTTAGTTTTGTTGGATGGTCTTCACTGACATTTAGTTTTGTTGGATGATCTTCACAGACAATTAGTTTTGTTGGATGATCTTCACTGACATTTAGTTTTGTTGGATGGTCTTCACTGACATTTATTATTAGTTTTGTTGAATGGTCTTCACTGACATTTAGTTTTGTTGGATGGTCTTCACTGACATTTAGTTTTGTTGGATGGTCTTCACTGACATTTAGTTTTGTTGGATGGTCTTCACTGACATTTATTATTAGTTTTGTTGAATGGTCTTCACTGACATTTAGTTTTGTTGGATGGTCTTCACTGACATTTAGTTTTGTTGGATGGTCTTCACTGACATTTAGTTTTGTTGGATGATCTGCACTGACATTTAGTTTTGTTGGATGATCTTCACAGACATTTAGTTTTGTTGGATGATCTTCACTGACATTTAGTTTTAATGGATGGTCATCACTGACATTTATTGATAGTTTTGTTGGATGGTTTTCACTGACATTTTGTTTTGTTGGATGGTCTTCACTGACATTTAGTTTTAATGGATGGTCTTCACTGACGTTTATTGTTAGTTTTGTTGGATGGTCTTCACTGACATTAATTGTTAGTATTGTTGGATGGTCTTCACTGAAATTAATTGTTAGTTTTGTTGGATGGTCTTCACTGACATTTAGTTTTGTTGGATGGTTTTCATTGACATTTATTGTTAGTATTGTTGGTTGGTCTTCACTGACATTTAGTTTTAATGGATGGTCATCACTGACATTTATTGATAGTTTTGTTAGATGGTCTTCACTGACATTAATTGTTAGTTTTGTTGCATGGTCTTCAATGACATTAATTGTTTGTTTTGTTGGATGGTCTTCACTGGCATTTAGTTTTGTTAGATGGTCTTCACAGACATTTAGTTTTGTTGGATAGTCTTCACTGACATTTAGTTTTGTTAGATGGTCTTCACTGACATTTAGTTTTGTTGGATGGTCTTCACTGACATTTAGTTTTGTTAGATGGTCTTCATTGACATTTAGTTATGTTAGATGGTCTTCACTGACATTTAGTTTTAATGGATGGTCATCACTGGCGTTTATTGTTAGTTTTGTTGGCTGGCCTTCACTGATATTAATTGTTAGTTTTGTTGGATGGTCTTCACTGACATTAATTGTTAGTTTTGTTGGCTGGTCTTCAATGACATTAACTGTTAGTTTTGTTGGATGGTCTTCACTGGCATTTAGTTTTGTTAGATGGTCTTCACAGACATTTAGTTTTGTTGGATGGTCTTCACTGACATTTAGTTTTGTTGGATGATCTTCACAGACATTTAGTTTTGTTGGATGATCTTCACAGACATTTAGTTTTGTTGGATGATCTTCACTGACATTTAGTTTTGTTGGATGGTCTTCACTGACATTTATTATTAGTTTTATTGGATGGTCTTCACTGGCATTTAGTTTTGTTGGATGGTCTTCACTGACATTTAGTTTTGTTGGATGATCTTCACAGACAATTAGTTTTGTTGGATGATCTTCACTGACATTTAGTTTTGTTGGATGGTCTTCACTGACATTTATTATTAGTTTTGTTGAATGGTCTTCACTGACATTTAGTTTTGTTGGATGGTCTTCACTGACATTTAGTTTTGTTGGATGGTCTTCACTGACATTTAGTTTTGTTGGATGGTCTTCACTGACATTTATTATTAGTTTTGTTGAATGGTCTTCACTGACATTTAGTTTTGTTGGATGGTCTTCACTGACATTTAGTTTTGTTGGATGGTCTTCACTGACATTTAGTTTTGTTGGATGATCTGCACTGACATTTAGTTTTGTTGGATGATCTTCACAGACATTTAGTTTTGTTGGATGATCTTCACTGACATTTAGTTTTAATGGATGGTCATCACTGACATTTATTGATAGTTTTGTTGGATGGTTTTCACTGACATTTTGTTTTGTTGGATTGTCTTCACTGACATTTAGTTTTAATGGATGGTCTTCACTGACGTTTATTGTTAGTTTTGTTGGATGGTCTTCACTGACATTAATTGTTAGTATTGTTGGATGGTCTTCACTGACATTAATTGTTAGTTTTGTTGGATGGTCTTCACTGACATTTAGTTTTGTTAGATGGTTTTCATTGACATTTATTGTTAGTATTGTTGGTTGGTCTTCACTGACATTTAGTTTTAATGGATGGTCATCACTGACATTTATTGATAGTTTTGTTGGATGGTCTTCACTGACATTAATTGTTAGTTTTGTTGCATGGTCTTCAATGACATTAATTGTTTGTTTTGTTGGATGGTCTTCACTGGCATTTAGTTTTGTTAGATGGTCTTCACAGACATTTAGTTTTGTTGGATAGTCTTCACTGACATTTAGTTTTGTTAGATGGTCTTCACTGACATTTAGTTTTGTTGGATGGTCTTCACTGACATTTAGTTTTGTTAGATGGTCTTCATTGACATTTAGTTATGTTAGATGGTCTTCACTGACATTTAGTTTTAATGGATGGTCATCACTGGCGTTTATTGTTAGTTTTGTTGGCTGGCCTTCACTGATATTAATTGTTAGTTTTGTTGGATGGTCTTCACTGACATTAATTGTTAGTTTTGTTGGCTGGTCTTCAATGACATTAATTGTTAGTTTTGTTGCATGGTCTTCACTGGCATTTAGTTTTGTTAGATGGTCTTCACAGACATTTAGTTTTGTTGGATGGTCTTCACTGACATTTAGTTTTGTTAGATGGTCTTCACTGATATTTAGTTTTGTTAGATTGTCTTCACTGACATTTAGTTTTGTTGGATCGTCTTCATTGACATTTATTGTTAGTATTGTTGGTTGGTCTTCACTGACATTTAGTTTTAATGGATGGTCATCACTGACATTTATCGTTAGTTTTGTTGGATGGTCTTCACTGACATTTAGTTTTCTTGGATGGTCTTCACTGACATTTAGGTTTAATGGATGGTCATAACTGACGTTTATTGTTAGTTTTGTTGGATGGTCTTCACTGACATTAATTGTTAGTTTTGTTGGATGATCTTCAATGACATTAATTGTTAGTTTTGTTGGATTGTCTTCACTGGCATTTAGTTTTGTTGGATGGTCTTCACTGGCATTTAGTTTTGTTGGATTGTCTTCACTGACATTTAGTTTTGTTGGATGGTCTTCACTGACATTTAGTTTTGTTGGATGGTCTTCACTGACATTTAGTTTTGTTGGATGGTCTTCATTGACATTTAGTTTTGTTGGATGATCTTCACAGACATTTAGTTTTGTTGGATGGTCTTCACTGACATTTAGTTTTGTTGGATGGTCTTCACAGACATTTAGTTTTGTTGGATGGTCTTCACTGACATTTATTGTTAGTTTTGTTGGATGGTCTTCACTGACATTTATTATTAGTTTTGTTGGATGGTCTTCACTGACATTTAGTTTTGTTGGATGGTCTTCACTGACATTTAGTTTTGTTGGATGGTCTTCACTGACATTTAGTTTTGTTGGATGGTCTTCACTGACATTTAGTTTTGTTGGATGGTCTTCACTGACATTTAGTTTGTTGGATGGTTTTCACTGACATTTTGTTTTGTTGGATGGTCTTCACTGACATTTAGTTTTGTTGGATGGTCTTCACAGACATTTAGTTTTGTTAGATGGTCTTCACAGACATTTAGTTTTGTTGGATGGTCTTCACTGACATTTAGTTTTGTTGGATGGTCTTGACTGACATTTAGTTTTGTTGGATGGTCTTCCCTGACATTTATTGTTAGTATTGTTGGTTGGTCTTCACTGACATTTAGTTTTAATGGATGGTCATCACTGACATTTATTGTTAGTTTTGTTGGATGGTCTTCACTGACATTTAGTTTTGTTGGATGGTCTTCACTGACATTTAGTTTTAATGGAAGGTCATAACTGACGTTTATTGTTAGTTTTGTTGGATGGTCTTCACTGACATTAATTGTTAGTTTTGTTGGATGGTCTTCAATGACATTAATTGTTAGTTTTGTTGGATGGTCTTCACTGGCATTTAGTTTTGTTGGATGATCTACACTGACATTTAGTTTTGTTGGATTGTCTTCACTGACATTTAGTTTTGTTGGATGGTCTTCACTGACATTTAGTTTTGTTGGATGGTCTTCACTGACATTTAGTTTTGTTGGATGGTATTCACAGACATTTAGTTTTGTTGGATGATCTTCACAGACATTTAGTTTTGTTGGATGGTCTTCACTGACATTTAGTTTTGTTGGATGGTCTTCACAGACATTTAGTTTTGTTGGATGGTCTTCACTGACATTTATTGTTAGTTTTGTTGGATGGTCTTCACTGACATTTAGTTTTGTTGGATGGTCTTCACTGACATTTAGTTTTGTTGGATGGTCTTCACTGACATTTAGTATTGTTGGATGGTCTTCACTGACATTAATTGTTAGTTTTGTTGGATGGTCTTCAATGACATTTAGTCTTGTTGGATGATCTTCACTGACATTTAGTTTTGTTGGATGGTTTTCAATGACATTTATTGTTAGTATTGTTGGTTGGTCTTCACTGACATTTAGTTTTAATGGATGGTCATCACTGACATTTATTGATAGTTTTGTTGGATGGTCTTCACTGACATTAATTGTTAGTTTTGTTGCATGGTCTTCAATGACATTAATTGTTTGTTTTGTTGGATGGTCTTCACTGGCATTTAGTTTTGTTAGATGGTCTTCACAGACATTTAGTTTTGTTGGATAGTCTTCACTGACATTTAGTTTTGTTAGATGGTCTTCACTAACATTTAGTTTTGTTGGATGGTCTTCACTGACATTTAGTTTTGTTAGATGGTCTTCATTGACATTTAGTTTTGTTAGATGGTCTTCACTGACATTTAGTTTTAATGGATGGTCATCACTGGCGTTTATTGTTAGTTTTGTTGGCTGGTCTTCACTGATATTAATTGTTAGTTTTGTTGGATGGTCTTCACTGACATTAATTGTTAGTTTTGTTGGCTGGTCTTCAATGACATTAATTGTTAGTTTTGTTGCATGGTCTTCACTGGCATTTAGTTTTGTTAGATGGTCTTCACAGACATTTAGTTTTGTTGGATGGTCTTCACTGACATTTAGTTTTGTTAGATGGTCTTCACTGACATTTAGTTTTGTTAGATGGTCTTCACTGACATTTAGTTTTGTTGGATGGTCTTCACTGACATTTAGTTTTGTTGGATGGTCTTCATTGACATTTATTGTTAGTAATGTTGGTTGGTCTTCACTGACATTTAGTTTTAATGGATGGTCATCACTGACATTTATTGTTAGTTTTGTTGGATGGTCTTCACTGACATTTAGTTTTGTTGGATGGTCTTCACTTACATTTAGGTTTAATGGATGGTCATAACTGACGTTTATTGTTAGTTTTGTTGGATGGTCTTCACTGACATTAATTGTTAGTTTTGTTGGATGGTCTTCAATGACATTAATTGTTAGTTTTGTTGGATGGTCTTCACTGGCATTTAGTTTTGTTGGATGGTCTTCACTGGCATTTAGTTTTGTTGGATTGTCTTCACTGACATTTAGTTTTGTTGGATGGTCTTCACTGACATTTAGTTTTGTTGGATGGTCTTCACTGACATTTAGTTTTGTTGGATGGTCTTCATTGACATTTAGTTTTGTTGGATGATCTTCACAGACATTTAGTTTTGTTGGATGGTCTTCACTGACATTTAGTTTTGTTGGATGGTCTTCACAGACATTTAGTTTTGTTGGATGGTCTTCACTGACATTTATTGTTAGTTTTGTTGGATGGTCTTCACTGACATTTATTATTAGTTTTGTTGGATGGTCTTCACTGACATTTAGTTTTGTTGGATGGTCTTCACTGACATTTAGTTTTGTTGGATGGTCTTCACTGACATTTAGTCTTGTTGGATGGTCTTCACTGACATTTAGTTTTGTTGGATGGTCTTCACTGACATTTAGTTTTGTTAGATGGTCTTCACAGACATTTAGTTTTGTTGGATGGTCTTCACTGACATTTAGTTTTGTTGGATGGTCTTCCCTGACATTTATTGTTAGTATTGTTGGTTGGTCTTCACTGACATTTAGTTTTAATGGATGGTCATCACTGACATTTATTGTTAGTTTTGTTGGATGGTCTTCACTGACATTTAGTTTTGTTGGATGGTCTTCACTGACATTTAGTTTTAATGGATGGTCATAACTGACGTTTATTGTTAGTTTTGTTGGATGGTCTTCACTGACATTAATTGTTAGTTTTGTTGGATGGTCTTCAATGACATTAATTGTTAGTTTTGTTGGATGGTCTTCACTGGCATTTAGTTTTGTTGGATGATCTACACTGACATTTAGTTTTGTTGGATTGTCTTCACTGACATTTAGTTTTGTTGGATGGTCTTCACTGACATTTAGTTTTGTTGGATGGTCTTCACTGACATTTAGTTTTGTTGGATGGTATTCACAGACATTTAGTTTTGTTGGATGATCTTCACAGACATTTAGTTTTGTTGGATGGTCTTCACTGACATTTAGTTTTGTTGGATGGTCTTCACAGACATTTAGTTTTGTTGGATGGTCTTCACTGACATTTATTGTTAGTTTTGTTGGATGGTCTTCACTGACATTTAGTTTTGTTGGATGGTCTTCACTGACATTTAGTTTTGTTGGATGGTCTTCACTGACATTTAGTCTTGTTGGATGGTCTTCACTGACATTTAGTTTTGTTGGATGGTCTTCACTGACATTTAGTTTTGTTGGATGGTCTTCACTGACATTTAGTTTTGTTGGATGGTCTTCACTGACATTTAGTTTTGTTGGATGGTCTTCACAGACATTTAGTTTTGTTGGATGGTCTTCCCAGACGTTTAGTTTTGTTCGATGGTCTTCACTGACATTTAGTTTTGTTGGATGGTCTTGACTGACATTTAGTTTTGATGGATGGTCTTCACTGACATCAATCGAAAAAAAAGACAAACTTAAATAAACACAAATAAACATCACACCAACAAAAGCAAGTATGTATCAATTTCCTTGAATGTACACAAAGTCTCTCTTCTCTTTATACTGGTTGTTTAAGTACTACGTGGGCTCAATTTTGAGAGAAAGGTTTACATTGTATTGTCTTGATTCTAGCTATAATACAACTGTAGTAAAACAATAACAAACCAACCAACAAACAACAACTTGTTGAAAACTCACAAAACACTAAAAACACAATCAAACAATAAGTAAAAAAACATAAGAAAAACTTTACATTTTGTTTTCTTTCAGTGCTAAGTTTATTTCTGTACAACCCCTGCCATCAATCAGTCTCCTCGCCTCTCCCGCCTCCCCGAGATCAGGCATCCCCGAGGTCAGGCATACCATAGGATGGGAAACGCTGATTGAGCAGTTGTATTATAGTCTATGACGTAACACTGAGCTGATTGGTCGAACTTTTAGACACGTGAGTGACTGACTTTATGGATAGCATACATTATTCACAGAAGCCCTGGAATTTATCTTCGACATTCGTATCCAGCAAGAAATGTACTCCTGCTACCAAAAATGTAACTCAGTGTGTGACTAATTAGACCACACATACATGACATCTGATGACATTTTCTGTTATACTGGAAAAATGTATCTGAGAGAGGGGGCCCAAGGGGTAAATCAACGTTGAAGGGCTCTCATCACTGTTATGTTTTGTGATCAAATATTTAAATACGTATTTAAAATACATTATTTGGATTGATGTAAACGTCATGATACTGTATTGATATAAACGTCATGATACTGTATTGATGTAAACGTCATGCTACTGTATTGATGTAAACGTCATGATACTGTATTGATGTAAACGTCATGCTACTGTATTGATGTAAATTATGTAAACGTCATGCCACTGTATTGATGTAAACGTCATGCTACTGTATTGATGTAAACGTCATGATAGTGTATTGATGTAAACGTCATGATAGTGTATTGATGTAACCGTCATGCTACTGTCATACAACTAATTACCGAGACGGTACTAATAGAATAATACATAATGTGGAGTAGAAATTGTTCCATACGAATAACACGAGATTACTTGTCTGCAGAGCCGTAGCTAGCTATTATATTGGCGTCCTTTGTGTGTTATAGTTTGGCGCCACCAACCCCCGAATGTGCGAAGATGTTAACAATGAAACATTTTAACTACACTTTTCAGGTTTTATTTGAGTGTAAGCTATTTTTCCCTCTGACGGGAGTGGCCTCTTTGTCTTTCTCTAAGAATAAGTCTGAAGCATCCATCTTTTATCATTGTCTTCAGCCCTTAATATGATTTCATTCCAGTCTTTTGCATACTCTTGATGGCCACTTATAAACTTTCAAGATGTTGTGCTGGTGATTGGAATGTAAACGTTATTAATGTGCACTAGCTGAAGGAGTGTGTACTGCTGGCCAGATCAAACACCCTGTAGGGCCTACTACGTCCATGGGGCCTACTATATCCACGGGGCCTACTATATCCACGGGGCCTGCTATATCCACGGGGCCTGCTATATCCACGGGGCCTGCTATATCCACGGGGCCTGCTATATCCACGGGGCCTACTATATCCACGGGGCCTACAATATCCACGAGGCCTACTATATCCACGGGTCCTGCTATATCCACGGGGCCTGCTATATCCACGGGGCCTACTATATCCACGGGGCCTGCTATATCCATGGGTCCTGCTATATCCATGGGTCCTGCTATATCCACGGGGCCTGCTATATCCACGTGGCCTACTATATCCACGGGGCCTACTATATCCATGGGTCCTGCTATATCCACGGGGCCTACTATATCCACGTGGCCTACTATATCCACGGGGCCTACTATATCCACGGGCATACTTTATACTTGGGCTGCAGTTTTCCCATGGCTTGTCTATAGACACAAATGGTTTTAGGATTACTCTTTCGGTACCTCCTCCAGCTCTGTGCCTATTGTGGCCGCGTAAATGGCACTATCCGAACTATCCGCACTACGCCACTGATTGACTGCTCATTTCTAATACAGGTGAAATTTATTTGACTTTCCTTCAATTTATCAAGTAGAAGACAAAAAAAAAAACAACTTGTTTTAGGATGAAATGTCACAGTTGAATAAAGAAAAAAAAAAGTTTACTACAATCTTAAAAGAAGAATTTCACATGGTGTCCGATTCACAATTCTTTGGAATTGAATCATCAGAGTTTAACTCATTTCTAAAACTTTGCTTGAAACTTTTCTAATAATTAGAATCGTTTTTGAAGTTTAAAGAACTATCGATACAGCATCGATACAGGCCCTACATAAAAATAAGATCCAAGCCTTTAAAGAATAGTGCCGTACATCTTATATAGTAGAACAATGAAGTATACAGCTAACTTTATAATGGACACATTACAAATAAATTACTATCTCAATATAGAACATACTTAGTCATGTTTGTGTATGATTCATGTAAGATAAGAAAAAAAACTCGTCTGTCAATTGTCTGTCACATGTAACATGCAGGACGAACAAACTTGACTGTCACGTGTCTGTCACATGTAACATGCAGGACGAACAACTCGTCTGTCACGTGTCTGTCAATGTAACATGCAGGACGAACAAACTTGACTGTCACGTGTCTGTCACATGTAACATGCAGGACGAACAAACACGTCTGTCACGTGTCTGTCACATGTAACATGCAGGACGAACAAACTTGACTGTCACGTGTCTGTCACATGTAACATGCAGGACGAACAAACATGATGACTGTCACGTGTAACATGTAACATGCAGGACAAACAAACTTGACTGTCACGTGTCTGTCACATGTAACATGCAGGACGAATAAACTCGTCTGTCACGTGTCTGTCACATGTAACATGCAAAACGAACACACTCGTCTGTCACGTGTCTGTCACATGTAACATGCAGGACGAACAAACTTGTCTGTCACGTGTCTGTCACATGTAACATGCAGGACGAACAAACTCGTCTGTCACTTGGCGTTTTTTTTAAAGCGAATCTGATTCCTATACGAACTCTTTGAAATACTTTTAGGACTGGCCCGAACTTTTCGGTCCAGTAAGTCCACTTTGTCCACCTGATACGTTATTTATGACCTCCTCCCATCTTCTCGTTCACTCCTCTCCCCACTTCTACTACTAATTTGTTGACTAGGAATGTGGTGGGCCAAAGAGAAAGATGGAAATAAGAAGAAAATGAAAGATAAAATCTACGGAGTTTGACATTTGTGCTGTTACCATTGTATGTGAGGCGGTAGATGTCAAAAAACGTCTGACCGCTATTGATGCAGGGCCGGTTTAACAAAGAGGCCCGCCCGAGTACTTAGGGGATGTATGTTAAATAATAATAAAAAAAACTGTTCAATCAAAAGGAGGGTAGAGTATAAAGATTAATTTTTAAAACTTAAAGATACAACAAACATGAATTCGTGACATTTCTATAATTGTTGTAATGACACAAATGCTGTTAAAAAAGATAATGTGGAGATAGCTGCAGCTCTGAGATAATTTGGCAATAGTTGTAGTCCCAGATAATGTGGCATTAGTTACAGCTTCAATTGACAGCTCTGTGTGGCATTAGTTGCAGCTTCAACTGACAGCTCTATGTGGCATTAGTTACAGCTTCAATTGACAGCTCTATGTGGCATTAGTTGCAGCTTCAATTGACAGCTGTATGTGGCATTAGTTACAGCTTCAATTGACAGCTCTATGTGGCATTAGTAGCAGCTTCAACTGACAGCTGTATGTGGCATTAGTTACAGCTTCAATTGACAGCTCTATGTGGCATTAGTTGCAGCTTCAATTGACAGCTCTGTGTGGCATTAGTTGCAGCGTCAACTGACAGCTGTATGTGGCATTAGTTACAGCTTCAACTGACAGCTCTGTGTGGCATTAGTTGCAGCTTCAACTGACAGCTGTATGTGGCATTAGTTGCAGCTTCAACTGACAGCTCTATGTGGCATTAGATACAGCTCTATGTTCTAATCATAAACTTTAGTCATCAGTTAATTTTTTGTAGATCTAAGTATTCAATTTGAAATTCAACATGTAATATATTTTTTTAATTGTCATTTCAGTCGTTAATATTTAAATGTCAATGTTCGTTTCCTACTGTAATCAAATCCGAGCATCACGCGACTAGGTTCAGTAGCATTGGCATAGCAAAACATTTTTGGATATATTTTCATGTTGCGGGGCCATGAGCGAATGTCTTGTTGAGGGGCCTAGGGCGAGTGTCATGTTGAGGGGCCTAGGACGAGTGTCATGTTGAGGGGCCTAGGGCGAGTGTCATGTTGAGGGGCCTAGGGCGAGTGACATGTTGCGGGGCCTAGGGCGAGTGTCATGTTGAGGGGCCTAGGGCGAGTGTCATGTTGAGGGGCCTAGGGCGAGTGTCATGTTGAGGGGCCTAGGGCGAGTGACATGTTGCGGGGCCTAGGGCGAGTGTCATGTTGAGGGGCCTAGGGCGAGTGACATGTTGAGGGGCCTAGGGCGAGTGTCATGTTGAGGTTGAGGGGCCTAGGGCGAGTGACATGTTGCGGGGCCTAGGGCGAGTGTCATGTTGAGGGGCCTAGGGCGAGTGTCATGTTGAGGGGCCTAGGGCGAGTGACATGTTGCGGGGCCTAGGGCGAGTGTCATGTTGAGGGGCCTAGGGCGAGTGACATGTTGCGGGGCCTAGGGCGAGTGTCATGTTGAGGGGCCTAGGGCGAGTGTCATGTTGCGGGACCTATGGCGAGTGACATGTTGCGGGACCTTGAGCGAGTGTCATGTTGCGGGGCTTAGGGTGAGTGTCGTGTTGCGGGGCCTAGGGCAAGTGACATGTTGCGGGACCCTGAGCGAGTGTCATGTTGCGGGGCTTAGGGTGAGTGTCGTATTGCGGGAGCTTGAGAGAGTGTCATGTTGCGGGAGCTTGAGAGAGTGTCATGTTGCGGGACCTATGGCGAGTGACTTGTTGCGGGACCTTGAGCGAGTGTCATGTTGCGGGGCTTAGGGTGAGTGTCGTGTTGCGGGAGCTTGAGAGAGTGTCATGTTGCGGGACCTATGGCGAGTGACATGTTGCGGGACCTTGAGCGAGTGTCATGTTGCGGGGCCTAGGGCGAGTGACATGTTGCGGGGCCTAGGGCGAGTGTCATGTTGAGGGGCCAAGGGCGAGTGTCATGTTGAGGGGCCTAGGGCGAGTGTCATGTTGAGGGGCCTAGGGCGAGTGACATGTTGCGGGGCCTAGGGCGAGTGTCATGTTGAGGGGCCTAGGGCGAGTGACATGTTGAGGGGCCTAGGGCGAGTGTCATGTTGAGGTTGAGGGGCCTAGGGCGAGTGACATGTTGCGGGGCCTAGGGCGAGTGTCATGTTGAGGGGCCTAGGGCGAGTGTTATGTTGAGGGACCTAGGGCGAGTGACATGTTGCGGGGCCTAGGGCGAGTGTCATGTTGAGGGGCCTAGGGCGAGTGTCATGTTGCGGGACCTATGGCGAGTGACATGTTGCGGGGCTTATGGTGAGTGTCGTGTTGCGGGGCCTAGGGCGAGTGACATGTTGCGGGACCTTGAGCGAGTGTCATGTTGCGGGGCTTAGTGTGAGTGTCGTGTTGCGGGGCCTAGGGCGAGTGTCATGTTGCGGGACCTATGGCGAGTGACATGTTGCGGGACCTTGAGCGAGTGTCATGTTGCGGGGCCTAGGGCGAGTGACATGTTGCGGGGCCTAGGGCGAGTGTCATGTTGAGGGGCCTAGGGCGAGTGTCATGTTGAGGGGCCTAGGGCGAGTGTCATGTTGAGGGCCCTAGGGCGAGTGACATGTTGCGGGGCCTAGGGCGAGTGTCATGTTGCGGGGCCTAGGGCGAGTGACATGTTGAGGGGCCTAGGGCGAGTGTCATGTTGAGGTTGAGGGGCCTAGGGCGAGTGACATGTAGCGGGGCCTAGGGCGAGTGTCATGTTGAGGGGCCTAGGGCGAGTGTCATGTTGAGGGGCCTAGGGCGAGTGACATGTTGCAGGGCCTAGGGCGAGTGTCATGTTGAGGGGCCTAGGGCGAGTGACATGTTGCGGGGCCTAGGGCGAGTGTCATGTTGAGGGGCCTAGGGCGAGTGTCATGTTGCGGGACCTATGGCGAGTGACATGTTGCGGGACCTTGAGCGAGTGTCATGTTGCGGGGCTTAGGGTGAGTGTCGTGTTGCGGGGCCTAGGGCGAGTGACATGTTGCGGGACCTTGAGCGAGTGTCATGTTGCGGGGCTTAGGGTGAGTGTCGTGTTGCGGGAGCTTGAGAGAGTGTTATGTTGCGGGAGCTTGAGAGAGTGTCATGTTGCGGGACCTATGGCGAGTGACTTGTTGCGGGACCTTGAGCGAGTGTCATGTTGCGGGGCTTAGGGTGAGTGTCGTGTTGCGGGAGCTTGAGAGAGTGTCATGTTGCGGGAGCTTGAGAGAGTGTCATGTTGCGGGACCTATGGCGAGTGACATGTTGCGGGACCTTGAGCGAGTGTCATGTTGCGGGGCTTAGTGTGAGTGTCGTGTTGCGGGGCCTAGGGCGAGTGTCATGTTGCGGGACCTATGGCGAGCGACATGTTGCGGGACCTTGAGCGAGTGTCATGTTGCGGGGCTTAGGGTGAGTTTCATGTTACGGGGCCTAGGGCGAGTGTCATGTTACGGGGCTTATGGCGAGTGTCATGTTGCGGGGCCTAGGGCGAGTGACATGTTGTGTGGCCTTGAGCGAGTGTCGTGTTGCGGGGTCTTGAGCGAGTGTCGTGTTGCGGGGCTTAGGGTGAGTGTCGTGTTGCGGGGCTTAGGGCGAGAGTCATGTTGCGGGGCCGAGGGCAATTTTCAAATGTAAGGCATGAAAAAAAAATCGTTTATTTTTCTTACAGTTTGTTTACAAAAGAAAACTTTAACCGTGGGGCCCATCCACTTATGTCCCCAGTTGCCCCACTCCCCGCTACTGACTCTACTGGGCACCAAACTTACTACTTAATAGTTAACTCCTGTTTTTTAATGTATAGAATAATTTCTGTCACTTTTTGTATATTTTTAAACATTCAATCGCCACCGGCATTATTTCTTTTATTAGAAAAATCTTTTGATTATTTAATCTGTGATCGTATTAGGTGTTTACATTTTACACCCGTGTTGCTGGCCGCTTTCAAGCACATCACGAGCAGCATGCGGTCCGACGGCTGCAGTAGGATCACTCCTGCTTTGCAAGGGAACCCAACTATTTACAGGGGCCCATGATTTTGATGATCTGTGGGGTGTATCTAGCTATTTCGGGGGCTAGTTAGGATATAAAGAGCGCCAGGGTAAAATCGATACATATGCTGAATGATACAAATCCAAGTCATTTTAGTTTCATTAATATTTAAACTATACCTTATGTACTATGGAACTAAACATCGTATACACAAAGATAACCTCATATAACTTTAATATTGTTTGACAAGACATAGAACACAGGCTATACACAAAGATTTCCTCATGTAACATTGCTAATTATACAAGACTTAGAGCACAAAACTCAAAAAGTTTTATTATTAATTCTCCAAATTTGTCACTTAAATGAACACTACTTGTCAAACTTCATCAAATTTACTCAAACATTTCCAAATATTGTTAGAATTATATTAAAAGTAAAGTTCGCTTAGCATTAAAGGGCCAAATGAAGTATAGAGTTAATCTATTTCTGTTACCACGGCGTATAAACATCTCTGCCACCTTTACTTCCCCAACTTAAGCCATCTCTGCCACCTTTACTTCCCCAACTTTAGCCATCTCTGCCACATTTATTAGAGCACAAAACTCAAAAAGTTTTATTATTAATTCTCCAAATTTGTCACTTAAATGAACACTACTTGTCAAACTTCATCAGATTTACTCAAACATTTCCAAATATTGTTAGACTTATATTAAAAGTAAAGTTCACTTAGCATTAAAGGGCCAAATGAAGTGTAGAGTTAATCTATTTCTGTTACCACGGCGTATAAACATCTCTGCCACCTTTACTTCCCCAACTTAAGCCATCTCTGCCACCTTTACTTCCAAAACTTAAGCCATCTCTGCCACCTTTACTTCCCCAACTTAAGCCATCTCTGCCACCTTTACTTCCCCAACTTAAGCCATCTCTGCCACCTTTACTTCCCCAACTTAAGCCATCTCTGCCACCTTTACTTCCCCAACTTTAGCCATCTCTGCCACCTTTATTAGAGCGCAAAACTCAAAAAGTTTTATTATTAATTCTCCAAATTTGTCACTTAAATGAACACTACTTGTCAAACTTCATCAGATTTACTCAAACATTTCCAAATATTGTTAGAATTATATTAAAAGTAAAGTTCACTTAGCATTAAAGGGCCAAATGAAGTGTAGAGTTAATCTATTTCTGTTACCACGGCGTATAAACATCTCTGCCACCTTTACTTCCCCAACTTAAGCCATCTCTGCCACCTTTACTTCCCCAACTTAAGCCATCTCTGCCACCTTTACTTCCCTAACTTAAGCCATCTCTGCCACCTTTACTTCCCTAACTTAAGCCATCTCTGCCACCTTTACTTCCCCAACTTAAGCCATCTCTGGCACCTTTTCTTCCCCAACTTTAGCCATCTCTGCCACCTTTACTTCCCCAACTTAAGCCATCTCTGCCACCTTTACTTCCCCAACTTTAGCCATCTCTGCCACCTTTACTTCCCCAACTTAAGCCATCTCTGCCACCTTTACTTCCCTAACTTAAGCCTTCTCTGCCACCTTTACTTCCCCAACTGAAGCCATCTCTGCCACCTTTACTTCCCTAACTTAAGCCATCTCTGCCACCTTTACTTCCCCAACTTAAGCCATTTGAAGCAGGGTGGACTTGAGGGACTTTGGTCAACTTTCACCAGAATGTGGACATATTCCATTTGGTTCTCACCGCGGATAAAACCCGGAACTCTCAGGTCGGAATTCGAGCGCTCTACACCGCTCAGCCACCCACATTTTTAGATTAAAAAGAACAACAGAACAACTAAACAACAGAACAATTGAACAACAGAAGAACAGAACAACTGTATACATATTTCTATATAAGTTGTTGGTCTTAATAGGGAAATAACTGATCTTATTAGAACATAATAACTGAAAATACGTTTTATAAAAAAAACAAAAAGACAAAAGTCAGCACAATGTCTAAATAATATTATTATTAAGATAGAAAATATAAATGGAATCCTTAATTAACTTTATAATTAATAAATAATTTGAATTGAATATTTAATTAAATTTTCACTAGTAAAATTTAATTGTGTTTAGATACGTTTTTAATTAGGGTGAATGTGATAAAATAATATAGCAATATTTTTTAGTTAGTATAAAATAAATTTAAATTAAATATTGAAAATAAAAAAAACTAATGTATGACCTAAAGAAATGTACACTTCAACCAATTATCGTAAATATGTTTTTCTACAACTTTTAAAAATCTTAGAAATATTCGTTTTAATTATGGATTTCTGTTTTCGCTTTCTAATTGAGCTTTAAGATGCGAAACAACTAAAACATTATTACTGTCAACGGTTTGGTCTATCAGTAGAAGCGATGTTCAACAGATGAATCAGTCTGTTTACAGTAATATTGTTTATTATATCAACCGAGTATATGTTTATTTTTAGGCAGATGATTTATAAAGTTTCTCTTATTATCGCTTTATTAATCATTTTATGATTTATTTCCCCATGATTAATGATCTACTAATTTATTTCCCCATGATTAATGATCTACTAATTTATTTCCAATGGATGTTTTTATTACTCTTTTTTTCTCCAAAATATATTTCCGAAAGATTTATTTCTCTTTAACTTATTAAACTTTTTAAAAAGTTTTGTTTATCACAAGTACAAGCTCATGTCACTGTCCATGATGTCAGCTAAAGTAAACCCAGTTATTTTGACAGAAACTATCATAAAAGTACTTGGATGATACAGGAAATAGAGTTGAATGCTGGGCGTTGGGTGGAGGCGCGGGGGGAGGTGGTGGAGGTGGGGGAGGAAGCTACAAGTACCAGCTCACACCAGAACAACTCTCACAGGAAACTAACAAATGGACAAAACAGAACTGAGTAATCGAAGTGATAAAAAAAGTAATAGATTTGAATGCAAGTAGTTTTGGCTGTCTGAAGCTGTTTGGCTGTCTGAAGCTGTTTGGTTGGGTGAGCCACTAAGTTAAGCAAGTTCTGCACCATTACGTGGGTGGGTGGAGGGGGGAGTAACTCAAATTGCACAACATTACTTTCTTTCTATTTTTTTTATACCAATGTGTCTACAGCCATTTTTTATATGTGCCTCCTAGTGGGGGAGGGGGGAATGCTACAAAATATCAGTCTAACGTCACCACAATTAACAAGTGCACATTTATTCATACACATAATACACAATACATAATACACACTACATAATACACAAGCAAGATTATAAATACACAATGTATTCAAACTAAATGTTTAATGCCAACAGTTTATCCCTTAAAGATTAAAAAAGCCTTTTGGACTTCAATTCAGATAACACACAGAAAATAAATCGCACGCAAATATTCATATGTTCAACATCTGTGGGTCACACCAACACCGTGCTAACCATACACACACCACGTTATTCAAAGTTTGACACATCAATTTTGTTTGTGAAATTTTATAATAAGACTGCAAACATATACACACACACTACGACATACACAATTTCTAAACAGATGGTAGCAATAGGTCTACATTCAAATAAGACAACACGACTAAACGGGACAACCCGAAGTTCCAAGATCTAACAGCATGTGTGAAATACAAGAGCCAACAGCATGGACTAGAATGACACGTTTATGTTACAGGCTTTTTATGACAACTATTTGACGAACCCATCAAACACAACGCTGCATCTTAGTGATGTTTAAAGGTCATTGTCTAGGCGAATGTGAGATGATGAAGTTGTATGAGAGACCAAGCTTCAACATAAGTTTAATATTGAACTGCATTAACGAAGGCTGGTTGGTTAAGGGGAAATTAGACTTTTATCATTATACCGTTGTGACGTGACACTGGTGTGATATCACATAGGGACCCCCCCTTCATTCCCTCCAAGTACCCCATTAAATTTGAACTGGAAGTCTGTATAGAGGCACTATAAATTATTACTCATTTATTGTATACGACACAACGAATAAAGGGAAGAAGGACATATTCATAACTAGAATGTGAATTACATTCATTTTATATTCTGCCATTAAATTAATTATTCATTAATTGAGATAAATGCATATTGTAATTAATTAAATTCAGTTACAAAAATATATTCACTCATGACGAAATGCTTGTTTTGTTGATGCATTTCTTAAGTCAATTTTTCTGTTTATCCCTCACAATATGTGAGTTGTATGAATAAAGTTATCTGTAGATGTATGAATAAAGTTATCTGTAGACCTATTAACACTATCAGAAAACAATAGGTCAACGGTCAGATCAAATTGAATTTATTCCACTAGAAGAACAGAGATATAAAACAACGAGTATATCCGGTAATGATATCGTGGAGTTCAATGATAAAACAACGAGTCTATCCGGTAATGATATCGTGGAGTTCAAAGATAAAATAACGAGTCTATCTGGTAATGATATCGTGGAGTTCATTGATAAAACAACGAGTCTATCTGGTAATGATATCATGGAGTTCATTGATAAAACAACGAGTCTATCTGGTAATGATATCGTGGAGTTCAATGAGAAAACAACGAGTCTATCCGGTAATGATATCGTGGAGTTCAATGATAAAACAGCGAGTCTATCCGGTAATGATATCGTGGAGTTCAAAGATAAAACAACGAGTCTATCAGGTAATGATATCGTGGAGTTCATTGATAAAACAACGAGTCTATCTGGTAATGATATCGTGGAGTTCATTGATAAAACAACGAGTCTATCTGGTAATGATATCGTGGAGTTCAATGATAAAACAACGAGTCTATCTGGTAATGATATCGTGGAGTTCATTGATAAAACAACGAGTCTATCTGGTAATAATATCGTGGAGTTCAATGATAAAGAAACTAAGGTAATCATAATTGCTCAGTAATTTTTAGCTGACGTAATAGTTCAAAGATATGAGGAGAACGCTTCTTTATTAAATAAATACATTACAACAAGCTAAACATCTTCAAAGAATTAATTTATATTTTATTGATGACAATATTCTTTATAGATAATATCGACAGAAATACCAAATTTAGTTTTTGAAAAGTGCAGAAGCCATATTGGAAAGTAAGAGATAAGGAATACAACCAACAACAACAATAGCAACAACAAACAGAACAACAAACAGAACAACAAACAGAACAACAAACAGAACAACAAACAGAACAACAAACAGAACAACAAACAGAACAACAAACAGAAAACATCTCTGGATGTAATTACCAACAGTCAAATACATGACAGAATACTTTCCGTGCCTAACACGCACTCACACACACAAACATACACACACACACATTCACGCACACACCACACACACATTCATGTATATTTCTGTCACTGTTTATTTTCTGAGGACATGAAAGAATGATTCTAGCTGATGATCTTCGAACGCAAAACTTTAACAAGTATACAGCTTACATATCTTACATATCTTACATCTCTTACATCTCATAATCTTATAATCTCTTAAATCTATTATATCTCTTACATCTCCTACATCTAATACATCTCCTACATCTCTTACATCTCTTACATCTTCTACATCTCCTATATCTCCTAAATCTCCTACATTTCTTGCATCTCGTATATCTCTTACACACATTACATCTCTTACATCTCTTACATATCTTACAACTCCAATATCTCTTATATCTCTTACATTTCTTACATCTTCTACATCTTGTATATCTTTCAATCTTTCACATTTCCTACATTTCTTAAATCACTTATATCTCCTACATCTCTTACATCTCGTCAATCATCGTAAAATCTCATCTCAATTTAATTGTATACCCTTTCCCCTGGATCCTTAATCACAAACAAACTAACAAATACTCATACTCTTTCACACGTACACATACACTAACTCTCTCTCTCTCTCTCGCACACACACACGCACACACACACACAATCATAGCTCCTGCATCGTTCATTTATAATTACTTACTCATTATGGGGAAAACAAATCCTCAGGCCAACACAGATATGCCATTCCGGCAAACCAAATGTTGTGGCCAGATCTGCCACATTTCAATAAGTTAAAAAAAAAGGATTCGGTTCGGATACAGAGGTTTCTGTTGCTTGTTGTACTGCCATCAGTTTAGTTCTGAGAAATTTCGAATATTTTCATGTCAGTTAGACAGACACTGATGACAGATTATTAAGACTTGTGTTATGTATGTATGTATGTATGTATATATGTATGCATATATATCTATTTCCCAATCCATTAAGAGCTGTTCATAACATAACATAACATAACACCCTCTTATGAAAGTTTTCTAGCATCTCTTTCTCTATATATATGTATGTATGCACTCTACAAATGGTTCCCATGTGCAATGCATTATAATAAATTTGATTCTGGCTTTATAAGTGAAAATATTTAGACACTCTTATATAAATTTAAGAAAATAAATTAACATCCATTTTCATAGCTGAAGACACGAAATCCTGTACATCGTCCAGTAAATTTAGCCATCCCTGTAATTAAATTTAATTAAATAAAAAAAATGTTCACAGTGAAGGCGAGTTTATCGAAATAATTATTTAAACCAATTATACACAATTTTACACAATTTAACAAGTTGAAGTTTTCCAAAGATGAAAGATTAAAAACAGTTTTTCGTATTTTAAAGTCCTGATAGACAACCACCAATAACTTTACCAAAATACATTATTTCTAATTTTATGACAGATAATTAGTTTGTTGGTCAGAGAGTTAGGAGAATAACAAGCTGAATAGTAGAAAGTCATCTGTTTCTATATATCATCATAGTTAGGGAGTGACACCAAACATGGCCGTCTCCATCAAATCTAGGACCCCTAATAACTGGGGCCCTTCTCATATTTCAAAAGACTGTAGATCCTTGACAAGTGATTCAGTTAACCCCCTCCCAACCTACACACAAGTTACCCCCACCCCCACTCTACATGTATGTATCTAATCTGTGAAGTTTTCATCAGTCATTGGTTTCAATATAAGTCTCTCTCTTCCTCTCTCTCTCCCTCTCTCTCTCTCTCTCTCTCTCTCTGTCACTCTCTCTTTCTCTCTCTCTCTCTCTCTCTTTCTCCCCACCATCGCCACTCAAGTTTCAAAAATAAAAATAAAGTAAAATGAACTAATTCACTGGATGTATAATTCCTGTAACATTTTATCTGTTCCTCATCTCATGTGCAGTTCCAACTAAAAAATGAAGAGTGCATAAAAAATGTATTTATAAAACACCATCCTTACAATATAAATAGACTGGACTGAATAGAAAGTAGTTTCCTTGAAGGACTAGGCTCTGTTCCCATGTGAAGTTCTTCATAAGTAAATCAGAATCAATCTCTTGGTATCTAATAGTATTATTTGAAACTTCTAATAGAATCTGTGATGGTCGGTGGTATGTTATGGATACTTATGATAGAATCTGTGATGATTGGTGGTATGTTATGGATACTTATGATATAATCTGTGATGATTGGTGGTATGTTATGGATACTTATGATATAATCTGTGATGATTGGTGATATGTTATGGATACTTCTGATAGAATATGTGATGATTGGTGGTATGTAATGGATACTTCTGATAGAATCTGTGATAAATGGTGGTATTTTATGGATATTTCTGATAGAACATTGTTTTCTATTTTCTGACAATTTTTTCCCGGGAAGGTCTTGAATGTCTTACATTCAGTGTAGTGACATTAGGGGCTTTCCCCTGAGATTAGTGCTACCCCATATAGTTTTCTGTTTTATTATATGAATTTAGTTATCTTCATTGTCCCTTTGGTATTGAGATTGTATGCTCAGTCACCATAGCAGAGAGATGAGCTCGAATCTGTACCAGGAAGTTCTTCTAGAATAACTTATGGGAACTCCAGTCTTAAGAGACTAAGTCACTAAGACATTGAGTGTATGTTGAATGACTAAGACAATGATTTATATTGAAAGACTAAGACGTTGATTGCATGTTGAAAGACTAAGACGTTGATTGTATGTTAAAAGACTAAGACATGGGTTGAAAGATGAAAGGTACTTTCAAAGTAATGACGTACATACATACATACACAAACAAACACTACAAAAAACAGACCACAAACAAACACTACAAACACAGAACATACACAATACAAACACTTCAAACACAGACCACAAACAATACAAACACTACAAACACAGAACATACACAATACAAATATTACAAACACAGACCACAAACAATACAAACACTACACACACAGAACATACACAAACACTACAGACCACAAACAAACACTTCAAACACAGACCACACACAATACAAACACTACAAACACAGACCACACACAATACAAACTACACACACAGAACATACACAAACACTACAAACACAGACCACAAACAAACACTACAAACACAAACCACACACAATACAAACACTACAAACACAGACCATACACAATACAAGCACTACAAACACAGACCAAAAACAATACAAACACTACAAACACAGAACATACTCAGTACAAACAATTTGTTTATATGAAGAAACAAAGCAACAAATGACGAGACTAATAGCTCATGGCGTGTGAAAGAAAATAAGAGCAGGTGTATTTTGATAGCCGATAAACCTTAATACACGCACACACACACGCGCCAACATACATACACATACGCACAAACATACATACACACACGAATAAACATATAAACTAGTCTAAACTTTAATGAAACAGTTCCCAGGGGCATAACTTGATCGTTTTTCCCATTTGGAGACTCCGGTCCCCGGGACTGTTGTTAGGGATGTACCTATGACTGATGACGTTCACTTGTTATATTCGCTTTTGTTCTAACTGTTATATTTTGTAAACCATTTACTACTGTCGCCGAGTGTTACTTGACATGCATACTTTGTCATCCAGACATCCATGTTCGATCACGTGACATAAATACCCCCCTCCTCGCTCGTCATGACCTAAACTATGTCAACCACCATCCCGCCCCCCACCCCCTTTCCAGTGCGAGGTAGAAGATTTTATTTGTAACAGGGAAATGATTTATTAAGTATTAGGGAAAGGTTCAATATCTAAAGTAGAAAGTTTACCAGACTATTAAAAGTCTAGATATCGCCATTCTATAACAACCGTCAGATGACTCTCCTATTAAAGACTAACAATGTTTGAAGATATAAAAAAGTAAACATTAGTTAAAACTTACAATGTAGAAATATTTTACTGTTCCAGGACTTACAGCGTCATTCCTAGATTTAGTAGTAGGCTACAGAGGCTCTCAAACTTTTACACTTCGCAACCCACCAGCAGGGACGAGGCGTGAGTGTTGCCGGTCATATTCATATTTATAGAAAACGATATTTAATGGTACTGCGTTTATTGAATATATTTAGCATAATCATTCATAATAAAATGACTAGAAGTTTAAATATAGATAACTTTCATTTATATATAAACCGTATATGTTAGTCTAATAACGTATACAAATATATAAATTTATCTTCGTTTGTGCTTTGCGTATGGCATAAAAACATCAATCAATTTTTCTCTAAGAGTTACGACCGGCAAAAGTCACGTCTCGTCCCAGCCACACATACAACAGTTTTTAGTTTCATGACACGCTTTATTTTTTTGCGCCCAACTGGCAATGTAAAAATATGATCAACAGATCGTTTCTATTCATTTTTCCTCATTCTCTCCAGATCTACAAACTTTTAATTATGTATCATATAGAGAAATAGAGTATTCATCATATTTATATAGATCCTCTGTATTCATTATATTTATATAGATCCTCTGTATTCATTATATTTATGAAGATCCTCTGTATTCATTATATTTATAAAGATCCTATGTATTCATTATATTTATATAGATCCTCTATATTCATTATATTTATAAAGATCCTCTATATTCATTATATTTATAAAGATCCTCTATATTCATTATATTTATATAGATCCTCTGTATTCATTATATTTATATAGATCCTCTGTATTCATTATATTTATATAGATCCTCTGTATTCATTATATTTATATAGATCCTCTGTATTCATTATATTTATATAGATCCTCAATCTATTATATTTATATCGATCCTCTATCTATTAATACTAAAGTTACAATTTTTTGCAGCCCACCTGAAGCTCGTCCACGACCACGCGTTGACAACCACATTGAGTCTTATGGTACTTTTGTTTAATCAAATGGGTCACTTTCAATAAATCTGATTTCAATTGATTCCAAACATTTTATCGATCCGAATCAAATTACATCGCAGTCTCCGCCACTGAGTCGATTAACCACAATTTTGGAATCACTGATGAAAAGATTTAGAAGTAAAAAAATAAATAAACGGCTTACATTTTTCAGCCTAGTTCGAGTTAACGTTTGACTAAACCTCCCAACCCTTCCTCCTAACGTTTGACTAAACCCCCCAACCCTTCCTCCTCCACCTTACCAAGTTGTAGTGTGCCTAACTAGCGTCTATTTCAACTATAGCCCAGGTCCAAAATGAAATCAATCTACCCCCCTCGGTGAAGGACTGAGTCAAATTATTGGCTGCCAATTGACTTGGTGAATTGAACCGATCACAACCTTTAGCAAATCGACCAACTGATGCGGGCTACTGTTAAAAGTTTGACTTAACGTTTGATCTGTTCTTATTGTTGACTTTATTTCTGAATGTTTTGAATGTTGGAACTTACAGGGCACAGGTCAATTTGAAACACTAGGAGAGGAAGGGTAGTTAAACAGCTTTGTATACCATCTATCTATCTATATATCTATCTATCTATCTATCTATCTATCTATCTATCTATCTATCTATCTATCTATCTATCTATCTATCTATCTATCTATCTATCTATCTATCTATCTATCTATCTATCTATCTATCTATCCATCTATCCATCTATCCATCTATCTATCTATCTATCTATCTATCTATCTATCTATTCTATTCTATTTTATTTTATTTAATAATCAATTCGTCGCTGTGTCTGTAAGAAAACGTATTTCTATATTAATGCACTCAATAAACAAAGACTATGTGAACATTCTATAAAGTAGATTGATTTCCTGAAGATTTAGTTCATGGATGTTAAAAATGTGTGTGAAACCTGATACCTTTGTATTTGTTTGTTGAAATCATCCAATGGAGTTATAACAATATCTATGTAGGAACAAACTAGAGAATCATTTGATATGCTTGATGATCTATTCTCTGCTTAAATCACAGCTGCAACACAGACAAGAACAATTCCTAGAGTTCTATTCTGTTCAATTGTTTGCGTTCATAAAATAATTGAGTCTTTTTTGTTCTGTCGACCCCCCCCCCCAATATCCCATCTCTCTCTTTATTTCTCTATACCCCTCTCTCCCACTGTTACCATGGATAAAAGAGAGAGATTGAAATAGGTACAAAAGTCCCCTAAATAAGACAGAAGAACTTAGAGAGAAAAGAGAGCAACGAAAAGATAAAGAAATAGGATAATATCATCTTTCTCTCTCTCTGTCTGGCTCTCTCTCTATCTTATTTAAGATGACTTATTTTGACTAAACTGTCTCGTTCTTTCTCTCAACAGCTAGTTGTTTCCATTTTACACCTAATTCTTTCTACTCTTCCTTTTTTTTTTCTCTCTCTCTCTAGCCCAACCTGTCACATCTACACAGTTACTTATCTTTCTTTAAAAGACGTCATCAAGTCGGCCAAAGTTTATTGGAACACATACCCAGTGTATGACAGAATACAAAATGACCGTTTGTTGAGACAGAAGTAGCTATGAGATAAAACAAAATAAAAACATGGAACAATGGATCGTAGCCTTCCTCCCCATTCGAAAGCCATATAATATTTATATGTAAAATGTACCATTTGGCGCCCCTGTGTGAGCACCACCGGGGCGTGATGTCCCCCTTGCCCCCCAACACGCCACAGCGGCATATGAAGGGATTGTGTGGTTAGCACAACGCACAGTCGTCTTTACTTCCCCACCTTAGGGTCCGGTGCCCATTTAAAGCTGGGTGGACTTGTGGGACGACTTTGAAACAAATTTTACCTGGAAAAATTCCCATGGTTCTCACTGAGTATTGAACCCAGGACTCTCAGGTCGACAGACGAGTATCTACACAACTAGGCCATCCGTCCTGTCTAGTATCTACACCACTCGGCCATCCGTCCAGTCTAGTATCTACACCACTCGGCCATCCGTCCAGTCTAGTATCTACACAACTCGGCCATCCGTCCTGTCTAGTATCTACACAACTCGGTCATCCGTCCAGTCTAGTATCTACACCACTCGACCATCCGTCAAGTCTAGTATCTACACAACTCTATCATCCGTCCAGTCTAGTATCTACACAACTCGGCCATCCGTCCAGTCTAGTATCTACACAACTCGGCCATCCGTCCTGTCTAGTATCTACACAACTCGGTCATCCGTCCGGTCTAGTATCTACACCACTCGACCATCCGTCCAGTCTAGTATCTACACCACTCGACCATCCGTCCAGTCTAGTATCTACACAACTCGGCCATCCGTCCAGTCTAGTATCTACACCACTCGACCATCCGTCCTGTCTAGTATCTACACAACTCGGTCATCCGTCCAGTCTAGTATCTACACCACTCGACCATCCGTCCAGTCTAGTATCTACACAACTCGACCATCCGTCCAGTCTAGTATCTACACAACTCGGCCATCCGTCCAGTCTAGTATCTACACAACTCGGCCATCCGTCCTGTCTAGTATCTACACAACTCGGTCATCCGTCCAGTCTAGTATCTACACCACTCGACCATCCGTCCAGTCTAGTATCTACACAACTCGGCCATCCGTCCAGTCTAGTATCTACACAACTCGGCCATCCGTCCTGTCTAGTATCTACACAACTCGGTCATCCGTCCAGTCTAGTATCTACACCACTCGACCATCCGTCCAGTCTAGTATCTACACCACTCGACCATCCGTCCAGTCTAGTATCTACACAACTCGGCCATCCGTCCAGTCTAGTATCTACACAACTCGACCATCCGTCCTGTCTAGTATCTACACAACTCGGTCATCCGTCCAGTCTAGTATCTACACCACTCGACCATCCGTCCCACCTTTTCTTCCTGTGGTCATCGATCTTTGGTCCATAATACTGTACAACTGATGATGTCATGAAATAGTTAAAAAATAAGGGGCGGGGGCAATCAGGCGCAGGAGGAACTGACTCTATCCTGTATTGTGAACTGACTCTATCCTGTAGTGTGAACTGACTCTATCCTGTAGTGTGAACTGACTCTACCCTGTAGTGTGAACTGACTCTACCCTGTAGTGTGAACTGACTCTATCCTGTAGTGTGAACTGACTCTATCCTGTATTGTGAACTGACTCTACCCTGTAGTGTGAACTGACTCTACCCTGTAGTGTGAACTGACTCTATCCTGTAGTGTGAACTGACTCTATCCTGTAGTGTGAACTGACTCTATCCTGTAGTGTGAACTGACTCTACCCTGTAGTGTGAACTGACTCTATCCTGTAGTGTGAACTGACTCTATTCTGTATTGTGAACTGACTCTATCCTGTATTGTGAACTGCTTTTATTGAACTCACTCTATCCTGTATTGTGAACTGCTTTTACTGAACTCACTCTATCCTGTATTGTGAACTGCTTTTACTGAACTCACTCTATCCTGTATTGTGAACTGCTTTTACTGAACTCACTCTATCCTGTATTGTGAACTGCTTTTATTGAACTCACTCTATCCTGTATTGTGAACTGCTTTTATTGAACTCACTCTATCCTGTATTGTGAACTGCTTTTATTGAACTCACTCTATCCTGTATTGTGAACTGCTTTTATTGAACTCACTCTATCCTGTATTGTGAACTGCTTTTATTGAACTCACTCTATCCTGTATCAAAATAACAGAAAGGTCAAAATGTTCTGCAAATCAATAAATAAGTTTATCTAAAAACTTTTGGGGGTGGGGGGGGCAATAAACTAAAACAGTAAGAACAGATAATGTACAGACTATATTTATAAACATTTTTTCACTATACACATTACTGTACTACAACATGTTCATCTCACAAATAAATCACATTCAGAAATATACTTATAGTGGGGAAACAAATAGTTTTATTAATGGACTATAATTCTGTCATATTACAATCCTGGTCTATAATTCTGTAATATTACAATCCTGGACTATTAATACATTTAAATTTATTTAGCATTTTATAATTAGACAATGCATTTTAAATGACTGATTTGTACAACATTTACATTTAAATATTGCATGATTAATTAAGCAACAACAACCAAGAACAGATAACTGTGTTGATGTCGAATGCAAATTGTAAACAATTAACTCGACAGATGGAATCATTTCTCCCAGCATGAAATACCTTATACTAGGGGGTATGCTCGACAGATGGAATCATTTCTCTTATCCCAAGAGAACCGGCCCGGACTGTCAACTTTGTAATGTTAGATCAAGATGGCATTATCCACTGGACCAATTAAGTATCAAATGAATACAGCCTATATCCAGACTATACACTGATGTTATACACATAGCGTCTACAGGTTTTCGTCAATTTAGAACGCATAGCTAATTCTACATGCCATTTTATATATAGCTCACCTATCATCACACCCCCACCCCCACATGAGTGGGTAGATCATTAAAGTGTTATGACCATCATTGATATAAGTCTTTCTATCAGACCTGGTCTGACCAAATTGACTTGTATGCACTAAGTCAACTTACTACTTATATAAATGAACTTTAAACTGAAATATTCTAATGGTATAAATAAATTTAGATATTAGTTTACATATTAGTTAAAATATTTGTTTATTAGTTTAAATATTATTGTACATATTAGTTTAAATATTAGTTTTATTAAAAAATGAACTGTAACCAGATTTTTCTTTAAGTTACTTTGACCCAACCAGAAGAAGAGTGAGATTTAGAGAAAAAAAAGAGAGAGAGAGAGAGAGAGAGAGAGGTAGAGATAGAGGGAGAGAGAGGGAGAGAGAGAGAGAGGGAGGGAGGTAGAGATAGAGGGAGAGAGAGGGAGAGAGAGAGAGAGAGAGAGAGTGGGAGGGAGGTAGAGATAGAAGGAGAGAGAGGGAGAGAGAGAGGGAGAGAGAGAAAAATGAGAGGGTGGGGGCGGCAAAAGGAACACAGTTTCTATCTCTTATTTTCATTAAAAAAAAAAGGAATATAATTTTAAATCTTTTTTTAAAAAAAAAAAAAACCCACAAATAACAGAAGAATGAAATGTTTTATTATTACCTTTCTTTTTAAAGATAGAATTGTGAAATATTAATTTTATTTGAATTCCTTTTATTTTAGATTTATTTTTTACCTATTGATAATTGAATTTTATGGTATCAGTCCACTAGTGATAAATAATAATTATATAATGAACTAGTTTGCCACCCAATGTCTGAATTTCGAACTTACCAGGTGACACCATAAATTCATTTCTATGTCCAAGTATCAAAATTAAGGATTGAACTCATTTAAAATATAGAAAACATTTTTTCAAATGGAACAGTCAATAAATGTGGCAATATGTTTTGAAATAACACATTCTCAACTAATTATTCCATTGGCAAGTCACCATGAAGGCCAGTCATGTCATCAATAGAGTACTTTTACATTCCATATGACAATGAAACTGAATCATATTACGTAAACATTTTTTTAAAACAAAGCAATGTTATTATAAATAAAATAGAATTGGCTATCGCCCAGTGTCTAAACTTAGAGCTTACTGGGCGACACAATATGTTTTCTGGGGACACAGTGTGTTCACTGGGCGACACAATATGTTTACTGGGGACACAGTGTGTTCACTGGGCGACACAAAGTATTTACTGGACGACACAATATGTTTACTGGGCGACACAATATGTTTACTGGGCGACACATTACGTTTATGGGCGATATATTATGTTTACTGGGCGACACAATATGTTTACTGGGCGACACATTACGTTTACTGGGCGACACATTATGTTTACTGGGCGACACATTACGTTTATGGGCGATATATTATGTTTACTGGGCGACACATTACGTTTACTGGGCGACACATTATGTTTACTGGGCGACACATTATGTTTACTGGGCGACACATATGTCGCCCAGTTGTATAGTTAAAATCTGCGCGAATTAATATGCTATAAGCGTAACCCGATATGACGCCAAATCATATATCTTACATTACATGATACATAAAACCTGTAGTCTTACAGTATTCTGAAAAAAAAAACCGTTTTCTTCAATAATACGTTAACAAATAAATAAGTTTAAAGGTAAGACAATGTTTAAGTATCAGTTTTATTTCTGAATACTTTCTTAGTCTGTGATTGAACGTGACTCGCCGGGCAACACTTGACTGTTTAATGATGACCGTCCCGGGACATTAGCTAGCTGTTTGGTAATGCAAACACTGGGACCATCCCGGGACATTAGCTAGCTGTTTGGTAATGCAAACACTGGGACCATCCCGAGTAAATATTAATCATCGTATTTTAATGATATGTTTACAGCTTTTGGTTTGTTTGCAAATCATACACCAACTTCTGGGAGTTCGCTCTTGTCACTGTGGTAGACAACAGATTAAGAACACAGTTTAAAAAAAAAATGGATCTGTTGTCAAAACCTATACACTTTACACACGATAAAGTGGTATGGCTAACTGGTCCTCATGACCACTGTATCATACGCGATACACAATACTGAGGGATCGCTTATTGGTGTTTATGGCCGGTTTGTTTTGCCAATACAATTAATGGTTTAAATCCATGCGTTCTACTTCGATATGCTTGCCGATGTAGAACCAGCAAACATTATAAAATGCTAAAAATATATTTGAGTAAGAGTTCAATGAATCGGATAAGAAATCAGGAATTCTGTCTAAATTCTCCTATTCCATTTTTATGATCCCACACCTGATCTCGATGAGTTATCCTATGACTAAAACAAGATTTACAAAAAGTTTTTCCCTTTATTCATAATTATTAGAAGCGAAACAGTCTGAGAACTACGTATGACCGTGTGTGTCTGCTGTATTCAAGTGTATCACTTTCCTATAAAGATACTATTACCACACATGCTTTGATTAAACAGTTTAACCTATTATTAGCTTTTCGTATATATTTATCTTTCATCTTCTACTATTATTTTTGCATTTCCTAAAGACGTCTGAGTTTCTGGGTTTATTCTCAGTTGTAAGAACACTGAGTTTCTGGGTTTATTCTCAGTTGTAAGAACACAACAAAAAAAAAAAACAAGCACTAATCACCACTGGCAGCCTCTCACTGAATTGACTAGAAAGGAAGTTCTCGTGGACTCCACGTAAACCAACAGAGCAAGTTTTTATGACACTTGTGTTGGGTTAGCCGCGGGGGATGACCAGATGGAATAATTTATCATCGGAGATCAACTTGAGTTGTTCCAGAACTGTGTCTT
Source organism: Bulinus truncatus (assembly GCA_021962125.1). Classification (NCBI taxonomy): domain Eukaryota; kingdom Metazoa; phylum Mollusca; class Gastropoda; family Planorbidae; genus Bulinus; species Bulinus truncatus. The sequence goes on from JAGDYQ010000122.1 coordinate 321,788, forward strand.
CCTTTTGATGGAAATTATTGATGGACTTAAAGGTTGCGTAGTTTATAGCACCTACGTTAATCTATATAAGTGGCCTAGTTTAAAGCACCTACGTCAATCTATGGAAGTGGCCTAGTTTACAGCACCTACGTTATTCTAAGCACTTGGCCTAGTTTATAGCACCTACATTAATCTATATAAGTGGCCTAGTTTTTAGCACCTACATTAGTCTATGCACATCTATGTCTGGACATTGATAGATCTATGGTCATCGACACATCTATGTCTGGCCATCGACACATCTATGTCTGGCCATCGACACATCAATGTTTGGACATTGATAGATCTATGGTCATCGACACATCTTTGTCTGGCCATCGACACATCTATGTTTGGACATTGATAGATCTATGGTCATCGACACATCTTTATGTCTGGCCATCGACACATCTATGTCTGGACATTGACACATCTATGTTTGGACATTGATAGATCTATGGTCATCGACACATGTATATGTCTGGCCATCGACACATCTATGTTGGACATTGACAGATCTATGGTCATCCTCACATCTATATGTCTGGCCATCGACACATCTATATGTCTGGCCATCGACACATCTTTATGTCTGGCCATCGACACATCTATGTCTGGCCATCGAAACATCTATGTCTGGACATTGATAGATCTATGGCCATCGACACATCTATGTCTGGACATTGACACATCTATGGTCATCGACACATCTATGTCTGGCCATCGACACATTTATATGTCTGACAATCGACACATCTATGTCTGGACATTGACACATCTATGGTCATCGACACATCTATATGTCTGGCCATCGACACATCTATATGTCTGGCCATCGACACATCTATATGTCTGACAATCGACATATTGTCAAATTTACATGTTAGTCTTGCACTAGAACGATATAATGTTAATTTCTCTAACCCTTTATAACCTGCATTAGATGTATTTTAATTTGCATCAGTTTATACATTTCTCTATAAATGTGCAGTTCTGTCTGTCTGTATTTCTGTCTATCTGTCTCCTTGCGCATCAATGGGAGATAAAAATATTTTTTACTTGAAAAAAAGTCATCTATAATACAAATTTTACATCATATGTTCCGGTTTCCGTCTGTCATCGCGACTTCCGTCTGTCATCGCTACTTCCGTCTGTCATCGCGACTTCCGTCTGTCATCCAACATGGCGGCATAAACAATTCAAAGATGGCAGAAACATTTACTGTTTTCTTCTTAACATGCAAGATCCGGCTACCAACTGGCCAGCCGAGTAAGAATTGTCTCCTACATGGCTGACAGGAAAGACATTGGACCAGCCATATGTTTAGTGCCGAGGTGACAAAACTCCTTACACTAACATACGGCAGGTAAGATCGTGAATGCCAAATGGCAATCACAATGTAATAATGTTTTCAACCGCCTCAATCATTACCAAAGGGCAAGAAGCGATCTTAGAAGAGGTAACACAAAATCATGCCAAAATATTTTGTGATACTTTCCGAAAGGAATTGCTTACCGAAACGTTGTTTCATAGGGTAATGTATATCTCACAGTATCGTAATAAATCTATGGTGTTCAGTTTGTTATTAAATGAGAAGCTATCATAAAAGAAATATTTACAGAAATCGTTCAATTAATATTCTGTGTTATGTTCTACAATTTAAATTTCAAACCAAAATTATGAATACCTCAATATAATGTAATATTTATATTTATTAATTGTTTTTATTTCTAAAATATGTCTATTTCTAATGTACAATTATTTCCCTTTATTACTAACTATAACTAAAAATACGTCACATTTTTTTTTTCATTTTTTGACTATTACGTCACATGAATGAATTGAATAAGGGTTGAGTTTGAGTAGCGCCGTACACAACGTTTACAATGCAAACTAACCCATTTATGATGGGGGCTTCACACAGAGGGTGTATGGAGGGGGCCCAGTTTGAGGAGGGCCCCCAAAATATTTTTTTAACTAAATATTAAGTACATTATCTCATGTCAAAATGTAGTGGCTCCCGAAGATACCTAAAATCACTTGGTTCGGCATTGGCTTCACAGAACTATAATGTTGAAAGCTTTGATGTGTCTTTCTTTTTTAAGAGGCCTAATGTTTTCTGCGTCTGCGGCCTTAACTGGATTGATGGGATATTTTTTTAATTGACGGTCAGATAAAAGCTACACAACGATTATATCTTTCCGAGCCCCAGCTTGAGGGTTGCCCCAAAATATTGTTTACATTAAATATTAATTTCATTATCTCATGTCATGGTGTCGATTGTCAAAATGCAGAGGCCTCTAATAATCCATAGGTTCGACACTGCCGGGTTGGCAGTATTATCTTAGTATATTCTCAGTACTATATGTTGTGCTATAATACAATGTGTATAACAGTAAGTAAACCACCTGCTAAACATGTAGTGTTTTGCTTAAATTACAGGCACTCACTCACGTCTCTTTTTTTTTTTTTAAATAAGTCATATTGAACATCATAAAACATAACATGAAGAACTGTTTGGAAAGGAAACCATTAAAATATTATGAAGGAATTAAGATTTATCAATGATAAGGTTTTGTGTGCGCAAATTATGTAGGTTATAGTTGGATGTTAGATTCAACGTTTAATAGTCGGGGTTTTTTTTGTTAAGCTTCTGAGCCCATAATGAGGATTATTATCTTGGGAATGAGATTTAAGTATTATCGCAGCTTAACGGGGGCCCCAGAAAATCTTTTTTTACATTAAATAGTACGTACATTATCTCATGTCAACATGCAGGGGCCCCCGAACAGGACAAACCCCAAATCCCTATGTTCGGCACTGGCTTCACAGAACTATAATGTTTAAAGCTTTGATATTTCCTGTTTTTTAAAAGGCCTGATATTTTCTGCGTCTGCGGCCTCAATTGCATTGATGGAATACTATGTTTTTAATTGAAGGTCAGCTAAAAGCTACACAACGATTCTTTCTTCTCGGGACCAAGCTTGAGAAGCGTCAAAAAATTATTATCTCATGTCAAAATGCAGAAACAGCCCCCATAGAGGCCAAGCCCACCGGGCCCCTAAATCCTTAGGTTCTGCACTGCCGGGTTGGCAATATTTTCATAGCTAATTGTACTTTGCTACAATGTGTATAACAGTAAATAAACCACCTGCTAAACATGTAGCGTTTCGCTTAACACAAGCACTCACTCACGTCTCTCTTTTTTTTATATACGCCATGTTGAACATCATAAAACATTAAATGAATAACTGTTTGGAAAGGAGTCCATTAAAATATTATGAAGGAATATGATTTTATGAGTTGTTGTTTATGATTACCCATAGTGAGGATTATTTTCTTTGGGAGGAACTATTTAACATATGAACTTTATTTGATGTATTATTAGGTGTCCCTACTCTCAAATGTATTTTGGCTACAATAATCTCTTCATGTCCTTGGGGCCACTGCAAGTATATAGACTGATTGTTAACGCGCTAAAATATATATCACCATTTTCAACTCCAACTGTGTGCCTACTCGCCGGTCCGGGTACCGGGCCTTTGATAACTAGTAGTAGTATAAATAAACGATTTCTCAGAGTGCATGATACAGACATGGGAGAGCCACTGCATTCGGACCGAGTACGATCCTCTCGAATGATTCATTCTGTCCACGCCTACAGATAGATCTGTAAAGTCCCTGTACAGATGAGATTGTCTCTGTCCACGCTCACAGATAGATCTGTAAAGTCCCTGTATAGATGAGATTGTCTCTTTCCACGCCCACAGATAGATCTGTAAAGTCCCTGTATAGATGAGATTGTCTCTCAGATCTGTAAAGTCCCTGTATAGATGAGATTGTCTCTCAGATCTGTAAAGTCCCTGTATAGATAAGATTGTCTCTCATATCCTATGACCCACTATGGTTTGTTTTTTTAAGTGTCCTTCCATCCTCTCGCATAGCTGATTTGTGAAGTCTCTGTAAGGACCAGATGTTTATCTGTGAAGTCTCTGTAAGGATCAGATGTTTACCTGTGAAGTCTCTGTAAGGACCAGATGTTTACCTGTGAAGTCTCTGTAAGGACCAGATGTTTACCTGTGAAGTATCTGTAAGGATCAGATGTTTATCTCTTAGAGCCCATACAATGGTTTTTACACAGCCCATTTCATTTCTACCGTAGCCGATAGTTCATTGATCATGGGGTCACCACGGGAATATTGATCATGATCTGAGACAAAGATTGAACCCGACCTCTCAGGTTTAAAGTCGAGCAATTGAACACACGCCTATCCACCATCTAGACCAATTGAACACACGCCTATCCACCCTCTAGACCTATTAAACACACACGCCTATCCACCCTCTAGACCAATTGAACACACGTCTATCCACCATCTAGACCAGTTGAACACACGCCTATCCACCCTCTAGACCTATTGAACACACGCCTATACACCCTCTAGACCAGTTGAACATATGCCTATCCACCCTCTATACCTATTGAACACACGCCTATACACCCTCTAGACCAATTGAAAACACGTCTGTCCACCATATAGTTAAGATTGTTTTGATTTTAACTAATAAAATAAAATTTCCAATAATTTATCCCTTATAAGTCATAAGCGTTGAAGAGTAAATTCTAATATGTGACGGATGGAATGTAGAATGTGACTGATGGAATGTAGAATGTGACGGATGGGATGTAGATTGTGACGGATGGAATGTAGATTATTTGCACACACTTTAAGTGTTGTGAATAATCTCCAATTTGTTTATCCTAACAAGTCCCCACTCCTCTAATGGTGTCGGGTATATGAACAATTTTGTATTTCTTTCTTTTGTTCTGATGTTGATATACTTCTCATTATGTACTTGTATTATCTAACGATTTGTTCAGCAACAAAATTGTTTCACTTTACATTCCAGTCAGCTACTTGATGGTGGTGGGGGTGGGGTGGAAGTTTTGATAATCTCTCTTTTTTTTTAATTTTTTATTAAGCCATTAATTAATTTGTTCAAACAAAAATGTTTTCCCAGACCTTCACGTTGTGGAATTAATTTCAGATTCTGTTTTTCCTTTTTTTAAAAAGCCGTTGTTAATTACGAAAAAAAATGTATTTCCTAGTCTGTTTCCCCTACCCCACCACACACACACAGAAACAAACACAGGGTGACGCTATTTGGAGGTGCAATACGAGTAGAAAAACATACACTGTCTGCAGAACCAGAAGGGTATACCTAATTCTAAATAAAAAGATTAGAAAAATGTACACTCAGTGATCAATCACACAGATATATCCAAAAAGACAAAGTCATTAGTAGGTTTAATATATGCATCAGTCTCTGAAACCCATCATTTACATCATTAACATATCCCTGTACATGGTACTGTGTAGAGCTCATAGTAGGGTGATAACTATTTTCATTATTTTTCGTAACGAAACTGAAACCCCTCACATTCGAGGAACAATTATATGTAGATGACAGTAGATGACAGTAGCAACATTAATTTTTTTTTAAATTGAAAAAAGTTCCCCCTATTTTTAATTTTTCGTTCACATATCGCGCAGTTTGAACTCGCCCCAGCTTGGGGTGAGTTCACAATATATAACTATTTCATTATTGTTATAACTTCTTTTATTTTCTGTTTCAGGTGCAAATATATAATATATATTCTGGAATATTTTTGAATATTTTGGATAAAGTCTTACTGTCAGGATAGTGAAAGTAGATAGACATGGATAGATAGAAAGACATATTGTTAGACAGATAGACAGATAGAATGAGTGATAGACTGATAGATAGATAGATAGATAAATAGATTGACAAACGAATAGTACAGACAATGAAAATAGGTCAGGACTGATGATTAATAGCAGCAGCGTGTAGAGTTAGATGTTACGTAATTGGACAGGTGGGAAGACCAATGCGAGGCGAGAGGGACAGTGTTGGTCAGTTGTAGGGACGCGGATATATACATTTCATGACAGAAAGAGGGGAGTTTTAGTGTAGGTTTCGTTAAGTTTAAGGAAGGGAATTAATAAGGGGAGAAATGACGTGAGTGTGTGATTGTTTTCCAGGAATTGATAATTTGTAATGTATTTGTGAAGCTGCTAACGTATAGTGGTGATTTAAATTTTATCAACAAATTAGAGTAAATAAAGTGATAGTGATTGTTCATACTCAAATCAATTGACTTGTCGCATTTTATTGGATGTAATTGTGAGATGCATAGTGTGTTGTGAAAGAGTTTAAAATATCAGAAAGTAAAGAAATAAATAAAATAATAAAGAAGACCTCGTGCCATCCCTTACACTTACAGAGTGGAAGAAAAGTGCAAAACATTTAATTACTTTTAAACCACAATAAAATGTCTAATAGAAATTCCAGCAACAGTGTTCAGTCAAACAGTTGTATTTGGAGGAAGAATCTACCATCATCTTCTAAACAGAAGAGGGATCCAAGAATTCCATCTGTTGAAAGGCTAAACAATCTCACACGGATGCCTACAAACCGTCAAATTCTTGGAAACTTCACTTTTCTGTTCAATAGCCAGAAACGGCGACTGGATCGAATCAAAATTATGATTACGGATATAGAATTGCTTTGGAGGGAAATTCTAGACTTTCCACTATTATCCAGCGCACTCATCAGAAAGAAACTCAATTGCCTGATTGATTTATATGACAAAAACAAAAAGAATCCGTCTGATAAATTTACTACAACACTTTCTCAGTTATTTGATGTCACCAACGTTAATGGAGAATGGAAAAGCACGGAGGATAAAGAACTCTACCAGAGGCAAGTTAAGAGTGGAGGAAAGATTGGTTATTCAATGGTCAAACAAGCCCCTTTGGAATCAATCCACCCAAGAAAACGAATCCGGCTATCAAAAACCCAATCACAAGCCAGCTCTTCTCAATCGCAACCTATACAAACACATACAACTGTCTCAGAATCTTCGGATTCTGAAACCTCTGCTTCTTCACCCGACTTGCCAACCTATTCTTCCACGTCATCTTCTCCTGAATGCAAACCGAAATACCAAAGAGCAAGCACTACAACAGCGGGTTTGCTAGTAATGCAAAACAACATTTCTACACATAAAGCATATGATGTTCTTGCAACCATTGCTGAACAGGGTCACGATGTGCCAGTTCCAAGTCAGGCGGGTGTCTGGAAACGAGTAATCTCTGTAGGACGTAAAATGAAAACCAAAATTGTTCAAAAACTTCAAAGCAAAGAACTCTATTGTCTCCAGTTTGATGATAAAAGAGTTCAAGGGGAAGAGTATCAAGTAGTTCTGCTGAAAAATATGACAACCGAAATCAAACTTGGTATTATTAAATGTGAGAGTGGTTCTGCCGCGGCCATTCACAAGGAACTACATCAGCTACTTGATGAATATGATGCTTGGAAAAATATTGGCATGATAATATGCGACACGACCGCAGTAAATACTGGTCGTTTGCATGGGATTGTAAAGCTCATACAGGATGATGTCTTGAGCAAGGGCTTTCAGAAGCCACAATATATTGGGTGTCAGCACCATGTACTCGACCTCCTTTTGAAACATGTCATGAATTTTTTTATCCAAGAGCCAACGAGCAAACCAAAACTCAACTTTTCCTTCATTGACCAATTAACACAAAACTATGTCACTCTTCAGGCTGATTACCGCCTCGTTGCGACAGATGATGTTAGCACAGACGAGAACCCTGGATGGCGAGATGATTTCAAGTTCTTATATGAATTATGTCAGGCATATCGTCATTACAAAACAACTTCACGTTGGCCTCGCATCAACTGGAAGAAACTACCAAATTTACACCAGGCAAGATGGAACTCACGTGCGATATATACTGTTATATCATTTTTTCTGATACCAGAGTGGCGCAACATCCTCACTCCTGCCTGCAACTTCATCTGCTACGAATGGGCAAATGCTTGGTTCCATTCTCAACACTATAATGAAGCGTCCTTCAATGAACTGTTTACCTCACTCATCAGGATAAAATGCAAGAAGGCAATTAAGTGTTTAAAGACCCATTGGTCAGTCGAAAAGTCATTAATTGACATTCCCAGATCTAACCAAATTGCTGAACGTGCTGTGAAACTGATGGAGGAACTTCATGCATAATCGAGAAAATTTCAATTTTTGAATCTGAAGTTCATAGGAAAAAATATGTTTTAAACATTTCTTGTACATTCTGTACATATTACTAACTGATCTGTATCTTATTTGTTAATAAAAGTTGATTAGTTATTATTATTACTCTTTTGAGTTAAGCTAAAAAAAATAATGTCCTTTTTTTTGAAAAAAGAAATATTTTTCCACTTTTTTCTTCCGAAAAAGGGGGAGGAGGGGGAACTTTTTTTTAAAAAATCAAAAATGCAATTGATATTCTTAAATTACACATAAAAGTTCCTCGATTGCAAGTGGTTTCATAAAAATATTTTTTTTGTTATCACCCTAGCTCATAGTACTTCTTTGTTTTACATCATTAACATATCCCTGTACATGGTACTGTGTAGAGCTCATATTACTTTTTTGTTTTACATCATTAACATATCCCTGAACATGGTACTTTGTAGAGCTCATAGTACTTTGTTTTACATCATGAACATATCCCTGTACATGGTACTGTGTAGAGCTCATAGTACTTCTTTGTTTTACATCATTAACATATCCCTGTACATGGTACTGAGCAGAGCTCATAGTACTTTGTTTTACATCATTAACATATCCCTGTACATGGTACTGTGTAGAGCTCATAGTACTTTTTTGTTTTACATCATTAACATATTCCTGTACATGGTACTGTGTAGAGCTCATAGTACTTTGTTTTACATCATTAACATATCCCTGTACATGGTACTGTGTAGAGCTCATAGTACTTCTTTGTTTTACAACATTAACATATTCTTGTACATGGTACTGTGTAGAGCTCATAGTACTTCTTTGTTTTGCATCGTTAACATATCCCTGTACATGGTACTGTGTAGAGCTCATAGTACTTCTTTGTTTTACATCATTAACATATCCCTGTACATGGTACTGTGTAGAGCTCATAGTACTTCTTTGTTTTACATCATTAACATATCCCTGTACATGGTACTGTGTAGAGCTCATAGTACTTCTTTGTTTTACATCATTAACATATCCCTGTACATGGTACTGTGTAGAGCTCATAGTACTTCTTTGTTTTACATCATTAACATATCCCTGTACATGGTACTGTGTAGAGCTCATAGTACTTCTTTGATTTACATCATTAACATATCCCTGTACATGGTACTGTGTAGTGCTTATAGTACTTCTTTGTTTTACATCATTAACATATCCCTGTACATGGTACTGTGTAGAGCTTATAGTACTTCTTTGTTTTACATCATTAACATATCCCTGTACATGGTACCGTATAGAGCTCATAGTACTTCGTGTTTTACAAAATTTCTTCAACGATGAGGTTCAACTTTTGTTCTATGTAAAAAAAAAATATACAATGAAGAAATTGACACATTAACAGACAGGAGCCGTACAGACTAGACAAACGAGACATGAGCCGTACAGACTAGATTAACGAGACATGAACCGTACAGACTAGACAAACGTGATTAAAAAAAAATAAAGCCCTGAGACCCGAACCCGCTGTACCTGAGAACTGAATTGTACCTGTAATACTGTACAAGGCGGTACATGGAAGTTACAGTATTACAGGTGTATGTGTCGTCACATCTCTGACAGACGTCTGACAAGTTCAGGTAGAACAGAGAAATTAAAAGATTACAACTAACAGCATGTATCGGCTGTCACGGGTTGCGAGTAATTTGTGGAAACCATTCCCACTTTGCTCCAACCCTTGACTCACACGGCTACCCCCTTTATAATATTAATATGTATATGAATTAATGTACACTAGTATTTGTTCCATTTCTCCCACCTTCCCTTCCTACTCCACACCCGTAATTGCGTCATACCCCAGATGTCCCAGCGAAACTGAGATGAAGAGCCTACGCCAACGAATCGAGCGAGAGCTGAGGAATGTCCCAGAAAGACGAGACATTCCGCTCGGGATTCTCTCTAACCACTGTTCCCCGGGTCGGCTATCTTCAAAGGGAGAGAAACCCGTTCAAATGTCCAGTTACTTTCGTCTTTTGGCGGTATGACGTACCTTCCCCCCTCCCATCTAGGGCGGGGATTTAGCCACCCTCTGTTTGACAGGAAAAGGAGCGTCGTTGAATGATTGGTCGGAAGATTATGCGTGTAATAGTATAGGATAGTAAGATGTTTTTGGCATTCGACTGAGGGTCCTAGTAGTGGTCGGTCTACAAGAGAGAGAGAGAGAGAGAGAGAGAGAGAGAGAGAGAGAGAGAGAAGAGAGAAAAAGAGAGATAAATCGTTATAACGTCATTTCCCCCTTAAGCATTTATATTGGATTATTTTTGCTGCATTTTGGATTATCTTTGCTTTATGATTATATGCTACCAGGTCCCTGTTACGGACTGGTGCCTTTGTGTAAACAAAATATATATTGTCGTTGTTACACAAGGCTTGTCGATTGAATACCTTCCCGTCGTGTACGTTTAATTGCTGGTGAGACTGTGTGTGGCAGAAACACAAATAGAAATACGAGTACCAATTGAGTCAGCCCTCATACTTCTAGATACAAGCCAAGGATACCCTCATAGGGGTCCTCAACATTGGCTAAGTCATTAACTGAACCTATTACATGTTACAGAATAAACAATGTTTGCAATTCAGTCAACAATTGAACCTATAACATGTTAAACAATAACCAGCATATTAAGCCTGTTCCATTCTGGACACAGGACGTGTTAGCGCATTTTCGTGTTATGTATCAGTACGTATGTTACCTTTCAGTAAATATTTGTAAATTTTGGAAATGTTTATAAATTCAATTGTGTAATGCATATATCTGAAAAAAAAAATTAAAAAATGAAAATGATAATTATTTATATATCTTATATAGTAAAAAACGATACCCTAAGAAACACTGATGACCTGCCCTGTTTGCATTGCAAACATTGTTTATTGTGTAACAAGTAATAGGTTGTTGACTGAATGCGTTATTGTTTCCGTTTTGTCCGTCTGTCCGTCCGTCTGTCATCACCTTAGATCTCAGCAACCATAAGTCCTAGACCCATGATTATATACTTTTTTGTAGGTCTTGGCTTGCCATTCCTGCATCAAAAGTCCATTTTGCGATCTGACCTGTGAGGGCTGGGCATCAGTATTTCTTAGGATACCTTTTTTTACTATATAAGTTATATTAAAAATTATGCCATTTTCATGGCCCCATTCTACACCTTATACGTAGCGATACGAGAATAAGGGCCCTAGGGCCCCAAGAGTATCTATCCCCATAACAAAAATTTGGTTTAAATAGTTTTGGTCATGTCCTCTGAGGGCTGGGCATCAGTGTTTCTTAGGGTACGTTTTTTTTACTATATAAGCTATATTAATAATTATGTCATTTTCATGGCCCCATTCTACACCTTATACATAACGATACAAGAATAACGGCCCTAGGGGCCCCAAGAGTATCTATCAACCTAACATAAATTTGGTTTGATTAATTTTGGTCATGCCCTCTGCGGGCTGGGCATCAGTGTTTCCTAGGATGCCGTTTTTTTTTAAATATTTTTTTTCAGATATATGCATCACACAATTGAATTTATAAACATTTCCAAAATTTACTAATATTTACTGAAAGCTAACATACGTACATAACACGAAAATGCGCTAACACGTCCTATGTCCAGAATGGAAAAGGCTTAAGATGCTGTTTTTACTCTTTTTACTATTCGGTCGCGAAATCCAAATTGGCTCGTAGTGGGTTGCTAATCTCAAAAGTCTGAGAACCCCTCCTATAATTGCCATGATATATTAATACTATTATAATATTTAAAAATTCCATAACAAACAGATGACCAGGTGTCGTTTTTCACATCTGCTGGAAACGCCTCGAAATGTATTTGATTAGAATCTGTATCCCCCAGTGTCTAGACTTCTGGCATCCAGTCTTCATCATCTCCCCACTCCCCCACCCACACGGACGAATATCTCATTTTTTACCCCGTCGAAGTAAACAAAATATAAAGATAAACCCATTTATTTATAATCTCCATGTGATTCCTTAAACATGATATAGCCTAATATTTCTTTTTAGATGAAGATATTTACTGGCGATATGTCTGTTATTTTAATATGTATGTGGTATTTACTTGCGATATGTCTGTTATTTAAATGTGTATAAGGATATCTGACTCACTCAAAGACACTTATCTTAAACACACACACAAAAATATGAAGCGGTTTCAGCGAGACTTGCCTAACCAACATCTTGAATTGGGCTACTATAGTTTTTGAACGCTTCATATAGTAAAGTAAGTAAAGTAAGTAAAAGTAAGTAAAGTGAATAAATTTAGTAAATTAAGTAAAGTGAGTAAAAGTAAGTAAAGTAAGTAAATTAAGTAAAAGTAAGTAAAGTAAGTAAAAGTAAGTAAAGTGAGTAAAAGTAAGTAAAGTGAGTAAATTTAGTAAAGTGAGTAAAAGTGAGTAAAGTGAGTAAATTAAGAAAGTGAGTAAATGTAAGTAAAGTCAGTAAAAGTAAGTAAAGTGAGTAAAAGTAAGTAAAGTGAGTAAATTAAGTAAAGTGAGTAAAAGTAAGTAATGTAAGTAAAAGTAAATAAAGTGAGTAAAAGTGAGTAAAGTAAGTAATTTAAGTTCCCTTAGCCCTTGGGGGTCGCTGGGGTAAGATGAAATGTTCCTATAGTCAGGGCCTAATAAAAGTGTTGTGTGGTCAGTACAACACTGAAATAATCTATATATTAATATGTATCTATGCAAGAAGCATTTTAAGCCATATTAGATTTTAAGCTAGTCAAGCTTAAAACGGATTAATATGTACACACACACACACACACACACACACACACATATATATATATATATATATATTATAGGTTAAATGTATACATATAACTTTGTATATATGATTGTTCGTGTATTTGTGTTTGATTTTACCCGTGTGAATGTATGTGCCTTTCTGAACGTGTATGCTTGATTATGTTTGATTTTCAGATTGTGTGTGATGACATCTCTGTCTGTGTCTGTGATCGTGTGTTTATACATTTGTGTCTATGTAAAGGTGTGTGATTGTGTGTTTATACATTTGTGTCTATGTAAAGGTGTGTGATCGTGTGTTTATACATGTGTCTGTGTGAAGGTATGTGATCGTGTGTTTATACATGTGTCTGTGTAAAGGTGTTTGATCGTGAGTTTATACTTTTGTGTATATTTAAAGGTGTGTGATCGTGTGTTTGTATATGTGTGTCTGTGTGAAGGTGTGTGATTGTGTTTTTATACATGTGTGTCTGTGTGAAGGTGTGTGATCGTGTGTTTATACATGTGTGTTTGTGTGAAGGTGTGTGATCGTGTGTTTATGCATGTGTGTCTGTGTGAAAGTGTGTGTTCATGTGTTTGTACATGTGTGTCTGTGTAAAGGTGTGTGATCGTGTGTTTATGCATGTGTGTCTGTGTGACGTGTGTGATCGTGTGTTTATACATGTGTGTCTGTGTAAAGGTGTGTGATCGTGTGTTTATACATGTGTGCCTATGTAAAGGTGTGTGATCGTGTGTTTATACATGTGTCTCTGTGTGACGTGTATGATCGTGTGTTTATACATGTGTGTCTGTGTAAAGGTGTGTGATCGTGCGTTTATACATGTGTGTCTGTGTAAAGGTGTGTGATCGTGTGTTTATACATGTGTGTCTTTGTAAAGGTGTGTGATCGTGTGTTTATATATGTGTGTCTATGTAAAGGTGTGTGATCGTGTGTTTACACATGTGTGTCTATGTAAAGGTGTGTGATCGTGTGTTTATACATATGTGTCGTGTAAAGGTGTGTCAGTGTTTATACATGTGTGTTCAGGTAAGGTGTGATGTTTTTGTTAACCTGCACGTCAACTAATGTCACTGTAATAACATTTCAATTTATAATTATGTTTTTCTTATTCTGTCAGTTCCCCTGTTTGTTATTGTTCCTTCAATCATTTTGATTGTTTCCAAATAAATTTAAAATTTAAACGTCAAACCACACAAAGAAATGACAACATCTATAAAGCAATAAAAACCCGTAATTAAAATTGTAAATACAATTAAGCAAATATATATCTATATATATCTATATGTATAGATTTCATTGCTAAAAATATAAGCGTGTATGCCTATATAGGTAGATACATTATTTTTAAATATGTTACTTTCATCAACTAATACGTCAATATGTATTCCAGTATATTGTATTCTTCAGCTTGTGAACTTTTGAAGCGATAATTTATTTATAAATTTCTATCTTCATTAGAATGAAATACCTAGGGGAGGAAACTATACATGACTAAATACATCGTAACAGTGACGTAACACTAGTTGATAAATAGAAATCAACATATAAATCACTTAAATATTTACGCTTATTGTTAGCAATGATAATTAATATATATATATATATTTGTTTGATTTACTTTTTGTGCATTTTAATAAAAGCTTATTTTAAATAGTTCTTTTATATTTTTTCTCCTCAAATTACTTATCCAATTTACTCGCTATCTAACTCGTTTACAAATGTAATGTTTATGTTACATTTTGTAATGAGTTTTTTTAAGTCACCCAGTTAAAATTCATTAAAATATGCATTGACCTATACGTGTACCAAAATTTGAGCTAACTTATTAAATTACATTAAGTCCGAAATTGAGTTCTAAGATTAGCTGACACACAAACAAAACAATAAAAACGCTAATGTGAAGTCAATTAAACAACTAAAATGCTCCTCACTAGTTTGTTTAATAATTTCCCGAAGTTTTCAGTAATTTAATTTCTCGTTACCATTTTAATATTGTTTTAATAACATCATTTACAGGGCAGAATATATTATATACGTGATGCACACCCTTGATCTGATCGTCGCCATGTTGGCTCGTTGTGAGTCTATTGAGTTTATTATTGTACATGATGCAATCATTGTTCAACAAGTACAATTGTATATCTTAATGACAAAATAAAATTATCCAGATCTATTATTTTTATAAAAAAAATTTGAATAGATTTCACAAAAAATTATCTCGGTGTAGACAGAAAACATCCAGATTGACAGCTCAAGCCTAGTGTTGTTTTTCTATGATTGAAAATTAAAACTAAAACCTTCGTTGACGAAAATGTTGACTTTTCGTCAACGAGAACTAAAACTAAAACTAAAATTATGGTAGCAAAGACTGGAACTAGACGAAAAATGAAATTATTTCAGAACAAACGAAATCCAAAAACCGAAACTAAAATATGAAAAGTGTGCTTTCGTTTCACGAAAACTAAAACTAAAACCTTTGTTAACGAAAATGTTGACTTTTCGTCAACGAGAACTAAAACTAAAAACTAAAAATTAGAAGCAAGACTTAGAACTAGACGAAAACTAAAATTATTACAGAAAAAACGAAATAAAAACTGAAACTAAAATATGACCTGGGACTAAAACAACACTACTCTGACCCTCAATCAGGAATTGGCTACATGGGCCAACGTGACTTTATTGTGGCAAGTTACCTTGTTCCCTGTTGGAGTGGATATTTTTTTATTTCAAACACCCCCCCATACGTCAGTTAAACAGCTGGAGAGACTTCAAGAAACACAAAATGTTTTTTTTTTAATTTTTAAAAACATTTAAGTAAGAACAAAATGTATTCCTATACAAAACATTTAGTAAGAACAAAATGTATTCCTCTAACACGCATTTTTCTTCTTTCATTTCAAAAAAGAATAAAATTCCTTGTAGCATTTGTTAGACCTTTGTAAAATGTAAAGAAACAATATTGTGCTACTGAAATATGATATTACCATGTAAACTTTACTTCATGTTTTTGTTGCGTAGGAAAAAAACTTAAATCACCCAGTCTGACATAACTGACATTACGACAGCTCAACTTTCAATGTAAACACATGGAAATGTTAACAATAGAGGTTCTCAAATCAGGACATATCACTCTCTGGGCACAATGAAACCATTCGGGGGGGGGGGGGTGAATAATATTTTTTTGTATTATATTAAATGGTACCAGCCATGAACATTTATTAACTGAAGGTGTACCAGACATGAACATTTATTTAACTAAAGGTGTACCAGCCATGAACATTTATTAACTGAAGGTGTACCAGACATGAACATTTATTTACGCTAAAGGTGTACCAGCCATGAACACTTATTTAACTGAAGGTGTACCAGACATGAACATTTATTTAACTAAAAGTGTACCAGACATGAACATTTATTTAACTGAAAGTGTACCAGACATGAACATTTATTAACTGAAGGTGTACCAGAAATGAACATTTATTTAACTGAAAGTGTACCAGACATGAACATTTATTAACTGAAGGTGTAACAGACATGAACATTTATTTAACTGAAGATGTACCAGATATGTCAGGTGACACGAAGTATTTTTATTCCATATGAAGGACCATTGCAAGATGTATTTGGTGAATACTGCGTTATCCATCCTCAACATTTGGTTACTAAACACCTCAATGAGCGCATAAACACAACTATACAGTATGTATCGTATATACAGTATGTATAGGATATACAGTATGTATAATATATTTGATATGTATAGATATACAGTATGTATAGGATATACAGTATGTAATGAAAGCTATCAACAGAATCAAAAAGACATATTTCAAGTAGTAAACTAGATTAAAAAAAAAACAACAACAATGCACATGAGTAAATGGAGTTTGGGATGAAGAGAATTCAGTTTTTACAGTGACTAAAATAAATAAATCAAGGTGCACTTATTGTAAACATCTGGAGGTCTTAAATCCTAGTCAGTTATTGTAAACATCTGTAGAGTCTACAAATCCTAGTCACTTATTGTCAGCATCCTAGACATTTTAAAAATGAAAATACCTTGCTGAATTCAGGGGTCAACTGCAGAGCATCATAATCTATGACTCTGCAAGGGCAATGGATGGTGAATCAACAAAGGAGGAGCTAAAGATTAAATTGAAGTTTGGTTTTCAAACGTTCTGGATAAAGTACGTATTTTCTTTATAGTCTTTCTATCAACTCTTACAGTGGACCGTGGGTGAGGTTCTGTCGCCGATCTATTGACAACTAAGACAGACTTACCTTCAAGTAGTTTGAACATGTTAATTTTAAAAGATTACAACAATCTAAGATTACCAATCTGAGATTACAACAACCTAAGATTACTACAATCTAAGATTACAACAATCTCAAGATTACAACAATCTAAGATTACAACAATCTAAGATTATAACAACCTAAGATTACTATAATCTAAGATTACAACAATCTAAGATCACTACATACTCAAAATAAAGCCAAGGATATCTAGAATAATATCAAGTTTGCCCTTTAGCTCAAAACAATTTGTTGGACATGTAAAAAAATGGTTTTATTCTTTGATGTGTTTATACTATCATTGTACTAAATATGTCTCATCGACATATTATATTATATTATTGTTATCAAATGTGTCTTTTTTCTTTTACTTATAACATGAGCAATGTTTCAGTTTATAGAAAGATAAACGATTTATTAGTAAATATAATATATACAATTTCTCTTTCCCGCTGTTCATAAATATAACCTTGGCGGGTTGAGGGAGGGGACTTAAGCTATTTGTTTTTCGAAATTGTGGCGATAGTGAAATAAGTTTGAGAAACACTAAAGTTGAGGTTTAAACCGAAGTGAAGTGTAAACGAAGTGAGGTTTAAACTAGTGAGGTTTAAACTGAAGTAGGTGAAAACTAAAGTGAGGTGTAAACTGAAGTGAGGTGCAAACTAAAGTGAGGTGTAAACTAAAGTGAGGTGTAAACTGAAGTGAGGTGTAAACTAAAGTGAGGTGTAAACTAAATTGAAGAAGGTGTAACTAAAGTGAGGTGTAAACTGAAGTGAGGTCTAAACATTTAGTTCTACAAGAATGTATGAAACAAAATTTGATTTCGTCTTTCGTATCTTTAAAGTTTTCGTTTTTATATAATTTCTTTTTTTAAATTAGCAACCCACTCTTACATTGTTAAAGATTTTTTTTCTCTATTTTTGTTATTAATCTTCATTATAAAATAATTAATACAGAACTAGACATTGAGATTCTATAGTCTAAAGTAAGTAGGTTTATATAATACCCGAATATCTTTCTTCTAAAGATCGGAAACGTGTCTGTTTTGTTGTCTGTCTGTTTGCTTGTTTCTCAATGTTCTCAATGCCATGGCTAAAGCTTTTATTTTAGAAAAAAGGCGTTGCATATTTTATGTGCATGAATGCATCTTATCATAACATATTAGAGATAGTTACGACAAAATTGTCTTTAAAGCGAAATGCATTAAGCACTATCATTTTTCAAGTCCTTATTTTGAATACCTAATCCCATAACTAGACCAGAAGAAATCTGTTTCAAGCTGTAATTTTCTTGAAATATATCAATCCCACAAGTACCCAGGTCCCACCCCTCCTGTACTAGTACTGTACAGTTCAACCTTAGGAGTAGTTAATTCTAAGTAATAAGGATGTTCACTAATTAGGTTATTCTCTCTTGAATATTTCTGACATGACTCACCTGTTTCTAACTTAATGTCTCAATATCACAAACTAAGGCTTTTGATATTAACTGCATGAAGAAGTAAATGAGATGAATACAGCCAATCCTGTTTGAGATAAATACAGCCAATCATGTTTGAGATTAATACAGCCAATCATGTTCTATCAAATTAAAGAAATAAAAAAAAATGGGACAGTCACCTTAATAAAAAAAACAAACCAGCAGATATGTTCAGAAGCACTCAGACGCATAAATGAGGATTACATACTATAGCTGTCATAAATAACCCACACACATTAACATAAATAAATGTACATATAACATCATAATTGTACACTAGAACATTAAAACATACGACAGACACGCACTTATGTTAAACATACACATAAAATGCACGTAAACATAATTACACCACATATATGTGTTAACATACACAATAAAATACACGTAAACAGAATTAAACAGAATTAAACCACGTATATGTGCTAACATTTTTTAAAGAAAAATGTCAGTGAAACTAAAATGTTTATACAAATGAATATTAACATGTACAAAAACTTTGGCGTTCCTAAACTCTTAAGGTATAAACATTCATATCAGTAAACATGTTAGTGATCATATTGAAAGTCATGTAGAAAATAATACATACAATTATAAACATATACAATAATATAAATAGGCATTTAGACCTATAAACATACAAACAAACATACAATTATAATCCCTCGCTCATAAGACACTGTGAATCAATAGGGGGCATATGGGTAGCCTATTGTGAGTACCATATGGCTAGCCTATTGTGAGTGCCATATGGGTAGTCTATTGTATCATTTGGGTAGCCTATTGTGAGTGCCATATGGGTAGCCTATTGTATCATATGGGTAGCCTATTGTGAGTGCCATATGGGTAGCCTATTGTGAGTGCCATATGGGTAGCCTATTGTGAGTGCCATATGGGTAGCCTATTGTATCATATGGGTAGCCTATTGTGAGTGCCATATGGGTAGCCTATTGTGAGTACCATATGGGTAGCCTATTGTGAGTGCCATATGGGTAGTCTATTGTATCATATGGGTAGCCTTTTGTGAGTGCCATATGGGTAGCCTATTGTGAGTGCCATATGGGTAGCCTATTGTGAGTGCCATATGGGTAGCCTATTGTGAGTGCCATATGGGTAGCCTATTGTGAGTGTCATATGGGTAGCCTATTGTGAGTGCCATATGGGTAGCCTATTGTGAGTGCCATATGGGTAGCCTATTGTATCATATGGGTAGCCTATTGTGAGTGCCATATGGGTAGCCTATTGTGAGTGCCATATGGGTAGCCTATTGTATCATATGGGTAGCCTATTGTGAGTGCCATATGGGTAGCCTATTGTGAGTGTCATATGGGTAGCCTATTGTGAGTGCCATATGGGTAGCCTATTGTGAGTGCCATATGGGTAGCCTATTGTATCATATGGGTAGCCTATTGTGAGTGCCATATGGGTAGCCTATTGTGAGTGCCATATGGGTAGCCTATTGTATCATATGGGTAGCCTATTGTGAGTGCCGTATGAGTAGCCTATTGTGAGTGCCATATAGGTAGCCTATTGTGAGTGCCATATGGGTAGCCTATTGCATCATACTTATCATTGTGTATTGTCTGTGTTCCAGTATTGATACATGTGTTTAATACTAATATAGGGACTGTTGGTCAGGAGGTGGAGAGCGCTCGACTGTCGACGGTAAAGTCCTCGATTCGATCCTTGGTGATAACTAGGGGAATTTCCCCAGGTTCTGGCGGAAGTTGGTTAAAAGTCCACCCAGCTTTAAATAGGAACGTAACCTTAGCTGGGGAATAAATGGCGTTTAAACACACAATCATCTCGTCATATGCAGAAACAGAAACAGACGAATTATTCACTTCATCTGCCCCAACGGCCCTTTTGGGCTAAGGGAACTTTACGTTTTCAATGTTTATGTCGAAAACCTCAAGCATCATCGATTTTACAATATAATTCTAAAATAGCCTATGAAGCTAGACGTAAACAAGAAAATAATTCAATTCACTCATATTGAAATTAACTAATCTTGATCTCTGCTACTTTCAATTCTCAAACTAAAACAAAAGTTCTTAAAGTATGTCTATTAGAAACAGTGAACACTAAATAAAGACGATTAACTCATTCATGGCTGCTATTGTGAAATTAGGAGAAATGAATCCAAGTGAAAAGAATAATTTAATTGTTTCCTCTAACTACATTATTTAAAAAAAATACATAAGAAGAACTAGGTGCAAGAAAGTTTGCTAGGGAATATGTTGAAATTGTAACTTGATATGATTGTATATTGTAACTTGATATGATTGTATATTATGATTGGATCGATAAATATCGATTATAATCAGAGTCACTATTTCTCATGGACCCAGTTGGACTCAGTCTGTGGTTCCATAAGAGCCCTTTGATAATTGACTGTTAATATATTATCTTGATATCTGTTGGTGTCAGAGAATACACTAATGTTGTTGTTTGGTGTCAGATAATACACTAATGTTGTTGTTTGGTGTCAGAGAATACACTAATGCTGTTGTTTGGTGTCAGATAATACACTAATGCTGTTGTTTGGTGTCAAAGATAACACTAATGCTGTTGTCTAGTGTCAGAGAATTCACTAATGATGTTGTTTGGTGTCAGAGCATACACTAATGCTGTTGTCTAGAGTCAGAGAATACACTAATGTTGTTGTTTGGTGTCAGAGAATACTCTAATGCTGTTGTTTGGTGTCAGATAATGCACTAATGCTGTTGTTGGGTGTCAGAGCATACACTAATGCTGTTGAGGCACAACCTACCATTTTATTTATAACTTGATGTAGCATTTATCTCCTGCCTAGACAACCAAGAAGTTAGCTGAACAAAAAACAGACACGACTGTGTAGTGACGTCACCATCTGAGGCTACAAATATGTCAAACTAGTAGTTGTCCGTTGCATTCGCTACTAAAGGTTTTATCTCAATAAAATGTTTAATATGAGAATAATAATGTCATAAACAGAGGCGTCTGCTAATTCGATTACAATCACAATACATCAACGAACTTTTATAAAAGCTGGCAGGCAAAAAACGGGTACAGCCAATCTAAAGGATTTTTGGTTTAAAAAAAGTAGAGAGTTTTGTTTCAAAGATAGCTTAATATTTTAAAAACTACAAACAAACCGGCAGCAAGACTTCTGTTCTTACTGCCAGGCCGAGTAACAATCGGTTCATTTACTATATGCTTAGCAATGTAATATTTACAACTGGCTGATTACTTGTCGAGCTTTTTTTTTTTTACAAATAGTATACATTAGGGTGCTTCACCAAAAAAAATTTTAATAATTGATCTGTCTGCTATTTAAATTTGTTCCATTGATAAAAAAAGCATTGTGTACAAAAATAAAAAAATATTTGACAATATTTAGAGGTCCTCCGGACAAAGTTTGCATAATTAAGAGAAAAGTAGATAAAACCATCCTTCTTGTACAGTCTTACAGACTTACATACAAAAAGTGAAGCGCTATATAAATTGTTTTATAGTCTTTGGTTTTATAATGTTTGGTAGCTATGATTGATTTTGATAAGCAGTTGTGCTAGAAATAAAATTTAAAATTCACATTTTATTAGCAAAAACAACACTTTTCCTTACCGCATATTGATGACCAAGGCAAGCATTTTAATTTCTTTATTTATATTATTTTAATTTCTGATACACATGACCTATAAAATCAGAACATGGAAATGATATGAAAAACAACAATAAAATGTTTACACCTTCTAAGGAAATACTGGCTGACCCTGGCGTCACTTCAACAGTTGCATATCCAGTTATTACTGCGTCTCCTGCCTCGCGAACAAAGAAACCACAAACTCTTCTGAAAACTGAATAGTTTGGCATTGGCTCTGCAATCTGTGTTGATAATGCTATAATTACTGGAATTTCTTCGACTACCAACTTGTTTACAAGTTTTGAGGTGCATGATGTATCACTGCAATATAGCAGCACACAGTGAGCGTCCAGGTTCTCTTGGTGCACCTTCTCGATTTACAACTGCCAAAAAGTTACTGCTTTCTAAGAAAAAGCAAACATTCCAGTGGTGACAGAGAGGAGAGCTTGTGAGAAGATGGTTCAGCTTCTTGATGAATACAACAAACTTCGTTCAATTGATAAAAGTCGCCGAAACACACCAGCCACCAAACGTAAACTGGAACAAATGAAATCTATGTTGGCAACAACTTTTCAACTGTGGCCACCAAATGTCGAGACTATTATCAAGAATGCAGAAGATCTAGCATTCTTGAGGTCTATGAAAGGAGACAGGTCTTCCAGCTTTGGATCATTTGACAAAACACTTGCAAAAAAAGTCGCTCGACACCATTCACGAGATGTCGCAACATTGGAACGTCAGAAACGCGCAAGAGAAGAAAATGCAGCATGTTCAACGATATCAGTGCCTTCCAGCGAGGGTAGCAGTGACGAACCCGATGATTCTACTTCTAAATCTGAAGATAATATGGAGTTTGTTGATAACTGTTTGGGTGATATAATGCCGTTGCAAAAGCGAAGAAAGCCAACAGGAGCTTTGGTATTTGTACCTCCAGATGTTTTAAGCCGACCAAATCTTGTGGTCACTAGCGACAAGATTAAAGATTACACCAACACAGCAGGCAGCTTTCACGCAGGGCCTTATTAGCGAGTCTGGGGGTGATGTATCAATGGTGGCTTCTTCCTATGCCACTGCAGATCGTTCACGTCGCAAAGTTGTAAGTGAGATATCTACAAAGATCCACGACTCCTGGGAACCACCCAAACTCTGCACCCTCCACTGGTATGGCAAACTGACACCTTCACTAAGAAATCATCGTGTCACTGAAGAACGCATAACAGTTGTTGTCGGTGGTGCAAAGCAATTGAAACTTCTAGGAGTGCCAAATTATGACAAGGCAACAAAGAAACCCGTTGGTGAAATAATTGCAGAATTAACCAACACCTAATGACAGAGTGGCATTGTAATGATTGTATCGTTAATATGACATTCGACACAACAAGATCAAACACTGGTCATCAGACTGCTGCCTGCGTTGCCACACAAGATAAGCTGCAACGTGCTTTTCTATGGTCAGGTTGTCGCCATCACATTGGTGAAGTTATCCTCTCGAATGTTTTTGCAGACATGAAAATAAAAGTTTACAGATCCCCGGGTATAACTTTTTTCACCAAGCTGTGTAGTAATTGGGAGTTGGTGGCACATGATTGGTTTCACGTTTGTAGTTCGTTTACGTTAGCTGATCATGATCTGAAGGCTCAAGAGCGACTGACGATAATGAGAGATGCGGTAATTGCACATGCCAACTCTCGTAAACAAACTGAATTCTTGCGAGAAGACTACCACAAATTCCTTAAGCTGTCCCTTGTTTACCTGAATGCTACAAATAAGGAGGTTAACTTTAAAAGACCAGGTGCCCTGCACAAAGCACGATGGATGGCAAAGCTGATATATTGTCTCAAGATTGCACTGTGTGAGAAACAAATTCAATTATTCCTCCAGGTACTATTACCACACGTGATCAAGTGCCAAAGATTCGTGCATTTGCTACATTTGTAACACATGTTTATGTCGTGTGGTGGCTCACTTGCAAAAAGATGTGGATGCACCATGGAATGATCTACAGCTCTACAAGCGACTTTTGGATTACAACGATGTCAACAGAGACATATCCAAGTCAGCAATCCGTGCCCTGAATATGCATCTATGGTACGTGACTGCTGAAATGATCCCACTTGCTCTGTTCAGCAATGATATATCTGTGTTGGAAAAGCGAGCTCTAGCAGATGCTCCACTAAGGCTTCGACCGGTGGTTGCCCTCCAAACTCCACAGAATCGATTTGGAAATGGTTGGGGAAAACCACGATTCCAATCAATTGATTCTTCAACTCGGTTGTGTGATATGGCATGAGTTGACTCGTGGTTTACTATATACAGACTTCAATTGGACACAGGATTCCTCGAACTGCCTGTTGATGATTGGTGCCAAACAGCTTCTTACATTGCCAATGCAGAAAATGTTGGTGCTATTAACGTTGTTAACGATTGTGCCGAGAGAGGAGTGAAACTGGCATCTGACTTTGTTGAAGCAGCGCGAACGGATGAACATTTTCAAAACATTCAAGTGGTAGAAATGGACCGCAAAAACATCTCAAATGTGCGTAAACCTTACAAAAGTGCAACAAAGTGAAACTGAATTAAATGCAACAGTAATAAATAATTTAATACTTTAATGTAATTTTTATATAGGCTAGAATAAACTTTTTTTTTTCTTTACATGTTTTGTGATTTCTTGGGCGGGGGGGGGGGAGGGGGGACCTCTAAATCAACTCTGGTTTGAAAAATATTTGACACAAGTTATTATTAATGATATCAGAACAAATTAGAAACATAGACAGCTCAAAAACAAACAACCAATTTTTTCCTCTATTGTAGTGATGCACCCTAGTATACATTTAACTGCAAATGTATTGTGTGCGAATTTTGTCTTACTGTCTTCTTTAATAGTAACTATTAACACGGATTTCTAAGTGCAGAATTATTTTTTTACAAGTATGTTAGCCCGTCGAAAGACGGGTGGAATTTTATATTTTTCATATGTACTTAATATTTAGATTTTGGACCCCCCCTATACCCCACCTTAGGTACGGTACGCCCCTGTGTTCAGATTTGATACATTTTTTCAAGATATTTTTTTTTAAGTTTAATAATATGAAATAGTTAAAAATCTAATTAGTTGTTACTTTTCATTAAAACAACCAAATGGATAAATTCTAAAAAAAAAAAAAAAAGGAAAAAAATATGTCCCTGTGAGAAATCGAACCTGAATAGTCAGCATAGAACGCATGTCCCAAGTTACTTAGCCATTCGGCCAACCGCGTCACGCTAAAAAAGAGAAAATTTAAATGTATTATTTAAGAAAAATTGCTCGATTATTTATTCACTTCCACTTGACTTATTTTAAGCCCATAAAATCTTATTTTGTAACTTAAAATAAATCAAACCCTATTTAAAAATGAAATATGATAATATCTGAGAACTTAATTTGTATAGAAATTTACAGAATTTCTTTTTTTTAAATATTATATTGACTTTTTAAAAAGAACTTTATTTACGAACGCGCTCGCTAGTGACCTAGTCTTATAATTTATTTACGTTTGACGATGCTATCTGTTGTTATAGAAACTAAACTAATTTGAATGATATTATATATTATTATTATTTAATATTAGTGACTTTTATATTTCATAATAAAAACCCACAGAAACTATCTAAAACTGTAGATTTAAAAAAAAAATAAAATATATCGAATCGAGACACGGACATGACGCCATTTTGAATTTTTGTTTTCGTTGGTCACGTGATTACTTTATCAAATATTAGTTTTTTATTTTTTTCTGGAGGTCGTTTATTTATAGAACGGATTCTCCACACACCGCGAAACGGACAAGCTTAGCTGCTTAATAAGTTAGAAAAGTTTTGTTTTTGTTGAGATTAATTTTTGAAGTATTAATCAGGTATATCCATAGTCCAGGGGGCTGTCTCTGTAGCCAGGCCTAATAAATACATTTCTGATATCTATCTATCTATCTATCTATCTATCTATCTATCTATCTATCTATCTATCTATCTATGTGACATATACATGATATATGAGCATTCATATTTTAGCAGATAATTTAAAAAAAAAAAACAACCGGACTTTTAGTTTCAATATTTTAATCTAATAAAATGCCCTGCCCCCCCCCCCCATTTACTGATGACTCATGACTAATTCTCCAATTTCCCGTGCAGACAGAAGACTGAAACTAGGCTTGTACATCCCTTACAATTTAGCTATATTTGTTAAGCAGGTTTTATTTCACAATTCTACCCGCTACAGTCAAAACGGTTGTCATATCCTCGCATGTTAAACTTTTCTATAAACGCTCCTGAGGTGCGGTTGCTTGCACTGGTTTTCAAAGTGGACTGAGCGGTTTGTTTACTTATGTCAAATTATTTTTTGCAGACCTTCTTTACAATGTACACGTACTCTTTTTCTGAGTAAACATATATATTTATCTATACTTATAAGACGCATTCGTTGTCTGTCTGTCTGTCTGTCTGTTCCCTTATAACTCAAGATCCAGACAAACAAATAACGTGAAATTTGTTACACATACACATAATTACATGGGGAAGGTTATAGGACAGGTTTCGTTTCATCTCGATGGGAGAGGGAGAGGATGGGAGAAATGGGAGGAAGAGATAAAGAGAAAGAGGGGGCAGGGAGGGAGAGAGAGGGGGAATAACCAAATAATGTGAAATTTGTTACACATACACATAATTACATGGGACAGGTTTCGTTTCATCTGGGTGGGTAGTTTAATTGTAATTAATTTTTTTTTATTTAGAATTTTACTATATTAAAGTAATCTCGACGGCGCCATAAAAAAAATTCCCGATGATCGAATAGAACTTGCGCGCTGGTGCTATATTGTGTCTTTGTGCGGCAAAGAATTGTTTATGTTTTTTCATGCTTCCCTATTTGTACAGCTTGAGGAAGTTAAAGGAATGAAGAAGGATTTTAGAAGAATAATAAGTATTTATATATATATATATATATATATATATATATATATATATATATATATATATAGAGAGAGAGAGAGGGGGCAGGGAGGGAGAAATAAAAGAGAGAGAGAGAGGGGCAGGGGGAGAGAGAGGAAAGGGGGTAGGAGGGAGGGAGGGAGGGAGGGGGGAGGGAGGGAGGGAAGGGAGGGGGAGAGAGGGAGGGGGATGGACAGGGGGAGAGAAGGAGGGGGAGAGGGAGATGGGAGAGGGAGGGAGAGAGAGGGGGAGATGTGAGAGGGAGGGAGAGAGGGAGAGAGAAAGGGAGGGAAGGAAAGAGAAAGGAAGGGAGGGAGATGGGTTAGGGAGGGAGAGAGGGAGAGAGAGAGAGGGTGGAAGAGAGGGTGGGAGAGAGGGAGAGAGAGGGTGGGAGAGAGGGGGAGAGAGATAAAGAATGAGGGGGCAGGGAGGGAGAGAGGGAATGAGGGAGGGAGGAAGAGGGACTGAGGTGGAGAGGGGAGGGAAGGAGAATGAAGGGAGGGAGGGGTTAGGGGAGGGAGAGAGAGGGGAGGGAACGAGAGAGGGAGAAATGGGAGGAAGAGATAGAGAGAGAGGGGGCAGGGAGGGAGAGATAAAGAGAGAGAGGGGGGGGCAGGGGGAGAGAGAGGAAAGGAGGGAGGGGGGAGGGAGGGAGAAATGGGAGGAAGAGATGAAGAGAGAGGGGGCAGGGAAGGAGAGATAAAGAGAGAGAGGGGGCAGGGGGAGAGAGGAAAGGGGGTAGGAGGGAGGGAGGGAGAGGGGAGATAGGGTGGAAAGGAGGGGAGAGAGGGAGGGAGGGGGATGGACAGGGGGAAAGAAGGACGGGGAGAGGGAGATGGGAGAGGGAGGGAGAGAGAGAGGGAGATGGGAGGGAGGGGAGAGAGGGAGAGAAAAAGGGAGGGAAGGAAAGAGAAAGGAAGGGAGGGAGAGAGGTGGTAGGGAGGGAGAGATGGGGAGGGAGGGAGAGAGAGGGGTGGGAGAGAGGGTGGGAGAGAGAGGGTGGGAGAGAGGGGGAGAGAGATAAAGAGTGAGGGGGCAGGGAGGGGAGAGAGGGAATGAGGGAGGGAGGAAGAGGGAGAGAGGTGGAGAGGGGATGGAGAATGAAGGGAGGAGAGAGAGGGGTTAGGGAGGGAGAGAGATGGGAGGGAACGAGAGAGGGAGAAATGGGAGGAAGAGATAAAGAGAGAGAGGGGGGCAGGGAGGGAGAGATAAAGAGAGAGAGAGGGGGGGAGGGGGAGAGAGGAAATGAGGGTAGGAGGGGGAGGGAGGAGGGAGGGAGGGAGGGAGGAGGGGAGAGAATGAGGGAGGGAGAGAGGGAGGGAGGGGGATGGACAGGGGGAGAGAAGGAGGGGAGAGGGAGATGGGAGAGGGAGGGAAAGAGAGGGTGGGAGATGGGAGAGGGAGGGAGAGAGGGAGAGATAAAGGGAGGGAAGGAAAGAGAAAGGAAGGGAGGGAGAGGGGGTAGGGAGGGAGAGAGGGGAGGGAAGGAGAGAGAGAGGGTGGGAGAGAGGGAGAGAGAGAGGGTGGGAGAGAGGGAGGGAGAGAGATAAAGAGTGAGGGGGGCAAGGAGGGAGAGAGGGTGGGAGAGAGGGAGAGAGAGAGGGTGGGAGAGAGGGAGGGAGAGAGATAAAGAGTGAGGGGGGCAAGGAGGGAGAGAGGGAATGAGGGAGGGAGGAAGAGGGAGAGAGGTGGAGAGAGGAGAGAGGGAGAATGAAGGGAGGGAGAGAGGGGTTAGGGAGGGAGAGAGATGGGAAGGAACGAGAGAGGGAGAAATGGGAGAGAGAGGGAGTGAGAAGGAGGGAGGGAGAAATGGGGGGAAGGGAAAGGGAGAGGGAGGGAGGGAGAGAGAGAGGAAGGGAGAGGGGGTAGGGAGAAAACAGAAGGTAAACAGAAAACCTTATTTTAAACCCGGGCAAAGCCGGGTACTTGCAACTAGTATACTTATAAGACGCATTTGCTGTCTGTCTGTCTGTCTGTCTCTTCCCTTAAAACTCAAGATCCAGACATCCAAATAACGTGAAATTTGGTACACGTACACATAATTACATGGGGAAGGTCATAGCGCATGTTTCGTCTCATCTCGATGGGTAGTTTAATTGTAATTAATTATTTTATTATTTTACTATATTAAAGTATTCACGGTATGGGATCGCCTTCACCATAAATAAAAATCCTCTGTGACGTCATTTCCCGATGATGAACTTGCACGCGGGTGCTTTAAATGTTATTGCGTTCAAATTGTATCAATGCACAGGGGATTCCCTGTATTCGCGCACCAAGTGAATGTGTAATTGAACGGACGGAAAAGAAAGGGTTAGGGACGGAAAAAAAAAAAATATTGTTGTTGTTTTTTTTTCATGCTGCAAGTACCTGGCTTTGCCCGGGATTAAAATAAGGTTTTCTGTTTATTTAAGAAGCGTAATTTGACGTTTAATTGTACAGAGAGAGGGAGGGGGGGGGAGAGAGATAAAGAGAGAGGGGGGCAGGGAGGGAGAGGGAAGAAGGGGCAGGGAGGGGGGAGAAGGAGGGAGAGAGGTGGTAGGGAGGGAGATAAAGGGGGAGGGAGGGAGAGGGAGGGTTGGAGAGAAAGGGAGGGAAGGAAAGAGATAGGAAGGGATGGAGAGCGGGAGTAGGGAGGGAGATAGAGGGGAGGGAGGGAGAGAGATAAAGAAAGAGGGAGGGATAATAAGAGAGGGGGCAGGGAGGGAGAGGGAGGAAATGAGGAAGGGAGGGGGAGGGAGAGAGAGAGGAAGAGGAGGAGAGAGGGAGACGGGAGAGGGAGGAAGGGAGAAAGGAGTGGAAGGAGGGAGAGAGGGGGTAGGGAGGGAGAGAAAGGGGAGGGAAGGAGAGAGGGAGTTAGAGGATGGGAGAAATGGGAGGGATCGAGAGATAAAGAGAGAGAGGGGGCAGGGATGGAGAGAGGGGGAGGAGGAAGGGAGGAAGGTGGAGAGAGGGGGGACGGGGGTGAGAGAAGGAGGGAGGGAGATAGGGAGAGAGAGGGAGATGGGAGAGTTAGGGAGGGAAGGTGAGGGAGGGAGGGAGAATGGGAGGGAGGGAAAGAGAAAGGAGAAAGGGAGAGAGGGTGTAAGGAGGGAGAGAGAGGGGGAGGGAGGGGGTAGGGAGAGAGGGGTAGGGAGAAAACAAAAGGTAAACAGAAAACCTTAT
This sequence comes from Bulinus truncatus, assembly GCA_021962125.1. NCBI lineage: Eukaryota > Metazoa > Mollusca > Gastropoda > Planorbidae > Bulinus > Bulinus truncatus. The sequence goes on from JAGDYQ010000122.1 coordinate 352,256, forward strand.
TTTGAACCCGGGCAAAGCCGGGTACATGCAACTAGTATATATATATATTTATATAATACAATTATAGTATTTTAGTTTTACGTATCCTTTAACCATTGGTTGTTGTAATAACCTTTGATCAAACAGATAACTGTGGCTGACTTTTTCATATTTCACTGTCATATCCGGCTCACTCATGATAACCGGAGAAAGCCTTAAGTGCTGAATGACTGGGACAGGTTCAATGTGTGGAATGATGACGGTAAGGGAGCTCTATGAGAGCGAAATAATCCCTTCACAGACGGTCCTTGTTGTGAGTTGATGACTGCAGCAGATTTATTCGGTTGTCGCTTAATGTGTAACAAAACAGTCTAATATTTAAACTATTTCCTACAACGCCCATGTCTTTTAATCTTCAAACATTCACAGGTGACGTCTGCAAAGTGGATACTTTGATGTTTACGAATGTTTTAATTGTCCAGAGTATAATGTGAAGTTATCTGTGAAACTGTCTAAAGTCTAAAGTATGATGTGAAGTTATCTGTGAAACTGTCTAAAGTATTAAAGTATAATATGAAGTTATCTGTGAAACTGTCTAAAGTATTAAAGTATAATATGAAGTTATCTGTGAAACTGTCTGAAATATAAAGTATAATGCGAAGTTATCTGTGAAACTGTCTAAAGTATAAAGTATAATTTGAAGTTATCTGTGAAACTGTCTTAAGTCTAAAGTATAATGTGAAGTTATCTGTGAAACTGTCTAAAGTATAAAGTATAATTTGAAGTTATCTGTGAAACTGTCTTAAGTCTAAAGTATAATGTGAAGTTATCTGTGAAACTGTCTTAAGTATAATGTAAAGTTATCTGTGAAACTGTCTAAAGTATGATGTGAAGTTAGTTATCTGTGAAACTGTATAAAGACTAAAGTATGATGTGAAGTTATCTGTGAAACTGTCTAAAGTCTAAAGTATGATGTGAAGTTATTTGTGAAACCGGTCGCATTTTTACATCTTGACAGATACGTAGTTGTGATATTACGATTGTCATTCACTGGAGGACCTCAGATATGCAGGGGCATACCCCAGACGCTATGAAAACTTGCCCCAAAATCGTGAGAGAAAAAATACTAGAACTTTAAGTAATCCAGAACAACGTCGTACAGTTCTTAGCCAATCTTTAATTTAAAGTGTTCATCAAGTTCTTCTTCTCTTTTTAAATAAATACTTGGTAAATCTGTTTATCAACAAATGTATTATTTTCCAAAGCGAGATTCTCTACAGTACACCGACTTGTCAAAATTAACCGAATGTGACTGAAAGCAGATAGGTAGGCTACTGGCTATGTTCACTCTGTTATTCACTAAATCATCGTAAATCATAAGAAATGTTTAGTTTGCATCTCTCTATCAATATCCATGTTGGAGAAAGATTACATACAAACCTATTTAAGTCTGTTTCAAATGTTCCTACAATCAAAGTTAACTCACAACTAACACTCTCCACAGCTTAATTTTTCTCAGCAAGACTGAAATATTCCCAATCATTAAAAAATCTTGTTTCCGGTGAGTTGTTTCGGCGCTCACCGTTTCGTCCCGGTGGATCTACAAGAGTTTTGCTAAGTTGAGACTTCCGCGCGAAAGTGTTTCGTCTTGGTGGATTCAGAACTAAATACACAACAATAAATGAAAAGGAAATAAAGGCTAAGTCCGTAGCCAGCTATTGAGGCGCCCCCAGCCCCCACACCCCACCGTTATGAAAAGTGTGCCACCCATTACAATACACAACATTAATTAATGTCCATATCTAGTGTTCTTCGTGACCTTTCAAACTTACATGTACAACTGATAACTTTTTTTTTCATCGAAATGGACAGATCACAGATGTAGATTTATAACTACTGTAGAACCACAATAGGTTATTAAATTTGATTGAAGGGCTGGACCATGAGCAGATCAATGGAGTGTTTATAATACTTTATATGAGCTAACATAAATGTTAATGTTATCAATATAAGTGAACGAAGGGGAGTGTACTGCTGGTCAAATCAAAACGTTTAACGGGACGTAGATTGCCCTTGTCTGGTTTAGAAGCTGAACATTGTTTTCAGGATTACTATTTCGGAGACCCGTCTACCTCGGCGCCCTGTGCATAATTATTTAAATAAACACATTTAACTGCACAGTTCAGGCATTTTATTTATTTACTTTTGTTATTTAGTAATTACATTACAAATAAGACCAAAAATAAACTATTTCATATTAGGCCCATACAATGCATACTGCAACATAATTATACCTTAAGTTTTTTTTTTATTTTCATCTATAAAATTAGATATATTCATGGTGGGGTCGGAAAATAAAAGCTACCGGTACCATAGTGGTGTGTGTGTTAGTGCAGTGGTCCCCAACCTTTTTCTCGCCGCGGACAGCTTGATAATTTCACCGCGTCGCACTATCCTGAGAAAAAAGGTATGGATCCACCAAGACGAAATTCCGGTATCTAAGGGCATTGCGAATTCCGTCTCTGTTTCGCTGCAATGATATTCTAATGAGAACATATACACCGGTCAGGAATTCCGCTGCGGAACAGCGAAAGTTTTCAGTTTCGCTGCTTGCAGAGTTTTTTCCGGAGAGCTACATTTTCCGTCATGATAAACAAACAAAATGGCTGCTTAGAAACGTCGATTCGAATAGAAAAAATGATTCACATTAGTGTATATTCATTAAAAACAACAACAACAAAGTGAATTTTGACAGAAAAACATGAATTACTATAAGTTTTGCCGGCAACAGTCTTTGTATATGAATTTCTGAAAGGAAAATATACATCGTTTATCTACATATTCTACATATGAAATTTCTTTCGATCGAAGCGCTGTCTGAAAACATAAATGCTATTAAATAAATGTTTAGCTGATCATTAAAACAAAAAAAAATGAACGGCTACCGATCGAATAAAAAGTTAAAAAAAAAACAACAGTTTTCCATTTCCAGCTAGACAATTTATTTGTAATAAGAACAAAAACGCACACGGGATGCAGTATTTTCTGCTTTTCAAAGTATCGTTTTTTTTTTCACCAGCAGGAAAAAGTGCGAAGTAATCATTAAAAAATCTTTTTTCCGGTGAGTTGTTTCGGCGCTCACCGTTTCGTCCCGGTGGATCTACAAGAGTTTCGCTAAGTTGAGACTTCCGCGCGGAAGGTTCCGCGCGAAAGTGTTTCGTCTTGGTGGATTCAGAACTAAATACACAACAATAAATAAAAAGGAAATAAATTAATGTTTCTTGGGCGGCCCAGTGCCATTTGATCCACGAACCGGTAACGGTACGTGGCCCGGGGGTTGAGGACCACTGTGTTAGTAGGTGCCTAGGTAGCCGGCCAGTTTTGTTATAATTTAGAGCGGCAACTTCCGGATAATGAATAGGAAATATAGGAAAACGTTGCAAATGTACCGGTATATCAAACTTTATAGTTGCATAATGTGTGCACGAATATTACCAGTCGATTTGATTATACACTGTAGGATGTAATTATATTGTCAATATTTCTTTTACGTTGTAAACAACTGATTGAGAAAAGGCAATAGTACCAGTACGGTACTGAAAATAAAATATGATCAATTTTACTTTAGTAGCATTCAAAAGTCAAATGGTGATGATCGAAGTAAGTATATTTAGTCAATTTAAAATACAGCTTAAAACACTTCACGCTATAGGTTTAGAATTATCAAGCAAAATTATTTTAAAATTCTCTCAATTAAAATGGGATGTGGTTGGTGATAAATAAGTTTTGCATGTGCGCCCAAAAAGTTATTATGCTGACCCTGCCCAAATGTGTGTATATATTTTTTTTATTTTTCACCAAGTACTGCATTCAATAAATGCTTATTGAAACATTTTTTTCCTCTTTTGATTATAAGTATACATTGATTTTATAAGGAATCAGTAACGAAAGTAAATATATACATCAAACAAAATATAATATACTTCCCTCTTGCGCAATATATTTAACCACAAAAAGTATATATTGTTTATTGAAAGTATACATTAAAAAAATATCGATAGCAAAAAAAAAAGTATAAATATACAATTAGACATGCATCTTTATATATAGTATGAGATATATACAGGAACAATAAATACACAGTTATTTCTCTTTCCCCCCCCCCCACCGGTGTCGGTGTCGGAGGCAGATGCAATACCGACACCGGTGTCGCTGGCGGCAAATATTTTTGCCAACACCCCTCCCCTGATTATAATGCCTTGGCTGATTCATCACACCTACCCGCATTTGACTGACGTCCCTTGTGTTCTCTTTCCGCGTCAAAATCTCGCGATCGCCACAACATTAGAACTCGTACATTCCATCTGTAGAATGACGGACTTGCTCACCAAGGTTAATATTTTTGACTTACAACTTGCTACATGTAGACCATAGACTGTACAACTTGCTACATTACACCATAGACTGTACAACTTGCTACATTACACCATAGACTGTACAACTTGCTACATTACACCATAGACTGTACAATTTGCTACATTACACCATAGACTGTACAACTTGCTACATTACACCATAGACTGTACAACTTGCTACATTACACCATAGACTGTACAACTTGCTACATTACACCATAGACTGTAAAACTTGCTACATTACACCATAGACTGTAAAACTTGCTACATGTACACCATAGACTGTACAACTTGCTACATTACACCATAGACTGTACAACTTGCTACATTACACCATAGACTGTACAACTTGCTACATGTACACCTTAGATTGTACAACTTGCTACATTATACGGTACTGTATATAAATTGCTGCATGTACATCACAGACTGTGTAACTTGCTTCATGTATACCATAGACTGTACAATTTGTTGCAAGTACACCATAGACTGTACAACATGCTTCATGTACACCATAGATTGGAAAAAACCTGATCTTTTGTTGTGGCTAGAAGATATGATTATGTCAGCTGCCATCCATCAAGTGATCCGAGCAGAAATTCATGATTCTGATGGTGACCCTTGACCTCCACAAATTCTAAAATTCAACTTGATTCGCGGCCCAAGTTGACCTAATTATATCAACTCACCATGGCTGAATGATCAAGTAAATATACAGTTTTTTTTTTTCTAATTTTTTTTGTAAAAGTTTTATTTGTGTGTGTGTATGAGAGTGTATGTTTGTGTATGAGAGTGCATGTTTGTGTATGAGAGTGTATGTTTGTGTATGAGAGTGTATGTTTGTGTATGAGAGTGTATGTTTGTGTGTGAGAGTGTATGTTGGTGTGTGAGAGTGTATGTTTGTGTGTGAGAGTGTATGCTTGTGTGTGAGAGTGTATGCTTGTGTATGAGAGTGTATGTTTGTGTATGAGAGTGTATGTTTGTGTGTGAGAGTGTATGTTGGTGTGTGAGAGTGTATGTTTGTGTGTGAGAGTGTATGTTTGTGTATGAGAGTGTATGTTTGTGTATGAGAGTGTATGTTTGTGTATGAGAGTGTATGTTTGTGTATGAGAGTGTATGTTTGTGTGTGAGAGTGTATGTTTGTGTATGAGAGTGTATGTTTGTGTGTGTATTTTTGTGTGTGTGTATGTTGTATGTGTGTCCCCCAGTTAGCCCTTGTGAAATAAGCCATTGTAATCACCAGTGGGCTGTGAACCAGCAGACTAAAGTGATATGGGCCATTGTAATCACCAGTGGGCTGTGAACCAGCAGACTAATGTGATATGGGCCACCGGTCAGTGGCCCTGTCAATAAACGTAAAATAAAATAATCCATATATAATCAATCCATTAACATGAAAAAGAAATGGGGGGGGGGCGAGGAAATGAAGTGGTTTGTTCTTCTCTTGTGATTTATATTAAAAAAACAACAACACAATAACTAACCACTGGATTCCGTATCTTTTTTTATTTGTAATTACTTTTAATTCCATTTGAAATATAAAAATGTTTCAAATTTTGAACTTTCTTTTTACGTTCGTTTCCGCATGTATGCTTTTTATTTGTTTTAAGTAACAAACGAGATTTCAAATAAGTTCGTTAGAATAATTGAGGAAAATTTCGATTTATTTTAATGAGAATGAAATCATATTGTTTCCTAATGGCACGTTTATATTATCATTTTATTTTCTCTAATAAATTGTATTTAATCTTTGATTTGGTTTCCCAGGGTTAACGCGTTCATAGTGTTTTGGGTGGTCTAGTTATGGTGTAGAGGATTGTGGTATAGAGATGGTGATGTAAGAGATTGTAGACATTGTGGTCTAGAGATGGTGATGTAAGAGATTGCAGACATTGTGGTGTAGAGGATTGTGGTCTGGAGATGGTGATGTAAGAGAATGCAGACACTGTGGTCTAGAGATGGTGATGTAAGAGATTGCAGAGACTTTGGGCTAGAGATGGTGGTGTAGAGGATTGTTGTCTAGAGATGGTGATGTAAGAGAATGCAGACACTGTGGTCTAGAGATGGTGATGTAAGAGATTGCAGACATTGTGGTGTAGAGGATTGTGGTCTGGAGATGGTGATGTAGTAGATTGTGGTATAGAGATGGTGATGTAAGAGATTGCAGACACTGTGGACTAGAGATGGTGGTGTAGTGATTGTGGTCTAGAGATGGTGGTGTAGTAGATTGTGGTATAGAGATGGTGATGTAAGAGTTTGTGGTTCGCCAAAGACTAAGACTCTCCATGTGAGCTTTTGAACAGAATCAATTAACTTGACTGCTGAAGAAAAAATTAATGGCTAGGAACTTGAACCCGAAACTTTATGGTATCAGTCGTGTACCCTACAACATGACAGAAAACTACCAGCAAGTGGTCAGGTGGTATCAGTCGTGTACCCTACAATATGACAGAAAATTACCAGAAAGTGGTCAGTTGTCAAAGAACATTATGTTGTCTATAGTTCAAACATGAACACCATCAGAGAACACCTGCATTACCCCCCCTTCTCGCCTGGACGCCTTCCAGATAACTCCATGAGCGGGAGTAGGGCCAGATAATCGGAACATATTATATCATCAAACGGGACTTAATGAAATCATCATTCAGCAAGACTTGTACTTGGTTATTCAAATCTGCAGAGCACAAAATGAAAGAAACTGTGAAACAGCAGCAGAGAAAGAGGACCCTAGAACAGTTTTTAAATGTATAATGCAGGGGGGATGTGAAACCAATTACACGGGTGTCAAAGAATGGAATGTGAGAACGGATGAACACTGGGATGTTAATTGTTCAGGGGTCGTCTGCACGCCAGAAAACCAGACATAAAAAAAAATCGACAAGGATTTAAAAATCATTTAATTCCTCGGGGTGGGGGGGGGAGAGGTGTGGGGGGGAGCACAACAAGACATACATTGAGCACACAAATGAATGACGTCAACCTGGAATTTTGACCTTTTTGTTTTCACACAGACTTGTGCACATTGTGTTTCAACTTTTTTATGATTTTACCTTTGAAATGAAGGAAACAAAATACAGTTAATTGAATAGAAACGTGTGTCTGTCTAACACCAGGTAATTGAAGAAACGTGTTGGTTCGTATATTCATGAAGAAACGTGTTGATTCATATATATTTGGCTTGAAAGTATATTTCTATCACATTATCTGTATGTTGGGCTGCATGGTATATGCCTTGTCACATTATAATGTCTATGCTACCTTGTACACAACCTTAGAACGTAAAATGTAACCTACCTTGTACACAACTTTAGAACGTAAAATGTAACCTACCATTACACAACCTTAGAACGTAAAATGTAACCTACCTTGTACACAACCTTAGAACGTAAAATAATTATTTAAATAAATAGTATTGAATGAGAGAAATGAACTGGTTAGAGATGTCTTAAACTTATAGGTCCTTGTAAGTTATTTATCTTAAGTTCACGCTGGTTAGTTACGTCTTAAAATTTCTAATTCTATTCTTAGCTAGTACATTCTACATTATTTACTTAATTTTACACACTACTAGATATGACTTCATTGTTGAGCTTTGACTTAACTATCTGGTATTGTCCGGTATCTCTAGACATTGTCTAGACACTGTGACTGGGTTCGTTGTTTAGTTAACATTATGAGTTACATGAAACATTTTGAAGTGATGCATTATGTCACATCTTGCAGAATAAAGAAACCCAACAGACTTCCTCCCGTGTTTATAGCCAACATGTGTGTTTACACAAGAGGCATTTAAGCCTTAAATACCACATTTCAAACTTCATTGATCAACTCGAGTGCTTGTATTGAACAGCCATTGACACAATAGAGGGCGGCGGGGGGCGCCATTCTGCTCAGTAGCCCCCCCCCCTCTCACTGATCTTTATGTCTGCTTGACTGCAATCAACAAGGGCCGGAGCTTGTATCCGAGATTCAGTTTAGTGAAACAAAATCTTTCACACATGTTCCTCACGGTTGAGTGGACTGGTGGTCTTCCTGTATGGTCGGGCGTAAGTGGACTCAGTATGTGTGTGTGATGGGAATGTAGCATTAATTAACATGCTAGACTTGTGGTGTGTCGAATAAAACAACCACCCTGTCATCGACTGCTCTACAAGTAGAATGGACCTTTAGTTCGGGGGGGGGGGGCGTGATATCAATGGGAAACACGCGATCAACATTACAGCTAAACTCTCTTAGATCATCATCACAGTGTAGCAGTTAATTGATAATTGAGATATTAGTTTTTAGATAGAGAGAGAGAGAGAGAGAGAGAGAGAAACAAGAGGCGAGGAGGGAGTCATAGAGGGAGAGATGGCAACAGAGAGCCAGGGAGGGAGACAGAGAGAGAGGGCAACAGAAAGCCATAGAGGGAGACAGAGAGAGGGAGGGCAACAGAGAGCCAGGGAGGGAGACAGAGAGAGAGGGCAACAGAAAACCATGGAGGGAGACAGAGAGAGAGGGCAACAGAGAGCCAGGGAGTGAGACAGAGAGAGAGGGCAACAGAAAGCCATGGAGGGAGACAGAGAGAGAGAGGGCAACAGAGAGCCAGGGAGGGAGACAGAGAGAGAGGGGAACAGAAAGCCATGGAGGGAGACAGAGAGAGAGGGCAACAGAAAGCCATGGAGGGAGACAGAGAGCAACAGAGAGCCAGGGAGGGAGACAGAGGGCAACAGATAGCTAGGGAATGAGACAGAGAGCGAGCAACAGACAGCCAGGGAGGGACACAGAGAGAGAGCAACAGAGAGCCGAGGATGGAGAAATAGAAGGACGAAAATGCGAGATAAAGTAAAGAGAAAGAGGGGAGGTGCAGGTTGAGAAAGATATGTCGTGAAAAAAAAAGAAATGGTGAATATATATGTATGATATGTATGTTTTGTATGATATGTATGATTTTAAGAATGTTTTTGTTACCTTTTAGTATATTTTAATAGAATATTATAACAAAAAATTATATATATATATATATATATATATGTTATACTTTAAAAAAAAATTCAAATCTGTATTGCTGCATCCGTTAACCTGGCTTGTTATGTCTATATGAGCCCAAAACAAGCTTCAATGTTTTATACACTTCACTATCTTTCCCACTTCACTATCTTTCCCACTTCACTATCTTTCCCACTTCACTATTTTTCCCACTTCACTATCTTTCCCACTTCACTATCTTTCCCACTTCACTATCTTTCCCACTTCACTATCTTTCCCACTTCACTATCTTTCCCACTTCACTATCTTTCCCACTTCACTATCTTTCCCACTTCACTATCTTTCCCACTTCACTATTTTTCCCACTTCACTATCTTTCCCACTTCACTATCATAACCTCCATATTTACCATCCCCCCTCCCCCATTGTAAACATTAATAATATTTAATCAGCGTCGTAATTCCATAATAAATGAACTAGAAATCATTGACAAAGTATAAAGACATGTACTGTACACTTGTGTAAGGTTTGAGCTTTCCAAATAAACAAGATTCTGACAAACAAACAGACAAACAAACAGACAAACAAACAGACAAACAAACAGACAAACAAACAGACACACAGAAAGTGTGTAGATAAATTAAAGCTTTTCTAAAAAAAAAAGACTTATTTACCAATTGTATATATTTTACATCATTGAATTTTTACATGTCTGCCTCTCTTTTCTCTCTCTATCTCTCCCTCCCATACTTATATATATATATCCCATACTTATATGCATATATACACACACACATATATTTCTCGATCTCTCTGTACCCCCTCCAATTCATCCTCTCTAATTCCTCAAATCTTTCTTTCATATGTTCGTCCTTCTTTGTCTCGTGTCATTCATTCCGGCAATAGATCTCAAGGACATGTAAACCAGTAAAAATGAAAACCTAAAAAATCTGAAGCTCTAAAATGGATGGATACAAAAACAACTTAGAACAACCCACACACAGGGAAATATTTAGAATGAAATCAGAATACAGTCATAGGAAATATTTAGAACGAAATCAAAATACAGTCATAGGAAAATATTTAGAATGAAATCAAAATACAGTCATAGGAAATATTTAGAATGAAATCAAAATACAGTCATAGGAAAATATTTAGAATGAAATCAAAATACAGTCATAGGAAATATTTAGAATGAAATCAAAATACAGTTATAGGAAAATATTTAGAATGAAATCAAAATACAGTCATAGGAAAATATTTAGTTTTGAAACCACGTTGAGGGCTCCTAAAATTATTTAACTTAATAAAGGGTTTGTTTAGGGTTTGTTTAGGGTTTAAAGATAATCTTGTATTGTGTGTGTGTGAATACAAAGGCGTTTATTTATGGGGATGTCTATAAGTGTGTATGTTTATGCAGTGTGTGGGTGTTTCTGCATCTATCTATCTATCTATCTATCTATCTATCTATCTATCTATCTATCTATCTATCTATCTATCTATCTATCTATCTATCTATCTATCTATCTATCTATCTATCTATCTATCTATCTATCTATCTATCTATCTATCTGTCTGTCTGTCTGTCTGTCCGTCCGTCCGTCCGTCCGTCCGTCTATCTATATATCTATCTATCTATCTATCTATCTATCTATCTATCTATCTATCTATCTATCTATCTATCTATCTATCTATCTATCTATCTATCTATCTATCTATCTATCTATCTATCTATCTATCTATCTATCTATCTATCTATCTATCTATCTGTCTGTCTGTCTGTCCGTCTATCAGTCTACCTCGAATAATAAGATAAATATTATCTGCTGATTGTGTGAGGAACAATGGACAGTAGTGGACAACAGCTTGAGACAACCGTTGATTGACCACACATAGGCGGTCACCTCATGTGCAGATTATAATTCTCGACAATTCACTCTCCCAGTTAATGAGAAAATGTAAAAAGCGGACTATGCCCAGCCATGTATTGACCCTTACGTCAGTATATTTGTTCATCGTCCACAAACGGTCAGTCCATAGAGACAAGTCATTCAATACTCCTAGGCAAATGTTGACTTGGTGACAGCAGAATTTTTTCACAACAATTTCCACTGCCTTTTTTTTTATTTTCCTATTCGTAAATGTCTGAAGAGGAAGTGACGTCACGGTGTACATTTACATCAGTTTTTATAAGAACAGACAATCTTAAATTTTAATGAGATTTACAAGTGGCACACGTTTTAATTATTTAAAAAAAATGTGTTTATGTTTTAGAGTTTATCTATTTTGCTCAATAATTCGTAACATTAATTTTGTTAGGTATTCTATTTAACCATTATTTATTCAACGATGAGTATTGAAGTCTTAGAAAGTGTCAGTTTTCCGTGTCCTATATATGTGATTGATTTATTTTATTAACATACATCTAGCTCTCTGTTGTTTTATATATAGGCTAGTGTTATCAAATTATTATAATTATGCCATCTTGATGCTTTGCAAATTTTAATTTGATTTGTTTTTCCATTCTGGCATAACATTTATTCCTGGACATTTGACTGACGACATTCCTCGAAAAAAAAAAAACGTTTAGGTACTTTATTTTAAATGGTAAACATTTTTTTAAAAGCTTTACAATATTATCTAAATACGTATCAACTAATAAATTTTATCTATTTAATTCCTAAAAGAATTTATTGTTTAATCTGACTAGTTCGATTTGTTTAGTGAATCATTGTCGGGTTTCTTGAAATAGTTTGACATATCGATATGAGAGGAAGACTTGGTAGTGCATTAGTTGTACATGCTATAGAGATGACGGGCTCATACATTCATTCACCATTGTTTAGCACTGGATCCGCCATAAACATTGTACCACACACGACTAGGGTGTGGATCCGCCATAAACATTGTACCACACACGACTAGGGTGTGGATCCGCCATAAACATTGTACCACACACGACTAGGGTGTGGATCCGCCATAAACATTGTACCACACACGACTAGGGTGTGGATCCGCCATAAACATTGTACCACACACGACTAGGGTGTGGATGTATAAAAACTGTCCCATGAGTTGTTTAATGACTTAGCGGTTCTAACGTTTTGTGAGACTGGAAACAAAAACACATTTTGAGGTCGTTGTAGAAGGTAAACACAAAAATATACAGTCAAATGCAAACATGAAAACCTTATTCTCACATGGAATTTAATAATGATGGATTACATTAAAGAGGAGAATAGGAGTGTTATATATATTTATATATCTGTAGAGGTTAGTTTCATTATAGTACAGCTGACATACACGTATGTGCTACACATAATGTTGCTACTAGTTATATTATTGATTATTGCAACCTGTGGTCAAATCTTGTCTGAAATTATTGTTTTGTTAAATTGACATTTTAAAACTGATCAAATACGTCGTATTTCAGCAATATATACATTGTCAATATGTTCAGTACATTGCCAATATATTCAAAACATTGTCAATATATTCACTATTTTGTAAATATGTTCAGTACATTGTCAATATGTTCGCTACCTTGTCAATTTGTTCAGTACTATTTCAATATGTTCACTAATATTTCAATTTTTTTAGATCATTATCATTATGTACTGTACATAGTAAATATGTTCAGTACTATGTCGACATGTTCAGTACTATGTCAATATGTTCAGTAAGTACTATGTCAATAGACAAAAAAGAGTCTGATTTCACTGTCATATGATTTGTTCACTTTGTTCTGTAATAGACTAAAAAACAACAACAAATGACTACAGAAAGTAATTACATTTATTTCTCCGTCCCTCGACTAATTCTATTTGTTCACACACACACATATACATCTCTCTGTCCCCCCCCCTCGTCTATATCTTTCTCGCTTTCTCTCTGTGTCGCCCATCCGTCTGAAACAAGAATATCCTGATAAAACACGACATATATCAGCACCAGGACCACTGAACTACGAGCTGTACAATGCCATCAAGAAACTACTGAACTACGAGCTGTACAATGCCATCATGAGATGAACTATGAGCTGTACAATGTCATCATGAGATGAACTACGAGCTGTACAATGTCATCATGAGACTACAGAATTATGAGCTGTACAATGCCATCAAGAGACTACTGAACTATGAGCTGTACAATGCCATCATTAGATGAACTATGAGCTGTACAATGTCATCATGAGACTACAGAATTACGAGCTGTACAATGCCATCATGAGATGAACTACGAGCTGTACAATGTCATCATGAGACTACAGAATTATGAGCTGTACAATGCCATCAAGAGACTACTGAACTATGAGCTGTACAATGCCATCATGAGATGAACTATGAGCTGTACAATGTCATCATGAGACTACAGAATTACGAGCTGTACAATGCCATCATGAGATGAACTACGAGCTGTACAATGTCATCATGAGACTACAGAATTATGAGCTGTACAATGCCATCAAGAGACTACTGAACTATGAGATGTACAATGCCATCATGAGATGAACTATGAGCTGTACAATGCCATCATGAGATGAACTATGAGCTGTACAATGCCATCATTAGCGTAACGATACCCAATTGGTTTTATTTTTCTGTTTCTTGATATCCATTTCATAACGAGACATCAAAAGTTGAATTGAAACATGAAACATTAACAATACACTCGTTTTATTAAACAACTATAGAATACATATATTCAATAAATAATTTTCAAGTTTTGAAATATTTTGTGCACTTGAATTTTGAATAATAATTAGGTATTTTATGATTGCGTCATTGATTATCGTGTGACTTTTACATGCCTTCATTTTAAAGGAACTTAGCAATAATGGGAAACAATTCGACGAACATTTTATCCTTTACTTCCCCCCCCCCCTTTTTTTGAAGCTGTAGTTACATTAGGTCATATAGCAGACTGTGTGTGTGTGTGTGTGTGTGTGTGTGTGTGTGAGGGAGGGTAGGGGAGCTCATCCTAAGGTCAATATTGGCTCAAATGTGAATATCTTCTTTGCTCTTTTCCTCACATCAGAGGGTTCAATTCCGCCACTGTTCCTTTTATCTTATCTCTACGGGATAGCTACCAGAAGTCAAACTTGTGTGTATTATTTGGTGACAGCTCTAGTTTGGACCTTTGTGTATTATTTGATGAGAGCTCTAGTTTGGACCTTTTTTATTATTTGATGAGAGCTCTTGTTTGGCCCTCTGTTATTATTTGATGAGAGCTATAGTTTGGACCTTTGTGTATTATTTGTTGAGAGCTCTTGTTTGGACCTTTGTGTATTATTTAATGAGAGCTCTTGTTTGGCCCTCTGTTATTATTTGATGAGAGCTATAGTTTGGCCCTCTGTTATTATTTAATGAGAGATATAGTTTGAACCTTTGTTATTATTTGATGAGAGATATAGTTTGGACCTTTGTGTATTATTTGATGAGAGATATAGTTTAAACCTTTAATTGAGAATTAGACAAAACTCCATTGAGACTTGGACAAAACTCCATTGAGACTTACATCGAAAGTAGTTTTTAGTTGTGTTCTATTGCTAATAACTGAAGTCACTGGAAGTCAGTAGCTGGTGTGGCATATCAAGGTTTGTTCTCACAACTTCACTGCATATCAGTCAACATATGAGAGTTTCTATGTACAACATTTGTTATTTCTTCTTTAAGTTAATGTTTCCACAGTGATGCACTGAATGTCATCACAAATGTCTGTATACAATTATATACAAACCATTACGACGCCACTTAATGTCTTCTTATATAAAAAAAAAATTTTCACGCTATATAAAAAACAAAAGCATGATTCTGTCTGTTTCCAAATTATTTATATTCATTTTCTTTCATCAACTCCCTGGGCATCAGGCTATCAAATTTAAGTAAGAATGTCTTAGGTTATCTCCCCATCAACCTGCCAGAGAGATTATTTCCTTACTTATAGAATGATTCTTTTTGACAGCCATATGTGACGTGAAGCTGTTCTGATGAAACCTAACTCTCTAAAATTCTACACACACATACAGCTGTTGTCCACACACACATACAGCTGTTGTCTACACACACATACAGCTGTTGTCTACACACACATACAGCTGTTGTCTACACACACATACAGCTGTTGTCTACACACACACATACAACTGTTGTCTACACACACATACAGCTGTTATCTACACACATACAGCTATAGTCTAAACACACATACAGCTGTTATCTAAACACACATACAGCTGTTATCTAAACACACATACAGCTGTTGTTGTCTACACACACATACAGCTGTGGTCTAAATACACATACAACTGTTGTATGTATTTGTGTGTGTGTATGTGTGTATGTATGTGTGAATGTGTGTGTATATGTGTGTATATGTGTGTATGTATGTGTATGTATGTGTGTATGTGTGTGTAAGTATGTATGTGTATATGTGTGTATGTGTGTGTGTATATGTGTGTATGTCGAGCCTGCCAGTTTCAGAGACAATTACTTAGTGCGTTAACAGGTTAACGGGTCAATTTTTCGGTCCTGTTTCCAAGAGTTACTCAGTACAATGTCCTCAAGAGAAAAACTGTTAAGGTCATTTAGTGAGCATTTATTCAGGTCAGACAATTTGAGACATTTTGTGTCAGGTTGATGTACTTAATATTAATGAAGCAATATGAAACTTAGACAATAGAAGTAGCAGTTGAATTAACATTGGTGGATGGAGGTTGGGAAGTCTGAGGGTTCCATCTTAACACTTTCTTTGTGGACATATTATTCATAGACATATACAGAAATAGTCATAGACATATACAGAAATAGTCATAGACATATACAGAAATAGTCACACACATATAAAAAAATAGTCACATACATATACAGAAATAGTCACAGACATATACAGAAATAGTCACATACATATACAGAAATAGTCACAGACATATACAGAAATAGTCACATACATATACAGAAATAGTCACACACATATACAAAAATAGTCACATACATATACATAAATAGTCACAGATATATACAGAAATAGTCACATACATATACAGAAATAGTCACAGACATATACAGAAATAGTCACATACATATACAGAAATAGTCACATACATATACAAAAATAGTCACGGAATATACAGAAATAGTCACAGACATATACAGAAATAGTCACGGACGTATACAGAAATATTCATAGATATATAGTAGATATGAGGAAAGTAAACTGATATGTAGCGGAATAAATTGTGTCTCTTTGAAGAATGAACAATCTACTATCACATCAGTAACTAAAATAGTTCTGAACAGCCCTATAAATCCAAATGTCGTACCAAAAGCTGAAACATTTCTAAGGTGCCATATTTATCCTCATGTCATAACAGTAACTGACACAATTCTGTATCATACTATCTATCCACATGTCGTAACAGTAACTGACACAATTCTGTATCATACTATCTATCCACATGTCGTAACAGTAACTTACACAATTCTATACCATACTATCTATCCAAATGTACTAGTAACTGACATTTATGTATAATACTATCTATCCACATGTACCAGTAACTGACACAATTCTATACCATACTATCTATCCAAATGTACTAGTAACTGACATTTATGTATAATACTATCTATCCACATATACCAGTAACTGACACACTTCTGTATGATACTATCTATCCACATATACCAGTAACTGACACTTCTGTATGATACTATCTATACAAATGTACCAGTAACTGACACACTTCTGTATGATACTATCTATCCACATGTACCAGTAACTGACACACTTCTGTATGATACTATCTATACAAATGTACCAGTAACTGACACACTTCTGTATGATACTATCTATATAAATGTTGTGCTAGTCAGTGTAATCAAATCTACATCGGTGGCCTCATGAGGAAAACATGGATCTCACATCGCTAGATTTGAACCATTATCCTGTATTTCGTTGAGTTACTTTAAGATCAACCAAAGTGTGCCATGTGTAAAGAAAGATAAAAAAAAATTACCAAAAAAAATACAATTTGTAAAAAATAAAAAAAAAATAAAATTTTATTATTTGGGATTTATTTGATGTTATAAAGGTGCAACATATATATATATATATATATATATATATATATATATATATATATATATATAAAGAAGTTTTTAGAATCAGCCCGGTATGTTAGTTTATCTCATGCCCATCACAAAAGACACAAGTAACTGCAGTCGCCTGGTTTTTGAAGTGACCATGAATACAGACAAGTAAACATAGAAAAAAAAAAACTAATAAAAGAAAGCGATAAGCGAAAAAACAAACAAGCTAACAACTTACAACTTATCAACAAACCAAGCTAACAACTTATCAACAAACCAAGCTAACAATCAACAAGCCAAGCTAACAACTTATCAACAAACCAAGCTAACAACTTATCAACAAACAACAAACCAAGCTAACAACTTATCAACAAGCCAAGCTAACAACTTATCTTCAAACCAAGCTAACAACTTATCAACAAACCAAGCTAACAACTTATCAACAAACCAAGCTAACAACTTATCAACAAACAACAAACCAAGCTAACAACTTTGAATAATTTTGAATAAAAATTAATTGTTATATCATGTTTCACTCTCCATATAGAAGAGATCCAGAATATATATATATGTGTATTAGGGTGGCCCAAAAAATCCAGCTTCGTTCCACATACCGGGGCATCCTTTTTTTAAGTTCCTTTTGCCTTAGTTAGTATACTGTTAAAATTTTACAACTAAATTACAAGTAGAAGGGGATGCTCACAGGCCTCGTTGTTTTACCTTTTACGGCATTTTACTTGATTTTGTTGACTGGTGGAAGTACAACGTTTTTTTCACACTTATGACCTATTCCATGCTGACCTAATTCTCATTTTAAGATACATGACTTCCCGTTGTTTTTATGAACATTGTGCAGACGAAAAATCAAAAAAAATTTTGTTCATGAGTCGTGAAGATTAAGAGATGGCAGCACAGCAGGAACGAGTCCATCACAAACAACAGAAACAGCTACTTCGTAAACAGAAAGAGTAAAAACGACAGCAACAAACTATAGAAGGTGAATCAGGTGAAAATGAAACAGAGAGCTCTGAATCATCCAAATTTGAAGTCCTAAATGAATATGAACCAAGTCCTAGCTCAACTAAAAAACGGACAAACAAGACGGAGATTGAGTATCATACTTCCTTGTTCACTATGCATGTTACCAGTGCCGTGGATCGCAACCAAACGTCTGATCGTGAAGCTATGCGATTGATGATTCCTATTGCTGCAGCACTGGGACATGGTCCTTCATCATTGACAGTTCACGAAGTACCATGAAAAGAGCCTGAAAGAAAGCCAGGTGTAAACAAGCAGCAGATATAAACGTTTCATTCAAGCCCAGGGTTGTTAATATTGCAATATTGTATTGGCACTGGTAGTATTGCCAATACCTTTTTAAGTATTGGTACGATATTGCAATACTTCTTGAAATTTGATATTGGTATTGGTATTGCCAATAATTATTTTTGATATTGGTATTGATTTTTAACCAATACTTAAAGCAATATTCAATAAGTTCTCTACAACATTGGTTGTTAATAAAGCTGAATAAAATAAATTTTTCTTTGGTGTCGCCATTTTGCGAGTGACATTGCCAAACATTTTTTGAATGAGACTGAGCAATGAATTAATATAGAAATCATATATGGTATCTGTGGCAATGAGCATTGACCAGTGAGTACTCTAAGTAAATTGATTTCTATGGGATTTGCTATTTTTTCCAAGCTTTTTTCCGGTTGCATTAAATAATTTTCTTGAGTGTTTATTGTTAATTGCAAAGTATCGTCAGGCAGTTCACTTGGTATGCTTTTGGTAACACCTGGTGAAACCCGGTGTAATTCAATGTATGATGCTGTCACCAGAGTTTACAACATTCTCTGTGTAAGTGACATGGAAGTTATGTTTAACAAACTATGTGATGAACTTGATATCAAAAGACTACAGCCTGTACAGAAAACATGTGTTAAAGAGTATGTTGCTGTTATGAAGCCTGTTTGCTGGACTAGATATTTTGCAGGGTGAAACTAAAAAAGACATTGGACTTGGGTTTCCTTTTACCAACACTTGCCGTGATTAAGGCTCAGTTAAAAGTGTTTCTTGATCAAGGAAAGAATGATCGGCTCGTAGTTTGTTCTCCATTAGCTTCATGTCTTTTGAATGCCATCGATAGAAGATTTGCAAACATGTTTGACAGCATTGAAGCTCAGCTGGCATCCTTTGTACATCCCAAATTCAAGTTGGACTGGATGGATGATGATTTGCAGCGTTCGCATCTTACTGAAGAGACGCGTTTCACAATCACTATTGGTTGCTACGACTGATGATCAGAAAGCAACGTCTGCTGCTGCTGCTGATGGTACAGATAATCAGCCAGACTTCTTCGCTGGATTGTCAGCCAGATGAAATCGTATGAAGGTGAATCAAGAAATTAATAGTTAATAGAAATTACTTGGCAGACACTTCAGACAGTATTGCATCATTGGATGCCTATCGACATATCCATAAAATATACATAGACCTGAATACAGGACTTCCTTCAAGCGCTGATGTTCACGACTGAGCAGTGCGCATTTTGAAATGGTTACTTTTCTTCGCCTGGCTAAGTGGTAACTGCCAGTTAGGTGGCGTTACCCTGTGAGCTCTACTGGTATTCATCGTTAGTTTTCCAGATGTAATGCAATCCACCGACTTGGTCTGACTGCTTTAACTATATTGTGATGTTTAACTGTTTATGTATCATTTGCTTCTTCTATGACAGTCATTTGCCACTATTGTGGCTGGCATGCCGTCATCATGTTCTTGAACTGGTATTTGCAAAGGCTTTTAGTTTGTGTTGCGGTCCCTCTAACTCACCAAACATACCTATCTTCAAAAGATTTAAAGAAGTTTGGGGACGCATAAAGCTTGACAACTATAGTAAGTTGGAACTGCCTTCAAAGCACTGATGTTTTCCGAGAAAACACGGTAAAATACCTGACAAATTTCGTTGACTTGAAGTCCCAGGTCAGAGATGATTATGAAGAACTTATTGAACTGACAATGATCATCTTAGGAGATCCATCAAAAACCATTCACTGGAGAACATCAGGCCCTGTACATCATGCTAGGTGGATGGCTAAGCTGATCTGTGCCATCAAAATTTACATCTTCCGTCAACAGAGAGAAATTTTCAGTCCTACATGCAATGAAGAGAGCCAACTCAAACGATTTGTACAGTTTGGAACCTTGTTGTACACAAAGTCCTGGATTCAAGCACCCAGTGCAGAGGAAGCACCTGGAGGAGATCTTTTGCTCTGGAAGGACCTGCTGCAATATCAGTCTGTTGATCACGACATCAGTATTGCAGCACAAAAAATTATCCAGAATTACATGTGGTATCTGTCTAATGAGACTGTCAGCCTGGCATTGTTTTCCGATGAAGCGTCACCGATTGAGAAACAGGAAATAATAACAGGTTTTGGAATAGAAACTAGTGAGCGACATGTTCGAGGTGATCCATCATTGCTCCGGAATGAAGGTATCAGCTTGGGTCACTTTTCCACAAGGCGTTCACAGAACCTGCTTACAAAGCTACACATAGGCAACTCCTTTCTAGTTCTTCCTCCAGAACAGTGGAATGATAATATTGAATACCAGAAGGGTAAGCAGCGCATTAACGACTTGCGTGTGGTCAACGATACTGCAGAACGTGGAGTTAAACTTTTTGAGGAATATAATAGACTGCTGACAAAAAACGAGGAAGAAAAGCAATTTGTTTTGCAAGTTGTTGAAGCCAACAGAAAATTCATCCCTACACAATCTACATAGAAGTCTGCCATCTGTGCTGTTCCGGTGTAGACAATGTTTAGACAATGTACTCTTCAGTACTCTACAATTTACATTTTATGTTTACATTTTCGTTACTTAACAGTTAAATTACAGTAATGGCATGATTTGAAAATGTAATTAAAAAAATACAACGAAAATGCATTTTTAGAGCATTTTCGAAAAAAATGCTCTATTGTCCCTGTTTTGTCTGTCTGTCTGTCCGTCATCACCCTAGATCTCAACAACCATAAGTCCTAGACCCATGATGTATATATCATTTTGTAGGTCTTGGCCTGCCGAGAAATGACTTTTTCCATTTCGCGATCTGACCTCTGAGGGCCGTAAAAGGGGCCTTATAAAGTACCGTTTTTTACTATATAAGCTTTATTAATAATGGAGCGCCCTATATCTCAGCAACCATAAGTCCTAGACCCATGATATATATATCATTTTGTAGGTCTTGGCCTGCCATGTGTACATCAAAAGTTTATTTCGCGATAGGACCTCTGAGGGTCGGGCTTCAGGGCTCCTAAGGGGCTTATATATTATATATATGGCCCCATTCTACACCTTGTACGGCCAATAACCCATTCATTTGGTGCGAAATACTGCAGCACGTAGTTTCGACAAAATTTATTAAGAAACTCATCAAATGAAATAATAAGCTTGTGTTCTGAGTTTCATTGAAAGTATCAGAGCTGTGCAACAATTTCGAATGTTTTCAATTATGAGTCCTATTTCAGTAACCACAAACCACTTGTAGTTAGATTTAAGAGAAAATAATTTTTTTTTCAGATATAAAGAAACGTCTTTATAATATTTTTTTTACAGATATATGCATTACACAATTGAATTTATAAACATTTCCAAAATTTACAAATATTTACTGAAAGCTAACAAACGTACCGATACATAACAAGAAAATGCGCTAACACGTCCTGTGTCCAGAATGGAACAGGCTTAATTGCTTGCTTTTATTAATATAGTAAAACTTTGCGGTAGGAAGCTGAAATTGTTGTCAGTTACTAAGTAAGACAAATGGAACTTAAAAAGAGGGTACCCCGTTAGATGTGAGAAACTTTATTTTTTTCCATTTGATTTCGGGCCACCCTAATATATATATATATATATATATATATATATATATATATATATATGTATTTATATATATATATATATATATATATATGTCACGGGTTGTGACTAATTTGTCGAAATCATTCCCTTTATTCCAACTCTTGACATCACCCGGCCACCCCCTAATAATATTAAAATGTATATTATGCAGTGTATAGTAGTATACGTTCCAGTTCCCCCGCCCACCACCCTTTTTACCTCACCCCCGTAATTGCGTCATATCGCAGGTGGCCAGCGAAACTGAGATGAAAAGCCTCCGTCGGCGAACAGTGCAACGGTTGGCAGAAATACGTTACATTCCACTGGGGATTCTCCCTGACCACTCGGCCCCTGTTCAAATGCCGACAAAGGATAGATGTCCAGTTACTTTTGTCTTTGTCGGTATAACGTACCCCCCCCCGTCCTCTCTAAGGCGGGAAGTCAGCTCCACCCCACCCCCATCCTGATTGACAGGGAAAGGAGCGTAGATAATTTATTGGCTAGGGGTCACGTGTGAAAAGTGATGTGAGTGACGAAATATAGTTTTCAAGACATTCAACTAAGTGATCTCTGAGAGGAGAGTCGATTGGTGTGGCTCAGAGAGAGAGAGAGAGAGAGAGAGAGAAGAGAAGAGTGATCTATCGAGAGAACGTCCCTTTGATTCTATTCATTTATGCTGGATAATTTTTGGCATTTTTGGATCATCTTTGCTTATGATTTTAAAGACCACCAGATCTCTGTTACGGACTGGTGTCTCTGTAAATAAATATTTGATTGTTGTCACACGAGACTTGTTGAATTGATCATCGTCACTTGTTTTACGTTTAATTTGCTGGTGAGACTGTGTGTGGCAGAAACACAAATAGAAATACGGGTCATCACTTAGTCAGCCCTCATATTTCTAGATACAAGCCAAAGGAT
This sequence comes from Bulinus truncatus, assembly GCA_021962125.1. Classification (NCBI taxonomy): domain Eukaryota; kingdom Metazoa; phylum Mollusca; class Gastropoda; family Planorbidae; genus Bulinus; species Bulinus truncatus. The sequence continues at coordinate 375,534 of JAGDYQ010000122.1, forward strand.
ACCCTCATAGTGGTCCTCAACAATATATATATATATATATATATATATATATATATATATATATATATTCAGCCCGGCGTTGCCCCGTCCTGATCAAGTTAACTGCTGCATTTTTACATACGATCAATTATGTTATATTCACTTAGGTAAAGATATGGGTGCTAATTTATGGCTACTACCTAATGTGCTGAAATGACATAAGTCACAAATTACGGTTTTCCTGCCAACGCTAACCAACCAAACCAAACCAAACCAACCAACCAAACCAAACTAAACAAACCAACCAAACTAACCAACCAAACCAGCTAACCAAACCAACCAACCAAACTAACCAACCAAACCAGCTAGCAAACCAACAAAACAAACCAAACAATTAAACCAATCAAGCCAAACAACCAAACCAAACACCATTTGGTAAAGATATTGGTGCTAATTTATGCCATCTACCTAATGTGCAGAAATAACCTACATTTCATACGTCAGAAATTACGTTTTACCCGTCAACGCTAACTAACAAAACCAAACTAAACCAAAGAAAACAATCAAACAAACAAACTAACCGAACCAAGCAATCAAATCAGCCAACCAAATGAGCCAACCAAATCAACCAAACCAACCAATCTAACCAACCAAACGAACCAACCAAGCCAAACCCGTCACAAACTATGTTTTACCCGTCAACGCTAACCAAACCAAACAACCAACCAAACAACAAACCAGACCAACCAAACAAACCAGATAATCAAACCAACGAAACCGACGAAACCATCCGATTAAACCAATCGAACAAACGAAACCAACCAAACCAACCAAATCAACCAAACCAACCAATCAACCAACGAACCAAACTAAACCAAACACCATTAAGTAAAGATGTGGGTGCTAATGTATGCTATCTACCTAATATACTCCCTACCAAATGTGCAGAAATGACCTACATTTCATACGTCGCAAATTACGTTTTACGCGTCAACGCTAATAACTCAGGTTTATTTATTTTAATATAATTAATTCTCTAAATATTAAAATCAAAACGAAGCATTAAAAAAAAAGCTTATATAAAAATTCACTGAAAAGTAAAAAATAACTACTTCACCGCGCGCACGTTATATTCGGCTTCTAACTTTTTTCTTTCTATCTTAATTTCTTACTAAAACGTTGTCCTTATATATATATATATATATATATATATATATATATATTCTTCGTAGACTGGTGAATTATTGGAATGTTTCAAAATACAAATTGTCTTTTTTTTAAACAGAAAAAGAGACACAATAATGCAGTTTATAATTCATTTCCTTATAGAAGAATACAGTTTATAACTCATTCCGTTACAAAATCAAATTCTTTAATTAGATCTTAAACAAATACCTATCAGCCTAATTATTCTAATGTTTTTCTTTACATTTTTCGTCAGGTGCCAATTAGTGTCTCCAGAAACAATATCGAAATTTTTTGTCCAATGGCCGCCATCACGTGACTTGAGGCTTGTTTAATCCGATGAATTTTTTAGCCTTCCCATTGGCTATTTCTTTTTTAAAATCTGGATTGGATGTGAAAGAAATATTTCACGGCAGGTAATGTATTCCTGATAATAACGTTAAAATAATCAGAGGCAATTTTAGCGGGGCCTGGGATGAGTGTCATTGGCAGGCCTTTGAAGAGTGTCTTTTGCCGGGCCTAGCACAAGTGTTATTGGGGGGGGGGGGTAGAAAAAGTGTCATTAGTGGGTCTAAGACAAGTTTCGTTTGCGGACCCTTGAAGAGTGTCTCTTGCGGGGCCTAGGACAAGTGTCATTTGCGGGGGCTTCGAAGAGTGCGGGATGTAGTGTAAATTTCTTTTGTGGGCCTAGGACGTATATCTAGATTAAACGTTTAGTTATGAAATAGTTTTATAAAGAACGAGACATTTAACACCGGGGAATGTGGGGCTCAAGAGGGACTCAACAGTGCCGTCGCGTGCCTCTTTTTTTGTTTCATTCTACATGCACTTTGAAAACTTTGTTGGTTGTTTCTATATGGAATTTGAAATTAGATTTGTGTATGGTTTTGTATGTCTGTGTATGTCTGTGTATGTCTGTGTATGTTTTTGTATGTCTGTGTATGTCTGTGTATGTCTGTGTATGTCTGTGTATTTATTTAAAGCACTCGCCCCCTTTTTGTATTGCGGCCATGGATTTCTCTGGGCGGCCCCGCTATTAAATTATACGTAGGCTGACTACAGTATTAAATTATACGTAGGCTGACAAGGTTTTCTTAAATGACTAAAAGATTTAGCGCCCATGTCATACTAAAACATGTCAGTTATCCCAAAGTATTTTTCACTAGAAATGATTTCAAACAACAACGTGATGTATATATGTCAGACATTCCAGGTTCAACAAAAGACTATATGGCAGTGACAAGCTCCTATTACAACCAGTACCACTTCTTGTTTTAGGACAAAGGTAATTCCCCGGTACATCCAAATCAAATTAAATATTCTAAAGTATTCTCTCTCCACTGTCTATGTGAGTGTTTGTGTATGTGGACTTCCCCCACCAACAATGTTGTTGGCTCTATCTCCTGTTTTTAAATCCTTCCTGCTGGATGAGAGCCTGGGCTTCATGTAAGAGCCGTCTCTGTTTAACCTCATTACCTTCTCGCCCCACCCCCCCTCGCCCTCGTTGCCACTCTTAAAGCTCTGCATTCTACCTAGACCTTAGAGGCTTTGTTGTCAGTAGCTCTGGACATGTGCTACCGTCAATACCCCACGAGGGTTTGACATGTTTTAGGGAGGGGGGAATTCAGTGGGATCGCCAGTTTTAATAAACATGATTTTATTTGAGAAAATAATCACATTGAAATGAGTTTATTTCTCTTTTAAGTCTTTTGTGGAGCAGCGTCTTATAATGTACGTGTGTCTATGTAGAGCAGTGTCTTATAATGTACGTGTGCCTATGTAGAGCAGTGTCTTATAATGTACGTGTGCCTATGTAGAGCAGTGTCTTATGATGTACGTGTGCCTATGTAGAGAAGTGCCTTATAATGTACGTGTGCCTATGTAGAGCAGTGTCTTATAATGTACGTGTGCCTATGTAGAGTAGTGTCTTATAATGTACGTGTGCCTATGTAGAGCAGTGTCTTATAATGTACGTGTTCCTATCTAGAGCAGTGTCTTATAATGTACGTGTGTCTATGTAGAGATGTGTCTTATAATGTACGTGTGCCTATGTAGAGATGTGTCTTTTAATGTACGTGTGCCTATGTAGAGCAGTGTCTTATAATGTACGTGTGCCTATGTAGAGCAGTGTCTTATAATGTACGTGTGCCTTTGTAGAGCAGTGTATTATAATGTACGTGTGCCTATGTAGAGCAGTGTCTTATAATGTACATGTGCCTATGTAGAGCAGTGTATTATAATGCACGTGTGCCTATGTAGAGAAGTGTCTTATAATGTACGTGCGCCTATGTTGAGCAGTGTATTATAATGCACGTGTACCTATGTAGAGCAGTGTCTTATAATGTATGTGTGCCTATGTAGAGAAGTGTCTTATAATGTACGTGTGCCTATGTAGAGCAGTGTTTTATAATGTACGTGTGCCTAGGAAGGAGTAATTGCAGAAATACAGATTTTAGAATCACTGGTGTACACATAGTTTAAATCCTGTTAAGCTTTCCAGAAAAATGGGTGCCAAGGTAAAAATAGCTATCGCAGTAATTTGACCCTTGGCTTTACGAACAACAGCGTCTCAATTAGAACTGCAGTACTGTCAACTATAGTACTGTCAACTGTAGTACTGTCAACTGTAGTACTGTCAACTGTAGTACTGTCGCAAGATCTGTACCTTTTAAGCAGGCTGGGGAGCCGGTGTCGGTGTCGGTAGTTTTTGCCGATGTCGTTGTCGGCATTTGCACTTTGTCCGGAGTCGGTGGCAGCATTTGTACTTGTTAGGAGTCGGTTCGGTGTCGGCGCAAAAACTCCCACCCCCCCCCCGCCCCAAAAAAAAAATACTAGAACTTTAATTAAATAATCCAGAACAACGTCAGATAGTTCTTAGCCAATCTTTAATTTAAAGTTTTCTTAAGTTCTTTTCTTTTTAAATAAATACTTGGTAAATCTGTTTATCAACAAATGTATTATTTTCCAAAGCAAGATTCTGTACATTACAACAGCTAGTCAACATTAACAGAATTGTGAATGCAAGCAGATAGGAAGGCTACTGGCTACAAGGCCGTAGCCGGGGGGGGGGGGCTAGGGGGCTGTAGCCCCCCCACCCCCCAAATTAATTCTAAAAATCAAATTTTATTATACAATATACTTCTTTATCATTATGTTCCAATTTTTTCTTATATAAAACTCTCCGCACAGCCCCCCCCCCAGCCGCACAGCCCCCCCCCCAAACAAAATCCTGGCTACGGCCTTGACTGGCTATGTTCACTCTGTTATCCACTCAATCATCGTAAATCATGAGAAATTTTTAGTTTGCATCTGTCTTTCAATATCTATATTGGAGAAAGATTACACACAAACCTATTCAAGTCTTTTAGAACTTTAAAGAATGATCACACTCTCCACAGCTTAATTTCTCTCAGCCAGAATGAAACATTACCAGTCTACGTCACAATGTCACTACATTAAAGTTCAGTCCGTAGCTGGAGCCCCCCACCACCTATTACAATACAAACATTTCCAATACATATTTCAGGTTTAATTCGGGTGTAAAATAACGACTCCTTCCTCTATTAACTGTTAAGTATGTAGTGTCTTCATACGTCTCTCTCTTTTCTAAAAAATAGGTCTGGAACAACCATCTTTTATCATTGTCTGTAGCCCTTGCCGTGATTTTATTTCAGCATTCAGCATTCTCTGAATGACCACTTATAAACTTTCAAGCATCATTGCTCTAGTGTTGTTGGATATGTTTGTACTTTGCAGTGACTTGCTGACTTAGGCAATCGTTAATAAAAATCTTGACCAATATTTAAGCATAAGCCTACACATAAATGAGAACTTATTAAAAGTAGCGAATTGGCCGCTTCAGGTTTACTATAAAAATAACATCCCACATGCTGTGGCATATCTTGAAGTAAACCATACACTTTTGTTACTTCAATGTATTCGCTGCAGCTACTCTTGATGTCCATATCTATTATTTTTCGTGACCTTTTAATGTTACATGTACAACTGGGTTGTAGAGCCAAGAAGATCAAATATGCGATTAGACGTGCATCATTATATATATATATATTTATATATAGTATGCGATATATACAGGGGGAAAAATACACAATTATCTCGCTTTACTCCTCCCCCCACTCTCGGTGTCGGCGGACGATAGAAAACTGACACCGGTGTCGGTGTCGGCTGTTGATGGAATTATTTGGCCGACACCCCACCCCTTCTTTTAAGTAGTTTAGCACAAGGGCCGGATTTAGAATTGATAAGGCCCTAAGCTAATTAACATATGGAGCCCTTTTTAAGACCATATATTATATGTCAGTGCCAAATACCTAAGTATATATGACAATTGTTCACTCGGACAATTATTTGCCCCCCCCCCCAAGAAAGTGGGGGCCCAAAGCTATAGGTTGTGTAGTTATATGTTTAGCACCAAAGATATTTTAATTAAACCCACAAGACACTAAGGCTGAAAAAAAACATTTATACTTAGCTAAATATTCGATACATGCTTTTCAATTATTGTACCTAACAGTGGGGAACTAGCAGATATGTATTGGAGGCTAACAAATCGAAGTGACCTTCAAATTCGATGAACATCTTACATGGCCGTAGACCCGTTGTTTCCCATCACTGTCAGACATTTGAAAAAAAAAGTAATAAAAGCCTGTTAATTAGGTCATTAAACGTATTCAGTTTGCATTGTTTAAGATAAGCAATGATGCGGTAAGTGTTTTGCCCCCCCTCCCCACGCCCCCTCTGTAGGGGAACTTACGTTATAAATCTTCAAATACAATATAAACCACTACATACATTTCTTACTATCAATTCATTTAACGCATTTCCGTAGTTCAATACATCATGATATTTATTACTTGTATACTGTCATTACTGTTTTGATCAATTGTATGTGTGGACGTACAACATAATTAATTGTATGTGTGGATGTACAACATAATTAATTGTTTGTGTGGACGTACAACATAATTAATTGTATGTGTCGAGGTACAACATAATTAATTGTATGTATGGATGTACAACATAATTAATTGTATGTGTGGACGTACAACATAATTAATTGTATGTGTGGATGTACAACATAATTAATTGTATGTGTGGATGTACAACATAATTAATTGTATGTGTGGACGTACAACATAATTAATTGTATGTAGGGAAGTACAACATAATTAATTGTATGTAGGGACGTACAACATAATTAATTGTAAATAGAAACACCTTTTAAATTGATAATGAGGGACGGAGTTTTGCAAATATATATTTAGGAAAGTCTTCTGCTCTACATATTCCAGCTCTGTTGTTGTATTTAGCAAGCAACCATTTTCTTTTTTATTAATCAGTGTTGAAACTGATAAAATGTCTCAACCCCCCCCCCCCCAATGATGTATGAACATGACTAGCAGAGTCAAGAATGTCGGAGAATTTTCATTAAAATACAATACGTCTATTGGATACAAAGAACACATGGGGCTTGTTTTCTATGAATTAATTGTTTCATAGCTAAGCTATCGATTTTTAGATTGTTGTCTGCAAATTAAAATGAAATAGTTATAAGAAACCTGTATCCAATATCACAAGATAAAAATATAATATACAGTTCGTCACATATCTTTTTACACTTATTTCTACGATAACTGTCTTTCTCACAGCCTGCGTTTATTATGTCGGCTAGTATATCACACAGATGAAACAAAGTTATGTGCCCTATACTGTGCTAAACAACTGGGTCCCTGCTGCAGGCTAGTATATCACACAGATGAAACAAAGTTATGTGCCCTATACTGTGCTGAACTACTGGGTTCCTGCTGTCGGCTAGTATATCAGACAGATGAAACAAAGTTATGTGCCCTATACTGTGCTGAACTACTGGGTCCCTGCTGCCGGCTAGTATTTCAGAAAGATGAAACAAAGTTATGTGCCCTATACTGTGCTGAACAACTGGGTCCCTGCTGCCGGCTAGTATATCACACAGATGAAACAAAGTTATGTGCCCTATACTGTGCTGAACAACTGGGTCCCTGCTGCAGGCTAGTATATCAGACAGATGAAACAAAGTTATGTGCCCTATACTGTGCTGAACAACTGGGTCCCTGCTGCCGGCTAGTATATTACACAGATGAAACAAAGTTATGTGCCCTACACTGGGCTGAACTACTGGGTCCCTGCTGCCGGCTAGTATATCAGAAAGATGAAACAAAGTTATGTGCCCTATACTGTGCTGAACAACCGGGTCTCTGCTGCCGGCTAGTATATCAGACAGATGAAACAAAGTTATGTGCCCTATACTGTGCTGAACAACTGGGTCCCTGCTGCCGGCTAGTATATTACACAGATGAAACAAAGTTATGTGCCCTACACTGGGCTGAACTACTGGGTCCCTGCTGCCGGCTAGTATATCAGAAAGATGAAACAAAGTTATGTGCCCTATACTGTGCTGAACAACCGGGTCTCTGCTGCCGGCTAGTATATCAGACAGATGAAACAAAGTTATGTGCCATACACTGGGCTGAACAACTGGGACCCTTCTAATCACAAACACCAACTAATCGATATGTCAACTTTTGCAAATTACTGTACACCATGGGGTCGTTTAACAGTACAGATTTCTGACCAGTGTTCTAGGGGCACTCCTCTTACAACGGTTTTGATACTAATGCCCATGACTACTATCATGTAATCACTGTATATGTCGATATATGCTGAATACTATCATGCATTCACTGTATATGTCGATATATGTTGCTTATACTAATAGTTAAATGTCATTTATATTGATTATACAATAAACATTGTCATATGTATTGTTTATGAGAACATTGTGCCAACTATTGTTTATGTTAACATTATGTCATATTTGTTGTGTTTTTCAATATTTATTAACAATGACATTTTCCGGCTAATTAAACCCAATGACATCTACGTACAATCAAAGTTTCTCCATACTCGACACGGTCTCGGGTTTTGTTGACCCATTCCTTCAATACTGCCTTTGTATGTATTTGGTCGCCTACACTTACTTTGATACAGAGTTGAAAAAGACAAAAAAAGCTTTCAGAAAGAGATTGAATGTACTCACCTGTTTCCGCTAATCAGGTAAATAAATGTATCAATTCACTGAGATCCTCATCAAGGCCAATCACTGATACAATCCTTTTTTAAATGTCAGTTGTCTCTGTGGATCGAAATAGATATGACATAAGATGACATATGTGACATGTAAAAATCAGTCTGCCATTCGTCCAGTACATCACATGACACACTTCTCAATAATGCAGATGTTTGATTTCTACTTTCTATTTAACTCATACTTTCGTACAAAGTATTAAAGTAAAGTAAAGATATGGGCCCCGATGTGTGAGTAGGAGGTTGAAGGGACGAGTTGACTGCCACAGTTGTTTCCCCTCCATCCACATACCATATCAACTCACTTGATTCATGTTTTATTTTAAAATTTGGTTGGGGTAAAGCGTTTCGACATCAAATATCTACTGCAATTATTGTAGGGTATCTTATCTATTTCGTAATCTCCGTCTATATATCTGTCTCTTTAATCTACATTCTATATCCATTTTAAAATGATATATCCGCATAAAAATCAATTTTTATATGCATTCTGGTTAATATAAATTTTTTAGAGATATTAATCCTATGGCTATATAGTTCACGATTGTCTGCCCGTCTCACTATATATTGAGCACTATTAAATTCCCGTTCTATTTATTCAATTCTTAGTCCATATTAAATACATCTAAATGCATAATAAATACGGGGAAATTTCCGTTGTGATTGAGATCTTCATAAGTTTCGCTTTTAGTGTAAATATTTTATCTTAATTTGGGATTTTATTTGTTGGTAAAGATTGTTTTATTTAAATACTACCTATGTGAATACAAACCACCATTTTAAGTTCATTTAAAATGCCGCCCTTTGTTTATCAACTAACGAGACCCTGAGTCAAAGACACACTGTAGGATTTGGGTTCTAACAACAGAAGTCAGGGGCACATTGTAAGGGATGGGTTCTAACAACAGAAGTCAGGGGCACATTGTAAGGGATGGGTTCTAACAACAGAAGTCAGGGGAACATTGTAAGGGATGGGTTCTAACAACAGAAGTCAGGGGCACATTGTAAGGGATGGGTTCTAACAACAGAAGTCAGGGGAACATTGTAAGGGGTGGGTTCTCAAACTTTGCGCACACATCCAGTGTGACATTTATTCATGACATTACATGATACACGTCCCAGTAATGCTGTGGTTTTATTTCTCACACTCTGTATAACCATCTATATAACCATCTATATAACCATCTATATAACCATCTATATCATATTCTCTTATATTGGTCGTTAATGGGGTTAGGGGACGGGAAGATGTCACAGTTTGACAATTTATGCAACAAACGTTTTTTATCTTCACAATTTAGACTATATGTATGTATGTATATTTATATATGTATAACTAGGTGTGTTATTGTGTACTTATTCTTCTCACAGTATTTTAAATGTTTAAAATTTTGCAATACAAACGTTTTTACTTTTTAAAGTTTTTAACAATAAATAAATCTTCAAATTATTTTTTGCATTAACCTTTCACATAATGGCTGATCTTAGCTTTAATGCCTCACATTCGTGAACACATAATAACTGTCCCAGCAGTTTTAGAACCCCTGTAGTAAGTTATGCAAAAGTAAATTAAGATCACATGAAAAAATGACTTGATAAAGACTCTGTACCTGCTTAACACACAAAATAATCTGAATTTCTGTCATACTGGGGGAAAAAAGATATTAATAACCCCTTTGGAAATCATAATAGAATAAGTTAACTATTCCGGCTAGTTGCATGTCATACTGCTGTTCAGTCTTGTTAGTTTTTGAGTCAAGTAAATCTTCACCAACATCAGAGAACAAACGTTCCAGTCAAAGTGTTAGCTTCAATAAGAAACGTGCTTGCACTTGAATCGCTCAAATGGCTTAATGAATTTACAGATTTTCTATGCTTTAAGCATTTCTGTTTGTACGAACTTAAATTTAATTAAATGTATCAGTCATTCGTTTCACTGAGTGAGCTCATATCAGCATCTAACATCTAGATTATAAGAGAATGTATTATATAGTTTATAAGAGCATCTATCATCTAGTTTATAAGAGCATGCATCTTATTTAGATGACATGATTAGAGATATTTACAATAGGTTTCATCGACTTGCCTTGATAAGAGAATCTTACAATGACATATGTAAGACATTTATACATCCTTACCTTGGAAATGTAAGTAATTTCGGAAGATATTGGAACTAACTTGGGATGTGGAGGGGTCGGTCTGCGATGTGTCTCAGTTTATAGTCTACACTTTCGGCTCTGTGTTACACGAAACCAAGGACCAGCGTTCAGACGCGTACTGCAAAGGGCATCCTTAGTTTCAATCTTCACATATGGTTTATTATGTTTTTGTATAGTTAGCATAATTTATAAAATTAAATATAAGAACATAGAAGCAAAAAAGCTGGATAATAATAATAATAATGATAAAGAGATTTATAAAACTGAACGCTTTCAGACGATCGTTTTGTGAAAATTCCAATTTTATTAATTGTATGCAAACATCTCTTTTGTGCTTAAGTATTTGTGTGTTTGAGATATTAATACAATTTATTATGAAATAAATAGCTAATTTTCGCTACATTTTTTTAAGCGCTAAGCTAATTTTCGCTACATTTCTTTAAGGCTGTTATAATGTATGCTACATTGCTAATTAGCTACAAAGAAGTTTCTGACGCCACTAAAGAAATGAAAAGTACAGAGTAATCGAAGCGTGATATGCTAGAGTTGATTGTATGTAGAGAAGTACAGAGTAATCGAAGCGTGATATGCTAGAGTTGATTGTATATAAGTACACGTACCGCCCGACACAGCGCAAATAATTCAATACACTGTACGTCTGCTGGCAGTAAATTTCATCAGTCGATAATGATAGCAGACTTAATAATATTTGGTAATGTTGATGATCCAATGGCCCTGTAAGTTAGCCTGCACTACGTCACGTCACTAACAAGATGAACTGTTGACGGGGAGTACAAACTATGTCTGTATTTCTCAGACATTTTTGTTACAGTTATGTAATATGTATAAGTGCTAATCAGCACATAACAGTTGGAATGAATAATTAGGTCAGGTCACTGTGTTCCTTGAATGCGTGCACAAAATGATTACATGTATAATTTAAGTCTACCGTGAGTAGCACGCGTTGATTGGTTGAAGGTATAGCTCACTGAATGGTAAGTTGTGATTACCTGTACCATCAAGGTCATACATGTGGTATGAGCAGTCAGAGACATAGTTAGTTATTATGTAGCCCTAAAAATTGCAAACATATTTAACATTGCTTTCCCGGCACCCATTCCTAGTTCGGCACCCTGTGAAGCTGCACAGCACGCAGTACCCTTCCTAATTCGGCACCCTGTGAAGCTGCACAACACGCAGTACCCTTCCTCAGCCAATGTGAGCAATTTATAATCTTAATGCATCGACACATATTTTCAGTTACAAACAATATTCACATACAGACAAATATGTTGAGTTAAATACCATCTTCATTTAATGGTAGACATTTTAAATCATGAACTGTCATAAATACGTGACATCACTAAAAGGTTGAGTGAGTGGCTGTGATCCTGACTTATTGCTTTCTGAGGTGGAAATTTATTGGAAAATGAAATATGTCTTTGGATTTAAGAAAACAATTAATTTCGCCATTCCATTTGTTTGTCCGACCCACTGAGTTGACTGATGCGTCTCACTGAGTTGACTGGTGCGTCCCACTGAGTTGACTGGTGCGTCCCACTGAGTTGACTGGTACGTCTCACTGAGTTGACTGGTGCGTCCCACTGAGTTGACTGGTGCGTCACACTGAGTTGACTGATGCGTCTCACTGAGTTGACTGGTACGTCTCACTGAGTTGACTGATGCGTCTCACTGAGTTGACTGGTGCGTCCCACTGAGTTGACTGGTGCGTCCCACTGAGTTGACTGATGCGTCTCACTGAGTTGACTGGTACATCTCACTGAGTTGACTGATGCGTCTCACTGAGTTGACTGATGCGTCTCACTGAGTTGACTGATGCGTCTCACTGAGTTGACTGGTGCGTCCCACTGAGTTGACTGATGCGTCTCACTGAGTTGACTGGTGCGTCCCACTGAGTTGAATGGTACGTCTCACTGAGTTGACTGGTGCGTCCCACTGAGTTGACTGATGCGTCTCACTGAGTTGACTGGTACGTCTCACTGAGTTGACTGATGCGTCTCACTGAGTTGACTGATGCGTCTCACTGAGTTGACTGGTGCGTCCCACTGAGTTGACTGATGCGTCTCACTGAGTTGACTGATGCGTCTCACTGAGTTGACTGGTACGTCTCACTGAGTTGACTGGTGCGTCCCACTGAGTTGACTGGTGCTTCCCAATAGTTAATGTTTCAAAATATATTTGTAAAAAACGATCAGCTGATATATGGCTTAGCTAGGTTTTGAACCAGTGGTCTGCGGTATACCTACTGAATTGAAATCTCAATACAAATGACTTTCTCCAATTAAGTCCTCAGTAGACGTTGTTACAGAATGTCAGCATACTTTCAATTAAATTATAATTTTACCTGTGATCAACGATATTCTTTTTGTGTTGACGTCAGTGAAATAAAAACAAGCAATTAAGCCTGTTCCATTCTGGAGACAGGACGTGTTAGCGCATTTTCTTGTTATGTACCAGTACGTTTGTTAGCTTTCAGTAAATATTTGTAAATTTTGGAAATGTTTATAAATTCAATTGTGTAATGCATATATCTGTAAAAAAAATATTATAAAGACGTTTCTTTATATTTGAAAAAAAATATTTTCTCTTAAATCAAACTACAAGTGGTTTGTGGTTACTGAAATAGGACTCATAATTGAAAACATTCGAAATTGTAGTCATTTAATCGTCCGAAAACTCCGTCCTTCAATTAAACTCAGAACACAAGCTTACTATTTCATTTGATGAGTTTCTTAATAAATCTTGGTGAAACTACGTGCTGCAGTATTTCGCACCAAATGAATGGGTTATTGAACGTACAAGATGTAGAATGGGGCCATATATATAATATATAAGCCCCTTAGGAGCCCTGAAGCCCGGCCCTCAGAGGTCCTATCGCAAAATGAACTTTTGATGTACACATGGCAGGCCAAGACCTACAAAATGATATATACATCATGGGTCTAGGACTTATAGTTGCTGAGATATAGCGCTCCTTTATTAATATAGCTTATATAGTAAAAAACGGTACTAAGGCCCCTTTTACGGCCCTGAGAGGTCAGATCGCGAAATGGAAAAAAGTCATTTCTTGGCAGGCCAAGACCTACAAAATGATATATACATCATGGGTCTAGGACTTATGGTTGTTGAGATCTAGGGTGATGACGGACAGACGGACAGACAGACAGACAAAACGGGACAATAGAGCATTTTTTTTCGAAAATGCTCTAAAAAACACACTTAAAATTTCAGATGTTAACAATGTACCAACAAATCAATGTACCAACAAATCAATGTACCAACAAATCAATGTACCAACAAATCAATGTACCAACAAATCAATGTCCTGACAAATCCATGTCCTAACTAATTATTGTACTAACCAATTAATATACTAACCAATCAATTTACTTAAAATTCTTTGTACTGACCATTCACTTTACTGACCAATCAATTTTGTAAGCCATCAATATACTGAATAATCAATGTTCTAACCAATCACTTACTGACCATTCAGTGTACTTACTGATCAATCAGTGTAGTAAGCAATCAATGTACTGACTAATCAATGAATTGACCAATCAATTAACTAACCAATCAATGTACTAACCAATCAATGTATTGACCAATCAATTTACTAACCAATCAATGTACTAGCCTAGAATGTATTTTCAGTCTCTGTATTGCGTGATCAGTAAGAGTGGAGGTAGGAGATAAATAACTACCTGCGCCTCCCCCCCCCCCACACTTATATTCTCACACACCCCGTGAAGTTAATGTAGTTGTCTAACTTCAGGTAGTGTCATACATACATTATCACTACAACCATAAATTGTATAAATAGATCTTTACTGGCCTACACAAATAATATAGGATTCAAAAAGGAAATAAAAGAACACATGAAAGGGGTTGTAGAAATGGAAGTTCCCCGCTTGATAGAGAAAACTAGTTGTAAAAAATATGTACCATGTGAGAAAATTGTTTTTACTGCTGAGGTTGACGACAAATCAACATGTGAGTTGGTCTAAGATATTTGGAGAGAGAGCGTAAACATCACAAATCTACATGTGAGTTGGTCTGAGATATTGGAGAGAGAGCGTAAACATCACAAATCTACATGTGAGTTGGTCCGAGATATTGGAGAGAGCGTAAACATCACAAATCTACATGTGAGTTGGTCTGAGAAATTTAGAGAGAGCGTAAACTACTAGTATGTACATTTGAGTCTACTAGTATGTACATTTGAGTCCACTATTATGTACCATTTAGTCGACTAGTATGCTACACCTTCATCATTTGTGTCTCGTATTACATGAAAGCCACGTTTCTCCACCTGTGGTACTCGTATCTCAAGGGATACGTGAAAATGTATGCAGGGGTAGGCAGTGACAAAAAATTCACCAATATCACCAAACCACGTGACCATGTATCGCATATAAAGGTGAGTACATCCCATTAAGAAAATAAGTTCACATTTATTTGTGAACTAACGTGTGAGAGGTTCCCGCGGACATACTTCACACTTATCGGGGTACAGTCGCGATATACGGGATCGTCGTTAAGCGTAAGCCCTTCCAAACGTATCAGTCTGACTCCACTGGGCGTAAGTTGATCTATCAGTCTGGTGTCACAGGGCGTAAGATGATCTATCAGTCTGGCTCCACTGGGCGTAAGTTGATCTATCAGTCTGGCTCCACTGGGCGTAAGTTGATCTATCAGTATGGTGCCACTGGGCGTAAGTTGATCAATCAGTCTGGCTCCACTGGGCGTAAGTTGATCTATCAGTCTGGTGCCACTGGGCCTAAGTTGATCTATCAGTCAGGCGCCACTGGGCGTAAGTTGATCTATTAGTCTGGTGCCACTGGGCGTAAGTTGATCTATCAGTCTGGCTCCACTGGGCGTAAGTTGATCTATCAGTATGGTGCCACTGGGCGTAAGTTGATCAATCAGTCTGGCTCCACTGGGCGTAAGTTGATCTATCAGTCTGGTGCCACTGGGCCTAAGTTGATCTATCAGTCAGGCGCCACTGGGCGTAAGTTGATCTATTAGTCTGGTGCCACTGGGCGTAAGTTGATCTATCAGTCTGGTGCCACTGGGCGTAAGTTGATCTATCAGTTTGGCGCCAGTGGGCGTAAGTTGATCTATCAGTCAGGCGCCACTGGGCGTAAGTTGATCTATCAGTCTGGCGCCACTGGGCGTAAGTTGATCTATCAGTCTAGCGCCACTGGGCGTAGTTGATCTACCAGTCTGGCTCCACTGAATGTAAGGTGAAAGCTACAAATAAACCTTTAGTTGCTTCGCAAAAAGAAAAAAGAAAAATTCAGCAGTACCGATAAGTGTCTAGACACAAATAGTAGCCTATGTAGACGTTAGAGTCGGTCATAAACAACCACCAACGTCCTGTGGCCAATTATAGAGGAACATGCAAAATATCTAACAATGGGAAATTCATCAACTGTACGACATTCTCTCTCTCTCTATCTCTCTATCTCTCTCTCTCTCTATCTCTCTCTCTATCTCTCTCTCTCTCTCTCTCTATCTCTCTATCTCTCTCTCTCTATCTCTCTATCTCTCTATCTCTCTCTATCTCTCTATCTCTCTATCTCTCTCTCTATCTCTCTATCTCTCTCTCTCTTTCTCTCTCTATCTCTCTATCTCTCTATCTCTCTCTCTATCTCTCTATCTCTCTATCTCTCTCTCTATCTCTCTATCTCTATCTCTCTATCTCTCTATCTCTCTCTCTCTCTATCTATCTCTCTCTATCTCTCTATCTCTCTCTCTCTCTCTATCTCTCTATCTCTCTATCTCTCTCTCTCTATCTCTCTCTCTCTATCTCTCTATCTCTATCTCTCTATCTCTCTATCTCTCTCTCTATCTATCTATCTCTCTCTATCTCTCTATCTCTCTCTCTCTCTCTATCTCTCTATCTCTCTATCTCTCTATCTCTCTATCTCTCTCTCTATCTCTCTCTATCTCTCTATCTCTCTCTCTCTATCTCTCTATCTCTCTCTCTATCTCTCTATCTCTCTATCTCTCTCTCTATCTCTCTATCTCTCTATCTCTCTCTCTATCTCTCTATCTCTCTATCTCTCTCTCTCTCTATCTCTCTATCTCTCTATCTCTCTATCTCTCTCTATCTCTCTATCTCTCTATCTCTCTCTCTATCTCTCTATCTCTCTCTCTCTATCTCTCTCTCTATCTCTCTATCTCTCTATCTCTCTCTCTATCTCTCTATCTCTCTATCTCTATCTCTCTCTCTATCTCTCTATCTCTATCTCTCTATCTCTATCTCTCTATCTCTCTATCTCTCTCTCTATCTCTCTCTATCTCTCTATCTCTCTATCTCTCTCTTTCTCTATCTCTCTATCTCTCTCTCTCTATCTCTCTCTCTCTATCTCTCTATCTCTCTCTCTCTATCTCTCTATCTCTCTATCTCTCTATCTCTCTATCTCTTTCTATCTCTCTCTATCTCTCTATCTCTCTATCTCTCTATCTCTCTCTCTATCTCTCTATCTCTCTATCTCTCTCTCTCTATCTCTCTATCTCTCTCTATCTCTCTATCTCTCTCTATCTCTCTATCTCTCTATCTCTCTCTCTATCTCTCTATCTCTCTCTCTCTATCTCTCTCTCTATCTCTCTATCTCTCTCTTTCTCTATCTCTCTATCTCTCTATCTCTCTCTATCTCTCTATCTCTCTATCTCTCTCTCTATCTCTCTATCTCTCTCTCTCTATCTCTCTATCTCTCTATCTCTCTCTCTATCTCTCTATCTCTCTCTCTCTATCTCTCTACTCCCCCCCCATCCCCAAACAGTAAACTAACAAATAGAGAGACTGTGAACTGTCGCTGATTTGTTTTAGTTGCATGCCTTCAGGTGAGCAGAAAGTAATCGTATTTCAAGGATACATAGATTTATTTAAAGACTTTTAATGATGAAAGTACGCAATATGTCAGCATGATATCATTAGCTACAATACAATCCATGTCTCCGTGATAACACTAGTTACTACAACCTGTGTCTGTGTGATAGCACTCCGCATATCAATTTTAAAATCTTTTTTCATCAGATTTGAATAGATTCTGTCGAAAATTTCACTCTAATATAAAAGTATCATCATCAAAATGTAGATAACTGAATGGAGAAGTAAATCTAGAATATGTAAACAAACAAATCTTAAGACAAAACTAAACAAGACAAGCTGGCTAAATATTATTTCCTCTAATGGTTGATTAATGTATCAATTAAACAGAGAATGTTGTTATTGACATTTGATGGAATACAACATTACAATACACTTATGTGGGCGCGACTAGGCGGAGATCAAATAATAATCATTATATTTCCATTGACATTATATCAAACTAATATCAAACTAATGATCAGTCTACGAAATAAGCCACGTGATCTGACCTATCATCTAGCTGTACTTGCCCTAGGGTGTACTTTATGGCGATGTAGCCAGACATTGGTAGATAGAGAACCAGACAAACTTTAAAAGCAGGTTCTGTCACATTAGTGTTGTCTTCTTATTTACCTAAACACAAATACATGCATTTATTGTGTAGTGATCACTCTTACCAAACAATAAAAAAACTGCTATGTAGTGATTATAATTAGATCTCTATTTCCCAAAAATAGAAATTAGATCTATTTTTGAGATACTTTATGTGGTACCAATTATAACAACAAAATACAAAATTCACGGTGTGCGGTATTTATTTAAATGAACTTTTTAAAGTCTGTGGTAAATCGTGTGTTCTGTAAATCGTGTGTTCTGTAAATCGTGTGTTCTATAAATCATGTGTTCTGTAAATACTGTGTTCTATAAATCATGTGTTCTGTAAATACTGTGTTCCGTAAATCATGTGTTCTGTAAAATCTTCTTAAAAACCATCTCGAGATCAATAATACATTTGAGTAAACAGTAAACATTGTTTCACGAGACACAAGGGTGACGGACTATATAGGTATTATATCTGTGGCAGGTGTTATATCTGTCGCAGGTGTTATATCTGTGGCAGGTGTTATATCTGTGACAGGTGTTATATCTGTGATAGGTGTTATATCTGTGGCAGGTGTTATATCTATGGCAGGTGTTATATCTGTGGCAGGTGTTATATCTACGGTAGTTGCTATATCTATGGCAGATGTTATATCTGTGGCAGGTGTTATTTCTGTGGCAGGTGTTATATCTATGGTAGGTGTTATATCTAAGGTAGGTGTTATATATTTGTAGGTGTTATATCTCGTTATGTCTTATATCTCAGGTAGGTGTATTATCCTCCAGGTTGATGCTATTTCTGTGAGCATTGTTCCCAATCTGACGTGACTTTTTATTTTAAAAAGCTATAGATGAAGACAAATAAATAAGTAACAAGTCACATGTAACGATGTAAGTTCACGACTTTGATTGTTTTTGACAACAAAGTACTTCGAGACCATTGGATTTTTCTATTCTAATGGATATGGTATTAATTTACTCTTCGAGGACACTTCTCAAATGTTAAATTGTTGATATTTGTTTAGTTGTTGTTATTACATGTATGTTTGCATTATACTATTACAAACTTGTGACGAATTTATTTAATTTTAACTATAAAATTGCAAAGGTGAAATGTTATGCTGATAACATGTCCAATCATATCTAGAGGCCGTTCTACCTTTATTCTCAGGGCTCTAGGCAAATCACACTTGGGATCTTTTGGCAAAGGTAAATAAAGAAACCGATGGGAACACATAAATTTGTTTTATAACGAACATTCACAACTGAAATTAAATGGTTGAGAAAATAAAATGTCAATTTAAGGAAACAAAAAAACAACAAAAAAAGATTAGACTTTCAGTTGTTAGTGGGTTACAGATAAATTAAGTCCCTTCAGTGACCCCATTTATATTAACTCACTACAGTGACCCCATTTATATTAACTCCCTACAGTGACCCCAGTTATATTAACTACCTTCAGTGACCCCAGTTATATTAACTCCCTACAGTGACCACAGTTATATTAACTCCCTACATTGACTTCAGTTATATTAACTCCTTATAGTGACCCCAGTTATATTAACTCCCTACAGTGACCCCAGTTATATAGAACCCCAACACTGAACCTTTTCATATCACGTCCCTACAGTAACCCACTTCATATCACGTCCCTAAAATAGCCCTTTTCATATCAGTCCCTACAGTAACCCACTTCATAGCACGTCCCTACAGTAACCCACTTCATATCACGTCCCTAAAGTAACCCTTTTCATATCAGTCCCTAAAGTAACCCACTTCATATCACGTCCCTAAAGTAACCCACTTCATATCAGTCCCTATAGTAACCCACTTCATATCACGTCCCTAAAATAACCCACTTCATATCAGTCCCTACAGTAACCCACTTCATATCACGTCCCTACAGTAACCCACTTCATATCACGTCCCTACAGTAACCCACTTCATATCACGTCCCTACAGTAACCCACTTCATATCAGTCCCTACAGTAACCCACTTCATATCACGTCCCTACTGTAACCCACTTCATATCACGTCCATACAGTAACCCACTTCATATCACGTCCCTAAAGTAACCCACTTCATATCACGTCCCTAATGTAACCCTTTTCATATCACGTCCCTACAGTAACCAAATTCATATCACGTCCCTAAAGTAACCCACTTCATATCACGTCCATACAGTAAACCACTTCATATCAGTCCCTACAGTAACCCACTTCATATCACGTCCCAAGTAACCCACTTCATATCACGTCCCTACAGTAACCCACTTCATATCACGTCCCTAAAGTAACCCACTTCATATCACGTCCCTACAGTAGCCCACTTCATATCACGTCCCTACAGTAACCCTTTTCATATCAGTCCATACAGTAACCCACTTCATATCACGTCCCTACAGTAACCCACTTCATATGACGTCCCTAATGTAACCCTTTTCATATCACGTCCCTACAGTAACCCTTTTCATATCACGTCCCTACAGTAACCCACTTCATATCACGTCCCTATAGTAACCCACTTCATATCACGTCCATAAAGTAACCCACTTCATATCACGTCCCTAAAGTAACCCACTTCATATCACGTCCTACAGTAACCCACTTCATATCACGTCCCTACAGTAACCCACTTCATATCACGTCCCTATAGTAACCCACTTCATATCACGTCCTTAAAGTAACCCACTTCATATCACGTCCCTACAGTAACCCTTTTCATATCAGTCCCTACAGTAACCCTTTTCATATCACGTCCCTACAGTAACCCATTTCAAATCACGTCCCTACAGTAACCCACTTCATATCACGTCCCTACAGTAACCCTTTTCATATCACGTCCCTACAGTAACCCTTTTCATATCACGTCCCTACATTAACCCACTTCATATCACGTCCCTACAGTAACCCACTTCATATCAGTTCCTACAGTAACCCACTTCATATCACGTCCCTACAGTAACCCACTTCATATCACGTCCCTACAGTAACCCTTTTCATATCAGTCCCTACAGTAACCCTTTTCATATCACGTCCCTACAGTAACCCACTTCATATCACGTCCCTACAGTAACCCACTTCATATCAGTCCCTACAGTAACCCACTTCATATCACGTCCCTACAGTAACCCACTTCATATCACGTCCCTACAGTAACCCTTTTCATATCACGTCCCTACAGTAACCCACTTCATATCACGTCCCTACAGTAACCCACTTCATATCACGTCCCTACAGTAACCCACTTCATATCACGTCCCTACAGTAACCCACTTCATATCACGTCCCTAAAGTAACCCACTTCATATCACGTCCCTACAGTAACCCACTTCATATCACGTCCCTAAAGTAACCCTTTTCATATCACGTCCCTACAGTAACCCACTTCATATCACGTTCCTACAGTAACCCTTTTCATATCACGTCCCTACAGTAACCCTTTTTATATCACGTCCCTACAGTAACCCTTTTCAGATCACGTCCCTACAGTAACCCTTTCATATCACATCCCTACAGTAACCCACTTCATATCACGTCCCTACAGTAACCCTTTTCATATCACGTCCCTACAGTAACCCTTTTCATATCACGTCCCTACAGTAACCCTTTTCATATTACGTCCCTACAGTAACCCACTTCATATAACGTCCCTAAAGTAACCCTTTTTATATCACGTCCCTACAGTAACCCACTTCATATCACGTCCCTACAGTAACCCTTTTTATATCACGTCCCTACAGTAACCCACTTCATATCACGTCCCTAAAGTAACCCTTTTCATATCACGTCCCTACAGTAACCCTTTTCATATCACGTCCCTACATGAACCCACTTCATATCACGTCCCTAAAGTAACCCACTTCATATCACGTCTCTAAAGTAACCCTTTTCATATCACGTCACTACAGTAACCCTTTTCATATCACGTCCCTACATTAACCCTTTTCATATCACGTCCCTAAAGTAACCCACCTCAAATCACGTCTCTAAAGTAACCCTTTTCATATCACGTCCCTACAGTAACCCACTTCATATCACGTCTCTACAGTAACCCTTTTCATATCACGTCCCTACAGTAACCCACTTCATATCACGTCCCTACAGTAACCCTTTTCATTTCACGTCCCTACAGTAGCCCTTTTCATATCAGTCCCTACAGTAACCTTTTTCATATCACGTCCCTACATTAACCCTTTTCATATCACGTCCCTACAGTAACCCTTTTCATATCACGTCCCTTAAGTAACCCACTTCATATCACGTCCCTACAGTAACCCCACTTCATATCACGTCCCTACAGTAACCCACTTCATATCACGTCCCTAAAGTAACCCATTTCATGTGTCCAGTTTTCCCCACATAAAAACGGATATGCATCTAGACTCCCCAAGTTTTCTAAAAAGGCAAAATCGATTACAGCGATGTATTTGAACTGAATATTCCAAATGGTCACGTGACGTGCGCCACTATAGCACCACGTTTAATCCCAGAGGTCAGATGAGGTCAGGGACAGTTCATTTTTCTTTTTCTCACCTCTGTTTCCCACTTTGCTCCTCACCATTGTCCCTGCCATTTTTATCTACCACAGCTAGGTGATAAGAGAAAGATTTCTATGTGACTTGCATGTCCATTGGACATTGCCCAAGTCATGTTCTAGGACTGGCGATAAATATTTCAATAAAAAAAAGAAAAAAAAGTAAAGTTTCCTTCTTAGCCCTAACGGGCCTTCGGGGCAGATGAAGTGTAGAATTCATCTGTTTCTACAACCTCGGCATATGAAGGGTACCCATTTAAAGCTGGGTGGACTTGTGGGACGACTTTGCACCAAATTTCACCTGGAAAAATTCCATGGGCCTCACCGAGGATCGAACCCAGGACTCTCAGGTCGACAGTCGAGTATCTACACCACTCGGCCATCCGTCCCACTTATATTTCAATATTTACTGCAAATTCAGACCAGAGAGTTTCATTAGATTCAGTAATAAACAGAATATAACTTTTGATACTAGCCAACCATGCCACATAAAATGAACAATGTTGTCTTTTGGTTCAATAAATCAGAGAAATCTGACACTGTGGTTAATGCAGTGAAAAATATTCAGAACTCTTTGTTCTTGTCTCAACTCAACCTGGGAGCTTTATTGCCTCTATCTACATCACTACCACAGCAGAGTCAACGATGATAATAGTGATCAAGGCTGATTATAATAACTGAGATTTGCCACAGATCCCTATCTCTCAAACAACTGTCAAGTTATTTTATTGGAGATTATTGATAGCGAAGGTTGTCCTAATGCTTATGTCTCCTGAAAGTGTTTCTGTTTGTTCCTCACTTTCCACTCGGCAGTGGTCCAGTTAATGACACGACGTGTCCCACCGGGCAGTGGTCCAGTTAATGACACGACGTGTTCCACTGGGCAGTGATCCAGTTAATGACACGACGTGTCCCACTGGGCAGTGGTCCAGTTAATGACACGACGTGTCCCACTGGGCAGTGGTCCAGTTAATGACGCGACGTGTCCCACTGGGCAGTGGTCCAGTTAATGATGCGACGTGTGCCACAGGGTGATGCTCTTGTTGATGACACAACGTCGTTGGGAATAAAACACGTGACAGTGTTCAACAAGCTCATTGGTCTCTCGAGAAACAAATAATTTACCCTCCATAGGACAGTTGGAAATTGTACTGAAAATCTGCTCAAATATTTGTTAGTTATTTCTTGGTAGTATTAAAATAGCTTCTGAATCTTCATGGGGGCCCAAAATATCAAGACCTGAATCTTCATGGGGGCCCAGTTGTATTTTTCACAGGGAAGAAAACAAAAGAAAGCCCCTAATTATGACGGATGTTCAGCCCAACATGTTGGTAATTACTACCTGCCCATTTGGAGACACACATCATGAGTGCATATTCAGCTACAAACTTTCAGCCTCTGGTTGCATTAAGGAAGGGATGAGACCAGTCGGGGGTTAGGGGAGGGTGTCAGTTTGCCCTAATGTTATCCCGACGCCTGGACAGATTCAAGGGAAGTTTTTTTTTTTCTCGTCCATCCGGATTAACTGCTGGTCTGATCAAGATTGATTACGTCATACTGATGGAGGCGGTTTGTATCAAGGGCAATTACTCTGGCTTACAGCCACTCGTACGTACAAGAAGAGCGCCACATTGGTGGGAATGAATCAAAACTAAAAACTAGGATGTCGTCTCTTACACTGGTCATACACGAAAGAATATATATATATATATATATATATATATATCATTGACTTTGGAAATATGCATCCCTAGCATAATGATATCTGCCTGTTTATCTAAAGCATAATAATTGCTGCATGTTTATCTATATCATAATGATATCTGCCTGTTTATCTATAGCATAATGATATCTGCCTGTTTATCTATAGCATAATGATATCTGCCTGTTTATCTATAGCATAATGATATTAGCCTGTTTATCTAGACAAATGACTGCAATGATAAGTAGTGGGACATTAGGCCTATAAATGGCTTCCTACACCACACTATGTCTGAAACATAAATACAATTTAAAAAAATACATGACACGTAAACGAATTTTTTAATTAAAAAAATATCCATCTTGACTTTTTCAACTTGACTTGTTTGAGTGAATGGTAGCAAACATATGAATGAGTTTTTATGCATGAACAAAATTTATTTTCAAACTAAACGGAATGCCAGTGTCCAACTTGAATATTCTAGTTCTTAGATTAATTTTAACTGTAAACATCAGCTAATTAGATGAAAAATGTGTACAACATGTAAACATATTATATATAAATATATATATATATATATATATATATATATATATATATATATATATATATATATTTATGTAACGAATCTCGTTTTCTTTACTTTTATTCTTGGATTATTGCAGTTTTATTAGAAGACTTTAGTTTTCCACAATTAAATATGGCTGCCGGACACTGGTGACAATAAAAAGGAAATCTGTGACGTATAGCTTCTGAAATATTTCTTGCAAGTTCTTAGATTTTAATCGTTCAATTTTTTTTTTATTTTACCGACATGTAAATGAAATTAATAAAATTGTCTTTACCTACATTGAATTTTTTTAATCAAAATTATTTCATAAACTTTAAAAAAAAACAAATAAATTAGTTCAGTATATGTGGCATTAAACAACATCTAAGGAGAGTCTTAATGGTATTATAATTAAGTGTGCCACGATCTTAAGTCAATCAATTACATACAAACATGTATCATATCGATACATTAAATAAAATTCTAATAAAGTCCCTACAGTGACCCCAGTCTTATTAATTCCCTACAGTGACCCAAGTCTTATTAATTCCCTACAGTGACCCCAGTGTTATTAATTCCTTACTGTGTACTAAGTTAAACAAACAAACAAAAACAATACAACTGCACCAAGTTAAACAAAAAGCAACAACTGTACCAAGTTAAACAAACACAACAACTGTAACAAGTTAAATAAGCACAACAACTGTACCAAGTTAAACCAACACAACAACAACAACTGTACCAAGTTAAACAAACACAACAAATCGACGAGCAACTAATGCTAATAGATCAAGGGACGATTTTCTTTTTTTTTTTAGTTTTTGTTCGTTATTTGTTTTATTTCTAATGATTGTTGACATATTTTGAAACAACGCCTAATACTTTAAATAATCATTTCATTTGTCACTCGCCGTGCTGCTCACACCCTACCCCCATCCCAGGGCAATCCCTTTCCCAACACCTCTCTGTCGATTTTTAGGATTTAGCTGGTATTAACACTATATTGATTTTTCCCCCAATCACCTTGAAACATTTGTGTAATACGCTTGCAGTTTTTTTCTCTTTGTTTTACTTGACGACACGATTCGAGTAGATAAAGAAATGAATAATTTTAAGAAGTATAAATTGAAACCTTTTAGATATGAAATAAATAAATGTATAATTTATATTTGGTCATTATTTAATTCATGCGTGGGAGGTCGTGCAATTTACTGTGCCCGAGTGGTTGTCAGCCATGTTAATGCCGTGGGTTCAAATCCTAATGAAAGCAGGCGATACGCTAAGAGCAAATGCTGAGGAAACTAAACAGGATGTGATCCCCCATGCTGTTTCCATGGTTACTACACCAACCAACTAAAGTGCTGATCGAGGTTTACTCAGTATAATGCAGACTCCAACATGATTGGAATCATTCAAATAGTTTTATTTAGAGAGTCGGTTTGTCTTGATATTATTCAAATGATACGCTTCGCTGTATGCGCGTTGATAGGTTCGTGCTTTACTGCGCAGTTTATCACGGCAATGTTCAACTGATACGCTTTCAGTGCATGTTGACTTTGTGTGACATTTCATGTCAAACAGTGCAGGCTAGATAAACTGTTCAAATGATATTTTGTCCTGATCAGATCATATAAAACTGTGATTCTTGTAGAAAGTCGTTTAAAGGATGGGGGCGTTAAAAGGAATGGAAGATTATTGCGTCTGTAGTAGTGACTTTCTTTAACCCATCGTCAATTTATCTTGAACAATGTTGCTCTTCATCTCTGCAGTCTCTCCCCCACGCTCTCTCTCTCTACTCCCTTCGGTCTACTTCTCTCTTCTCTATCATAATTCATCAGTTGGTGTCTTTAAAAAGCTAGACTTAACGAGCAGACTATCAAGGGTGTGTGCTCGTGCGAGTAGAGGGGTGGGGAGGTATCATCGGGATGTTAGTTCATCCAGACATCGTTGACCAGGTCGATTGTCTTCTAAGTCATTGTGTTGAGAGGCATCGGTCACTTCAATGTCCCTGCAGACTGGACCATCCCCACTCACATGGCGGTCATTGCATCATACCATCGTCTGTAGATAGCTGCTACTGATAACATCATTCAAACGTCTGTAGGGAGCTGCTACTGATAACATCATTCAAACGTCTGTAGGGAGCTGCTACTGATAACATCATTCAAACGTCTGTAGGGAGCTGCTACTGATAACATCATTCAAACGTCTGTAGGGAGCTGCTACTGATAACATCATTCAAACGTCTGTAGGGAGCTGCTACTGATAACATCATTCAAACGTCTGTAGGGAGCTGCTACTGATAACATCTTTCAAACGTCTGTAGGGAGCTGCTACTGATAACATCATTCAAACGTCTGTAGGGAGCTGCTACTGATAACATCATTCAAACGTCTGTAGGGTGCTGCCACTGATATCTGTTGGGCTATTATTTTGCATACACCCAAATGTCTAACCGTGTGTTATGCCAGATAATGTACATCTGTTTCATTTTGTATTCAAAATGTTTTGTTAGATTTATACTGTGTTTGAAAGATGATTGATAAGAATTAAAATGTTGTATATATATATATATATATATATATATATATATATATATATATATATATAGACCAGGGTTGTCCATGAAAGTTGCTCAATTATTCAATCAAACTTGGAGGGTTTGATATGACCCAAGGGGTATGTTGTGCATACTGTTGTGAGTTATTGTTTGTTTAGGCAGCCCTATAGGGACGCGCCAGTCATTTACCGTTGTAAAACTAGAGGTGACGCCACCCTGTGTGAGGCATAGTGGCATGCTCCACCAGCTGTGGATCGACCGGTGAGCAGTTATGACAGTGAAGTCTAAAGGGGCTGGTCATACTTTTTTCGGGAGTGATATTTTGTTAGAGGCGATTCGGTGGTTGCCATTCGTTTCTGTCTGATTAGGCAATTTGTTGTATACTAAAGGCGGCGCAATCATTACTTGGGCTGTTAAAGATCGTGGCACCACGGCCATTCGTATCTTAGAATAGGTGGACGCCGGGCTGAATTATTGCAGTCGTTCTGACGGGTCCCTTAAGTAATGTGTTGCTGGTCCTATTGTTCTTTCAAATCTGAGTGTTTAGTCACATGTGCCCATAACTACGCCAACTATCGAGTTTCAGCAGTTTGGGCGGTCTGACATCTCATCCCTTGGCAAAGTTAAAGGATCGTGCGCTAAGGCCATTCGTATCTTATGATTAGGTGGGTGACGGGCTGGATGCATGTAGACATCCTAACGCAGCCCCTTAAGCGGATGAGTGATTGTTTTGTTAGAACTAGGAATGTCTGTGAAAGTTCAAACCTGAGGTGTCAAAAATTGTCTTGGTTTGGCAGGTGGCGAATTGTCGTTCTTTGCCGAGTTACGCCGTAAGACACAGTGTAAATATTATGTTAGCCGTATCTGCGAGATAGGCCGAATATATATTTGGAACTTCGAACATTTAAAATTCAAGTTAATTTACTTTTGGCACTCACATGTCAGAGAAGAGGAGGCTAGCTAGCAGGCCACCTAGGGGTGAATGTGGTGTAAAAGGTTATGTAATTACCTTTTTGATTTTATATTTTATGATGTTGATGCATGTTTACTTATGGCTTTTAGCAAAGTTGATTTTTCTTTTGGCCTCCTTAGATTAAGAGGGGCACATTTTTCTGTCTTGTAATTAGATGTTTGAGTCGGGGTTGATGTAACACGACATAATTTTAGTTGGTAGGTGGGCTTTATCATACCCACTGCTATTCCTTTTTCCACGGGTTACTCGCCCCTTAATTTCATCTTCAGAGGGGTCTGTGTGATTTTGTTGTAATGAAATCAAGTCCAAGCCTTGACCTACGTCATCGACTCAGGGGGGAAGTAACAAAATAGGATAGACAAAGGCTTTGTCTTCCCAGGTGTTCACACTGTGGTCAGTCTGTCTAGCACCCACTTATCACTGACTGTCACCTGGGAAGAGAATGTCTATAGGGGGAGATAATCTGTGCCCTTGACATTCAGGCGAGGGAGGGGTGTCCCTCTATCGCCCCACGCTTGGTTGGGACTGACCACGCGCGATGTGGGTGGGGCCGACACGGCTCGCTGCCCATCGGTCAGCTGACGTCTACACGCGGATTAATCGCGAGATGTGAGCCATTTTTGTGCGGCTCGAGACTTCGTAGGTTTTTTAGTCAGTCAGCGTTAGCTAGTCGACAGAGAAGGTCCACGAGAGGGCCCTGTGTGCGGTAAACCAGTCTGGCCCAGACTGAGTTCTTGTGAGAACTACCCACCTCAGGTTATTCTGTTTAACATACTTGATTTAATGTATTATTGTTTTGTGGTAGCCGATTAAGCTACTGCCCTTTTGAGGGCACGCTGATGTCCATTCCTTTGGATGTATATACATATATATATATATATATATATATGTTGTAATGTATTTTACATTTGAGTTTGTGCTCAATTTCTCGTTGTGTTGTGCGTCCTGTGTAACCACGTGGCTGGGACAAATATACATTCTGGCCAGAACTCAGTAGGTGATCATGCCTTTAGACAACGACCGCAGGGACCCCCGCAAGGGGACCTTGACACGTACTTATAAAGCGCTATGCTTGTCCGGGTCTCGGTTTATGGAGAATCCGTTCTTTAAACGACCTCCAGATATAAATAAAACAATAGTATTTGATAAAGTAATCACCTGACCAGCGAGGTCACGAAAACATAATTCATAATGGCGCTTGCATCGAATCGATTCGATATTTCTTTTTCAAAAATCTACAGTTTTAAATAGTTTCTGTGTTTTTTTGTTATGAAATGTAAAAGTCCTAAATATTAAATAATAATATATAATATCATTCAAATTATTTTAGTTTTTATTACAACAGATAGTATTTTAATCAGACTAGGTCACTAGCGAGCGCGTTCGTAAATAACCTATGACCTATGCCGTCCCGATGGTACTTTTTTTTTGCAGAATGGGAGCGCCGTCGCTATAAATAAAAAAAATCCTCTATGACGTCATTTCCCTATGAGTGCTGTATCGTGCCATAGTAAAGTAGTTATCTGTTACTTTTCAGTGCATTTTTAATGCTTTGTTTTGATTTTAACTATAAATAGAATTCAGGGCAAAACGCTATAAATAAAAATCCTGTGTGACCAAATAAAAAAAAATTCTGCACTTGATTTCACGTAAATCGGCTACGCATTTCACGTAAATCGGCTGCGCATTTGATAATCATGCTCAGTTATTAGAGTTTGTTAACATTGTGTACTGGAGGTTATTGTTCCCTCGATGGATTACTTTTTGATGATGGTTTGTTGGTTATGGCAGCCACATCTTTTGACGTATGAAATATAGGTCATTTCTGCACATTAGGAAGGTGGCATAAACCAGCACCTAATTAAATTAATTAAATTGATTAGGAAGGGGTTTAACATTGCACCTAGATTTCCCGGGCAACGCCCGGCTTAATATCTAGTTTATTTAATAAAAGGCAAGTGTGTGTTTCTGTTCCACCAATAGTATTTGATATCACATGACCTGCTTCCGACCTAACCGATCACGTTACTTGCTTTCGACCCGGAAGAGGCTAAACACCACGAAATTTAGTCGCAAATAAAATACATGTATAAAATTCCGCCCGTCGATCGACGGGTTTAAAACACTTATTTAATAAAATGGTATTTTCAAGAAAATATTTCATAAAATGCTATTTTTAAGTAAATATTTAATAAATTGATATTTTTAAGTAAATATTTAATAAAATGAGGGAACAAAAAACTTAATTCAAACGTTAGAAATCCTATCAGTAAGCAGACTGTTTGTAGTTTGAGTTGCCGTTCATCACTCGCTCACAATAGTTTTATGGTTGTTGACAGCTGAATTTAATTGGTTGTAAACAGCGGAGTTTAATTGTATTTAAAACTGGACGAACCTTGCTGTTCGAAAAATGATCGTCTGTTATCTATTGTGATTATGTAATAAGATATATTGGGAAGGCTATTTTGTTTTTTGTGTGCACATTATTTCAAAATTTTTTATAAAAAAAAAAAATAGAAAATTCCACCCGTCGTTCGACGGGCTAAAATACTTGTATAAGAATAACATTTATAGATATTAGCATGCAACGCAAAAACTTCAAAAGAAAATTAAAATTTAATTTTTCTTTCAACTCGCCGACCGTGGTTGTATTTGTGGGGAGGTGGGTGGTGTTAATATTGGTAGGGTTGATTGCTATGATTACTATTAATGATTGAATTATTTAGATTTCTTTTAAAACAAGGCATTAAAATCGCTATTGTTTTTCGGCAAAAAAAAATTCTGAATTTTATGAACAGTACAATTGTTATATTTTGATTTTTATTCAAAACTGATAAGCATACAAATAGTGGGGTTATTCTATTCTATTCTATTTTTTTTCATTTTGAATATTTTACGATACAAAGTACAGTTTTTGTTAGAGTTTGTTACAGTTCATTCTTAAAATACCGAAAGAAAAGTATTGGTATCGAGTATCGAAAATTTTTCGTTTAAAATGTATCGGCAATACACAAATCAATACTTGATACAAAAAAGGATCGGCAATACAGCAACCAATACTAAAAAAAAGTATCGCCGATACTGCATTGGCCGATACCGATACTTCGGTTGATGTAAAATAGAAGGATTTTTGTTACAGTAGAATTTTAAATGTTGAGACACTGGCGGCGGAGCTGGGGAGGGGGGCACAGGGTGCAGCGCCCCCCGTAGGACTTTTAAGGAGTGGCGGCGCCCCCCCCCCTTGAATTTCCAGTCTGCTTCCCCCCCCCCCTAAAATTTTAACTTTGTTTAACTTTTTTAACTTTGTAATTTATTTTAGTTTATATGTATCATTTTCATTTTCATAATTCATTTGATTTATTTCTTAAATCTAATATTTGAAAGAAATTATAATTAAATTACATTTTACAATAATCACATTATTGAGAGTTGTTATGGCATATTTTAAAACTAGTTGCAAGTACCCGGCTTTGCCCGGGTTTAAAATAAGGTTTCCTGTTTATTTAAGAAGCGTAATTTGACGTTTAATTAAGAATTAAAACAAGACGCGTAAAAAAGGGTTTATTTGCATGAAATAAAAGGGTACATTTATCTTAAAGCAATGTGATACACAACATTTTTGGCAGTTCCTCTCTCTCTCTCTCTCTCTCTCTCTCTCTCTCTCTCTCTCTCTCTCTCTCTCTCTCTCTCTCCTCTCTCTTTCCCCTCCCTCCCTCTTTCCCTCCCTCCCTCTCTCTACCCTCCCTCCCTCTCTCTCCCCTCCCTCCCTCTTTCCCTCCCTTCCTCTTTCCCTCCCTCTCTCTCTCTCTCTCTTTCTCTCTCTCTCTTAGGCATGACTGTAGCAAAAGATGACAATTCCTATGAATGAAGGAATGGAATGTAATAATGTTGTAGTAAGTAATGTGATATTTGGCTCCCCGTACCGATCATATTTATAGTAAGTTAGCTATGTAGGAGAGAAGCTCGTAAAACCTGAAATCGGGATAAAAGTTTGCCAATTTTCATGTCTTTGATATCCAAAATAATGAATTACAATTAAAGTACCCATTGAGATGGAACGAAACCTGTTTAAGAACCTTTCCCATGTAATTTTGCGTCCGTGTACCAAAAGTAAAAAAAAATAACTACTTTATTATGCACAAAGGCAAGTTGGTGTGGTACGATACAGCACCAAATAAAAAAAATATACCATCAGGAAATGACGTCATAGAGGATTTATAGCGACGACGTTCCCATACCGTGATTACTTTATCAATACATATCAACGCAGTGGCTACGATTCCAGCTACTGGACTCCGTATTAATTTTTCCGGGCTCCAGCTATAGATTACCAAAATAATTAATTACAATTAAACTACCCATTGAGATGGAACGAAACCTGTTTAAGAGCCTTCCCCATGTAATTTTGTGTACGTGTACCAAATTTCACGTTATTTGGTTGTCTGGATCTTGAGTTTTAAGGGAACAGACAGACAGACAGCAAATGCGTCTTGTAAGCATATATAGAGAAGTATTGCCATCTACCGAATGACGGCAAATGTAATTTTTAAAGGAAATACAATTATTTATTATCTTTTCATAAATTACTTTTTGTTTATTGAGTTTCCCGTTTCCGGTTTCAGTTTCATGTTCATCATCATTCATGATAATTATCAGTAATTTTCTGATCTAATTTCACTATATAATTTGTAAACAAACTGACGAATCAGTTGACGACAGAAGTGCTCAATGTTCATTTTTATTTTTTTTAAATATAATATTTTTTAATAATATCGATTAAATACTTGCTACAGAATTACTATATTCTATTATTGAATTAAGGGGATAAAATTTGTCTTTCGGTCATATTTTGTCTTGCCCTCCCCCCCTTCAAATATTTCGTTCTGCCGCCGGTGTGTTGAGATATATGCATGTCGTATTACAGACATTTTTGTGATACATTGACATAAAGAATTGTCCAAATTAAAAGTTCACTATGATTTGATATAATTGTGTGTAGATATACTCAAGAAAATATTAACAGATAGTACTACTATTGCTAGTTTAAGAAATGTGTACATAAAGTCTCAGGTTGAAGACTACAATTCTTGCTGTGAACCATGGCCTACTAAAGCTTTGAGTTTGGCCAGCTTTGGTCAAGAAGAACTACACACACAATTTTGTTGTACTATTTTTATTGTTACACAAGAATGACGTCAGTGTAAGACTTCATGCACTGATCTCATATATTGAAATACATTTCTTTATGAATGCATAGTACACTTGTTTGAAATTATTTGTTCATTATTACTTTATTAGTATGTGATTATGAAACTCATTGTATATCCAAACAAATAGTTATGTACAAGCAAGAAAAGTAACACATCCAAACAAACATGATTGTTTAGATGAGTAATTTTTAGTCACTAAACTAATTGCATTACAAGAACCTTTGAATGTTTTATACCAGTTAATGAATTAAGTGCATTATATGAACTTTTGAGTGTTTCATTTCAGCTAATAAACTAAAAGCATTACAATCATGTAATTTACATGAACCTTTGAATATTTCAATTCAGTTAGTGCACTAACTGCGTAACATAAAACTTTGAATGTTTCATTTCAGTTAATGAGCTAACTACACAAGCTATTTCACTGATGTTATTGTTATTTTTTAATCCATCTAGAAGGTCGTCAAATGTGCTGGACATGTCAGTATCTCAGGCCAGGTCAAGGTTTCGAATGTACGACGTCTCCAGCTAACTGGACTGGTGGGGAAAGCAGGATGAAGTGCCCAACGAAATGTATCATTACTGCAGATTATGAAACCGGTAATTCTTTTTTTTTTTAACAAATGTGTTCTTTAACATGAGAGTGATAGTAATTTGAACTCTTGTGATTTTTTTTTTTGCTTTGGACATGTGATTGTGTTGTTGTTTTGGACCTGTCATTGTGTTGTTGTTTTGGACACGTAATTGTGTTATTGTTTTCGGCACGTAATTGTATTGTTATATTTGGACACGTAGATTGTGTTGTTGTTTGGGCACGTAATTGTGTTGTTATATTTGGACACGTGATTGTGTTGTTGTTTTGGGCACGTAATTGTGTTATTGTTTTGGGCATGTGATTGTGTTGTTGTTTTGGACACGTGATTGTTTTGTTGTTTTGGGCACGTAATTGTGTTGTTGTTTTGGGCATGTGATTGTCTTATTGTTTTAGGCACGTAATTGTGTTGTTGTTTTGGACACGTAATTGTGTTGTTGTTTTGGACACGTGATTGTGTTGTTGTTTTGGGCACGTAATTGTGTTGTTGTTTTGGGCATGTGATTATGTTGTTGTTTTGGGCACGTAAATGTATTGTTGTTTTGGGCACATGATTGTGTTTTGGTTTTGGGCAATTTATTGTTTTATTGTTTTGGGCATGAGATTGTGTTGTTGTTTTGAGCACATGATTGTGCTGTTGTTTTGGGCACGTAATTGTGTTGTTATTTTGGGCACGTAATTGTTATTTTGGGCAAGTGATTGTGTTGTTGTTTTGGGCAAGTGATTGTGTTGTTTTGGGCATGTGATTGTATTGTTGTTTTGGGCATGTGATTGTATTGTTTTTTTGGGCACGTGATTGTGTTGTAGTTTTGGGCACGTGATTGTGTTGTAGTTTTGGGTATGTGATTGTGTTGTTGTTTTGGGCGTGTGATTGTGTTGTTGTTTGGGGCATGATATTGTGGTGTGGTTTTGGGCACGTAATTGTATTGTTGTTTTGGGCCCGTGATTGTGTTGTTGTTTTGGGCATGTGATTGTGTTGTTGTTTTGGGCGTGTGATTGTGTTGTTGTATTTGGACACGTGATTGTATTATTGTTTAGGGCATGTGATTGTGTTGTTGTTTTGCGCATGTGATTGTGTTGTTTAATTTGGACACATGATTGTGTTATTGTTTGGGGCACTTAATTGTGTTGTTGTTTTAGGCACGTGATTGTGTTGTTGTTTTGGTCACGTGATTGGGTTGTTGTTTTGGGGACGTGATTGTATTGTTGTTATGGGCTTGTGATTGTGTTGTTCTTTTGGGCACGTAATTGTGTTGTTGTATTTGGACATGTGATTGTGTTGTTGTTTGGGACATGTGATTGTGTTGTTTTTTTAGACATGTGATTGTGTTGTTGTTTGGATATGTGATTATGTTGCTTTGCACATGTGATTGTGTTTTATTTTAGACATGTGAGTGTGTTGTTTGGACATGTGATTGTATTGTTGTTTTAGACACGTGATTATGTTGTTGTTTTAGACATGTGATTGTATTGTCTTCAACCCACCTAAAACTAAAATTATTTTGTCGGGGCTCTTAAAGTCATGTGAATAACCACGCCGAGATTTTTTTGAATATAAAGACCAGATATCTTGATGTAAGGACTAGAGATCTTCATTTAAAGACTTGAGTCCTCATTTAAAGACTAGAGGGCCTCATGAAAAGAAAACCGGAAAACCGGATAATTAATAGATATGGCGAATAAAGATAGAATTTTGATGGAAATGGACATTAATATGAAATTGTTAGAAATACTGACCCAACTACCACTTTGCGTGCCGACACTGCAGGAAGGTGGTCGCAGCGAATAGCACGTGCTTATTGGGTGCAAGCGTTTGGCGGACAATGGGTTGAATAGGTCGGGTAACCTGATGGCCATTAGGTTTAATGAGTCGGGTAACATGCTGGGGAATTTTACGATTATCTTGTGAGAATTACGGCTACTCTGGAAATACTAGTGTTATCTAAATGTGTGTGGATAATGTATCCACATTGATGTTTTCCATTTGAACTTCTGTAGGAGCAGTGGATCTCAACAGTATCACGCCTGTGGAAGCGGTTTCGGGCAGTCTTTTTAGGCTTCGTGCTGATAGAAATGGGTGACTGTAAGAAAAATCAAAATTTAAATTACACTTAAATTAGAAAAGCAAAAGAGACTATCGCGAAAAAAAGACATCTTATTTCATAAAAGGCTGCAGACAAGATTCTCAAAATAGCTAGAGTCACAACTCCATTCCTTCATGGTCAATGAAATGTTTCATATTTTACTGTCTTGAAAAATATTTACGTTTTTGACCTTTCAAGAGCAATGATTTCTTAAGAATTTAATGCTAAGACATCCGCCAAGAAAAAAAAAAAACAAATTTACAGACGTTTTAAGTACAAACAGCTTGTCAGAAACAGTTTATCGCGTGACAACTTTATAAGGTCTTCCAATCAGTTGTTTTTTCATTGGGGAGGGAGGGGATAGATGACTGGATAAATTGACTATCCATAAGAATGAATCTCATTTAACTATTTATTTTCTCAGTACATCATTTTTTTTAGAATTAAAATATACTAGCCGTCCCGCAGTGTAGCATACGCCACCTTATCAAACAATATAATTACTGTAATTATATTTTTTAATAAGCAATCAAACAAAATAACAGGCTGACATCTTCGGAAAAAATACATGGTATGCACTTGTTTTTTTTTTTTATTTTATTGTTTTTTTTTTATTCAGCATTCTCTCATTTCCGCGGTTACACGGATACAGAATTTACCGCGACTGGGGATAAATGAAATAATTTCGCATTTAAAGCACATAAAAACATGATCAGGGGCGGATTTAGGGAGGTGTCACGCCCCCCGCTCCCCCCCCCCCCCCCCGTTACTGCAAGTTTAGGTAAGACATCATTAAATTATCGAAATATTTTTTTTTCTAAGACGGGCGGACGGACTATAATTTTAAAATTTCAGTTTTGCCCCCCCCCCCCGGTCAAAGTTGTCTAGATCAGCCCCTGAACATGAATACGACCAAACAATACTGTTTTAAAAATTACTGGAGCTGCCTAGACCATTGCGCTCGTATTGCTTAATATATTTCACTAAATAAAAGGACATATAAGAACTTAAAATAATCTGGTTTGAGATATCTCTGGAGTCGGAAGGTTTTATAAATAGTCTTGCAGGCTGATGTAATAATTACTGCCTTTTTTGTAAGATCAGGATTTGTTTTTAATTGTAATTTTCTCATTCAGTTTCTATCTGTTGACCCACTTTAAACAACACGCCACACTATAGTGTAGTTGTTTTTTTCCGCTGTCGCGAGTTGTCAACGTATTCGGGAGTTCCACAATCTATAAATAGTCCTGCGTCTTGCGTCTCGAAGTTGTGAATTATATATATATATATATATATATATATATATATATATATATATATATATATATATACTAGCCATCCCGCGTCGTAACATACGCCGCCGTATCAATCAATATAATTACTGTAATTATATTTTTAAATAAGCAATCAAACAAAATAACAGGCTGACATCTTCGGAATAAATACATAGTAAACAAAGTTGAACTTTGACCTATCATGTGCAGACTTTATGGTCACTATCTGGTACCTTCGAGCAACTTGTTTTTTTTTTATTTTACTGTTTATTTTTTCATTCAGCATTCCCTCATTTCCGCGGTTAAACGGATACAGAATTTTACCGCGACGGGGGATAAATGAAATAGTTTCGTATTTAGAGCACATAAAAACATGATCAAGGGCGGATTTGACGGGGGGGGGGTTGAACCCCCCTCCCCCCGTTACCGCAAGTTTAGGTAAGACATCATTAAATTATCGAAATATTTTTTGTTCTAAGACGGGCGGACGGACTATAATTTTAACATTTCAGTTTTGCCCCCCCCCCTCCGTCAAAGTTGTCTAGGTCCGCCCC
Source organism: Bulinus truncatus (assembly GCA_021962125.1). NCBI lineage: Eukaryota > Metazoa > Mollusca > Gastropoda > Planorbidae > Bulinus > Bulinus truncatus. The sequence goes on from JAGDYQ010000122.1 coordinate 413,537, forward strand.
TGAAAATTATTACGACCAAACAATATTGTTTTAAAAATTACTGGAGCTGTCTAGACATAAAATAGTATTGTACAACCACCATTGCGCTCGTATCATTCGCTTAATTTATTTCACTTTCGGATTATTTTTGTTGACATTCAAATGTTATTTTATGTACAACATTCCCTCATTTCCGCGATTAAACGGATACAGAATTTACGCGACGGTGATAAATGAAATAGTTTCGTAGTTAGAGCATATAAAACATGAAATAGTATTATACAACCACCATCGTGCTCATATTGCTTAATATATTTCACTAAATAAAATGACAAAACGTCATTTCGGGAATGTCACATACATATTCTGAAACCGTTACCATTTGTTTGTTATCTATATCAATACACCATTTTTTTTTCTCAAATTGGAAATAGTTCAATATTACTTTAAAATTAATCTTCACACATAATTGTATTATTAAATGTGTTGTTTTTTTTTACAATAATCAGTTGACATTACAATGTTATTTTATGTACAGCACTCCCTCATTTCCGCGGTTAAACGGATACAAAATTTACAGCGACGGGGGATAAATGAAATAGTTTCGTTTAAGAGCACATAATTGTACAACCACCATCGTGCTCATATTGCTTAATATATGACAAAACGTCATATAAGAAATAAAAATAACCTGGTTTTATAAAAAAAAAAACGCTGGTGAAACAATGCGGGTCGTCTGTGACTGCCTCATCCACCCCTCCCCCCCCCCAGCACAATATAGTGGGGTTTTTTTTCAACCTCGCTGTGACCCAGCCCTCGTCTCCCAGCAAACTATAGCGGTGTCAAATGCTTGCTGTGACTGAACCCAGCTATTCTAAAAATAGTCCTGCGTCTTTTCCCCCGCCGTCACTTGCTGTGACCCAGCCCTCGTCTCCCAGCAGACTAAAGTGTTTTTTTTTTCACTATCGCGATTTCCGGCTGCGTCTTCTTCTCGAAGAGGAGAAATATATATATAAAATAATATATAGGTAGGTAGGTAGATAGGTAGATAGATAAATAGATAGATAAATAGATAGATAGATAGACAGACAGACAGACAGACAGACAGACAGACAGACAGACAGACAGACAGACAGATAGATAGATAGATAGATAGATGGATGGATGGATGGATGGATGGATGGATGGATGGATGGATGGATGGATGGATGGATGGATGGATGGATGGATGGATGGATGGATGGATGGATGGATGGATGGATGGATGGATGGATGGATGGATGGATGGATGGATGGATGGATGGATAGATGGATAGATAGATAGATAGATAGATAGATAGATAGATAGATAGATAGATAGATAGATAGATAGAATACTCGTTATTTTAATTTTATTTTCGTTATTTTAATTTTATTTAAGGAAACCCATGCTAGTCTGTTTTAATGTCTGAAATGTATGTGATTTAAACTCAACACAAGATTAAATATCAATCGAATAAATTGTAAAAAAAAAACTTTGAAAACTGTTCTTTCCTGTGAGGTGTGTACGATCGATTGTCTGATTATAAATTAAATGCTATATGTGGGTGAATATAATAAACTTTACTAAATATGTGATCGATAGTAAAAATTAAATAATCAATGTATCGATACTGTCATCCACGCTTATATGTTAATAGTAATAATTTATAGTAATATTTATGAAACAAGGAATTATTTAGTTTTTAGTGCATTAGAAAAACGCTTTTAAAAAGCATTTTTTATAATAACATATTTTTATAATTACATAATTTTATAATTAATTACATATTTATATAATAACATATTTGTATAATTACTTATTCAACTACGCTTTCATTAAACGTTGAAATTTTTCAGAAAAAAATGCACACTCTCTAAAGGTGTGGATGTGTGTGCGTGTGTAGTTTATTTTTCAAATGTATCTTACCTCATCATTTTTTTTAATTCCAGTCAGTGGTGAAGCTAAATTTTTCTACCGTGGATGTGGTGAATCCAGCCAACAAGATGGTTGTTCGGAAATTGGAGCAACCTATAGCTGCTTTTTTGCTTGTGAGGGCAATGATTACTGTAATGGTCAAAGTTTACCAAAGTCTCCTTTACTGGATAACAGTCCCATGCAATCAGCTCATATTAACCTACCAATAACAATGATGATTTTAGCGTCATTAATTGTGTGTGTGCATATGTACATATACCAAACACGTTTTACTGCAACACTCATATAGCATTCAATTTAAAATGTTTTTATGTTGTTTATGTTTATGTTGTTGTTGTTTTTTTTTTGGGTTGTTTTTTTTTTGGAAAAATGATTTATAGAAATGTATTTGTATTTATTACCTTCTCTAATAAAAGATTATTCACCCATTTTATTGTCAGTTTGATTACTAAAATCTGAAAATCATAGTTTTGTTTAGAAGCGCGTGTTTTTTTTTTCCATTCGTAAATGACACTGGACTCAACACAAAAAGTAAAAAACAATTCCTTAATCTTGAGAACTATTTATAGACAAAAAAAATGAGTTAATAAAGTGCGGTCGCGAAAATCGATTTGCTTTTATTTTCATTTATTTATTTTCCATCGTTTTAATGAATTTAGTGTAAGGATTTATTCATTTCAGTATAGTCTAAGCTATTTTTAAGCCACAAAAATGCCGCATAAAAAACTACATAAGCCTTGTAAAAATATGGATACGTACCAGCATTTTCTAAAATCGCACAACTTTAAAGAAAAAGTAAAAAATTATCATTTTTTAAAAAACGCACAAAAATGTTTCCAGACAATGAAAGAAAATTATTTTTTAGAAGAAATTACTTGGAAGTTCCGCCACATTCATATACGACATTTAACTTTATTTGCTTTTAATGATGAATTAAAACCAGTTACATGAATTTTTCCTCAATCCAAATTAGTCTAGTCCCATACTATACGTCTTGTTTCGATAGCTATCTGTTGAAACTTTCTTAATTACAGGTTGTTGGATAAACGAACGGCTAAAATTAACGTGTCTATGAAATAGATATGTTGCAGTCACAAGGCACAACAACAGATAAAAATGTGTAGTATATTTTTACAATGAGCAAAGAAATTACATTGTAATGTTCTAACATTTCATTCCGAATAAATTAGATATATATAGATCTTGAGTTATAAGGGAACTGTCTGTCTGTTCATCTATACTTATAAGACGCATTTGTTGTCTGTCTGTCTGTTCCCTTATAACTCAAGATCCAGACAAACAAATAACGTGAAATTAGTTACACATACACACAATTACATGGGGAAGGTTATAGGACAGGTTTCATTTCATATCGATGGGTAGTTTAATTGTAATTAATTTTTTTTTATTTTAGTATTTTACTATATTAAAGTAATCTCGACGGCGCCATAAATAAAATTCCTCTGTGACGTCATTTCCCTATGATCGAATAGAACTTGCGCGCTGGTGCTGTATTGTGCCTTTGTGATGCAAAGAATTGTTAATGTTTTTTCATGCTCTCTGATGTGTACAGTTTGAGGAAGGTAAAGGAATGAAGAAGGATTTTAGAAGAAGTGTGAAGCCATAATAATAAGAGAGAGAGAGAGGGGGGGAGGGGGAGAGAGAGGAAAGGAGGGTAGGAGGGAGGGAGGGGGAGAGAGTGAGGGAGGGGGGATGGACAGGAAGGAGAGAAGGAAGGGGAGAGAGAGGGAGATGGGAGGGAGAGAGAAAGGGAGGGAAGGAAAGAGAAAGGAAGGGAGAGAGGTTGGGAGAGAGGGAGAGAGATAAAGAGTGAGGGAGGCAGGGAGGGAGAGAGAGGGAATGAGGGAGGAAGAGAGGGGGAGAGAGGGGAAGAGGGGATGGAGAAAGGAGCGAGGAAGAGAGAAAGGGAGGGAAGGAAAGAGAAAGGAAGGGAGAGAGGTTGGGAGAGAGGGAGAGAGATAAAGAATGAGGGAGGCAGGGAGGGAGAGAGAGGGAATGAGGGAGGGAGGAAGGGGAGAGAGGGGAAGAGGGGAGGGAGAGAGGGGTTAGGGAGAGAGGGGTTAGGGAGGGAGAGTGAGGGGGGAAGGAGAGAGGGAGAGAGAGGATGGGAGAAATGGGAGGAAGAGATAAAGAGAGAGAGGGGGGCAGGGAGGGAGATAGAGGGAAGGAGGAAGAGGGAGAGAGGGGGGATGGACAGGGAGGAGAGAAGGAGAGGGAGAGAGAGGTAGGGAGAGGGAGAAAGGGAGGGAGGAAAAGGGAGAGAGAGAGCAGGGAGGGAGGGAGAGAGAGAGGAAGGGAGAGAGGGGGTAGGGAGAAAACAGAAGGTAAACAGAAAACCTTATTTTAAACCCGGGCAAAGCCGGGTACTTGCAACTAGTATATATATACTGTGGTACCACCTGATAGCTTATTTTTCTTTAGTTTTCCATAGTGACGTCACCAAACAGTGTCGATTCATTCATACTTTCCTTTAAACCATTATCTGACAATTTTCCATAAAAACGCAAATTAAAATGCATTTCAAATCTAAATCAATATCACTTTAATGTCCAATTAAAAATTTATCTTCAAGTTATTTATCTAAATATGCGAGGAATTTCATCCAAATTGTGACAAAATCCACTTAATTAAAAAATTTGCAGAAAAATAAACTATTGACCTTTTTTTAAACTGTAAACACCCAAAAAAAAATAGATTGTTGTCTGCTCTTTAAAGAAGTTAGACTTTTATAGCTAAATATAGTTTAAAGAAAACACGGAATCAAATGTAGCGGAAGGTAAGGTGTCGTATTACTACATGTACTAGACTAAATAGGATTCAAATCTTCCTTTTTAATATATTTTTACTTACCTACAGAACTAAAAGCGATCGACGTTATTGTAGTTTTAAAAAAGCAAAGGAAGTTATAGTTTTAATTTAATTGTATAGCGCTAAATATTTCAAAATTAAGTTGCGCTAAAAAAAATTCTTACAAATTTCAAACAACAAAGAAATCCGGCTTAAATCCGGCACATTTAACCGGAACTTGAATCGGAACCGGATTTGTTAAAACTGCCGAAATCCGGCTTAACCGGAATCGGATTCCGGTACAGCCCTAATTATAACCATTGACGTTCATACCATAGCGAAAATATTTTTTTTTCGGTGACTGAGGAGGGAGTGTAAGGCAATGCTCGATAAATAATGATCCAGTTATGTATACAACAATAACATATTTTGTCTCGCTGAATTTACAGTAATGATCCAGTTATGTATACAGCATTAATTGTCTCGCTGAGTTCACAGTAATGATTCAGTTATGAATACAACATTGATTGCCTCGCTGAATTTACAGTAATGATTCAGTTATGTATACAACATTAATTCTCTCGTTGAGGTCACAGTAATGATTCAGTTATACAGCAATAACATTAATTGCCGTGCTGAATTCACAGTATTGATTCAGTTATGTATATGTTTCGTTATTATGCTCAAATATGTAACGTTATTATATTTCTTTATACTGTACAAGGCGTAGGATCGCCAAATATGCTCCGTACACAATTGTCTAATATATATATCAAAGCCAACACTGGTATATAAACTCAAAGATCCAACTTTAATGGCTTCTAAACATAGGTGAATATATGTGTATATACAATATAAGTCCTTGGTCTAATGATGTCTACTTAAACAAATGTCACTACAAGTTTACAACTAACTCTTAGAATCTTAGAACTATCTACACTACTCTAACTACGTCTAACACAACTGAGAACCAGATCGATCATATCTGCATCAACAAAAAATTTAGAAGGTCATTACAAGATGTAAGAGTGAAAAGAGGGGCAGACGTAGCATCAGACCACCACCTGGTGGTAGCAAGAGTGAAGCTGAAATTAAAGAGAATTCTCAACAGCATATCAGACTAAAGAGTCAAATACAACATTAGCCTGCTGAAAGACCCTAAAACTAAAGAGCAGTTCAACTTAGTGCTGAAGAATAAATATGAAGTGCTTCAAGAATTGGTGGAAGAAGAAAATAGTGTACTCAATATGTGGCAGAAAGTGAAAGAAACCTTAAGATCGTCATGCCAAGAGACAGTGGGTCCAAAGAAGCATCACCAGAAGGAGTGGATCACAATAGAAACTCTGAACAAGATAGAAGACAGGAAGAAAAAGAAGGCAGTGGTCAATAACAGTAAAACCAGGGCAACAAAGGGTAAGGCTCAAGAAGAATATGCAGAAGCACACAGGGTAGTGAAGAGGAGTATTCGGAACGACAAGAAAAACTATGTGAAGGGGTTGGCAGCGGAGGCAGAACAGGCAGCATATAGCGGGGACATAAAAATGCTATACAACATAACCAAGAGACTCTCAGGGAAGATGAACAAGCCAGAAAGACCTGTCAAAGACAAGCAGGGAAAAACTATAAACAGCCTAGATCAACAGTTAAACAGATGGGCTGAACACTTTGAAGAACTCCTTAATAGACCAGCACCTCTGAACCCCCCAGACATTGAGCCAGCCAAAGTGGATCTCCCGATCTGCTGTGAAAAGCCCACAAGAGAAGAGATCAGGAAAGCCATCACCCTGATGAAAAATGGAAAATCAACTGGACCAGATGACATTCCAGCAGAAGCACTAAAGGCAGATTTGAATACATCAATAGAGATGCTATACCCTCTCTTTGGGAGGATCTGGGATGAAGAAGACATACCAGCAGACTGGAAGGAAGGTTACCTTGTCAAGCTTCCAAAAAAAGGTGACCTCAGCAACTGCAGCAACTATAGGGGTATCACATTACTATCTGTACCAGGCAAGGTTTTTAACAGGATTCTATTGGAGAGAATGAAATATATAGTAGGCCCACAGCTGCGAGATGAGCAGGCAGGCTTTCGAAAAAACAGATCGTGCACAGATCAGATTGCAACACTTCGCATTATAGTAGAGCAGTCCCTAGAGTGGAACTCACCATTGTATGTCAACTTTGTGGACTTTGAAACGGCGTTTGACAGTATAGATAGAGAGACCCTCTGGAAGCTCCTTCAACACTACGGAATCCCACCAAAGATAGTTAACATCATAAAGAATTCGTACAGGGGTATGTCATGCAGAGTAATCCACGGAGGACAGCTCACAAAAAGCTTCCAGGTGCGAACTGGAGTCAGACAAGGATGCTTGTTGTCACCATTCCTTTTCCTTCTTGCAATTGACTGGATCATGAAAAAATCCACCAGAGAACGAAGAAATGGAATCCAGTGGACATTATTGAGCCAGCTTGACGACCTAGACTTCGCAGACGATCTTGCGCTCCTTTCCCACAGACACCAACAGATGCAGGAGAAGACAGATAAAGTCTCAGCCGCAGCGCTCGAGGTTGGCCTCAATATAAACCAAGACAAAACCAAGATCTTAAAAATAAACTCCACCAGCACAAATCCCGTCACCCTACAAGGAAGACAGCTGGAAGAGGTGCAGTCCTTCGTTTACTTGGGGAGTGTTATAGATCAGCAGGGTGGCACAGAGGCAGATGTCAAATCGAGAATTGGTAAAGCCCGAGCCGCCTTCATGCAGCTAAAGAATGTCTGGTCCTCCAGATAGTTGTCCTTAGACATCAAGATTAGACTCTATAACACCAATGTGAAATCAGTCCTGCTGTATGGAGCAGAAACGTGGAAGATGTCTAAGACTACACTAAGGAAAGTCCAAACATTTACAAACAGCTGCCTCAGAAGAATCCTCCAAATTCGCTGGCCAGACACCATCAGCAATGTCAGCCTTTTGGAAAAGACCTGCCAACTCTCAGCTGAAGAAGAGATCAGAAAGAGGCGATGGGGCTGGATAGGACACACCTTACGCAAACCAGTAGCCAGTATCACAAGGCAGGCACTGGGGTGGAACCCCCAAGGTAAACGGAAGAGAGGTCGCCCAAGAAATACCTGGCGTCGAAACCTGGAAGCGGACACCATCAAGATGGGACACAACTGGAACCAGCTGGAGAAGATAGCAAAGGACAGAGGACTCTGGAGAACTGTTGTTGGTGGCCTATACCCTGCCATGGGTGAAGGGCAATGATGATGATGAACTACGTCTAACTCGTATGTCTGTCAGCACCTTACTAACTCAACTACTGCTAAACATTTCTTTTATAGGGTAGGGGGCGAATACGTTGGTGCAACGTTTGGGGGGGAGGGGACGATGTCTGTCACCGAAACGATTGCGGGGGGGGGGGGGGGGGGGGAAGGCGACGTCGATGAAACGAATCTACACAACATAGCGGCTGGAACCTTGACCCTGTGGTGAACTGGGGTTGGTGGGGGAGAAGGGCAATTCTACACGCCACAGTATACAACATTAATTGTCTCGCTGAATTCACAGTAATGATCCAGTTATGTATACAACATTAATTGTCTTGCTGAATTCACAGTAATGATTCGGTTATGTATTGTTATGGCTCCCTCGTTGCGTCAGCACACCGTGGAGTTTTGAATTTGAACGCGGTGACGGGCCGCAGCGATGACGTAGAACAGCAACAGAGAGATAGAGAGGAAAAGAAGAACGAAGGCGGCAAGAGCAGTGTCTTTATTGTTGTAATGATTAAATATTCTTGTAGGTAACTCATGCCTACGTGTTCAGTTCATAAACTGTGAGAGTATTTAACAGTATACAACAATAATTGTCTCGCTCAGTTCACATTAATGTCAACGATCAGGAAATCGATCACATCGAGGACGAGCATTCTGTATAATTTAGGTTCTGTGTATGATTTAGATTCTGTGTATAATTTAGATTATGTGTATAATACTGATGTGAAACATTGAATTCTTAATTTAACGTAGCAATACTGACAACCCAATAAACCATAGCTCATATACAAATAATTCAATGCAGACACACACCTAGTTTCAAAATTTAAACTTTATATACAATTTAACGTTTTCATGGAACTTCAAAAACAAAACATCAAGTCTCGACAACAATACATTGCATAAAAAGCTCAAATTCTAAGAATAGTTTTCATTGTTTGAAAACAGTCAAAAAGGTTATCTTATCCTAACTGAACATTTAAATGAGAATGATTTTAAGACAACTATAGGCTACATTTTAAAAACGAATTTTAAAAATCTCAATTACAAAGAAAGCTATAATTTAGTATAATGGTTTAAAAATCATCGTTTCTCTGTGATTTATATAGTTTCTATGGCAACCAGAAAAGCCGAATGAAGTTTCATCGTGTTTTCTGCCAAGCTCATTATAATTAACCACAAGTAGTTGAATGATTTAAACGACTCTGTATGATAATGCGTACAAAAGGGTGGAGGTTTCTTCCCTTAGAATTGACTAGTATAATTTTGTTAGAACAAAGTAAATTAAATGAACTTCTTTGTCGCCCTATTTCTGAATTTCGAATTTACTAGGTAACTAGGCGACATACTTTCTTAACTGGATTACTACTGTCACCAAGTTACTATGTTCAGTTAAGTTCAAGTATCTCGTGATTAATCGAACAGATATTTGAAGTCATTGAAAACTGTAGAAGGTCAAAGTGAAAAATAAAATATAAATAATATACAACTATCTTTTCAAAAAGTAAAGATTAGAAGCCATAACTGTAGAAACTCACAAAATAAAATATTCTCTAATTATTTCATTGGCGAAGTCACCTTTTAAGTCAAACATGCCAATTTACAATACTCTGCATTTACAAACACAAACGTAAAAATGGCTAAATTCACCTCAAAATGAATAGTATTTTTAAGGGTGGGTTGTGAAAAAAATGATTTAATTTTACTGGGGGGGGGGGGGGGGGGGCAACGAAAGTTTGACACTTGTTGACAAAAAGGGGGGGGGGTCTAAAATTGCTGAAATTTGTTGACATAATTCATGAACGAGCCCTTAATTAATTTCTCATTTATGTGATGATGGTGAACATTATTGTCATTGATTGATTTAGTCAGCAATTCAGTTTAAAGCACTAAGCAATGATGTTTGAAGTTTATAAGTGAAAATGCAGAGTATTCAAAATACTGGAATTATATCATGGCAAAGGGCTATAGACATTGATAAAAGATGGATGTTCCAGACCTATTCTTAGAGATGGAGAGAAAGATGTGAGAGAGTAAACTACATCAATTTTTAAATATTTTTGTTAAATCTCGTTGTAGCGAACTACAAATAGTGCCCCAGATTACAGTTTCATGTTCAGTAGTTTAGTATTACAAGTAAAAGTTTCATCCAATCCAATTATAATGCATCCCACACAGTTGACGTTATTTCCGCTTCAGTTTGTAATGCGCATTTTAACTGCGCAACTTATTGCCAGAGAACAATCCAATAGTCCAACATCCTTTTTTAATGTCTAATAATGTTATCTTTTAACAAACGAGTGTTTTAAGTGCAATACTAAATTCATAATTACAACATGGGATTTTCTCAAAGGTAAATGCATACAAAAAGATAAATATAGAACCTTAACAAGCATTACTATTTTCAGACACGGGATGTTTTGACTGGGCTGAGCTATCTGTGTCAGGGCCTCGATTTCGCGTAGACAACCTTGCCGTGAAAATGTTGGTCCTGAGTGAGAATTAAAACAAAAATTAGGTCGCGTATTTCACTACCCGAAAATATCAAAATATCACTCTATATACCATGACACTGAAATGGCTTCCTTAATTCTATTCTTTAAACATACATTAAATCGATTGATTTCAATAACCGCATTAGTGTGTGTTAATAAGCTGCATTAGTTTCAAAACAAAGGAGCCAGAATGGGAAATAATTAATTATAACTTACTATCAAAATGTTGGCCGAAATTAAATGCACTTAAAACAGTCAAAAATTATTTTTATTCATTCTAATTACTAACAACATAAAAAATATAAATTGTCACTGTGGTAAATAAATACAGATGGTGCTAAAATTATGCATATCTGCAAGAAGTAAAGGCAAAGACCAAAGTATACCGTTATAATTATTAATTATTTTTATGAAACCTATTTATAATTTAAAATCATTATATGTAATCAATCTTTATAAATGGCAACTGAAAATAAAATGTTTTACTTGGAATCAAGGCTTCACCTTAATTCATTTAATTTCCAATGACTGTAGCCTCCTCTCTTTTTACTAAATTATTTTTTCAATCTGTTTTAGTAAGTTCCTCAAACATAGATTTAGATCTAGCTATCATTTTAAAATTCCATAAAATAATTGCAGAAATTCTTTTTCTGTTAGTGAGGAATCCCCCTTCCCGATTATTTGGCTGTCTGCCAAAATAATGTATAAAGACCTGGACATTTTTTGTTAGCCAACAGTAGCAAAACTAAAGATTTGTTTTAGGCCCTGCATATGATACGCACTTAGACACCCAAACAGTCCCGTGAAAATTGTACAGCAGGGGGCCAGGAAAAAATGTTACTTAGTAGAGCAAACAAGCAGAGGGGGACAGACAAAACACGCTACAGGACTTCACCCAAATCATCTCCCCCTTGGCCATTCATACTGCTAAGAACGTCTACACCCTTAAAATGTTTTTGATGTCTTGGTTAACTCCTCTGATATTTCTTGCCATGTCCATGTGACGGTCGCTTCTTCCCAATACTGACAATACATCCTATGGTTAGTTCTTCGATACGCCCACTTCCGACACATTTTTAGGGGGCTAAGCAAGTTTTTGTGTGTTTTACTTTATTATTTCATTCTAAACTAAGTTTGTTTTTGGTTGTTTTTTTTTGCATAAAAATAGTTATTCTTTATCTGCATCTATTATTATTTTTTTGAATAATTGTAACTTTTATCCAGTTTTGTTATGATTGAAGTGTCACAAAATATAACAACAGATTTTGATTTTGCATTATTTTCTTCATAAAACTCTGAAATTTGATTATATTTCGTCAATGCATAATAAAGTGTTGCAGTTAGAGTAAGATTCTATTACAACAAAGAATAAATAGTAACCTTGCAGATTTTTTTAAAATGAAGTTGGCTTGCTACCTGCTTTTGTTAATATTAACATATTTGTATTTTTAATGCTAGCTTTTAAAATCTAAAGCATCTACTAAAAAATATTTAAACGTTTTATTTTTTTCCCTTCCACATTGATCTAAACTTTCTTTTTACCAAAGTTATTTGCTATCTCATGTATAAAAAAAACATCGGTGACATCGCCATTGTTCATTATTAGAAGCAATCCACTTTTGCCATTTTTTCATTAACAAACATTCTAATTCTAAATCTATATTTCGTTTCCCCACCTCAGATATAGCTAAAGTGTTTCCTAATCATTACACATAATACTAACTCCCAGCTAAATATATTTTGAGATCCATGATGCATGGGTGTAAAAAGTGTTATATGGTCAATGCCTAACTTGCAAAATCCTACAGTTTTCAGGCTTTAAATGTTCAAAAAAAGCAAATACACAATATGAACTTTAAAAATTTGTTGTGTTTTCAAACTACTATATGAAAATTCTATCAAAATTTTTGTGCATCATCCTTAGAAAATTTAAGTCAAACCTTTTTCGGCTTCGTCGACATGCAGAAATGAATTTTTTTTTTTTTAATCAATATAAAACAAAAACAAAATAAATTTTAAATATCTTTATAATCTATACAAATAAGTTGTGAAAATTTGAACTTTCTAACTCGAATAGTTTTAAAGTTGTCTTGACAGCTGAACAAAAAAATATCATTCAACATATAAAATATATTTCACATGCATTATCACAGTCACAAATAAGTGGTGAACTTTTGAATCTTCTGTCTTTAGAGACTCTCAAGATATGCAGTTTTTAAATAAAAATTTGGTCACAAGTTTTCCTATGTATTCTTTAGTAAAAAAAAAAAAAGTCAAAATCTTAACTTTGCTTCTAATTAAGATTTAATCATAAATGAGTTGTTGGAATGTTCTATGTAAGCTGTATTCATCTACACTGGTTGTTTTTTTTTTGATATACGGTAATAGCTTTAAATTTTTTTCAAAGTCTATGCAGATTCAAAACAATTATTATATACTAGCAAAACCTTTGCATATGTTATATTCCCGTTAGGTTTGATCAGTTGGCTAGGTTATTTTTGGTTTTGGACAGATCTGATTTTTTCATGATTTCATTAAAATTTAGAGATGCAATATGTTGTAGAAATACAAAAAAAAACCAAATATTTAAATGTAATTATTTCACATTTTGGCCTTTAGGTTTCATTTTTTAAAGCCGCAGAAACTATTGGCCATTTTGAATTCTTGATTTCTACTTTCGATATAACACAGACGCGAGACCTCTTTTATTTATATAGATTTATAAATGATTTTTTAGAAGAAAGACTTTTTTATGAACTAGTTCATTTTGGAATATTTTGGATTGAAAGGTTTCACGGTACTTAAGTTGGGTATATGGAGTCAAATATTAATCAAATAATGCCTCTTTTTTTATATCTTTTGTAACATTTAGAAAATAGAAACCTTAATATGGTAATAGTTGCATTGAAAATCAGATAAATATTATGTTCAGATCAAATGTAATATTGTTAAAATAGTATTAGAATTTAATATATCAGAAAATTAAAAATGAATTGTCAAAACGCATCGGTTTGAGAAATTCTTCCATTTTGCATTTTTTGCAAGAAAGTACTTTGCGTTCAATTTTGATGAATGTATTTATTATAACTCATCTGGAACCTCATCTGGACCTGATAAAAAATTCCAGGAAATGCATTTGGTGGTCAGACTTGGAACACTCAGTTAAACAGTCAATTATAGGTCATTATATATATATAAAATGCCTAATTTGACTTCCCGTATGTATACATATGCATTTGTTATTGCTGCCAGAAAAACCTTCAAAAATAAGTCACCATTATATTCTTCAGGAAAAAATATCCCTCTGTGTTAGGCCAAGTTACATTGAAATACTTTTCATAGAAATAAATGTGGCCGTTTGTAATTACGAATCTAAGGTAGCTCTTTCTGTCTTATTTCAGCACAAATTTTAAAGAAAGATCATGATGTTGTAAGAAAGTGTTAACAATTTGGAATAGGAATAGAACTTATTTAGGCAAAGGGAGTATTTGGGTTAATTGCATTAAATCTATTTGGCATTTTTTAAATGATGGTAATTCAAAATTACAATATAAAGTTAGAACATATATGAATATCTAATAAATTATTAAATGAGTTAGGCTAATTTTACCTTAGTGAGATAAGGTTAATGAGTGAATAAACACATAAGTAGTACTTATCGTGAATATCTAATTTAAAGAAAATTAAATTATGTTGTTTGTTTATTAGTATGTATGTGGTGAAAATCTTAGTAGCTTTTAGATTTCTGCTGAACCAGGAATCACACAACTTGGGCAGGAAGGTTTCTTAATATAACCAGAATGTTATTAGCTAGTTAGTTTTCTTTTAAATTATCAGGATTTAGTTGTTTTTTTTTTATTTTTTAAAACTGAATTGAAAGCCTCTTAACAATCATTTTATAGATGACCTTTGAACTGTTGACATTTTAGCTTCTGGCATGTCTGAGCTATTTAAGTATAACCAGTAATGGGAGATAAAAGTAATAAATAATGGGTTAACTATATTGAATTAAGATTGAATTTTCAAGTATTTATATTTATAAGATGTATCATTACATTATATCACTATTTGAAAATTTTAACCAAATAATTAGGAAAGTGTGTCATAATATGCATGAATTAAAACATTTTAATTGGATCATTTCATGTTCTCTTGACTCAGCAGCTCTTGTTTTATTAGCTTAGTTTATCACAAAGTAGTAAGTGTAAACTATGAAAGAAGTATTTAAGGCAAAAGTGTCTTCTCCCTCAGGGCCAAAAACAGTTCCCTAATTACTATAATAAAAATATGGTTTTATATATGATCATATTTTACACTTTGTTTTGTGACTTAATCAAAGGTTATATCAATATTGATTTGGGATCACACATTTTTTACTCAGTGTCTTTGGGGGAAAAGTGCTAAGTATTAGGTGATGACCACTTAACTATATAATAGATTTAAATATAATTTATCTTCGTTATTCATTACTTATTGTTATGTCTGCCTTGTTCAACTTTTCAAATAGTTGTTAGTAAATGTCAGTGTGGACCGTAATGCACACACTAGTAATTTAATTCCATGTTGTATGTCATGCATGCCAATTTTATTTACTTTATTACAATTAAAGAAAAGTAAAGAATTCATAGAATATGTTTTAGCTCCTTTTTTTAGAAACCTTCTTTTTCATACTTTTTTTTTATAATTTCAGATGTTAAGATTACAACCTAGAACTGTAAATTTGAAACAAATCTTCAATTAAAAAAAAACTTACTACAAAGAGCAAGGTCAACATACTTCTTTTGAACACTATTTCTTCTTTTGACTAACTTTTCCTTAACTGAAACACAATGATCACAGATTTGGTAATAATAAAATTATAAGTGAGCAGTATGTCAAAGAAAACAAATAAATCTTTAGAAAACTCAGCTGCTGCTGAGCGTTTAGCAGATTGGAGAGGTGGTGATAGTTATACAGGACAAGGGCCATTGTCAGTCGTGGACTCTGATTCTCCTGAATATGATACACATGATACGTTTGGACAAGAACTGGATGATGATATAGAAAATGCTGCAGAGACTATGTCACTAAGAGATGGAGACAGAGATAAGGTACAGTAAACATTGAAACAAGAAGAGAGAAATTTTCTGGGGTTTTTTGTTTGTTTTTCTTAATTGTTTCTTTTATGTAATTCACAATATTTGTGACATTTTCAAGTAGACATCCTACACAATTGAAATAATTTGGGGCATATTTTGAAAATAACCTTTAGCAAATCAATAAATAATTCTGAATTTCAAGTGGAAGTGAATTTCCCACAATTTTTAAAAGATTTGTATAACTTTTGTAGGAGTAAATACAATTTTTACTAATTCTGTTATTGTTTTTAAGTCACCCTTATTAAGCTTAACATTAAATTTATTATTAATTCTGTAATTCTTTAATGATGTTTGATTCACCATCCTTTCATTCCATTAGAACAGAGGAGGCCACACATAAAGTTAATACATGTAATAGCTAGCTTTGTCATAGTTATCATACTCTTCTTATGTTAAATTATTTTTTAATTGAATAGACATTGTGTTACTGAAATTCATTGCCACTTAATAATTTTATTAAGTAGTGCATTTTTTTTTATGTGTATCTGTCTTTTGCTGGTAATGACAATTCAACTCTAAAATATTTGAAAATTGTCAAACTTGGAAACAACAGGACAAGAAGAGTAGTATGTCATCTTTGACTATTGATCCAAGCACTGGAAAAAAGCAAGTGTCAGTGACAATGCCAGGTCAGAGTAAGGCTAAGCCATGTAATATAGGTCGACCATCCATAAAGGCAGATTTAGTAAGCATATTTTCTTTTTTTTTCTTTTAGCTTTCCTCTATGGTTATTATACTGTTAGCTCGGTTTTTTTTTATTATATTAATATTAATATTTCTCTAAATGCTCTTTGTGAATTGTCAGCATTAATAGTTCTTAGTATTTATAACATTAATTTTATATTACAGGATGTTGTCAAAGAGTTAAAAAAGTGCAAAGAAGAAAATGCTTCTAGATTAGATTTAAGCAAATCACAAGTAATTTGATTGTTTTCCTCTTGTGTGATTGATGTGGGAGATACATTCCACTAAATAACAGCACTAAACGGGATGTTATTAGCATATAAAAAATTAAGGATAATTGCAGTGTTCTATTTATGTGTGTAAATGTAAACTTAAGTACTTTTAACTCTGATCAAGTTTACAACAAGAAACTAAGATATTACTAGCAGTCTATATGAAGTTGCCTGGGAAGTTGGAGTTCCATATGACACTAGTTAAAATTGGTGCTTATTCACATCACCTACTAATTTTACAGTAAAATGATTACATTTCAACCGTTAGAAATTTTATTTTTACCCATTTATGCTTATAACTTATTTGGCATAAATTGTTATGATATTGTTTCTCTCTCATATCTTGTACAGAATGCATGATTTTTTGTGATTGGCTTCTTTGTAGCTAGGAACAATTTTCATTATAACTTTGTTAACCTCAGGTTGTTATAGCGAACAAATATCAGTGAAAAAATTATCAAGTTGCTTTAAAAGTCTTAAATAATGATTTTTAAATGTGTTGTCAATGCATTTAAAAAATATAAGGGAGGCAAATATACTAAGGGAATATTTTTTTTTACCAGCTCAATGTTTAAACATGTTGTGTGTGGCGACATAATTGGGCTAGACTAATTAAAAATCACAAAAATATGTTTAATTGAGATTACAAAAAATTTTAACTGGTGCCAATTTGTTTTATTATATTAACAAAACTAAAAACTTTGGTCTTCATCTCTGTTATATCTCTATTTTAAATGTGAAAATGATCTACAGTTTTGATTAGATATTATCATATAGCTGTTCAAATTGAAGTAAACATAGGAAAACATAAAAACACATGCTTAGTTAATTTTAAACTAGCTAATTTAAATAAATAACAAATTAGTATAATTTTTTTACCTGTTTTGGTTTAGTGAAAAAGCTTAGGTTCAGCACACATTTTATTCTGCATGGCCATTCACTATCTTAATATTATCAAGTCTATAAATTAACATCTTGTAGAATAACGAAGCTTAGATTTTAGTTGTGTTTATAATAATGGAAAAAAGTGTGGCATAAAGATGTGAAAATACGGCACTGATGTGGAAAATAGTGAAGCTTTTTTCATTATAATATGGACTAGCTAAATTAGGATAAAGTGTGCATATTTAATTGTTTTAAAAAATAAAAAAGTATCAAATTAAAAAATATATAACTAAAACCTTTTTAAATCACCTTTTATTGAAATGCACACAAAATAAATATATCTTTTGATCATACTAATATTTACATAATTTATTTTGTTAAATATGTAATATTTAAAACAACTTAAACACACTAAATTCACAAGAATAAAGATCAATAAGCAGGATATAACTGTATCTAATTTGATAATAATTTGTATGCTACATCTAGTTACAGTTTTTCTTTCTTAGTAGGACACATTTAAAAGTGTATAATTGGATATGTTTATTTTTAATTTTCCTTTAGATTTCTTTGTTACCACCAAGTATAAAAGAACTGACTAAACTAACAGAGGTGTACTTGTACAGTAACAGACTTACACATTTACCTCCTGAGATGGGCTCACTTACTGGATTAATGACACTGGCTTTAAGCGAAAACTCAATATCAAGTTTGCCGGAAACTTTTACTGCGCTAACCAATTTACGTGTCCTTGATCTTAGACATAATAAATTTCAAGAGGTTAAGCAATGGTTTTATTTTCAGATTTTTATTTATATTACAAACATATTCTACTTTTATAAAAGTACTTTACAGAATGATTTATTTTGTTTTTTCGTTGTATGATTATTTTATAGATTCCAAAGGTTGTGTACCAGCTTCGCTCCTTGACAACATTATTTCTTAGGTTCAATAGAATAAAAGTTGTAGATGAGGATATTAGTAATTTAATTGTGAGTATTTTTTTTTAAATTACTTTGTATCTTTTAATATCAAAAAAATCTAGGGATTAAAAAATAATTAAATTTATAATTTTTTATTTGTTTAGACTTTATTAGTGAAATATTTTTCAGAACTTGACAAGATGCAGTTTACGTGATAATAAAATTAAAGAATTACCAAGTGGAATAGGAAAGTTGGAAAAACTTGTTATTTTTGATATATCTCATAATCATCTAGAGCATTTGCCCAATGGTATGTATGTTGTATACAGTCAGATCTCACTATGAGCTGACTTTAAATGAAAATTTTAAGTTATGCCCTTAGTATTCATCAAAACTTCTTTCGACAAACATTCAGATTGTCTTGTTTAGTAGGGAGGGACATCAGAAATCTTTTACTGTCATTTCAGGAGTTTTGTTTCTTGTGTGTATCACTGAAAAGATACTGATGTAATTTCATTATATCTGCAGAAAAAAATCTATCAGATATCTACCAATATACTTTCATGTTTTCCTTTACTTATTTTGTGCAAACCTCCATTAATCATCTAAAAGAGTGGTGATTCAACAAGCTAAAAATCACAATGTATTATTTATTATTCATATATTTTGGCCTTTATATGCATCATTTTTTTTGTCTTAGATATTGGCAAATGTGTAATGTTGAATTCTCTGGACCTACAGCACAATGAACTAGTTGATATCCCAGAATCTATTGGGAACCTAAAGGAACTCAACAGGCTAGGTCTTAGGTAAAGATAACTTTCAAAATGTGAGAGAATGATTATTGATGTAGATGAATATTTAGATTATTGAGTGTCTAGTGATGTCAGATTATTTGATTTAAGTGTTGCTTTAATACAGTGAAATGTCGTTATTATGAACGTCAGTGTAATGAAAATTCAGTACAGCGATTTTTTTTGCCCCTTCCCCTTCGCTTATATAACATCTGTTAAAAAGTGTCATTGTAACGAATTTCTTACTTTCAGTACTGCAAGCCGTTTTACCGATATTTAATTTTATCCCCTTACCAAAAAAAATTTAATTCGGCAAAATTTTTAAATTTCAAGTCAACTTGAGCTCAACGACATCCAGTTACTAGATAATGGGAGGGGGGTGTGTGAGAGGAGTAAGATGTTATGGTAACCTGTAACCTCAACTGAGGACGATAGTAAAAATTAATTCCACCACGTGCGATACTGAGTTAAGTGTTGTTTCGGGGAATAGGGGGGCACAATTATGTAACGACGAACGGGGAAGGGATGAGAGGAGAGTTTTAAAAAAAATTTTGGGCATGAGAAAAAAAATTCTAAAATTTATAACTCTTTATTAAGTCAGGATAAATGTGTAATTCTGGTGTTTTCTAAATATATGAATCGTAAATCTAGGTTAGGGAGAACATTGGTGCTGGTTATATTTTCTGATAGGAATTTTTTTTATTCTTTATCATGGTATTGTGTTGTTTAAAGTATAGTAATTTTAAATTTTTGGCAACCCACTCTTTGAAAACTAGTGAGTTACTGAGGATACTCGCAGACATGTTGAGAATATTTTTAATTACGAAATTTGTTATGACCTGCGCATAAGTCGAGGGTAAAACTTTATAACTATCCTCTTCTTTAAATTTCATAATTATACAGCTGGACTATTATCGAATTTCATTTAAATTTGCATTTAACACACTTTAACATCATGCACTAGGCACAAACCTATAAGCACGGGGTGACTATTTCTTGTTGATGTCTCCTCGCTGTAGTTCTATCTTCTTGTTGATCCGTAGTTCTCTCCTCAAAATATGAAATAAAACACCAAGTACTGTTACAGTCTCTTCATGTTGACACTGGATAATAAACACTGTCTTCAATGATGTTGTCAAACTATGTAAGCAGCCATCTTGACCTGATTTCTTCCTTCTGTTTTGTCGGGATGGTGCTGACGTCACAGGTCTTCACAGTAGTCAGGATACAAGAATGATGACGAAATCTAAGACAAATTATTATACTTTACGAAGTATATCACAATATTTTGGCATACAGGTGCCAAAGCACGACTCTGACCGGACAGTAGGGTGTGTCGTGGTCAGTTTGAGATATTACTTGAGAATGATCTCAGTGTCGGCACTTCGTAGATATTATTAAGTGGGTCACTGGGCTGTCTGGGTTGATTGCTGCAATCGTTGCCGCCTCTGGAATCTCGTCTGTACAGGTTAAGTTGTTAAGGCTGTACGGGTTGTCTAGGCTGCCACCATTGTCGGGGTTGCTGGTTTTGTTTGTTATCAGCAAAGGCCCCTTTATTGTTGAGGCTTCTGGTTGATGTATAATGAAAGTGGATGCGTTTTGGTAGCGGTGACCTTCCACTCTGTCTTTCACTCTGACAATTACCAACAAGTCTGAATGGCTGATTCATGATATTTATTACACAAAATGCACTAAAATATGTATACAGTATATATATCACAATTTTCCATAATAGTTGTACTTTAAGTTTCCGATGACTTCGGATTACCAAACAAATGATATATATATAACTTCGCTCCATGAGCATAAAAAAAACATCTCTATCACGTCCTATTTTCTCAAGGTTAACTCACTCACTAAAAACTTTCTTCCGGAAAACATAAAAACCCGGATCTCCAGTTAGTGAAATGAAAAAATGTGATCCGGACAAATCTACGAAATAATACCTTTACAGATTCCAACCTTCACGATCGCATTGCAAGCACTCCAGCACTCCAGCTGAACTATCCAGCCACTTCGTCTCATTTAGATGCTATTAGAAAATTAGATATGCTGTGGGTACAGATTAGTACAGAAACAGTTGAATGCAAATTTTGAAAAGAGCTGCAAAACGATGCACAAAATAAATGTTAATTCTATATTTTCGGTTACCACCATTTCCCAGGTTGTCTTGCGGTGTTGAATGTACAATGTCGTTACCCAAATTCTATGGAATATTGTTTTGCCGGCGAATAAGTCGACTTTATTTTTCAGTGAATATTAAGGCATAAATTTTTCAATTTATATGCAAGTATCTACGGTAAATATAGATCAAAATTATATTCAGGCTAAATGAGTTATGTTTTGAATCACTAGTGCTCACATCTATCACACTTCTTTAAAAATATGTAACTAAAGCTGTTTTAGTTAATGTTTATATATAACACATGTAACAAATTGCATAAATGACTTAAACAAAATTATCCCTTCCCCATTCAAACATCGTATAACACAAATTTGGGACCTCCTCTCCCTCTTATAGCATAAAAGAGATCTAAATCTCCAGAAAACACAACAGAAAACCAGATAGATAACAAGTTTTTAAGAGTTTTATTGTGTCATAAGTTAAAAAAAAGTTGGGGAACACTGCTTTAGACAAAAGCAAGATTTTTTACATCTGATATTTTCATGAAGCATTTTTAAAAGAACTACCAAAACAGAGGCACACAAATGTGACAATAGCATTTTTTTGCCATTTTTGGATTCATCACTAGCTAGACTACTACATGTATATAAACCAAAATCTTAATTTAGTGTTTTTCGCATATACATGTAAAGTGCCAAGCAAGGATAATTTTTTTTAAATACCTGGACCGAGTTTTTCTGAAATTTTTCTAAGAATTCATCACCTGTTTTAGCTTAAATTTGTAATTTTTTTTTTTGTGATTTTGATTTTTAAAAAATTTAAATAACCTTTTAATTTTTTCATTTTGTTGCACTTGGAAATGTATTTTGCAATTACTCCATCTGCATTTCATTGCTTGTTTATATAGACATAATTGTTTTTGACTTAAAATTTTCTTAACACTAGAATGACGGATTATTTGAACTAATGAAGCAGTCATTTTGACCACGGCAGTAAGCATTAATAGATTATGTCCTATAATAATTATTTCTATTATGTGTAACAACCAAAGAAACAATTAGACATCTTGTGTTTGTTACGACAAAACGAGCATTGATGGCGTGTGCTACTCCTTGCTCAACTTTTTACAGGAATTCCTGATGGAATTTTTTTTTTGTTGCACAGTAAGGCGATCTCAATTCATGAACAAGTTTCAAAATATAAGATCGACTAGAAATGTTGTAAGAGTTGTATAGTCGAAATAATATAAATGCGTTTATAGCCGCAAAGTCCAGAACATTGTAGAAGATATAGACAGGCCATCTTTGTGATGCTGATCTCGTTGTGTACAGGCGGCTCATTTGGTCCAGAACGTCCGCTCCACACTTAGAGAAATTATAATTTTACTGTTTCTGGAAGTTTTTTTTTGTTTCACCAATTTCAACATCTTTGTGGAAGGTACTCAATATGCTGACATTCTTTCTTGGCTTGCCAAGGTAAATTGTGAGGGTTTTTTGACCATTGACAAGTACTTTTGAAGGAAAACGATCTGGAGTAGTGTCTTTACAAATTGATGGCAACTCTTTTCGATTCTGCCTTATCGTGATAACGATGGATGTGCTTTTGGCAATAAGATGACGTCAGCCGACTGCGTCACTAGATATTAATCGGTATGGTGGTCATTATGACTGCTGCAGTCATTCTTGGTACATGTATAACTTTTTTTTTTTTTCGATCTATAATTTATAAAACCAACAATAATCATCTTCTATAATTTTAACAATGTTATAAAGATATGAAAAGTCATAAAATTTCAATAGTCTAGGGTTAGCCGTCTAGAAGTAATTAAACCGAAAAGTAGCGTTGCGGTCAAAATAACTGCTGCTGTTGTTCTAGTGTTAAATTAGTTATCAATATACCTATGGAATAAAACTTCTGCCAATGGAGGAACTTTTATTCCAGTGGAATTTTAACTTCACAAAAGTGTATTGTTCCAGAGTTGTAAAAGTTAATAAGTTGTATAAATTGAAAGAGTTGTTTTTTTTTGGACCAAATCATTATTATCATCAGTATTGATCAAATGGTTGAAATTCTACCCCTGCCTAGTAAATCTGGTTGTTGGGTGTGCCCTATTCAGCCCCATATCCTCTTCCTGATTTATTCTTAGATTGGTATTGCTGATGGTGTACAGGTCAGTAGATCAGAAGAATTCTTTTGAGGCATTTGTTGATACAGGTTTGGACTTTTTTGGCACACTTCGCAACCTCTTAGTCATCCTCCACATCTTTTCTCGAGGTTGTTCACATAGATGCTGAAAAGTCAGATCTTAGTTGGCAAGGACAACTCTCTGCACTGATCTTGAACTGAAAGAAGGTTCCTCTTGCATGCTGATCTTTATTACAGCTAGATTCCACAAAGCGTGACTGGATATTACTTGGTGGAATTTATTTATAGGGCCTTTGTCTTGTCTTTCTAGATATTGAAACCTACCTCCATTGCTGTGGCAGAAACTATATTTATCTATTCCGCATCTGTTGTTGGCTGTATGAATGAAGAGCAAGGTCATCTGTGAAAGGTCACTCTAGGTTGTTAAGGTGGCTCAGTAATAACTATTGGATTTCATTCCTTTGTTCTTTAGTAGTTTTTCATGGTCCAGTCTCTTGCAAGAAAGAAAAGGAACAACTACACCAAGCATCTCTTGTCAGGCTCCAGTTCGCTCCTAGAAGCTGTATGTGAGATGCCCTTCATGGATAACTTTGCAGGACATGAGCTTCTCACCATGTCAAATGCCTTCTCAGTGTCCTCAATGTTAACGCACAACAAAAAGTCCCATTCTAGGGACTGGTTGAAGGGTTGTGAATTGGTCCAAGATCTATATTGCCAGAAGCCTAACTGTTTGTCCTGCAGCTGTGGGTCAACTGTGTCTTACATCCTCTCTAAGAGGACCATGTTGAAAACCTTGCCTGGCACAGATTAAAATAAGATGCTCCTGTTGTTGCTAAGGACACTTTTTTTTTTGAAAGCTTGACAAGGTAACCTCTCAAAAAGAGGGTAAAGTATGTCTACTGATGTATTCATGCTTGCTTTAGTGCCTCTATTCCTGTTCTTCATCAGGATGATGGCTTTCCAGATCTCTTCTCTGATGGGCTTTTTTTTAACTAATTTGGAGATCAAGTATTTCTGGTTTGATGTTCTGTTCATGAGTTCCTCAAAATGAGAAGCACATCTGTTATAATTTTTCGTTAATGCAGAGAATCTATCTGGTGTTCTGTTGTGTTGTCTGGAGATATCCATCTGAATCCTATCATGAGGAAAGTTGCTGCACACAAGTCTGCTAATCTCTCTCCATTTTCCTATCCTGTGTTGTTGGACCAAATCTTGGCATTGAAATCTTCCATGAGAATGGTAATGTTTTTTGTCTGGGAAGATCTCAAGTATCTTCTGCTGTCAGCCGTAGAACTGGCTTTTATCTTCATTGTTGTCTTTTGTTGCCACTTAAGATGATCATGAGGCTTCCCATTCAAGTGAGTGTGGTGTATTATTCTCTACATGTGCAGAGTACAGCATCAGCTTTCCTGATATCACTTAACTTTGTCCAGTTGGTGTACACCTTGACAAAATATAAAAAAAGACTTAATAAATTTATATTAAAACCAATTAATCATAATATTTAAATTACAAACTGCTTGTTTTAAGTTTTATTCATGTTAAATGGGGGTTTTAGGTGCACACTTACCTAATTAAACATAATAAGATTAAAATTTTTTACAAAAAATTATAAACAGTTAGTTTTAAAAACTCAGTTTTTATTGTCTTGTTTTTTTTTTACAGGTATAATAAAATAAGTGTAATTCCAAGCACACTGGCTAATTGTATAAATATGGATGAATTTAATGTAGAGGGGAATAACATATCATCTTTGCCAGTAAGTATTTGATTATATTTCAAAAGTGCAGAAATATTTGTTAGTTAACAAAATATGTGTATTAGCCTTTTTATCAACAGTTAATTAATCTTGTTTGTGATTTTTCAGGAGGGTCTGCTATCTAGCTTAACAAAACTGAACAGTATAACTCTGTCTAGAAACAAATTGGAAAAATATCCCACTGGTGGTCCATCTCAGTTTTGTTCTGTTTATGTAAGTACTTAAGTAAGTTAAAAATACCTACAGTTTCATGCTCAAAATCACATTTCAGCACTTATGTGACTCTTGAATTTTAGTTCACAAATACTATTTTGATTTTAAAAAATATATACAATTTAAAAGTATATTCTGAACACTTTGATGATATTATAATTTTCTATTATTGCACAATACTAAAGCCATTATTAAAATGGAAAAAGATAACAGAGCAGTGTTTTTGCTTCATTCAATAAAAATGTATAGAAAATTGGACCAAAAAAAATTGAATTTAATGAGCTGTTATTCTATTTGGATATAATTCAGAAGTGGAAACAATTAAGAAATGATTACCAGTATATGATTAAGCTTTTTTTCTTGAAGAATTTTTTAGTATATTTTATTAAAGGTGTTAGAGCTTCATTTAAAAGTGTACAGGTTTACTTAATAAATTGAGTGCACAGACAAAAGCTTTATGAAGTATTATGTATGTGTTGGTTGTTCAAACTGAGTACAAAAATCAAGAGCTAATTTTTGCGCTATGTTCCCTCTAAATTCTCATTCCGTTAGCCCGTTGCAATTCATGAAAAATATAAATTTTTTTAAACTTCATTCAAAGTGCTTAAATACTGGGTTCTTACATCATATGGAAATCTGAACACTTATGTAATTTAAAAATCAAAATTCTAGGCTATGGGAAACTCTATTGAGAAAAACTTTGGCTGACACCTATGGAATTTGAAAATTATCTTTCTAGCAGGCACACTAAAATATCTAGCTTGTATCTCATTTCTGATGTGTCATTTTTTTCATTGGGTTAGACAAGGGGAAAAAATAAGGGGCCTCTTTTGACCTAATTTAAAGGTAAATGGGAATAGGTGAATCCCATATGTATATCTATGGTGATGACTGCTATCTTAGTTGAACGTGTCACTACACCAGAATTACCATACCATCTTACTCCATGTTCCTTACGCCAAATGTATAATAAACTTCTTTTTTTTTTCATCCCATATTTTTAATTAACTAATCATAAGTCATCTTTGCAAAATGCTAACTTCCAACTTTCAGTCAAGCATTAATACGAAACAGTAAAGTTGCCTTTTACTAAAACTTTACAGTTAGGCTACTGTTTTAATCAGGCGTCTACTGCAATTATTGAACATATGTAAAGTAATGTTTATCTCAAATAAGCCTGCTTATGACTGCCATATTGTCTTGCTAATCCCCACCCCCTCACCAATCATCTAGTACTTAATAATCTTAAAAAAAATTTTCGTCTGTTGACCGCACACCCTCATTATGCATAAGTCTACAATATGTTGATTAATTTACCCGAAAATTTTTAAATACTGTATCATCATCAAAATTACACACATTTACAAAATTTCAGCTTTTGAACTGAACCAAAAATTGAGTTAGAATATTAAAAAAAATTAATCTCAATAGACTATAGTTAGTTCTAAAGTCTTTGATAACAGCATTAGACCATTAAAAACAGTTGGTTGTTTCATTTCATTAGCTACAAAATAATATTAAAATAAGTATGATGAATTTACTGGTATTATTTTTATTTGGCTTTTTTAAAAATTATAAAGTACTTTTTTGTTTGATGATTTAGGTAGCTTTAAATAAACTATTTACCCTTGCAAAAAAAAAAAGCATACTTAAGTTCACTGCTCTGTCACAAAAATCTGCTTTGATATGAAAGTTTCTAAAACAATGATTTGATAATATGAATTAACACAAATAGAATCCATGCTGTTCCCAAATGTAAAAGTAAACTTAAGCCCAGTAAATTTTCTTCCTATAGTCTTTAAACATGGAACACAATCGAGTAAACAACATTCCTTTAGGGATTTTTTCTCGGGCCAAGAATCTTACAAAGCTCAATATGAAAGACAATTTATTATCTGCACTTCCTTTAGGTAAGTCCACTTTATTAAGTGAAAATTTCTTCTTGATGTTTGTTGTTTTTTTTTTACTTTGTTTTCATGGTCTGGTTCTCAGAGCCTATTTATATATGTATTATGTATTTACAGTGCTGTATAAAGTATTTTTCAGTTTGCTATAGAAAAGTCACTGACTTTAAAAATTCTATTAATGATTTAGGAGCAAAAATGTAGGTGTTGCAATGTTCAATTACCATTAGTTAAGATTTCTAAAGTAAAAAGCATTAACTGGACATTTTAAATAGCAAATTTTTTGTTAAAATGTGGTATTAATGTACTATTTTTATGTATTAAAAATATTAACTTTCTATAATGCCCAGATTGTTTAATATTATTTTCTCCCAAAGCACCAGTTACTATAAAAAGTTAAGTTCATGGTAAATAAATGTTCATATAGACCATTAAACATTGGTATAGCCACACCAATGCTTCTCAAACATCTACACTTTGTGACCCACTATGACAATCGGTTTTTTCACAACCCACCAATAATATTACACTTAGTGATCTAAAATGGAATTAATGTAGTGAAATTACTTTTTAAATCATAATATGATCAATACATATTAATAATATTGTCCCAGTATAAGACATGCAGAATGATATTAATGTACAAACAAACAATACATATCCATCCACTACAAGAGTTTTTTTAGCAATTGCCTTACTTAAATGGCTGTCTCAGGAATATTCTAAAGATAAGGCAACTAGATAAATTCAGGAACAAAGATCTTTGCAGCTGGCAAACCAAGATCCCATAGACCTACAAGTGTCCAGGAGAAAATGGAGATGGATCGGCCACTCACTATGGAACAAAAATGGCTCTGCAATGGTACCCCCAAGGTCAGCAGCCAAAAGACCACTTGCAGAAGGTCTTACGAGCAGGAAATGAAAATCTGCAAACAGACATGGGGGTAATTGAAAAAGGCCTCCCAAAACAGAGTGGAGAGTGGTTGCAGAGGCCCTTTGCTCCGCAAGGAGTTGAAGGGATTAAATCAAGTTACTTGGTGGTCTATCCAGTCCTTGTAGCCCCAGTCACATGATGAAATTGTTGTTATTCATTGGCATAGCATCAGAAAGTCCATGTCTAGTGACTATCAATTTCTTAAAATTCTATCTTTCTAAGAATAAGCAAAAGGCAATCACTCAAGGCAGAGTTGTTACACCACAGTTACAAATAGAGTTGTAATTATGTGCAGATGGATTTTATATCCTTTAATTATAAATTTTTATACACAACCCACCTAATATTCTTTTTAATTATAATTTTTTATACACAACCCACTAATACTCTTTTTAATTATAAATTTTTATACACAACCCACCTAATGTTCTTTTTAATTATAAATTTTTATACACAACCCACCTATTATTCTTTTTAATTATAAATTTTTATACACAACCCACCTAATATTCTTTTTAATTATAAATTTTTATACACAACCCACCTAATATTCTCCAACTTTGAGAACCACTGGTCTGCAATACAAGAAAGATATAAAAAAAATTCGAACTACCATACTTTTTTGACACATGCTATACCTTTTTTGTAAAATTGCTGGATCTGCATTTTTAATAGTCTTACAATTATATGCATATATATTTAATTTTCTAATAAGTAAGTATACACTATCTTTTCTGGTGTAAAAAATAAGTACAGAAGAATTTATTTCATTTCAATCCATGGATACTAAAACAATTATTGCAAAATGACAGCAAGAATATATCTCAGCTTGTCATGTTAGAGCAGGCATGGCCAATATACGGCCCGAATTTATGCGGCCCGCGAGTAATTTTTCAATATTTACGTTTGCCTGACACTTACATAGTATTAATCAAGCAAATTCAAGATATTTCTGGTTTTTCATATGAATTAAACTTTTCGTGCTTGTTATCTATAATCACACTACACACTCTATAATCTATGTATTTGAAGTGGAACAGTACGCCAGTTCATTCAATTCTTTCCGTAAGTAGCAAACTTGTTAGTAATAACTTGGTCGCTTGGAAGTTAATTTGCAATATTAATTCGTTTATTGGATGTTGATTATCATCGCATTAAAAAAGCAATTGCTTTCTTAATTTAAAAATGGAATTAATTTTGTTACTTGCTGCTAATATCACTTCGGCCGCCATTTTTTTTTCAATTTGAATTCACTAGCATAGATTCACTGTCTCGAGATCGCCATGAAGGTCCACCGAACCTGCGCGTCTCCCAACTAGGGTTATAAATATCTTAAAACCTCTATAGTAGCCGGTTGTTTTCAGGCTTTAGTGCTCGCTATCACCCAGTGCAGGTACATCATCGGTTCGGCGTTATTTGTATTATCTCTATACTTATAAGACGCATTTGCTGTCTGTCTATCTGTCTGTCTGTTCCCTTATAACTCAAGATCCAGACAACCAAATAACCTGAAATTTGGTACACGTACACATAATTACATGGGGAAGGTCATGAAACAGGTTTTGTTCCATCTTAATGTGTAGTTTAATTGTAATTAATTATTTTAGTAATCACGGTATGGGAACGCGATTGCTATAAATAAATACTGCTTTTTTGTTTCCAAAGCGAAAGAGTGGTAACTTCCGGAAACTCCAATGGTATACTGCATTTTTGTTTCTAAAGCAAAAAAGAGGTAACTTCCATAAACAAGAAACTCCAATCGTTTTATGTACTCAGAAGATTAAAATTAAAGGTGCACTTTAATAAACCGAAATACGTTAATGAAAATGTTTCTGTGACATTATTAACATTATTAATACAATCTCAATGGGTAGTTTAATTGTAATTAATTATTTCAGTACTTTACTATATTAAAGTATTCACGGTATGGGAACGCCATTGCAATAAATGAAAATCCTCTGCAACGTTATTTCAAATTGTATCAATGCACAGGGCATTCCCTGTATTCGCGCACCAAGTGAATGTGTCATTGAACGGATGGAGAAGAAAGGGTTAGGGGCGGAAAAAGAATTGTTGTTGTTGTTGTTTTTTCATGCTGCAAGTACCCGTCTTTGCACGGGTTTAAAATAAGGTTTTCTGTTTATTTAAGAAGCGTAATTTGACGTTTAATTGTAGAGAGAGGGGGGGAGAGATAAAGAGAGAGCAGGGGGCAGGGAGGGAGGGAGAGAGTGGGGAGTAGTGAGAAAACAGAAGGTAAACAGAAAACTTTATTTTAAAGCCGGGTACTTGCTACTAGTATTACATATATTAACTTTTTAATTTATTTATTAATTAATAAGGTATGTTACGTAATTTCTGTTTATAAAAAATATTTTATATTAAGAAATATTTTCATCCCTAGGATGATTGAAATGGAAATATTTTTTTACGGTAGTTAAAGAGAAAGCTATGTGTCTCATTTGTAACTATAGTGTGGCAGTTTTTAAAGAATACAATTTAAAAAGACATTTTGAAACGAAACATGAGATTATGCAAACAATTCAAACAAAGAAGGCCGAAAAAAACATTGCGAAGATTTGGCCACAAAATTGTCTCGTCAACAAAATATATTTGTAAAACAAAATCACTTGCAAGAATCGGTGACTGAAGCAAGTTTTTTAATAGCTAAACGTATTATTGAATGCAGGAAACCTTTTTCTGAAGGAGAATTTTTAAAGAAATGCATGTTGGATGTTTGTAACGTGTTATGTCCAGAACTTAAAAATAATTCGAAAATATAAGCCTATCTAGGCAAACTATTGCCAGAAGAGTAGAAGATTTAAATGTGGATATAACCAACCAATTATTAAATAATATAGAGTTAGCCAATTTTTATGCAATAGCTCTGGACGAAAGTTGCGATATAAAAGATACTGCACAATTGTTAATTTTTATCAGAGCTATAAATGATGATTTTAAAATCTTGAAGGAAGTTTTAAAAATTGTTCCAATGAAAGGTACAAAAACGGGCGAAGATCTGTTCCAGGAGATTGAAAAGTGTTTTTTAAAGTACCATATTGACCGGAAAAAATTGGTGAGTTTTACAACAGACGGAGCACCAAACATGACAGGAAAAAATATTGGAGTAATTAAACGCATTGAAGATAAAATTTTCGAAATCGATCCCAATCATAAAATTATACCAATACACTGCATTATTCATCAACATGTCCTATGTAAAAATGTTTTAAAAATCGATCATGTTACCAAAATAGTTGTAAAATTAGTAAATTTCTTAAGATCCAAAGGATTAAATCATTCATTGATTTCCTTGAAGAACTTAATACCACATATTCCGATGTAATATACTACAATAAAATCCGTTGGTTGAGTTTGGGAAAGGTATTAAAGCATGTGTGGGAGCTTCAAGAGGAAATACGAATTTTTTTAGTGCTCAAAGAAAATGAGGAGTTTCCTGAATTAACGGATCCAAATTGGCTTTGTGATTTGGCTTTCTCTCTAGACATCCTCACATATTTAAACGAATTCAACACAAGTTTACAAGGAAAAAAATTATATGCATATGACTTAATGCAGAAATTAAAAGCCTTTAAAATGAAACTTCAACTTTTTTCCACAAATCTTGCTGAATGCAAATTTGATCATTTCCCAACCTTAAAGACCATTTCCGCAATAAAAGAAAAAGCTCAAATTTATACTGAAAATATTCTGGCATTACGACTTGATTTTGAAAACAGATTCGAATGTTTTAACAGAATAAATAAAATATTGTCGATTGTTAGAAATCCATTTACTGCAAATATTGAAGAAGCTTCTCCAGACATTCAATTAGAATTAATTGAATTAGTGTGATCAATTATTGCATGATACATATCGAGAAGAGGAAGATAATTTGTGTAATTTTTATAAGCAAAAATAGTAAAAAATATGTAAATCTAAAAAATCTTGCCAAAAAATATTTAGTTCAACTTATATTTGTGAACAGACATTTTCTTTAATGAATCACAATAAAAGTCCTACAAGGTCGAGATTAAATGATTTACATTTGGAGGCTGTATTAAGATTAGCCACCACAGAAATTGAACCTGACATTAAAAAGATTATAAACGAGGTAAACCACCTCAATATTTCTCATTAATTATTATAATATATTTGTTATTATTAAAATGTTTATTTTGTATTATTCTGTATAGATATTTGCTGTAAGTTACCTATGATTTATAATTATTCATATTTATATATATATATATATATACTTCTATGTATTTGTTATATTCTTTATAGTCTCATAATAAAAAATGTGTTCATTTTTTGTTTAAAATTTTTGTATTTTTTATTATAATGTTAATTTTATAATTATTATATATAGGTATTTGTTACATTATTTATATTTTCATAATAAAATTTTGTTCATTTTTTGTTTAAAATTTTGGTATTTTTTACGCCTGGCCCGCGAAAAAAAATTTTTTTTTTCAATCCGGCCTGTGACAAAAAACTGTTGGCCATGCCTGTGTTAGAGAGTGCTAACTACAGCATTTATACTACATATTCAACATCTACCCCACTGCTTTCATTAGACTAAATTTATTTTGGCATAAGTATAGTTGCACTTCTTTGTATGTATAGTTGAAAAAATGCTGTTTGTAAGAATTTTTTCCTCTTTTCATTGACACACCTACATCACCACCTTCCAGTCTATTTTTTCATCAAAAGACAATGTGAAATCTTTTTTTTTAATTTACTAGCACACCAACCAATAAAAGAATGAAATAGCAATATAATATTATTCTGTTAATGTTATTAATGGTTCTATTAAATATGATCTAGATTGGACTAAAAAAAGAATTGGTAAACATTTTTGGTAAAATGTGCACTGTTATAACAATTAAAAATATTCTTTTAAGTTAAAACAGTAATGCAATTAGGGTTTCTTTCCCATGATGATGGAATCCTAAAATCCCAGTTGAGTTTTAGCACATTGAAAATTATAAGGGAGATCTATCTCATCCTGAGAGCACTGAAATAATGACCAAACCAATTAAAAGATTTTAGATTTATCCTTATTTCAATCTGTAGGTAACACATATACTTGCCAGAAAAATACTTACAATACGAACAAAATGGCATGAATGAAAGAAATAAAAAATGGGTGCTCTGGATTTTTTTTCTCAGATTGGAATTTGGGAGTGGTAAGAGTGCCATTGTTTATTTATTTACTGTTTACACTAATTGTCATATAATTATTAAAGAATGCATTTTAGTGGTAGGATAGCCTACAAAACAAGTCACAAATGTCACCTATATGCTTTCTTTAATACAAAAAATCACATCTGCCTTCATGGCAAGTAGGCTTGACTAGGTTAAAATATAACTGGAGTTGAAATAATAGTAGATATCTACCCTCATATGGAATGGAGTCTTAAGACCTTACAGTTGGAAATTCTGGTGTCTAGACCTAGCGACTATATATATATATATTGCTGCTATGACATACTAATTGAAATATTGAGCAGAGGAACAAATATTTGCTTTTTTGCTGCTTGCAGTTTTTTCTTGCAGTTGTAGTACTTAAATGGTGAACAAACCATAACGTCTGCTAAGAATTATCAATCAGAATAGAATATCAATTACAAACTGATATCCAATATATGTCTGTTTATAAATCCCTTGCTTTTTATCTATTGAAACAGGACTTTAATGTATGACTTAAAATTTTGATAAGCAAGTGAAAAATACATCAATAATGATGTAGCATCTATTTATGACTATCAATAATTAATAAAATACGACTAGTGTGCACTCCAGTTAAATTATATTAAGTACAAAATAATAATCTCTGCCATCCTGGCAAATTAAGCAAATTCCCTTTTGAAATGTTTAATAATTAATCACACACTGTCGCTCTGGTATGAATACTCACAAAAAATTAATGCATGCAATGTTCCCTTTATCCTACTTAACTAAACTTCTCATTTTGAAGTGCCTTTTATATCTAATCCTTTTGCAATATATCCTCTTTTTGCAGGTATTTTATTTTACTATTTTATTTCTTCTTTCAAGTTTTTAAAATATTTTTTTTTAGTTTATCTCTGGTAAATGAATAAAAATTTTATAATGATGTATAGATTTTCTGGAAAAAAAACACTAGTTTATGATGTACCAAAATCCAACTTTCTTATACATGTATTTATTATTTATAAACCTTAAAAAGAAATATCTCATTTCCATATGATTTCAGACATGGGCAGTTGGGAAAATATGGTGGAGCTGAACTTGGGAACAAATCAGCTAACTAAAATTCCAGATGACATTCATAATCTACATAAATTAGAAGTTCTAATTCTTAGCAATAACTCTTTAAGGGTAAGTTGAAAAGAAAATTATTTGAGGACTCAATATTTAGTATATATTTACATTTTTTTTTATCTCGGATGGCGTCCCACATCTATTAAGTCACAGGTAACTAAGTATTATATATATCCAACAGTATTTGAAAATGGCATTATTTCACATGCAACTTACCAAGTTAGGTTAATATAAAGCTGTATTTGTTAAAAGTGCTATGTCACATATTTGGTAATGTGTGATAGGTCATTTCGACAATCTGTCTACATTGATGAAGACCTATATATGTTTTATTTTTACATTAATATTTTTTATATGATTGTTAATGCAAACACTTTGAAAATCAGTTACTTTTTTTCCAATTGAGTCGACTTTATGGATGGATAATGATTGGACTGTACAAATACTCCCTTCCTGTCCCATCCACAGATTAGATATTTTACAGATAGCGCAAGCCTCATTTTGAAACAATGTTTTCATCGCCGCCATTAATGATATTTATTCCCATCAGTCCATTCATTGAATAGAAATGTTTGTCATATATGTAAATTCCTAAAAACCCATGATTTCATGAATTAAATAATATATTATCGCTTTTTTTATATTTATATAGCAAAGTGAAAGCTTTTTTATTCATATTTTGAATATCTTGAAAAAAACAAAACAAAGAGGTGTAAATAGGTCTGTTGATAAATGGAAAGCGTCATTGGAAACAAAAGCGATTAATAACTATGGCACAAGAGTTTTTAACACAAAACCAAGAACTATTTAGATAGTGATGCGCTATCTGTAAAATATACAATCTGTGGTCCCACCTTCTTTATCAAGATTTTCTAACCTTATTACAGGTGTACATATTACAACCTATATCAGATAAAGGAAGTCAAGTCTGAAAAATAGTTGTGCTCTTTTATGATATTTATTATAATTTCTAACCATTGGCAGAGAGAAAGAATCATGTACATTGTACAGTAAAATTACACACACAAATAAAGAATAAACTTAACATTAATATAAAATATAGGATTAATTTTTTTATAACCTTTTATTTTTAGTTCACTTTCTGTTTTAAATCTCTTTACTCAGATTTGGACTTGTTTTGTAAAAAAAAAAAAAAGTCCCATACAGGCTATCAGGGTATATGAAGTGTAGAATTCATCTGTTTCTATAACCTCTGCATATGAAGAGATTGTGTGGTTAGCACAACATCCAGCCACCATTACTTCCCCAAGTTAAGTCAGGTACCCATTTAAAGCTGGGTTGAGTTGTAGGATGACTTTGCATCAAAATTTCACCTGGAAAAATTCCCATGGTTCTCACCAAGGATCGAACCTAGGACTCTCAGGTTGACAGTCGAGTATCTACACCACTCAGCCATTAGTCACACACTTGTTTTGTGAAAACACTCAAACTTGACACTCATGTAAATTCTACATGACAGTACACTGTTTTGATAATTTCGAGTCCATAAAATATTTTGTTGAATTGCAAAGCTAATTTTTTGTAATGATTAAAATAGAAAAGTAAGTGGATGGATATTATCATGTCAGATTAAAATGGAAGCTCATCCATCACCTGTGGTCAAAATAATGAAGCTATTTTCAGTCTTAATTTTTTATTTTTTTTTTGCTTTTTAGTTTTAAAAAAAATTATTTAAAAAAACCTTTTGAAAATCTTTTAATTTAATGCACTAAATGTAAAACATTATTCATTAGATCAATCACATTATCATTACTTAAAATAAAAGCTTTTGTGAATAAAATATACAGCACACACCACATCCAATATATTAAACAGAATGCACTATCCACCAGCACAACATGCTGAAATAAAGAGTTGCTGGATTTTATTAAACCATTATTTTCTCAATTTACCCTAATGCATTTTCTCCATAATTGCCAGAAACCAACATTTTTATAGCTCAGTGGTTTTCACCTGCAATGATGGTCATTGTGAATTAACATTTATTAGAACCATAAAATGGTGCACTCAAGACGTGACCACACAGATCATTGAGATCGAACTATTTATATAGTTTAAAAATACTTGAAAAAGCAGCACCATAGTCAAGATTATAAGTGACAAAATTTAATAATAATTACTTATTGGGAGTGGCACCAAACTCATCTAAGAGCTGCTTGTGACAATAAAAGCAACATTAGGCCACAAGTAATATTGACTAATGATGGGCTTTGTAGAGAGTCAGCAGCAAAAAAAAAACATATTTATCTATTATAAAAATTAATTATAATATGACTTGTGAATACATAAATCAGAGATTTTCCACATTGTATATGATAATTTTATTATGATTATTGGAAATCATTTAGAAGT
This sequence comes from Bulinus truncatus, assembly GCA_021962125.1. Taxonomy (NCBI): domain Eukaryota; kingdom Metazoa; phylum Mollusca; class Gastropoda; family Planorbidae; genus Bulinus; species Bulinus truncatus. The sequence continues at coordinate 450,511 of JAGDYQ010000122.1, forward strand.
AATGCTTAAATGTGTGTGTGATAACTACTGGAATATTGATTTAAAAAAAAAAATTTAATCCTTATTTAAAATTGATCCCACTACCTTGAGTTTATTTATTTCCATTTTCAGAGGCTTCCAGCAAATATTGGGAATCTGAAGAAACTGAGAGTTTTAGACTTAGAAGAAAATAAATTAGAGTCACTGCCACAGGAAATAGGTGAGCCATGTAAATTTAGGGTCTATGTTTTACAGGACAATGAAATTACACATATACATACACATTAAATACTTTGTTAGATAACCCAATAAAATAGGTTAAATGAAGATTCATTATCTTGTGCAGTTTTTAAACATTTGTTGTAGATTTTTTAAATAGCATTTAATATGGCATTATTACAAATAATCTTTAGGTCATCTCCAAGAATTACAGAAGTTAATTGTCCAGACAAACCAGTTGACATCATTGCCAAGAACTATTGGGTATAAATTTAAACTATGTTTTTTTTAAACAACCTTAATGCCATTTACTTAAAAAAAATGTATTCTGTACTCAATTTTTTTTTAAACTGGCATAATCCCTACAACAGGAATGTTTCATTTTGTATTCAGGTATTTAAAAAATTTGCAGTATCTTGGTGCAGGAGAAAACAATTTGAACTCTTTGCCTGTTGAAATAGGTATGGAGTTGTTTCTTTTTTGTTAGTTTTGTTGTTTGTTTTTAAATTAGTTTTTTATTAAATAATATCTCGTGTACACAATGTACACAATTTGTGAAATTTATTTTTTAATGGGTAGGTGCACTTTCATCCCTGGAGTCATTGTATATAAATGATAACCAGGAGCTTCACAGTTTACCAACTGAATTGGCCTTCTGTAGTAATTTACAGATTATGTCCATTGAAAACTGTCCACTAAGTCAGATTCCTGCAGACATTGTCGCTCGTGGACCTTCTTTAGTAATACAGGTACTTAAATTGCTCTTTTTTTAACCACTCCCCCCCTCCTCCGAGATATATATAAATTCAATCTAAACTAATATATTTATTGTTACAGTATTTGAAACTTCAGAGCCAGTATACAACATAAAATTTACAGTGCACTACTGTCTGGTAGACAATCATTGACTTTGTACAGATGATGACTCACTAGATCAGTTTTAATCATCATTAGTGCTTATGCACTTTTAACTAGTGATCTATTAAAAAACATGAAATATTCAATAAGCAACTGGAAAGTATATATGGCCAGCTTTCTTGTATGTTAGATCCCATTTTTTTAGCTGTATATTTTGTCAATTTTACTACTCTTAAATAATTTGTGTAAGTAAAATTTGGAAGTTGTTTGCCATAAACAATATTTGTTTCTCAGTCTACATTATTATACATTAAGTTTTTATGTTGTTGTTTTTTTTTAATTTGATTGATTTAATTCATCTTGTGCTATTTAAAAAAAATGGCTGTGATGGAATATAGTAGATTTGTGTTATTTTTGTATTATAAACTGGATGCATTTTTGAGAGTTGGTGTGTTAAAAAATGACAGTTAAGGGTCTCTCTTTATCTCTTATAAATTATGCTTCTAATTTTGTTCACTTAAATACCTTGATGTTCAAAATGAGCGTTATTTGTCTGGTTTAAAGTTGGCTTAATACATATAGCTAACAAGGAAAAGTTAATCACTTTTATTAATTTCATATTTACTTTGAAACTATTTCAATTAATTAAATTTTTACAAAACTACTTTGCATTATTTAATGAAATCTTGGACATGTGAAATGATTTTTATATCATTAATGAATATCATTTTGTACTTTACATTAAATCTACACCCCCCCTCCCCACAGAATGAACATTAAACAGAATGTGCATCCTTATTATGGAAAGTATAAATCAGAAAATTAATGCTGTATGTTTTGTGCTAAGCCACATTAGCCAGTGAGACTAATACTGGTAATAATAAAAACTTATTTTTTGTAACATAACTGGACCATGTTTCATTGAATATGTTTTTTAGTCAGACTCCAGAGTAACTGAATAGGACAAAACACAGTTTTCCATATGTATATACATACATTTTAAGTAGCTATGACCATCCAGATTTCAAATACATGTACTGTGAAATGTCACTTTAACAAAATATATGGGAACTTGGGATTTATTTGTAATACTGAAATTATGTTACACTGAAATGGGATTGAGGGCAGGGTTCTACAACAACTTGCATTAGGGTGATTTTTTGTTCTTAAATGTGTGTAAGGTTTATTTAGTATTGATGCAAAGATATTATGTCATTTTACTCATTTTTTAAAGACATTTATCTTAATATATGCTATATTTTCTCTGTTAATTGTTTACTTCTTTTGCTCTCGACCTGAGACTCCTGGAATTTGTCCAGGTTTTAGTGAAAGTTATTTAAAGTCCCTTATGTCCACAGCTTTAAATGGGTACCTTACTTAAGTTGGGGAAGTAAAAGTGGCTGGGCATTGTGCTAACCACACAATCCCTTTATATGCAGTGGTTACAGAAACAGATGAATTCTACATTCATCTGCCCCTATGGCAGATGGTATAAGCCATTTTTGAAACTTGTTCTACATGACTTAATTTATAAAAACCTGGTACATGTACATAAAAGAACTTTCGTACTCAGATTGTCTCATTTAATTAAATCATGAAATAATTAAAAAAGAGTTTAAAAACTTGATTTATTAAATGTTATCATAATTTAAAAACAAAGTTTAGTTAAAGGTCAAGTAATACAAACATACATCAGTCACTTGAAATAGTCTGTAATTTTACTTCGAATGCTCCCAAACACAGAAGATCTTTCTAGGTATTCCCCAATACCAAGATTTTGGTACATTGCTTTGTGACAGAAGAAACTCTTGAAGAGTGTTTACCTCCTTGGGGGTAATCTTCGTCTCCTACCTCATCAATTACATTGACCTCTTTCATTTAAATGTCCGTCACAATTTCAACTGGTTATTTTTCAACTAACACATCGATGAATTCAGTAAGACTATTACTTTTAGGGACCACTAGCTTTTCGCATAAACAATCCCAATGTTCCTCTGTTTCTGCATAATTCAACACTCCACTGTCAGTGATGACTGAATCACCATGAAACACTCCACTGTCAGTGATGACTGAATCACCATGAAACACTCCACTGCCAGTGATGACTGAGTCACCATGAAACACTCCTATGTCAGTGTTGACTGAATCACCATGAAACACTCCACTGTCAGTGATGACTGAATCACCATGAAACACTCCACTGTCAGTGATGACTGAATCACCATGAAACACTCCACTGTCAGTGATGACTGGATCATCATTTAGCACTCCACCTTTTCTGAAGCAATTTGAAATTATTTCTTCATTAAGAGCTTTCCATTCAACACTGAACATCTGCATAGCTTCAAAGTTGATATTATAAGCAATATTGCTCTGGATGACACGAGCTGTGTAATGTTGCTTTACTGTGCGAATTAGGCCCTGATCCAGCGGCTGTATAATTTAGGCAGTGTTTGGGGGTGAGAATAAAACTTTACCATGGTCCAAATGGTAAGGAATACAGTTGAGAGAAGAGCAATTATCTATGATGAGTCTATTCCTTCTTCAGTATTCATTCCATGTACAACAACCATTATTAAAGTATAACGGACATCCATGCAGTTCTGTTGTTTCTTTATTCATAGGGCAAGAACATCCAATAACAAGAGGATTCAATTTGTTCCCGTGGAATCAGTACACAGCAAAACACTAATCCTTTCCTGAATGCAGTCCTTTTAAGTGTCTTGCTTTATGTTTATTAGTGCCTCCCCCTGCACTAAGGGTAACGTGTAAGGTCCCAACATACACATGTGGCTGTTCCATACCACCTGACATGTACTCCCTTCCTCCTCCGCTTTCCCACCATGCAATTACTCTCTTGCCCCTCCCTGTTTTTTGTTACTAATAAATCTGACCCCAAGATAACACTTGATTCCGTAATCACCTGGTGTGATTTATCAGTAGAGGTTAAAGGTTACCATATCGTCTAACTTCTATCCCCCCGTCCCTTACAATATCTAGTAAATGTTAAAATTAGTTGAGCTCAAGTAGACTTTATATTTAAAAATTTGCCAAATTATTTGCTAATTATCTTTTTTTTTTGGTAGAGGGAAGAAGAGTTAAATATCTGCAATGCGGTTAATTTTTAGCAATGCTGAAAGTATGAAGTTTGTTACAGTGATGTTTTTAATAGATGTTAAATAGGGGAAGCTGACACATTTTTTTCTCTTTACTGAATATTTCGTTACACTGACATTGGATATTCACTGTATCTTATACTTTATTTGCATGATAGTTACCTCCCTTGACTAAATTGAAGTAAACTAAAAAATTTAATACAGTATAAATTTTTGAAGAAACTATTTTAATTTTTTTTGGCTTAAATTAACCCCAATATCAAACCAGGGATTGTTTTCAAAAAATCAATATTTGCTATAGTGTTTTAACTGTGAGGACCATTTTTACATACTATAAAAAAAAATATAAATTCAACTTTTAATTTTGGTCTGACAGACAAACCTTCAAACTTAATGTTCACTTTTGTTTGTAATAGGATAATTCCTAAAAAATTGTAATTTCTGATATTACGAATTTTAAAATATTATATATATATATTATATATTTTAAAAGCCAAACAATATATTTTGTTTTTCAAAATAACTATCTTTACTATTGTTGTGATGGAAAGCAATATGATTACAGGAAAGGGCATACAGCATTAACTCTTTACTCTATCCAGTAATGATTTTTGCATTGGAATATGTTCTTTTTTTTTAGACTACCTTATAATAAAGTTAAAATGCAATGTCTTATTTACTTCTTTTTTCCAGAAAATGGGTCCTTTTTTATAACGTAAATATATTACTTATTGTAACATTATTCAAGTTCTTAAGTCGATTTTTTTTTTCCCAATAGAATATAGTTTTTTGCCATAACTTTTTAATTTGTCATTCTATTTGTTTGAAATTTTAATAGATTTGTTCAGAATGGATTATAGATTAATATTTCAGATGTTTTATTTTAATTTGTTCTAATGTTTTTCAATTATCAATAACAAAAGCTAGAGGTTTCATTACTTTTGTTTTCACAGATGAAACTTACTATTATGCCTGAGCTAGTTTTGGTATAACTTTTCTTCACTAATTATGATATCATTGTGAATATAATTCATTTCTTTTGAAGTCAATATACGAAAACTAATGTTTAGTTAAAATATTTATTATGACACTAGAATTAATCAAGGTGGTGCAGGTTGTAAAAGTTATCTTAGAAAAGTCACATTTAGTAAAACAGTGTAGCGGGAAATTGGGTAAATGGTGGACTTTTAAGACATAGTGAATGTGCATTCTGTTTAATATATAGGCCGTGGTGTGCGACTGGCTACTGAATTTAAACTGATTAATAGTATATATATATATATATTTTTTTTTTTTTGAGTCTTTCATTAGTCCTAAAACTTCACTTAATAATATTCTTTCAATGCTTTTTACAAGAAATGTATATTTTTGTTGTTGTTTTGTGATGTAATTATTCATCATCTTAAGACAATGTTCATTATCCTGAAAGTAGTGGTAAAACTTTCTTTGAAATTAGTTTAAATTAGTTTTTTTGATGGACTCTCATTGAAATAGAATTGTATTGAGAACTATTTAATTGAAATAACTAAATTATAAGGCATGATAAAAAAAAAAGAATTTTTACAAATTAATTTTCTTGTCTTATAATAATATTTCCTTGATCGTTTTGTTAGCTTCCTTGCATAGATAAAAAAAAGTTATAACAAAGTACGCTTTAACTTGCAGAGTTCTTTTGCTCAAATATATATTGGGTAGTGAATTAGAATAGAAGATGTGTGTTGAGTAGGGTGACAAAAAAAAATTAAAGTGCTCAAAATTAGATTTCTCAACCCTTTATTGTGTTCCTTTTAATGAAAAAATAAACTCTGCAAAATATTATTAAGATATTTTTATATTTAGAGGTTGCTCAATGAACTTGAAATTATCATATTTGAGGGTCAACAATAAATAAAAAGAATGCATTTAAATTTTTAAATTATGTTATTCAAATTAAGTGTTATTTATAAGATTTTATACAATGTTTGATTTCAGAATACTTCACCTGTTGATTGTTTGTGTGTTTTCATTAATGCGTTCACAATTGTAGACTTTCGCATATCTAGAATTTGACGTCTATGTTCTTCCACGGTTTGCAAAATATATTGTAATTGAGTTTCATCTTTTTTTAAAACTTTTGCATAATTTGAAATGAGTTTCACCCCTCTTTCGGCTGTATCATTTACAACTTTTATAGAATTAACAATTTCATGTGCTTCCTGGTATTCGGTTGTTGTACTCCACGTGTCTGGGTGATTTTCATTCATGAATGCCCAATTTATTCCAAGCACTTCAAATACATATTTTAATCTCTCTGTTACAAAGTTATCTAAGTTCATGCTTAAAATTATATCCATTAATACGTTGCCTTAAAGCCTTTTTACTTTTTTTTTTACTGGCTTTTCAAGTGCAGTCAACATTTTTTCTTTAGTTTGGCTATCAACATCTTTGCTGAAAAAAGAGAGACTCACCAGGTCTTCAGTTAAATACTATAAATGTCATGCAATGGTTTTAAAGGCAGATTCAGCAACTTCTTTGTGAAATATTTTGAAATTATTCAATTTCTTAATCAAAGTCAGGTCATTGTGAGGAGCAGATGAAGAGATGGGAGCCCTAAACCAATGTTCCATGTAAATCAAAATTGAAAAAATCGAAAATCGTAGATTTTTTTCATTTTTTGTTAAATTAAATTGATGTTAAAACAAGTAAATTTTAATAGAGTACAGTGCATTTGCCAACCATCATGCTTGGTGCATACGCCAGGAGTACGGAAAGTTATTCCGCTTTGGCCTGGAAGAATTTCTCCTAAAAAAATTATCGACAGTTGCAAATATTTCCTTTGTAATCGTCGCGAGGTTGTTTTGCTCCTTCCAGCATATTTACAGTAAATTCTACTGATGATGGTACAAGCGAACCATTAACTTTGAGATCTGCATCAGTTAAATCCCATAATTCAGAATTAAGTTTACTCCACTGATCACGAAATCGTTGAAACAACTTAATCTCTGGACCAGAAGATGCTCCAAAGCATGTTTTGTAAACATGGGATAAAATCACTTCATGGACATAGTGTCGACAGGCTGTGTATAATATTTTCCAATTAATTTTCTCAAGCAGGGTACAAGCACCTGAATGTATACCTGTGTTGCTTGAAGTAGTATCAAAACTGAGTGCCATAATTTTGTCATATGAAATGTTCCAATCTTTTAAAGCTTGTCCGATGATGCAATATTACAGTGGGTGTTCTGAATTTCGGCAAACTTATTTTATTTTTTAACTTCTTAATTTTCCAAAAAAAAATTATGTGTATTATGTATGATGACTCATAAATTAACAAAAAATAAAAATATTGATAACATTCTCAACCTAATTATTAAAATAGAAGAGATCAATATGAAAAATGTGGATTCGAGTAACCTTGCAAACTTAAACGGATTGTCTCCAAAATTTACCAATATAATTTTTTTCATTAAATGGGAACCCAAAAAAAGGTTGAGAGCATTAACAAAAAAAAAGTTTTTTTTACAATGCATTCGTTTGTCTCCCTAGTGTTCAGTAATTAGATTCCATTGCATTTTCATTTGGTTTATTGGCACTTAGCAGAATCAAATAAATCTTTGTCATGAAAAGAAAGTTTTGCTATAAAAACAATTAACGGCCACTTGAAAATAATTATGATATTCTGCTTTTAATTAAATAATTTCACACATTATTGGTATATTGGTGACATTTTAAAATTAATCATTTTAAGTTATTTTTCAGGCTTCCTTATAAAATACTTGAACCTAAGGATAGAATATAATATACGATAGCTCCAGTAACACAGGCCGGACACTAAACAATCCGTGTTGTATGAGTTTCAATAATGAGTTTTATTAATAGCAGTTTTGATTAATTCAATACACTTGTATCATTACAATTTAAATGATTTGATGAATGGTACAAAATGATTAATTAAAAAACAGATCATCATGCCCCACTGATGGCTGTGAGACTTATATTGTCTGATTTGATTTGTTTAGAATGTTGTTGTTTTCTATCATATTTTTTAACAGTGATACTATTTATTCATTTTTTTAAATTATATCACCATTTTGAAATATTAAAGTGTTGCATAAAATTATTCTGAAGCACACAAAAAAAAAGTAAGAAAATTTTAGTAACTAGTTAGACCTAATCCAGTTTTCCCTGAAAGTTGTGCAAATGTATCGTTTAGTGGCCAATATCTTTTGTCGCACTCAGTCGTCGGAAAATTAGACATATCCTATAACTCCGCGGTTCTCAACCTGTGGTTCGCGTACCGCAGGGGGTACAGGAAAGGTTACGCAGAGGCTTACAAGTTTCGGTAAAATAGTCAAGACTTTGAATAATGTCGTAGTATGCTGCATGACATCACCAAACCACGTGCGGCATAGCAACTTACTAGGGCATGGTGCGGTATTGCAGCGGACTGTGGAAAGACAATGATGTATGAATTAATACTACCGTTCTCAATGAAGAGACATATCAAAACACGCAAGACAGCTAAACGCAAAAAAAATGCTTAGTTAATGCACTGCTGAAAATAAAAGGTATGTGGGAGTATTAGGAAAACTAGATTGATTTCTTTCATATTTGTGTTGGGGATGTAGTTCTACAATATGTTGTTACTTGTACATTTTCGTTATATGTGATTAGGTAGTCCAGGCCTGGATTAACCATTAGGCAAACAAGGCATAAAAAATGTGTACATTGTCCCGTTAGCCGCGCGTGATTGACAGACAAAAGCAAATGTAATATTGAATCGTACATTATTTAGCCTTGGGGGTGAAATACCTCACCCCGAGTCTTTTTGCTATTTTTCTTTGAGGTATTTGTGTGCTATTTTTTCAACTTTTTTTAGGATATGTTTGTGCTACGGTAGTCAGGTAGTGAAAACAATTGTGAATGGTGCTAATTTGTCGACGTGACATTGAATGACTACATTTGCATAACTGCTTAGAGAAGCAGAAAACATTGCAAAGTAGATACAAGGATAAGAATTTGCTTTCATGCTTGTCTTGTGGGAAGAAGTGTTACAACATTTTCACAGGGTCAGTAAAGCTCTACAAAGTGAGCAGGTGAACTTGAAAATGTGTGCTGGTTTGTATTATTCACTAGCAGATCACTTGCATGAATCTAGGAGTGAATTTGAAAGATTTGAAGAAGCTGCAAAAGAAATAACACCAGGTGTGGATTATAAGTCAACTTTGACCCGCAATCGTAAACGAAAGACAGTAGTCATTGACGGTGATGCCCCTAAGGTATCTCTTAATGCCAGAGACACATTTCGTATATCTGCTTTCTACGCTATTGGTGACAAACTTGAAACGTAGAGGACAGATGTATAATGAAATAGCAGTTCGATTTTCTTGTTTGATATCCCTTATCAGTATTGTGAAAAACTAATAAATGCTTATCCTGAATATCTCAATAATTTATATACTGAACTACAACAGTTCCACTCATATATATTCGCCACAAGTTTCGTGCATCAAAATCTGAAAACAACACGTTCAGTCATGGAGAATTATAAAAAGTAATGGCTAGAGACAACATCAAGTAAGCGATTCCAAATGTAGAAATCGCCATGCGCATGTTTTTACCATCAATGGTTACGAACTGTTCAAATGAGAGTTCTTTTTCTCAGTTGAAACGTACAAAAAATCCGTCAACAATGTTACTTTTTAAATAAATTTAATTACTTAACAAAGGGAAATTAGGCAGCGTTTGTAGTCCTGTGTTACACACTCGCCCAACCTTCAGTATTTTAATTAAACTATATTCCCACTCATTAAAAACCGTGCCGTGCTTTAAAATGACCCCACACGGAACTAAATCTGCACACACGAGATGGTAATACTTGTAACACTATTATTTTTTCGAAGTTGTTGTTTGTTGGTCTGATGTGCCAATAAAGATTTATGTAAGTACACAGTCTACATTAAATTATTTAAATGTCTAAATAAATTATAAAATGCATTGTTGGTTATACTAGACTCTATTAGAAATAATTGGCTTTCACTGTGAAATTGGATTAGTTCTAAAGTTAAAGTGAGGAGATTTGGCACATTCACGAATGTGTGCATTGTACATAAATTTTAGGGCTGTCCATTAATTACGTCAACAAAATAGGGTGGAGAGGGGGTCAGACAATTGTTGACAAGGGGGGGGGGAGGTCAAGAAAAGTTGACGTCAACAATGTTACTTTTTAAAAATTTAATATAATTACTTAACAAAGGAAAATTAAGCAGCGTTTGTAGTCCTGTGTTACACACTCGCCTAACATTCAGTATTTTAATTAAACTAACTATAATCCTACTAATTTTGCCACATAATTATTTTGGAAGCCACCTTGGCACACAAGGTCGAAAAATTGATGAAGAGTTGGAAAAATTATACTTCAAATAAGCTGGCGAAACATTGACAGAAATATGAAAGCAAGTAAGCATAGACAATTTTCCAACAGTGGCGGAGTGTTTAGTGCCAAAAACCATATATGAAAAAGTCAGTACTTTAAACAAATTGTCAAATGTCGTGATTTAACTTGTTGACAACTGATAATAAGCTCGCACTTTCATATTATTGCTGATAGATTTATTCCGATTCCAGTCCGCCAAACTAATGAGGGCCTTAAAGAACCAGATATATCTGATATAAACTCAAATAGATTTCCATTTCTTTTCTTCATTCAGTCTGTGAAAGTTGAAATCATTCTACCTTGATCGGAAAAAGCATTCAAAATTCTTCCATTTGATATATATAGTCCATCTATTCAGTTGCTATTGTATGAACGGATCTGTAAAAATCTGTCAACTTCATGTTGCTTCGCAAGCCATGTTAAAGAATCATGCTCAATAGCACCAACAATGTATGCCTGGGCCCAGTCAAATACTACTTGCAAAGAATTCGTCCAATGCGAGTGGCTATCAAAAAGACAAAGAGAGCTCAAGGCAATTATTGTTCATGGGTGATAGTAAGTGCAGAATGGCTAGATAAAGAAAATGTTGACTTGTCCGGTGTTTCGGTTCCGCAAGAAATTATTCAGCCAGAACATATGTCAATAATAACAATTGAGGAACATTTGACATCTCCATGGGAGATTATAAGATTTGGATTTGTTTATAAAAAAAAATATGTTAATAAATTAAAACTGTATTTATAGTTAACTTTTTAATCTCGTTTCTGCTTGAGGTTAGAACAAATCTTAAATAGTCTTTAAAGCGTTATATTAATTTGAAATATGCTCATAATTTAAAGGTGTAATGTGTATACATTTTTGTAAACCATATAATCACTTTTCTGTTCAGAGTAAGCCTTTGTAGTTATAAATTGGAAATATGTTCATAAACTAAAAGTTTATTAAACTTTTTTTCTAAACATTTTACTTTTATTCACTTTTTGGTTGTAGTTGTAAACTAGGCCTAGTCTATTTAAAATATTGCTTTTTCCCTTTTATTGTTATCAAATGTTGACGTAATTTTATGGGGGGGGGGGAGGGGGGTTGTCTCTGGAAGTTTGACAAGTTGTTGACAAGGGGGCCTTAGCATGAGGGGGCCCCAATTTTTTTGTACATAAAATATTAAGTACATTTTCTCATGTCATGTAGTCGAATGTCAAAATGCAGGGGCCCCCAAATCCCCGCGCTCGGTACTGGATACAGAAGATAATTTTCTTCCCAAAATTAGGCAAAATATTTTGGATCTAGTAGAAGATCTAGGCTTGCAAGGTTTCAACGAACGTGATGTGCTTGATCTACTTGAAGCTGATAGGGAACCACTTTCATATGAGGAACTCATTCAGTTGCAAGCAGAACCGGCACATATTCATATTATATGTAACATGAAATTGTTTCATTTTTGTTTATAGATTATTGCTGATTGTTGGAGTTTGTTATTATTTTATGTACAAATGTATGCACTTGTTACGTGGTTTTAATTTTTAAATGAAATAAAAAAATGAAATAAAAAGAGAAAATACATTTTGAATGATAAACTACGTTACATTTTTTAAAAACTTGGAACCTATCTCGTTGAATTTGTTGGGATTCGCGTAGCGGTCAAATTTTGTGGAACGTATCTAGGCCGTAAACCGAGGTAAGGGTGTAATTTAACTCTTTGAAGCACAGAAAATTCATGAAAATGCAACTACTACATAAACTGTGATAGTCTCTGAAACACTTTCTCTTTCTGAGGCAGAGCGGTCCCAAGTTGTACAAACTTCTGTTTTATGTGCTGCAGACAGCACAATGTCTTCTACTGATTCTTTTGGGTAGGTGTTTTGAATGGCACCTGTGAACTTTCTAGAACATATCGGATGCGTGAAGACATTGTTCGTGAAGCAAATAATTCAGTTGCATTTTTTATACTTGCCGACGAGACAACATACATTTCAGGCATTGAGCAGGTGTCACTTGGTGTTAGATTTGTCAAAGAACACCAACATTACAAAATCATTTGAATTGGGAAAAGATGTGACAAATCTTGTTGGTCAAGAATATGACGAATGTTCTACAATGGCAGGTAAAGTAGGAAGAGTCCAAGCAATAATTCGAAAAAACAAACAAACCCAAATGCAACATTTGTACATTGCAGTTCACGAAAACTAAATATTGTCGTGAACAATTTAAATAATGTGAATGCTGTATGAAACACAATAGGAACAATTAAGTCAATTATAGTGTTTTTTCCGAGAAAGTAATCAGCGAAGAAAACTAATTCCAAATGTTCCTTTGATATGTGAAACTAGATGGACACATAAATATAAAAGCAGATTTTTGCTGAAAATGTGACAAATTGTTAAACAACTGGAATATTTAGAACCATCTGGAAAAAGCAAGCTGCACATCAGTTAATTTGTGCTGTAAGAGGTTAAGTTTGTTGCATGATTGGAAACCAAAGCAGTTTCTATAGATGAGCAGTTGAACTCATCATTTAGAAGACAACTAGCAGTCCCGCGGCGTAGCATACGCTACCTTATCAATCAATATAATTACTGTAATTATATTTTTTATAAGCAATCAAACAAAATAACAGGCTGACCCTCAATCCACCCCTTTCCCCAGCACACTATAGTGTTATTTTTTTAGACTTGCTCAACCCAGTATTACCTTCATCATACAGTACCTACACTATTCAGTGCAGATAGATGTTGTATAATGCGTACATATTCTGAAACCGTTACCATTTGTTTGTAATCTATATTAATACACCATTTTTTTTTCTTAAATTGGAAATAGTTCAATATTACTTTATTCTTCACACATAATTGTATTATTAAATGTGTTTTTTTTTGTTTGTTTTTTTACAATAATCAGTTGACATTATAATGTTATTTTATGTAGCCTACAGCATTCCCTCATTTCCGCGGTTAAACGGATACAGAATTTACCGAGACTGGGGATAAATGAAATAGTTTCGTATTTAGAGCACATAAAACATGATTACGAGCAAACAATACTGTTTTAAAAAATTATTGGAGCTGTCTAGACATGAAATAGTAATATTAACTATTATACAACCACCATCGTGCTCATATTGTTTAATATATTTTACCCAATTAAAGGACAAAACGTCATATAAGAAATTAAAATAATAAAAAAAAAACAACGCGCTTGCTGTGGCAGTTTTGGGAATTCCACAAATCTATAAATAGTCTTTCAGGCTGGTACACATAGCGAATTGTCGAACGTGTCTTGCTTGCTGTGACGTATTTCCGGCGTCTTGAAGATGTGAAATATATATATATATATATATATATATATATATATATATATATATATATATATAGAGAGAGAGAGAGAGAGAGAGAGAGAGAGAGATAGAAGATAGATAGATAGATAGATAGATAGATAGATTAGATAGATAGATAGATAGATAGATAGATAGATAGATAGATAGATAGATAGATAGATAGATAGATAGATAGATAGATAGATAGATAGATAGATAGATAGATAGATAGATTAGATAGATAGATAGATAGATAGATAGATAGATAGATAGATAGATAGATAGATAGATAGATAGATAGATAGATAGATAGATAGATAGATTTTAAGAAAATCGTAACTAACTGGGTCCCATCATTTCTACAATCCTATTTTGCGGCATGCATGATTTAGCACTTCGTGGAAAAAGAATCAAATTCTGGTAATTGTTTGACCTGGTTCTTTGTAATCATTTGTCAATTGGTTCTTGTAGTGCTAAGTATATCTCGGCAACTACGCAAAACACTATAATCGAAATTTGTGGGTCTCTCTTGCGCGAAGACATTGTTCGTGAGGCAAATAATTCAGTTGCATTTTCTACACTTGCCAACGAGACAACTGACATTTCAGGCATTTAGCAGATATCACTTGGTGTTAGATTTGTCAAAGAACAAAATGGGAAAATAGTGGTTTTAGAAGAATTCCTCGGCTATATTCCTATATTTGTTGTTTGTTTAGTTATTATACAAAAATATTCATCAAAGCTAGAAGCTGGGACCCAAAAATTGTAGTCAGTGCATTTAGATTTACTGGCAATACAAAAAATACATTAAGGAATTGATGACTACATTGGCTGTTGATCGACAAAATAGTGATGAGAGGTAATTTTTTAGTTACAAAAGGTGTTGCAGATGATATTGGTGTCAACATAAACTTGCACGAAAAGCTGGAAGACAAATAAACAGGGAAAATCCAAAAGTTGATTTGCCTGAGGATTATTTTAGAATAACTGTTTTACACCCTACCTTGATTCTATTATATCAACTGGAAACTTGTTTTTGTGTAGAAAATAAACCAGCATTTTCCCTTTTAGTTTTGCATCCTTTTTTGATGACAAAACTAGAATGACTCACATTTAAGGATCAAGCCGGAGCTATTGCTGAATATTACGCATTTGACAATTTAATCGAGGAGAATGAAATCTTGTATGATATTTTGAAATTTAAAACTAGTAAATGGGGAAGAAAAGGAAACAATGACTCTATGTGAGTAGGTACCACAAACTGATTTTTAAAATGATTTTACAGCTTTTTTCAACAAGATTATTGCAAGAATATAAGAAGGTGGACATCAAATTTATCACTATAGCTCAAATAGTTAATGAGATATATTTTTTTGAAAATGTGACTTTTTCATTTTTTCTCTACACCTTCAAAAGTGCCAGTTTTGCCAAGCGTTATCTGCAAAAGTATTTCCTGTAAACCAGATCATTTACATTCAACACAAACACAAATATACATAGAACAAACTCATTTTTTTTCAAGGGTGAAAAATTATAATATCATTAAAATATATAGCACTGAAAATAGGTTTTCATCATTTTTTAGAAAAAAAAAAAGGGAGATAAATTTTCAAAATTCGTGACATTTAAAAAAAAATCATAAAAAATATTGTAATGAACACACATTAGAACTAATTACATATCAAATTGTAGGGTAAATTAATCTCTATACATTCAAATAGTCCTATTATCATAAGATTATTTATGATTAAAATAATAAAGGTTAGAAAGAGGTGGGGTTAAAAAAAACTACAAAATTGGTCATTTTCAAAAATTCACAAATAAAAGAACTGTTGCGTATATATTCAATATTTATATATGAAAATGTAGGGTATATAGAGCTCTGAATTATAAAATAGTCGTTAGACCAATTACTTTTATATATACAGTACAGGGATGGATAAAACGTGCATGTGTCGTGTATTAGTTATGAGAGCTGTGTTAGGTTAGTTGACAGGTCAAAGGGTTTGGCGTGTTTTGATCAAAAAAAGAGTTCATGGTACTGGACAGGGGGAGTTGACGAGGGTAACACGGACTAGTCAGTAGTTTTTATGGTGGGACGGCGACCAGTAGTTGATGTGTAACAGCGAGTGGTCGGTGGTAGAAGTTGGGCTGTTGATGACCACACTATGTATCTGGACCTATTGTTATTTCTGTGATCATTCTATGACATATATATATATTAAGGATTAAACTATATTATTTGTTCTTGTGAATACGTCGTTCCTTTACTGATTTGGATATTTGAAGTGATCAATGTGGAGTATTAGCGGGTTTTTTTTTAAGTGGCTGAATGTTAACATATCTGAAGTAGTGACGAAGGAGTAAAGATTAAGTGCCCCCGACAAGATCCTGTACACAACCAGTGCCGGCTTTAGGTATAGGCGATATAGGCAGCTGCCTAGAGCGGCATTATTTCAAGGAGCGGCAAATTCAAGCAAAATAAAATAAAAAAAAAAATTAAAAATAAAATGAATTTGAGAAAGTGTAGAATTAAATAAGAGCACAAAATTGTTTAGAATGGCGACAACAAATAAGTCATGTGGATTAACGCTCTATCTTAATGTATTACATCACTATTATGACAAAATTTTCAAAATTATTTTCTTATTTTGCATTTAACAAAATTAGATCCAGATATAATGGATGATCCTGCTAAATGGACAGATATAAGTGATAATATTCGTTGTTTTCTTATTCAGCATGATCCAAAGCAGATCAAATTGAGTCTGGTTATCGAAAAGATGGAAGTGGGAGACAATTTCCTAATTACCTCTATACACGCAAACTGGCTAACGGAGAAACTTTAAAAAGGAAATGGTTGATGTATTCTGCGTCAGTAGATAAGGTATATTGTTTTTGTTGCAGAATATATAACAGGAGTGAATCTGTCTTAGCAACACATGGTAGTTGTGACTGGAAAAATATGTCAAGTATATTGCAGCATCATGAAAAATCTCCAGATCATTTATCCAGTTGTCATGATTGGAAAGAACTAAAAATGAGGATAACAAATAATAAAACTATTGATGACGTGAATCAGCGCCTTATAAATCGTGAAGCGAAACACTGGAAGGATGTATTAGAAAGAATAATATCTTTGGTCAGAGTACATGAAGTTCAAAATGTACCCCCGCGAGGGCAGTCTGATCGGTTATATAGGCCTACACCTCATAATGGAAACTTTTTGAAATTTGTTAAAGTTATTGCAGACTTGGATCCGGTAATGAAAGAACTTATAAAACGTTTAAAATCAGATGAAATTCATGACCATTATTTAGGAAAAAATATTCAGAATGAGATCATTCAACTGTTGAGTAAGAAGGTAAAACAGAAAATGATAAATGATTCAAAATGCAAAATATTACGCTATAGTTCTCAATTGCACACCAGACGTCAGTCACAAAGAACAGATGGCAATGATTGTTAGATTTGTTACAGGAAATGAATCGACAAATGACAAACCTTTTATCAATGAACACTTCATTGTATTCGTAGAACTTGAAAAATCTACAGGTGCAAGTATGGTGGGAATTTTACTTAAAGAACTGTCAGATTCGGGCATTTGTCTATATGATATGAGGGGACAAGGCTTTGATAACGTAGCGAACATGCGGGGAATACATAATGGTGTCCAAGCAATAGTTAAAGAGCTAAATCGCAGAGCCTTTTATGTCCCATGCAATGTGCATTTGGTGGTGAATGATGCCGTAAACTGGAAGTAGTAAGGTTTTTTGAGATAATTAAAATATATACACCTTTTTTCTGCATCAACACATCGCTGGAATGTATTGTTAGAATATGTCAAAAACAAAGAGGCAGCAGGTTTAACGGTTAAAAAGTTATGCGCATCACGCTGGGGAAGTCGAATTAATGCTGTGAAGGTAATTCGATACAAAACAGTTGAAATTTACGATGCACTCGTTTCAATTGCTGATGACATTTCACTTTCTGGACCATGTGGAACCCAGTCCCGTGCAGAAATAAGGGAATTGCACAAAAAATGCTCGATTTCAAGTTTATTTGTTCATTAGTGATTTGGTATGACGTTTTATTTGATATTAATATATCTAGCAAAACATTTCAAGAAAAGATCTTGATTTAAACAAATCAATTCAACAATTGACTGCAACTAAAACTATGCTCCAGAATTATAGAACAGATGAAGGTTTTGCCAAAGCAATTACAACAGCTAAATCATTGGCTGAAGAATATGGTATTGAGTGCAATTTACCTACGGAAATACAAATAAGATTTCGACTAAGAAAGAAACAATTTGACTATGGAGTTTCAGACGATCCAATTCTCGACCCAGAAATGAATTTCAGAGTAAATTTTTTAACCAGATATTGGATACTGCAATTCAATCAGTTAATGATCGATTTATGCAGTTAACATCTCATAGCGATTTATTTGGATTTTTTGTATGTCATTAAACAACTGGAGAAATATGATAAAAGAGAGGTTTTCAAAGATTGCATGGACCTTCAATTAGCTTTAACATCTGAAAACGAAGATTCAGCAGACATTAATGCAACAGAACTGTGTGATGAATTATTTGATTTATCAAGGAGAATTACAGAAAAATCAAGACTATCTATGTGGAATGGGCGTGGTTGCCTAGAGTTATATTAGACTATCTATGTGGAATGGGCGTGGTTGCCTAGAGTTATATTAGATTATCTATGTGGAATGGGCTTGGCTGCTCTTTTTCCGAATGTGTACTTGGCATTGCGAATTTCGCTTACACTCCCGATAACAGTGGCGATTGCAGAGAGAAGCTTTTCGAAGCTAAAACTCATAAAACATATATTCGTTCTACCATGTCTCAGGATCGTTTGGTTGGTTTTGCTACAATATCTATAGAGAAAAAGATTGCAGAAGATTTGGATCTGACTGAAGTAATTGAAGAGTTTGCCTCTGCAAAAGCTAGAAAAGCATATTTTTCTTGAAATCTTTTCAATCGTTTTAATGCTTAACATGACATTTCATTTTTTTATTATTTTTCTGTACTTCTCTAACTTAGCAAAAAAAAAAAATCCTAAAATACACTACGTATACTTAAAACTCTTTAACTTTTATAAAGTTGCCAAATTTAAATAAATTGTTATGAAGAATGAAGACCAGTAATAAAACTATAAATATATCATATTTTTATTTTCATAATTTGGATTTACTTCAAAATAAATAGCATTTATAGAGTTTTCTTAGAAAATGAAACTAAAAAGGGCGGCATTTTTGTCCTTGCCTATATCACAAAAATGTCTAAGGCCGGCACTGTACACAACATTGGTGGAGCAGCAGGGTAGGCGTGCAGGTAGCAGGTATTAAACATAGTCAAGATCGATCATGTGTTACTTTGACACAGCATAAAATTTGAGAAAAAAAAAACATTGCTGGTATTAACTTGTAAACACAGGTTCAGTTAACAAAGAAAAAAATGTCCCAGTCGAAATCATTCGCGGAGTCCTTTTGTAAACAACGTGGCGGGTTACTTTGACAAGTGGTTATAGTGTGCCAATGTTGGCAACACTGTGAAAGACATTAGAGACTTTATTGTCATTGACAGGCTAACGCACTCCTGCACAACGGACCTGACATCCTTCATACAAGAGAGAGAACCTCGGTCGACCACTGATGTGGTTAAAATGATGAGGGTCTACAGAGGTGCCCGCCCTGACAGATCCATGTCAAATGGTGACCCTGATCACATCGTTGACGCTTGCTTTGCAGCGCGTACAGAAATCAGACCTAGATGCCCAAACCCGACTCAAGATAGAAGTGATTATTACCGCATAAACAGAAATCCCTCTCCTGACGATGCGTGTATTCGGTGCTATACGTGTAACGGACTAAATCACGTCGCGAGAGACTGCAAACTTCGAGTCACTAGGTATCCAGGCAGAGTTCAACGTAGTACGAATCCGTATCGAAACAGGAGGTATGCTCCAAATACATGTGAAGTTAATGACTCGTATCCGGAAAACCACAACAAGTTGAATGTTCGCAAAGGAGAAAGAAAGGAAATAGGCATGGCCATTGTATCGTGCCACGGACAATTGAAGTTTTACCCGGGATATGTAAACTCGACTCCGGTGCAGTTCTTAAGAGATACCGGATGCACAACGATAACGGTCCGCAAAAGCTTGGTGGAACCATCGCAATATACTGAGGAATACGGGATAATGACATCATTTACGGGAGAGGACTATAGACTACCTCAGGCGGTAATACACCATATTTTACAGGGAAGGTCGAGTCATATGTAGTTAACAACCCTGTATGTGACCTGATTGTGGGGAATATTTCGGGTATAAAAGAGTGTTCAGACAATGATATTCTACGTTGAATTAGAGATAACACTGGATGTGACGACACTCCATGTAATGATGTCAGTAATGTGGTCGTGACACGAAGCGGGAAATCAGCACCTAAAGAACCTGAGGAACCTGAAGCGGGAGAGAAGATAGCCCGAGTCACTACAGAGGGAGCTATCAAAAGCGGACATAATATGGCCCAAGATCAAGCCACAGACACGGTAATAGGGCGCCTGTATAAAGTAGCACAAAAAAACAGTGGGGATCATCCTAGATCAGGACTTTTTATTAAAGATGGAGTCTTATTCCGGAAATTTGAAGGAAAGAAACAATCAACAATACAACTTGTGGCCCCACAGTCGTACTGGGCGAAAATTTTACGCATAGCCCACGATGGTGACATGTCCGGCCATAGGGGCGTTAGGAGTACAAAAAAAAATTGTCACAGTTCTATTGGCCCAATATACACAAGACGATTGCTGAATACATTCGGGGATGTGATACTTGTCAGCGAAAGGGCCCAAGAGGGAAACATATACATGCTCCGATACAAGCAGTTGACATCGTTGAAAACCCATTCGAAAAAGTGGCCATAGATTTGATTGGGCCTATGCCAATAGAATCAACTCAAGGTCATAAGTATATCCTAACATCAGTGGACGTCTGTACAAGATGGCCTGAAGCCGCACCACTGACTAACATTACCGTACAGAATGTGGCACATGCTCTGTACACAATGTTTACAAGGATTGGGTTCCCCCAAACGATACTGTCAGACAGAGGATCACAGTTTACTTCAGACGTGTTTCAGCAATTGGAGTGTCTTTTAAAAATAAAGCATATATTTACAACACCGTACCACCCACAGAGCAAAGGAAAATGTGAAAGATACAACGGAAAGTTAAAACAAAAGTCCTCAAGAGTGGGACAAGTACCTACCGTCAGTTTTGTTTGCTCACAGAGAGAACATACACGAGTCCACAGGGTTCTCCCTTTTCAGATGGTCTACGGGGTAAATGTAAGAGGTCCATTAGAGCTATATAAAGATATACTAGGCGAACCGAGCCTGAAAAGTGAAGTAAAAAATGCATACCAAATTGTCATAGACACAAGGGAGAGAATTATACAAGCCTGTCGGTTGGCGGGACGTAATATATCTAAACAAGCAATTTAAGTCTTTTCCGTTTCGGACAAAGGACATTTTAGAGCATTTTCGTGTAAGCAGTGGCTACGGTTACGCCGGACGAAATCCGTATTTTTTTCCGGGTTACAGCCATAGATTTTTGCTCCACGTGTATGGGTTTTGATAAATAGAGAGAGAAGTAATCATGTTGAATAACTGTTACAAAAATAAATAATGATTACGCCCCTTTAATTAGCTTTTATCATTTATATTTAAAATTTAAGCAAAAACGGTACTTAAAACGCCCCCTTTTTCGGCCCTCAGAGGTCAGATTGAGAAATGAACTTTTGATGTACACTTGGCAGGCCAAGACCTACAAAATGATATATACATCATGGGTCTAGGACTTATGGTTGCTTAGATATAGGGCGCTCCTTTGTTAATATAGCTTATATAGTAAAAAAACGGTACTTAATACGCCCCCTTTTTCGGCCCTCAGAGGTCAGATCGCGAAATGAACCAAAGTGTTTACTTGGCAGGCCAAGACCTACAAAATGATATATACATCATGGGTCTAGGACTTATGGTTGTTGAGATCTAGGGTGATGACGGACAGACAGACAAAACGGGGACAATAGAGCATTTTTTTTTTCAAAAATGCTCTAAAAATCAGACAAGTACCGTAAGAAACACAACAAAAATAAAACTTTGCGGTGCCTCCAGGAAAATGATGAAGTGCTTCTCTTTTTACCTGATCCAAGAAACAAGTTATTCATACAATGGCAAGGTCCATTTACAGTGAAAAGGAAACTGTCCGAGGTGGATTATGAGATAGAAATCAATAATAAACTGAAATCGTTCCACATAAACATGCTAAAAAAGTACAACCGTCGACCGACGGGTCTGGAGACTGATGCTGGAGTCTGCTGTACTCTCCTACACGAGGACGAGCCGTCTGGAAATGACCTAGATGATGTTAGGACCCCAGAGATACACAATGATAGTACATACCTAAACGTGAACTTGCAAAATCTAGAGGACAGCAAAGCAAGGGAGATTATTAAGATATTACAGAATTATAGAAATATATTGACGGATCTGCCTGGGAAAACAAGGGTGATCACTCACAACATCAGCCTCACGGATAACACACCAGTCAGACTCCAACCTTATTCAGTCTCATTGTACCTCCGTGATAAACTGAAAAACGAATTGGACGAACTTCTTGCTATGGGAATTATTGAGCAATCTGAGTCCCCATATGCGTCCCCGATAGTTCTCGTGAGGAAGAAAGACAGCAGTGTACGGTTATGTGTGAATTACCGGAAGGTTAACAGCATAAATGTGTTTGATTCGTACCCAATGCCAAATGCTGACGATATCATAGGAAAGTTGGCCAATGCCAAGTATTTTACAAAGCTTGACCTATCGCGCGGATATTGGCAAATACCATTGACGGACAGTTTAAAACCAATAACAGCGTTCGTTACACCATTTGGGCTTTTCCAGTGGAACTATATGAGCTTCGGCTTCGGCAACATTCAACAGAATGATGGCGAAATTGTTTTCTCACAGACTGGATGTGATGTTACATTGACGATATGTGTATATCCCACAACACTTGGGAGGACCACCTGCGGGGAATAGATGACATTTTACAGATTCTCTTGGAGAATAATTTGACTGTGAAACCGGGTAAGGTGGAGATAGGCCTTCAGGTGATATTGTTCCTGGGGTTCAAGGTTGGAAATAACACTATCATGCCTCTGTCTGATAACGTCACTAGAATCCTTGACATTCAACCGCCCAGTACAAAGAAACAAGTCAGAAGTATTTTGGGGCTGTGCAATTACTATATGAAGTTTATTGACCACTTTTCTGAGCTAACAGAGCCGCTTGTCGCCTTAGTCTGTAAGGGGCAGCCAAATAAAATAAAGTGGACAGCGGAGTGTCAGCATGCATTGCAGCGAATAAAAGACATATTTTCCCGGGAGCCAGTTCTTCGAATACCGGATATTTCAAAACCTTTTTTCCTAGCTGTAGATGCCTCTAAATATGCAATGGGGGGGGTGCCTAATGAACAAGGACCCCGAGGGCATCTGCCATCCAGTGATGTATGTCAGCAGGAAACTACAGCCGGCTGAGACTTGTTACGCAACGGTGGAGAGAGAGGGTCTAGCTTTAATCTGGTGTATCACTAAATTAGAAAAATATCTCTTGGGGTGTACATTTACATTATACACCGACCACGCCCCGTTGACGTTTATCAACCAAAAGAAGCAGATCAATAACAGAGTGGCTCGTTGGTCTCTAATGCTTCAGAACTATAGGTCCGTCATAGATCCAATACCAGGAGAGGACAATCAGGGGTGGACTGGGCCGCCGGGACACCGGGAAGATTCCCGGTGGGCCGCCAGGACCGGTGATATAATAATTTAATCAATTTAGTACAAATTATACAGGTTTTTTTTTACAAAAAATTGCGGCATCGGTTAACCGGTTTTTAGTTTCGGTTAACCGGTTTGTAAATTAACTGAAAAAGAGCAATGCATCCCTAGTTACCTACAGTGCTCCGTACAGCCAGCGGCCGCCATGTTAGATAAGAATTTACATCTTCCATTCTACTTCCGGCGTCTTCCACTGAGTTTGTTTTAATAAAATTTCTTTTAAATTTGTTAGTTAATAATAATTAATATTAATTAAATAAAATATGTTACGGTTATGTGTGATATAAATCCAAAACGTAAATGTAAAGGTGGTGCGGAGAAAGTAAGAGAGAAGAAACTAAATATTCTTGGTAAAGATGGAGCTAAATGCCGAAATCTAGTCGATTTATTTAAAGCTACTCCAATTCAAACTAAAGACACCGGCTCTCAACAAACACCTTCTGCAAGTAAACAACCCGACACAAATCGAAACGATGACAACAATCAGCATTCGGTCCAATCAGTCGTGCCAACAAACTTGATTCCCACCTTACATTTAGAAAATGTTACGGAGCCGTCGGAGTTAACTGACAATACAACGCTGGCAGTGGCAGATTTAAATGCTGAAAATGATAGTTCAGAAAGAGTGACATAAACTTCAGTTATCGATATACCAGTTACTATTTCAAACGTCCTCAACAGAATACTTTACAATCGTTTTTTAAATTTCACCCGATACAACCTAGTGGGAGTGAAACTGATCTACCATTTACAAATGCGTATCGGGTATTTTTCAGAAGCAATGGTATCAATAGGAATTGGGTGTCATACTGTAAAGAATCTAAAGCATTGTTTTGCACAGTATGCTTAGCATATGGCAAGACTGACGATATGAACTCATTCACAGCGGGAATGAATTCCTGGAAACATGTGCATCAAAGAATAGAGGAACATGAAAACAGCAAATATCACGAGAAGTGTGTGGAAGCTCATTTAATGTCTGCAAGTGGAAGAGACATTGATAGCATTTTATTCTCTCAGCAAAGTAAACGAAGGTACCAAGAAGTTCAAGAAAAGAGACAAGTGCTGGAAAGAGTAATTGAGATTCTGAAAATGATTGGAAAACGTGGTCTTAGTTATCGGTCAAAAAATGATGCTGCATATACATTAAACGACGATACAATCGATCATGGAAATTTCTTGAAATATTATTACTCTTATCAAAATTTGACCCACTAATTAAAAAACATCTTGATACAGTTATTGGGAGAAGTAATGATAGACGACATGCATCTAATTTGGCGAATAAGGGGAGAGGAAATTTGATTACCCTCATATCGAAGACGACATTGAATTATATCATTGATGCAATGACAAAAATAATAAAGAAAACCATTTCGGAGGAAATTAAATCTGCCGGTATGTTTTCCGTTCAATTGGATACAACTCAGCATGTAAGTGTGAAGGACCAATGTTCAATAATTATAAGATATGTAACAGATAAAGTTCATGAGCGATTGATATGCGTTGCAAACTGTACATCTTCTACTGGAAAAGGTATGTTTGAATTATTTCAAGAGAAGCTCATTGAATGTAACATAAATATTGAATATTGTGTCGGCAATGCTACAGACGAAGCAGCTAATATGCAAGGACAATACAATGGGTTTACGAAATGGCTGAGTGACGTTGCACCTCATCAAATTCATGTATGGTATGGTATACATGAATTTGATGAGGTGCAACGTCACTCAGCCATTTCGTAAACCCATTGTATTGTCCTTGCATATTAGCTGCTTCGCACATGTATTGAATCTTGTTCTCAGTGATACCACTCAAACCACAACCTCTTCAATTAGCCTATTTCAACTGCTTAACGCATGTGCTGTGTTCTTTAGAGAATCATATAAAAGAATGGATGTTTGGGTCGATCACCAACAGAAATCTAGACACCAAAGATTAAATGTTATTGGTGAAACGCGATGGTGGGCCAAAGAAAGTGCGTTAAAAAAAGTATTTGGAAATTTTGATGATCCAAACTCATCATTGTTCATTGAATTGATTTATACGTTACAAGAACTAGCAGCATCGGACGCATTCATTGGAAAAATCCGGGATACAGCTCAAACTTTACTGGATAAGTTTATTAAGTTTGAAACGGTTGTCACTGCAAAACTATACCTAAGAATATTCCAGCACACAGGATCGCTTTTTAATTATTTACAAACCGTCGGAATGGATGCACTGCAAGCATACCGTAATGTAGACTGTACTGTTAAGTTGTTAAAAAATATTTCAAGAGATTTCGAAGGTGTTCTCGACAGTGCAAAACGACTTGTGTCCTGGGCTAATAACAGGTTGGAAGAAGAAAATGTTGAAATTACCATTGAGGAAAATTTTGTAGAGAAACGTTTACACAAACCAAAAGTGATGTCTGATGAGAGAAAAACGCACGAAGTAGTAGGAAATAATGCATTGGACAGATATCGCATTGAAGTTCATAATTGCATCATGGACAAAATTGTAAAAACTATTGAAAAGCGATTTGAAAGTCACCATTCCTTGTTCGCAGATATTGCCTGTCTTGATCCACAGAACTTTGAAGATATTAAACAACAAGGTTTGGCTACATCAGCGATGCAGCGCCTTAGTAGTATTCTCGTTAAAT
Organism: Bulinus truncatus; assembly: GCA_021962125.1. NCBI lineage: Eukaryota > Metazoa > Mollusca > Gastropoda > Planorbidae > Bulinus > Bulinus truncatus. Next base: position 476,981 of record JAGDYQ010000122.1, read on the forward strand.
TCGATGAAAGCGCCACAGCGACTAATCTCAGAAAAGAACTAACTGACTTTGCGCAGAAATGGGACAAATTCAAAAATTCTGTCCCCGATGAATACATTCTCCAAATGTTCGATGATTCAGTAGAGGACAGCGTCAGTGAAAGTGAAGATTCGCCACATGAACACTGGGACGACCAAGTTGTGGATAAAAGTGAGGAACTTCGAAAATGTAAATTTTGCAAAAAATGTCCTGTTTGCTGCTTTTCTGTACTACATAAATACAGTTTCTATGGGCAAACATACAAGCATCTCTTTAGTGCATATAAACTTTTATTGACTCTGTCGTCTACCCAAGTAGCTTGTGAGAGATCTTTCTCTAAATTGAAATACATTAAGAATCGCTTGCGAAGCTCATTGTCATCTACACACCTTGAAGCTTTTATGCTTATGTCAACAGAAACCGATGTTTTAAGTGAGCTGAATAATGACACAATTATAGATCATGTAGCCGAAATGGCACCCGGCTTAAAGAAGTTGCTAATACCAGTGATGTTAACAAGGACACAAAGTGCAAGGACCAGGACCAGGACACAAAGTACAAGGACAAGGACTTGCCTGCCAAGGACCAGGACAAGGACTTTGCATACAAGGACTAAAACAAGGATTTCATAAAACAATAAAATCCAATATTTCTTTAACAACAAAATTTATTTAAATTTCATGTATATACATGTAATGTAGTGCATTCAACAAAATCATAATGTTAGTCAATGTCAAGCGTTACACTTGAGGAACACAAGTGCCTCCAATAGTGAATCACTCATACGAGCTCTGTGTGGTCGTAAAAACAATCCACTTTGTGAAAAGACTCGTTCCACTGGAGCTGAACTTGCAGGAGCGCAAGCAGTCTCGCCAGCAATGGCTGCAGCAATGAAAATTCCGGTTTCTTATATATGTCTGACAGTTTGCACTCGTCTGCATTAAATGATGATGAATTTATAACTTCCAGGTAATTCTGCAGCTGTTTCTCACTCTTAACAACTGCATCTTCTACAGTAGTCTCCAACTTGTTTTTATAATGTGAAAAGAAGGTTGACTTTCCGAGGGAGCTGGAGTTGGCTTGTGCGACTCGGCTGATGTGGAAATAGAAGATGCTGGTCGGCAAACAGTGAGCTCAGACTGCAGCATTGCTGTAAAAAACAAAAAACCGTTTACAACTATGTACAATTATACACATATGCATTAGGTAAACATTTTGCTTTAATTAAAAATAAATGAGTGACTAGCACTGGCCAAGTGGTTACTAGGAGCAATGAATGAATAACGTTTTGAAAAAAATTTCCATAAACAACGACACAAATTTACAACTCCAGCATTGCACATTAACTGCCAAACAATCATAAAAAATAAAATCATCAACTTACCAGTTATTCGATGTCGTAGGTTGTCTCTCACATCTTGAGGTCCTGGGTGGTCAGCAAGCCAGTAATCACGTGCCTAACTTTTCCATTCAGACTGAAATCATTTACTATTCGATCGCGTGCTTCACTAATTAAATGACCGGTGTGTGATCCACGAAAAGCTGAGAATGCCAACAGCTGAGAGAATGGATCCCCGTACAGCACACTGTGCACTGTCACACCAAGGAAAAAATTACTACTGAGGCTAAACAAAGCACACTTACTTTGTAAATCCTGAAGTCACGTTGATATTGTCTTGAATTATTTTGCGACAAATGCAACATTTTGCACTCCACTTATTTTTAACCTTATCTTCACTAAAGTCGGTATAGGCAAAATTAATTACATTTGGTATACGAAGCGGAGCCATTATTTTTTTATAATTAAATTTTTAAAAAATCAATTTATATTTATGAGATTAGAAATATGCCGCCAATAATAAACCGGAAACAAAAAGAAAAGGAAGTCTAGAAATGGCAGCACCATAGATAATTTATTATAAATACATGCAGAGTGCATTGCCATAGATTGGCATTGATTTTAAATATAGCACCAGCCTAAGCATAGCAAAAAAAATTTTTTTTTATTAAAAACCACAAAGCAGGTCCTTGTAATGTTAATAAGGACTGAAAGAGCAAGGACAAGGATAAGGACTTGTCTGCCAAGGACCAGGACAAGGATAATGACTGAAAAATGGTCCATAAGGACAAGGACAAGGATTAACATCACAGGCTAATACTATAAACACCAATAACACCATCACAGTGAGTCCGAATAAATTGATTTATAACTTGAGTTGACGCATTCTTAATATTTTATATATAATTATAAATTATATATGCGATTTATCGTTTTTTTGTTATTGCATAATGTAATTTGTAAAGTGACCCATGACTTTGGAGGTCACTGGCCCTCGGGTATGGATGAAAAAATGCACAAAGAAAATAAAAGTCATGAAGTTAGGGCCGCTTTTTGTTTTTTTCCCGGGCCGCTTGAACTCCCCAGTCCACCCCTGAGGACAATGTAACGGCTGACATCCTATCAAGATGCAGCACATAGACAGACATTGGGGGTCTACACTTATGCTTGCGTGTCGCTGGTAGAATGCCTATGACCCACTGCTAACGGAACTTTGTAGAGTCAGACCCCAGAGGTTACGTAAACAATGATATTATTGCTATGTTTTTTTACTTTCATGTAATTGATTTGACATTTTCATGTAAACCAGTTGTTATTTTCATATAATTGATTATGATTTGTGTTCCATTTGTTTGGCTACACAGCTGACAGATCGTTACTTATTATGTGGCCATATGTAAAGATACGTAGGTTGTCAAATAGTTTTGTAATAATGTTCCCACATAAATATTGATTAGTATATTGTATTGCCGACGTGGAAGTTTATGAGCTAATACTTGATTGTAGTTCAAATGGTGGTAGTTTAGGGAATATTCTGTAATATATTGTTGGTGGTATTGAGTGTCAAACTCTAGCATGTTTGACACTAAAGGGGCCATGGGGGAGTGTCGTGTATTAGTTATGAGAGCTGTGTTAGGTCAGTTGACGTGTCAAAGGGTATGGCGTGTTTTGATCATAAAAAGAGTTCATGGTACTGGACAGGGGGGGGGGGTTGACGAGGGTAACACGGACTAGTCAGTAGGTTTTGATGGTGGGACGGTGACCAGTAGTTGATGTGTAACAGCGAGTGGTCGGTGGTAGAAGTTGGGCTGTTGATGACTGTCCTATCCCTTGCGATTAAGCTTTAATTACGTTTAATGTTATTGCCTTATTTGGTATTGTTCCACCCCAATGATGCAATCACCCCAATGATGCAATCACCCCAATGATGCAATCACCCCAGTGATGCAATCACCCCAATGATGCAATCAATGATGCAATCACACCAGTGATGCAATCACACCAATGATGCAATATGAGGGGGTGATATATCCTATAAATAGGGAAGTTACCACGGTTGTTAGAGGGACGGAGACACACACACAAGAGAGAGAGAGAGACTAGAGACTCATGAAGGGGATACTGGATATAACACGTGGACTAAGTGGACAGTGCAGTCGAGAGTTATAATAGTTATAGACTCGTGTACTGGTTTATAGTGATAGCAGTTACTTGTGATTTATTGCCACATCTCTCATCTAATATTGATCTTAGTATTTATCGTGTGTGTTAAATTATAGAATTATAAATGTGATTTATCGATTCATCTTCTCAAGTGTTTATATTGTATTATCATATTCTCATCTGTAAATATCACACATTAAAAAGTTCAGTTAATTCTTTTACAATACAAGGGGTTGTGTCGTCTGATTTAATTAGAGCACAAGTGTGATACGACAATGACCACACTATGTATCTGGACCTATTGTTATTTCTGTGATCATTCTATGATATATATATATATATATATATATATATATATATATATATATATATATATATATATATATATATATATTAAGGATTAAACTATATTATTTGCTCTTGTGAATACGTTGTTCCTTTACTGATTTGGATATTTGAAGTGTTTCAATGTGAAGTATTAGCGGGGTTTGTTTTTTTAAGTGGCTGAATGTTAACATATCTGAAGTAGTGACGAAGGAGTGAAGATTAAGGGCCCCCGACAAGATCCTGTACACAACACATGTTAAAAATCAATAAAAAAATACTTTTCATTGGGGGGGGGGAATCCATTATTAAGTATTATTTGAAAAGTTATATTAGTAACAATAGCAATAGTAACATTAAATGCATACTATTCAATTATATTCTAAATATTTCAAGTCATGGAAAGCAGACACATAATTTACGCATTTTACCAGTAATTTTACTTTTAAGTTAGTTTAAGCATATACCATTTGAATGAGTTATTAATATACCATTTAATTGATCAGCATGACCGGATTTAGACTTGATAAGACCCTTAGCTATGTGGGATATGGGACCCTTTATAATTTCCAGATATTAAATGTCAGTGCCAAATATTTAAATATATATGACAATTGCTCACTCTGTGGAGGCCCTAGCCTATAGCTTGTGTAGGTTATATATAAATACTGCACTGTTGATCAGCATCATTCCCTTCCTTTTTAATTTAATCTTTCAATGCCTCTAATAGCAATAAAGGTTTATTTCTGAGCTTTTCAAAAACATCTTTTTTTGTTTCAATTCATACTTACTTGGAGATAATGTTTTCTTGTTTATTTAGTGACTAACTCTAATTTCTTCTTGATATAGTACATGTACTACTATTTCATGAAGGTCACTTTTTCCAGTTATCGACCATATCATTAAAATTTTAATTTGTTTTATTATGTTTTCATGTATTTCTCTATTAGTGGTTTGTTTATCAAGAGTTTGAATGTCTTTGTTAACTTAATATAATTAAATAAAAATAAATGATAAGTTCATTAGTTTATCTCTGTAGTTTTGAAAGAACAAACTCCTTCAGTGGACTGTGTAGGCCTATATTTCACTTTCACTTATTCACTCCAAAAGTTGCAAGGCTTTAAAATATATAACCCACATTCAAAATTGGTCCAAATAGGTTACATAATATACTGCTGATATGGTATTTAAACACATAAAAGTTTAAGTTGATTATCAGTTCTTTTTTTTTTATTTGTGAGAACCATGTTTAATTAAAGCTAAAAGATGTTCAAACTGACAAACTTCAATATATTTCTAATACTCAAATTGAACGAATATTAATAATACTTAATAATAATACAAACGCATGTGTGGCTAAGAGATATTTTAATTTTAAAAAATTATAGGCCTAACAGTTACATGTGTCCATGACTTGCTGTTTTCCTCTTTCAAAACCAGAGTTGAAGAAGTAATGTATTACTAGCTTTGTAGCCAAAGCAATTAAGGTATTCAACCAACTAGCACAGAAACTTTCTAAAACGTATTGAGTTGTTCACCGTCTGATAAAGATAGCTATGATATTTAAAAAATGGTTCTGACTTAGATAATATTGAATTTAAGCATAGACTAAAAATAACAGTTATATTACAACAATAATTAAAAAATATCAGTTCCATAATAGTTATGTTAATTAGGTCGACCTATAATCTACGATATGTTTACATTGACAACGAATTACCGCTCACGTGACATGTTATATTTGTTTAAATTTGAGATAATAAAACTATCTAACAACCAGGGTTGTTAGTATCGATGTATCGGTATTGGCCAATACGGTATCGGCCAATACAGTATCGGCGATACTTTTTTAGTATTGGTTGCTGTATTGCCGATACTTTTTGTATCAAGTATTGATTTGTGTATCGCCGATACATTTTAAACGAAAAATTTTCGATACTCGATACCAATACTTTTCTATTGCCACTATTAGCTATTTGCAGAAAAACATTAGCGATTTTAATACATTGTTTTAAAAGTAATCTTCATAAATTCAATCACTACTAGTGATCATAACCATCAACCCTACCACTATAAACACCACCCATCTCCTCACCAAGACAACTTGGGTCACAAGGCTGAAGTTGTAGAAACCATAAAGCGTGCCTGCAGTGCACTGAGTGCAGTTTCCACTAAACTTACTCGGCCGGGTGGTGCAGCTTCAATAAAGTCAACAGTGCAATTTTACTGGGGCCATCGGGGATTCATCTGTTTCTATAACCTCGGCATTTAAAGGGATTGTGTGGTTAGCACAACGCCCAGCCGCCTTTACTTCCCCAGCTTAAAGTCGGGTACCTATTTAAAGCTGAGTATCTACAGCACTCGGCCATTCGTCAAGTGCTTAAGTGATTAGCATTAAAATTGTGCTTTGACGTTGTATTTTATAGTTTTTACTTTTTTTTTTTTAAACTTCAAAAATTGCACACATTATAAATTTAAATAAAAATATTTCGTTGTTCAGAAAAGTATTGGTATTGTATTGGTATCGATTTTGGCAATACATTTTTACTTGAGTATTTGTATTGGTATTGGCGATACTATTTTCATGAAGTATTGGTATTGACGATACAATTTAAAAGTATTATTAACAACCCTGTTAACAACTGTAAAAAAATATATATACTAGTCAATTTTTTATATATAATCTCTTAGAAAAAATATTATCTCTCTAAAAAAATACCCAGAAAAAATAGAAGTTTCCGCAAACATGAGGGGTATCGTTCAATATACACAAGCATCAAAATGTCCTCAAATTAAAGTTATTATAACTACAGCAATAAACATTTCCAAAGAAACATAAAGCTAAAAGAGTAATGAATGAATAATGTAACTATTTATCTACAAGTTTTTTCGTTTTTACTTACCAACTAGGTGTTTAAGTCCCAATAAAGTTCAATTCATTGTGACTGGTGTAGCGTTGTCAACATGATTGTCGACCATTTTCACGGTCGTACAAGAATGGGTGAAAAATGTGTGTTATATGCTATTTCTTAGCTCTCTGCAATTCTGGGCCATGCTTAGAAATTAATTTTTATTATCGTATTTTAAAAGAAAAATGGACGAGCTTTCTAATGATACTAAAGAAAAACCTACAACAGTAAGAACTCATATAGCTATTTACTTGTTATTAAAAATATTTTTAAAAAATTTTTGAAATGTTTAGTATGGTTGTAAAGGGCATTCATTTTCGCACACATTGATATATTTGGAATTACTGTCGGACAAATGGCCCAGGAGCGCACGGTGATTGAAAATATGATAGTCAAATTAGATCGCGCGTCGGCCGGTAAAAAGTGACTTCGGTGATGGTTTTCATTTAAAAGATTCAACCTTTTGTTTTGAATTAACGTAATAAAAAAAATTACATATTATTGTAGGGCTTACAAAATACTTAAAATTGCTATAATTGATTTTAAGATTTGATCAGTTTTACGTGGAGAAATCATTAAGTTAAAACTATCCAAATATTGACTACAGTGACGCACGATTTTGAGCCAGTTTGTGGTACCTAATGTGAGGTTTTAGATGAAACCAATTTTTTTCCCACCATTAAGATGACTTTTTTGACATCATTGGCTCTTCTAGTAACAACATGCACAATCCAGAGATCATTTAGCACTCTAAGACGAGTAAAAACGTGGATACGCTCAAGAACTGGTGATGATCGTTTATCTGGTCTTTGTTGATGAGTATCCACAGAAAAAGAATATCTCAAAACAAGGAAAAATTTAAAGAAAATTCTTTTAAAAATGACAATAATGTAATCAGTTATACTTGCAGATATAATTCTTTTTTATGTTTGATATATGAACATTGTCTTCTATGTAATCAACTTTCAGAACTTTATGACATTTTTCCAAAATGGGGAGGGGGGCAAATACTCCCCCTTGAATACGCCCATGCATGTACGATATCGTACCCAGCACTGAATCTTAACAACATGCAATCACGACATACACCACTAATTTTTAAATGTCATAACAACGCCAGACATTTATCAGCCAATTTTTAGTACAATATTGTTTTAACAGATTTTATTTTCAATAAATACTTTTTAATCAAACTATTACAGGGCGCCTCATGCAAATGGCATCAACAGTCCAATGGCAAGGAAATGTCATTGGACTACTCATGACCTGTCCAATTTTCTGATAAACTTTGTACATTTTCCTGCAGTGTACATCCAATCATACTTTTACTCTTTGCTTGTACTTGTAAATATTTTAATGTACTATTATTATCTTTGTAAAAGTATTATTAGAAGTTTCAAGTATAGCTTTCAAACATTGCTTGTTAATAAGTTCAGAAGCCAGTAGTGTGTGAATCAATGGGAGAAAACATCTATACATGCAAGTGCCATGATTAACAGCAGATTTAAAATATTAAACAGAAAATTATTCTAAAAATTCAATAAAGAATACCTAATAAATTATGATTATTTTATCTCACACACCATAAAATACATATCATTGAAAAAAATACATTAGAATGGTACTGTCTAGCATTTAGTGTTAAATAAAATAATATAAAATAGCTAAAAAACACAATAGCAACAATTAGTAAAAAGAAAAAATAAGAATTGTAATATGTGCATAACCAATGATTATGGAGTCCAAACCTATTAGTATTGATTAAAAAACATAATATTTGACTAGATTTGTTGTTCATTTTTGATTAACAAAAAACTTTTTACTGATTCACTACCAATGAATGAACTAAAGACAGTCACACAGGATAGGGAACAATGGAGAAATTTATCTGTTCAGGTGCATTCACCCAACGACCACATGTGGTTTAGGGTATGGTAATGATTCACTTGGACTGAAGAGGAAATAATTCTCTAGATCAATGATTCTCACTGGTAGGTTTAGTCAGAGTCATTTTGTTTTCAATTGGCTAAACCCAACAGTGAGAATTAATTTGTTTTCAAAAAGTGGTCATTGTAAAAGTCTTTTTAAAAACTTAATAAAATATAAGACTTTTATTAAAATGAACTAAACATTTAAAATTATTTCCTTACCCTTAGATCATACAAACATTTATAGTAATTATTCTGACTAAAAACTGTAAGTGCCAATACAGATTAATTAATTCTGGCACTCACACATTTATTTAGTCAATAGCGACGGTTCTAGTCCAGTATGGCCACAGCAGCCATGATTCTAGTCCTGCATGGCCACAGCAGCCATGGTTCTAGTCCTCCATGGCCACAGCAGCCAAGATTGTAGTCCTGCATGGCCACAGCAGCCATGGTTCTAGTCCTGCATGGCCACAGCAGCCATGGTTCTAGTCCTGCATGGCCACAGCAGCCATGGTTCTAGTCCTCCATGGCCACAGCAGCCAAGATTGTAGTCCTGCATGGCCACAGCAGCCATGGTTGTAGTCCTCCATGGCCACAGCAGCCAAGATTGTAGTCATATATGGCCACAGCAGCCATGGTTCTAGTCCTGCATGGCCACAGCAGCCATGGTTCTAGTCCTCCATGGCCACAGCAGCCAAGATTGTAGTCCTGCATGGCCACAGCAGCCATGGTTGTAGTCCTCCATGGCCACAGCAGCCAAGATTGTAGTCATATATGGCCACAGCAGCCATGGTTCTAGTCCTGCATGGCCACAGCAGCCATGGTTCTAGTCCTCCATGGCCACAGCAGCCAAGATTGTAGTCCTGCATGGCCACAGCAGCCATGGTTCTAGTCCCCCATGGCCACAGCAGCCAAGATTGTAGTCCTGCATGGCCACAGCAGCCATGGTTCTAGTCCTGCATGGCCACAGCAGCCATGGTTCTAGTCCTCCATGGCCACAGCAGCCAAGATTGTAGTCCTGCATGGCCACAGCAGCCATGGTTCTAGTCCTGCATGGCCACAGCAGCCATAGTTCTAGTCCTCCATGGCCACAGCAGCCAAGATTGTAGTCCTGCATGGCCACAGCAGCCATGGTTCTAGTCCTCCATGGCCACAGCAGCGAAGATTGTAGTCCTGCATGGCCACAGCAGCCATGGTTCTAGTCCTGCATGGCCACAGCAGCCATGGTTCTAGTCCTGCATGGCCACAGCAGCCAAGATTGTAGTCCTATATGGCCACAGCAGCCATGGTTCTAGTCCTGCATGGCCACAGCAGCTATGGTTCTAGTCCTGCATGGCCACAGCAGCCAAGATTGTAGTCCTGCATGGCCACAGCAGCCAAGATTGTAGTCCTATATGGCCACAGCAGCCATGGTTCTAGTCCTGCATGGCCACAGCAGCTATGGTTCTAGTCCTGCATGGCCACAGCAGCCAAGATTGTAGTCCTGCATGGCCACAGCAGCCATGGTTCTAGTCCTGCATGGCCACAGCAGCCAAGATTGTAGTCCTATATGGCCACAGCAGCCATGGTTCTAGTCCTGCATGGCCACAGCAGCTATGGTTCTAGTCCTGCATGGCCACAGCAGCCAAGATTGTAGTCCTGCATGGCCACAGCAGCCATGGTTCTAGTCCCCCATGGCCACAGCAGCCAAGATTGTAGTCCTCCATGGTCACAGCAGCCAAGATTGTAGTCCTGGTACAGAACAGAACATTTCAAAATTGATACGAGTTCAAGAATTTTATTTTCATTGAAAATTGAGTTCTAAAAGTTCACTAAAAGCTTTTATCAAAATCCATTTAATAATAACAATTGCAATATTAGGAAACATTTTGTTAATGCACTTTTCATGTCAGATACATTTAAAAATGCATTGAATTTGGTGTAGATGATAAAAAAATTTTTTTTTAATATATAAAATACTTTAAAAGAAATGTAATGGTTAATATTTAAAGTGACAAATGCAACTGAAAAAAGAAAGCATTTAATATCATTTATTGAAGCTCTGAACTTAAATTTTGTGTTGCAACAGCTTTATCAAGATCTATCTGCAATGAAATCGTGTGAATGTTAATCAAGAAACATTGAGTGACCAGTTGTAGTCAAGGTACTTGAGAGCCACTGACCCTACCATCTCCAATTTCATAATCAACATACTGCAGCGTTCATGTTCTTGTTTACTTAAATAAGGAAGTATCCACCTGTAATTGCAACAAAGAAAATTTAAATTATAGATGTGAATTTACAGAAAAATTTATATTTGAAATAGAATGATACAAAAATCTAAATTAAAAAATTGGTTGAAATTATATTAACTAAAATCCCTGGGGCTTTATGAACATACATTAATGAAACTATGTATCTTTGTTTCCCCAATGTTAAAAGGAGTCAGCCATGATAAGATATAAAAAAATGCAATCAAAACTGGCACCTTTCATCAATAATAAGCCAAAATGTTTATTCTGAAATTATTACAATTAATACAATAAATTAAACATTTCTAATTTAAATGTACCCCATTTATATTTTGTTTACTATCTCTAGCTACAATCTCTATTTCATAATTTAAATCCACCTTTGCACATCTGAAAAATGGAAAGACTGATCAATTTATAGACAACAAAACTTTGGATTATTGAAATTGTTCAACAAAGTTTCTCTGCAATAATCCATTTTGTAAACACATGAAAATCTTAGCTTACAAAGAGGGGGACGAATATTTGGTTGGTTACAGTATTAAGCATAATGAAAATAATGGAAGGTCTAAACTAAAGGGAATAACTCAGGTTGTGAGCAGGAAACAATCCTGTTCATTATCTAAATTTTATGAAGTAATTTTCTGTGGCAATTTTTGTCAGTATCCCTTTCCGCTGCGACATATTGCATATCATATTCCCGGCAACTGGGTGTAATACACTCTAACACTTATAGAGAGAAAAAATTGTTTATGATGATAATAATAGTGTTTTTTTATGTCATCAACCTTGGTAAGAAACATACATTGTGTTAGGACAGCAAAACTAGGGGATAGATTGGAGTTTGGGGTCAACTTTAGGGTCAGGCAGCCAACTGATTAGCACATTTAGAAAAGGGACAATGAGGAAAGAGACAAAAACATATTTATTATTTTAACCTGGCTGCCTAATTAAGCTGATGTAAGAGTTGTACAGTTTAGTTGCTTTTAGGCTGAGTGACTGGTTGTGTTATTAGTTATAACACTTGCTGTTTCCTGACATATTATGGTAGAGAGAACATTCTGGAACATGAGGGCCTAGTTGGCTTAAGCATATGTGACACAAAATACAAATCTCTTCTGGGCTTGAAAATCATCTTCAAACTAACACATGAGAGGCTGCCCATATCTTGGTAAATAAAATGCAAGTGGCTAGCCAGCAAATTAATTGTTGGATTAGAGTGTTTCCTCTAACAAGAGACCTCCATGGAAGTGACAGACAATTATTTCACTAACCTGCAGCATGCAGAGTTGATGACCAATTAAAGTTTCACTCTAAAATGTTTTTGGAATAGTGAAATATGGTCAACTTGGCAGTAATTGCACAATCATTTTGACAAAGAAAAGTGAAACAGAATGCAAGAAACTAGAGATTGTTTTATACCACAACAAAACCAAAGGAGGTGACAATATAGACCTAATGATAGTCCTAATGACGTAGATCAGTGGTTCCCAAAGTGATCCCTGGCATCATTCAGGGGGTCCGTGGAAAATTAAAATTCATTTGGGGGTCCCTGAAAAACTTTAGGGGGGTCCATGAAAGGTTTAATGTAAAATAGTAAAATTATGATCTATTTTTATTATTATGGAAATTAAAATAAAAGCAATAAATAAACAAGTAGCGCACAATAATTAAATTAATAACAAGCATGGAGCGGTGTGAGACAGATGGCCGAAAACACGTTTATACTTGATCCAGGAATAGTTGACGCCGATGCACGCAATAACTTGTCTACAACATAGACATAAACTATATAAGAATTTAGATACAAAGTGTATAAACTAATTTTCTCAGTCTTAGACAAAAAAGATAAGGATTTAATGTTTTTTTCACATAGTCCAAGAAAAATATTAGAAAATACCGTCACTGCAACAACTCATAGGGACAACCTCTAAGCGAGATGATGATGGACTGATTGCTGCTTCTTATAACCAGTGCTCGATTTAAGAAAAAACCAGTGCCGGGGATGAACAAAATTTTCTGCAGAGCCGGGGATAAATGTCTATGATTTAATCCCCGGCAGGGATATATTAGCTAAAGCAGAGCCCGGGATGACAGGTCTCAGTGCCGGGGATATCCCCGGCGGTAAATCGAGCCCTGCTTATAACATTTCTTTATTGATTGCAAAGTCCGGAAAGCTGCATACTATTGGTGAAGAACTTAATTTACCATCTGTAAGTGAGGTAATACGCAAAGTTTTGCACAAACCAGCTTTCGATATTATAAAAAGAATTCCACTGAGTAATAATACAGCACACAGAAGGATTGACGAATTGGCTCAGTCCGTAGAAAATTCTTTATGTGAAAACTTAAAAATATCTATAAGCTTGACGAGTCCACTTTACTGGTAAGCGAAACTTTACTTTTAGCTAATGTAAGATTTGTAAAAGAAGAAATATATTGTGATTTGCTAAATGTTTGGAAACAAAAGGTGAAACGTTATTAACTGGATTAAAATGATTGTTCAATGTAAAAGCCAGTGCCGTAGCGAGCTTAACTCGCGCCCGGGGTACAATAACTTTTAAATACATTTTTAGCGCCCCCCCCCATTCGAAAATCATATAATATTATATGTAAAATATAAATTTGGCGCCCCATTGTGAATAGCGCCCGGGGACAAATGTACCCTCCGCCCCCCCAAACTACGCCTCTGGTAAAAGCTTTACCCTTGACTAATACCATTTCTGTTGCTACTGACAGTGCTCCGACAATGGTTGGAAGATACAGAGGCTGTCTGGCATACTTAAAACAAACTGCACGAAATGTATTTTTAGTGCATTGTGTCATTCATTAGCATAATTTGCGCTCTTTGATTTAGTGTTGGAATTCATGGAAAGCAAAGACAATAATTTGCGACACAATTTACCATAGCCTATATGAGTGATTCATTTGACAAATTTAACGAAACTAATTTGAACTTACCAGGTGAAAAAATAAATTTAATTAAAACTAAAAGCGTTTGTGGCAAAACTTTTTCTGTGCAAACAAAACTTGGAAAGAGGATAATGTTTTCAGATTCGAAATATTTCGAAATTGCAAAATAAAGTTGAAGATCAGCTTGCTTACTGTCAACACTTAATGATTCTTCATGCAGACCTGAACCAAAGATTTAAAGATATTCTTCACTTGGATATTCCCGACTGGGTGTAGAGCCCTTTCACGCTTGGACACAGATGAATCCTTACTAATACAGGAGAAGCTTATTAAAATATTCACAAAAGAGGAATTGAAACCAATCTTTAAACAAGGGTACCACAGATTCTGGTTATAAAAATATATCCCAATTTTATATGCCACATTATGTGTTGTTGTACAGAAGTTGTTGACTGATTTTCAGCTTTAAACTATTTGGTAGAACGTGGATTCAGTGCAGTTATGAACTTCATCACACACAAAAGCAAAAAAAACACAAAACGACCAGAAATTTGTACTCGTGGGAGTTTGCAGTCACTACTCACAAACATTGAGATGGACATAAATGCACTCATATAATCTCCTCAAGTTCATCCAATTAATTTTTTTTTTAATTTTAAACGAAAATTATACTTTCAATAAATACTTTTTCAACAAAATGTTTTTTTAATTTATAATTTTCATACCATGCATTTATTCAGCTTTTTCACTTGGGGGTCCATGGGCAAGTTTTGACTATAAAAGGGGTCCATGGGTCAAAAAAGTTTGGGAACCACTGACGTAGATGTTCACTGCAAAGCTAAAAGGTGGCCCTTGGTTTTTCAATATGGTTGACTTGGAATAAATGGCAACTAGAATGGTGCCTCAGTATTTAAAACTAAATATTCAACCAACTCACTGTCTCATGGAGACAGTAGACTCAACTCATGCAGAGAGTGAAATAACGATAAGTGTCTTTCATACTTCAGTCAAATGGCTAAAAAGATGCATAATGTGAAATAAACAAAATATACATCAAATCTTAATGCAGCAAGTGTAGTAGACAAATAAGCAAAGAAAATTGTTCATTCACATCAAACTGTGCATCCCCATATGCAAAGCCTGCTGTTCTGCAGTTCTTATGTATCTACTACATGTAACTATTCTACTTTGAAACTAGAATGTCAGGTTGAAAACATTTTAATATTTTTGATATCCCAATGTCTTCAGATTATTTATGTATTGTTAAAAGTTTTAATCTATTTTTTACGGATGACACAAAACAGTTTTCAATTAACAAAAAAGTGTTATAAAGTTAGTTTAGTCACAGTTTTTCTATTTAAAAAAGTGCACTGGCGTGTTACACCCAGTTGACAGGAACAGTAGAAAAAATATTCAACCCCCACAAAAAAATCACTATGACATGTTTTATAAATTTACACCCTTCAGTGTGTTCATTTCTATGTTATAGATGGTTAAAAAATTGTAAAAATATTCAAAAGGAGACAAGAGATATCAACAATAATACGTTATATCTGGGTGTGTTCCACCCAGTTGAGGCAGAAAGGGGCAGGCCATATGTGGTGACAAGTCAAACTTCCTTTTGACCATATGAATGCTCATTGCTAAACATACATATGAAAATAGACATATCTTAATTTTGTTGATATTAAAAATTTATCTTAAGAAGTAAACATTTATATTTCAATAAAATTCATCACTATAAAGAAATTTTTAAAACAATATCTCTGAGATACTGTTAGTTATATATATTTAATAACATCTATTATATATAAAAGAATTAAAAACCTTAGTTCAGTGTAATTTGTAATTTAATATGTGTTCTCTTGACTCAGCAGTTATTGCTAAGTTTTCTTAAAAAATATTGGGTAGTAAATTATGTCACCATGCGAAGAAAAGTGTACTGTGACGTGTAGAATTGCACTTCTCCCCCACCAACCCCAGTTCACCACAGGGTCAAGGTTCCAGCCGCTAATGTTTGTGTAGATTCGTTTTGTCGACGTCGCCTTCCCCCCAATCGTTTCACTGACGTTCTCCCCCCCCCCCCCCAAAACGTTTTGGTGACAGACATCGTCGTTCCCCCCCCCCCCCCCATAAACGTTGCACCAACGTATTCGCCCCAACCTTATAAAAGACGTGAATAGTAGTAGCTGAGTTAGTAAGGTGCTCTGAGTTAGTAAGGTGCTGACAGACATATGAGTTAGACGTATGAGTAGTGTAGATAGTTCGAAGATTCTAAGAGTTAGTTGTAAACTTGTAGTGACATTTGTTTAAGTAGACATCATTAGACAAAGGACTGATATTGTATATATATCTATATTCACCTATGTTTGGAAGCAATTAAAGTTAGATCTGTTGTGTTCATATACCAAGCCTTGGCGTTGATATATTTATTAGTTAGAAAAGTTAACGTTACATATTTGAAAACAACAACGTAACATTTGGCGAGCCTGCCCAAAGATATTTCTGGAATCTTCATCTAAGTCAGCAACATCAGCCAACAGTGCAGTCACACTTACTCAACAACAGCCCAGAGAGGAGTCAGACCGACTCAGCAGCCAATAGAGGAGTCACACTGACTCTGTAGCAGCCAATAGAGGAGTCACACTGACTCAGCAGCCAATAGAGGAGTCTCACTGACTCGAGTGCAGCCAACAGAGGAGTCACACTGACTCAACAGCAGTCAGAGAAGAGTCACACTGACTCTGCAGCAGCCAATAGAGGAGTCTCACTGACTCGAGAGCAGCCAACAGAGGAGTCACACTGACTCAACAGCAGCCAGAGAGGAGTCACACTGACTCTGTAGCAGCCAAGAGAGGAGTCACACTGACTCTGCAGCAGCCAAGAGAGGAGCCACACTGACTCATATATAATCTAGGAGAGCAGAGAAGGCGACAAGAGGAGTCAGTCAGTCTGTGTTAATATATTCTTAAAACCAGATAAGTTTTCTTTTAAATTTTATCTTAGTGCACAATCAAATGTCTCGTTTATTTTGAATCCTTATAGATATTTTGTTGGTAGTCTCTCACTGAGTACATCTTTGTTACTTTTGTAACGGAGTGTTTAAAAGCGGTGCTCGGAGAGATTACATAACATTTATTTGTTAGATCGTTACTGTCTAGTTTGTGTATATGTGACATTATTGTTTTATTTGTTGTTACTATCAGTTTTCTCTGCCTTTTTGTCTTGTTTATTTCGTATTGTATTTGTACCGCAGAAATTTACTTAGTTTGTGTGTTAGATTGTAGATAATAAGTATTTCATTATCCTTATTTAGTTGAAGTTAATATTAAGGTAAGTCAAGGTAACTTAATTTGTTTGTAAATCATTATTCATAACTCAGAATGTCGTCATTCGAACAATTCGTTACCTTAGGACAAACATTAGGGATAGAGACAAAAAAATTAGAGAAATGGGCACAGGATAGGTTAGAGAAAGAACAGGCTAGGTTAGATAAGGAACATGAGAGAGAACAGGCTAGGTTAGATAAGGAACATGAGAGAGAACAGGCTAGGCTAGATAAGGAACATTCTTAAAACATAGCACCAGGCCAGTTAAGAATCAAGTAGTTAGAATTAGAGAAAGAGTTAAGGGATAGTCAGCTCAATAATCCCACCCCTCTACCCACCCCACTGTCAACCATAGATCATAGTCTTGCAAATAGAATAGCTCACTATAAATACCATCTATTTGATGAACAGAAGACGACAATAGACAATTTCCTCACCAAATTCGAACGGGACATGAAGGAACTCGACTTCCCCGAATCCAAATGGACGTACTTGTTAGGTAAATCTTTTACTAGTGACGTTTCCCTTAAGATATGTTTAAACCAGGACAGTTACCAGGTAGCTAGAGAACAGCTTCTAAGGACATATGGACAGACAGAAGTAAGTTTTAGGAAGGCGTTTCATCAGACAGCTTTACAAAAGGACAATGACCCCCCAGACATATTTTGACAAATTAGGTACTGCCTTGGATAAATGGCTACAATATGCTAAGGTAGAAAGGACATTCGAAGCCTTTAGGACATTTTTCTTGTTAGACAAGGCCATTCATTCCTGCCACCCTGAATTGAAGTCATTCATTTTAGAAAGGGGACCAAAGACAGTGGACCTAATAAGGAAATATAAAACCGCTCACCCTGATAGACCCACAGCTACAGTAGAAACTGGTATACAGGACATTATATGTTTTAGTAGCGACACAAGCAGGTCCCATCACAGACATAGTCAGAACAGAGTAAATGAGAATAGAACGGTAAATAGGACAGAATTAATATGTCGAAGCTGCAACAAAAAAGGACATTTTGCTAGGGACTGTCCTTTGAACCATAATAATAGACAATCTAGGTCACCTGAGGACAACCGTAGAGACAATTATCAGGGAAGAGGTAGAAGTAGTTCAAGAGGCAGGGTTCATGACGTCATGAGTACATTAGAGCCATCCAAGCCTTTGACAGTAACAAAAGGTAGAGTAGGACATAATAGCGTAGACGTGCTAAGAGATTCAGGGTGTAATACAGTTTTAGTTAAGAAATATTTAGTTCGACCTTCCCAATACACTGGCAGATTTGGTAAATGTAGAGGCTTTGACGGACAAATTACAGCTTACCCAATAGCAGAAATAGACATACAGACAATCTATTGTAATGGTAGAGTGGAAGCACAGGTAGTTGACAGTCTCATTACAGACCTTATTATAGGTAATAGTGTTGTGGAGATCAAGGACGATAGAAATAGCAGGCAAACTAGGACAAATTACAAACAAAAGCCCAGAGTTAGATTCAGTGACCTACAGCACAGTAGTACCCGTAGTGTAAAACCAATCATTTGTTTTCATTGTGGGTTACACAACCACAAGTCTAGGGCCTGTCCAAAGCGTGTAGATGAAGTTATTTGTAGACAGTGTTGTAAAATGGGTCACAGAGAACAGTTCTGCTCTACAATTGCTGAATACAATAAGAATTACCGCCAGAAATATATAAATTAACCCAAGTTAAGCAGACTATAAGGTTATAGCTTTAATTACTAAGTAGAATGCCAATTAAACCAGAAGTTATAAGTTGATGTTGTTACCATAACAGTAGTAAGAATATGATGTTTGCTAAGGCTAAGTAATATATGCAAATGCGGAGTCAAAGGTAAGTGATATAGGTCACACTAGATAGATATACTGAATTAAGTATGATCAGCTAAGTCCAGAAGTTACACGGTAAATTTAGATGTCTTGTTTCTTTGACTCGTGCACTAAGATACTGAGATAATATGTTCAATATTCCCCCTCTAAAGAATATGCCCTTAAAATTTCATAGATAGTTCTATAGTTATTCACAGGCTGACTAACAAAGACCAGTACCTACATATCGTTATACAAGTTCAAGTCGCCACCTTTGTGAGGGCCTAAACATTTATCTGTTACCAACGATCTAATTTCACCTGTTTTCACCTCATATTTGTTGTACGTGTAGCCCCTCACTCAAGCGTAAACCCAGTCAAAGACACACTCAATAATTTCCTGTTACCAACGATACGCAGAACGTCATCAACAGTTTACATCAATGAAACAGACAAAACTAAAACCACGCATCATACATTGACACGTTTACCACAAGAGGTGTAGTTAATGTCACTTCGACCTCAAGTTCACCAGCGAGTGACTATTACAGATAATGGAACGTTTTCGTCTTTCCCGTTCGACACGGTGTGTAAAACTGACCTATATGCCCCATCACCTATTTGAACCAAGACATCAAGGAGCAATACAAGCCAGTAACAGAATGAACTTGTTTGTATTATAGAACATTGCATTCATTATATTTTTTTTTTTGTTATGTGCTTTATTAAGTTTTGTAATTTATTAAAATGTATTACGTTACATTACATTGACTTATGCATAGATGCTTGACAAGTAGTTTAGACATGTTTGATTTGACATCCATACCAACTTGTATGTAATAATTTAAACAGCAATTTTAAAGTTCAGGAGAGAAGACAGTACTAGATTGCATGTCTGATGGTGGGAATTACATTCTCTCTACATTCTGCCTAAAATTTTTAAATTTTATTTGGTCTTGGTATATTACATGCTTCATTATTAGGTAACAAGGACATTTATACACAAATATAAAAATGACATATAATAAAAATGCCTTTTCTTTTAAAATGTGTAAGTAACTTTTAATAACCAAAAAGACAGAACTTAATGGTTAGTTTCCAATTGCATGAAATTTTGTAATCTTAAGCATAAACAGTAGAAGAATACTGTTAAAGTTCAAAATTTAAAATAAGTTCATTATAAAAGCCTCTGCCATAAATTATGTATTTTTAATTTAATTTTACTAAAAATTATTAAAATGAAATATTTAGTAAGATGTATTACTTCAGAACATCTATGTCTGTAGCTCCAAAATCACTTCTATACCACTGGAACAATTTTGAAATATAAAGCTCATTCTTTTCATTATTAGTCACAACTTCCTGGCTGCAAAATGTTTGAGTTGCCTTGTCCAAAGCTATGTCCACATTATCCACAGTGTAAATGTTGATTGCCGGGCATGACTAATACACATTAAAAAAATATAAGAAACTTTATGAAATAAGCTAACATATGATACATTTAGACATTATCATATGAGGGCAATAAAATGTTTATTATTTCATTAATCTTGGCATCACAATAGAAATTTTTACCTTAGCTCCACAAACAAGAGCAAAATGTATTCGTGGATCTAAAGTTTTGCAAACGAATTTAAATTTTGGATCATCATATGAAAAAGGAGGTTTTGTTGATGCTGGATGAGGTCTATTGCCTGAAATAAAAAATATAATAGCTTATGTGCAAAAAACTTCTTATAACATAAAAGAAAAGAATAAACAAAGTTGCAATTGTGAAAATATAACAATTCAAGTGAAAGTAGCAGAAACACACAGCAGACAAATTTATACAAATTTAGTAAGTCATCTAGGATTAGAATTAATATACTAATTTTTTGAGGCAATAATTTCCTTTTTAACACTGGATTATTTTGATGTGAAATAAAAAGGCTTAACCCATCCATTTTCTTAGGTTTTCCTTTTTCTAACTGAATTGAGACAGTTCTATTCTCGTTAGGATGGCTGCCAGAGTGATTTTTATTCATATATTTATGAAGAAATATAATTATTACATAATATTACAGACAAATTTAATTGTATTATTTTTTAAATATAAAATTGCTAAAATTATGTAAGAAGTAAGATGAAAATATGTTTTATTAAAAAATATATTACTATGTCTCAGCTTTCTCAACTTAAGGCCCTTTGGTTTATAACTTCCATTACTCACTTAAGCATAATACTGTTACTAGCCAAATACAGTGAAATGTCGTTATTACGAAAGTCAGTGTAACGAAATATTCAGTAAAGCGAAATTTTTTTTTGCCCCTTCCCTTTCACTTATATAACATCTGTTAAAAAGTGTCGTTGTAACAAATTTCTTATTTTTAGTATTGCGAAAAAAATAGCCGTTTAGCAGATATTTAATTTTATCCCCTTACCAAAAACAAATTAATTAATTCGGCAAATTTCTAAATTTCAAGTGATCTTGAGATCAACGACAGTTACAATCAATGCTCCCTCTAAGCTGAGCGCGTGAGCTATCGCTCATACGAATTTAGAGCATCGCTCATACTACACTACGATCGCTTACTCCGACGGACGACATCGCTTAAATTGCTCACAAATTTTGGCCTCAAACAAAATGTCGCTCAGAGACAAAATTTTGTGCTCACTTCATACCATACCTTAGAGGGAACATTGGTCACAATTACTAGATAATGGGAGGGGGGGGGGGCTGAGAGGAGTAAGATGTTATGGTAACCTTTAAACTCTATTGATGATGATAGTAAAAATGAATTCCACCACGTGCGGTACTGAGTCAAGTGTCGTCTTGAAACAGCGGGAAGGGGAGACGGAATTGGGGGGGGGCTATTACGTAACAACAAACGGGGAAGGGATGAGAGGAGGGTTTTAGCATAGACTTCTTAATATAAACCTGGGCAGACAACTAAATGAAGGCCAGACCTCGAGAGGCTGATGTATTTATTCAATTATTGGATGCGTTGTATTGCTTAATGTTTACATTAGGTTTTTTTATTTAAAGAAAGAACAAACACATATCAATTTGGGAGAATAATGCTGACCATGTTTCTTGTTTCTCAACAGCATCAACTGTTCTTTCAAAAAATTTTAAGTTTTCGTTTGTTGATGACTTTCAGTATCAATCAAATATTGCACTGACGCTATGGCTTCATCCAATGCTAAATTATCTTCAGCATGTTTGTTCTCCATCAAAAAATTAATCCGTGACATAAGGTTGCTAATGTCTGATGTTTTTTGCAGTCCTTTTTTTAACAACATCGTTATATTTAGAAGTTGGTATGGCATTAATGTTGATGAAAATTTGAAAAGATTTGTCAGTGTTGATTTTCAATGAAGCGGAGATGGCAGGTGATGAACTATTGATGTCTATTTTATATATTATTAAATTATTATCCACCATGTTCATGAAGTATCCAGAAGGCAAAGTTTCTTTTGACATCTTTTCTTAAATTTGATGTAGATCTTTTTCGATATTTTCCTCCTGTTGATTCCTTTCTAAAAGCTGTTCCAGTCTGCAGTTTACAGATTGACGTCGTTTTTCAGATGATGATAACGTTGTTGACCGACGTGTCGGAGGTGTTGTCAGATACTTAGGTGCGTTGGGAAAAATGGTTGGCACCGCTTCAGGTTTGAGATGTTTGACAATGACATCATTTCCTCATTCACAAATGAAATCTGACTCGTGAAAATGAAGAGAACATACTCTGGAGTAGATGGTTGGCACAAAGTTCTTTCTGGGGTTTGCTCTTATCCATTTATCACATGACTGTTTATCTGACAGTGGATATTTGTGCATGCTGATGTTTTCTTGGTTTTCGCTGTTGGTTTCATAACCGGATTTACACCCAAAAATAGAACATTTGTTAACCATTTTTAAACAAAAATTAATTGATTTAAGATATTTGTTTTTTGACTGATTTTAATAAACATTTTAATACTACTATGAACCCTGTAATAAAAACATGTTAAGCTTTAAAATGCCAATAAATATTTCAATTTAAGCTTTAAAAATGACAACAAATATTTTAATTAAAAAAAATATAAAAGTAACATACCTTCTTCCACTTCAATATCACGTCCAAAATTACAATATAAACTTGAAGACAAATCTCAAATTCATGATAAATGAAAATATATCACTAAATAAACTAATCAAGAAACAAAAATAAAGGTATTGTAATAACTTATTATTATTACATCAGCCTGCAAGACTATTTATAGCTGGGTTCAGAAGGGAGGCATGCCACAGATAAATTTAAACATTGGCCTCTCGAGGTCTGATGCGTTAAAATATGTTGTTTAGTTGTCTGTCCAGGTTACTATTAAGAAGTCTTTGGTTTTAGCTAGGTGGGAAAGGGGAGAGGAAGAGAGCTAAGACGTCATGGGACAGCCAAGCGACGGTGGGCACAATACGTAACAACGAACGGGGGGGGGGGGTGGGGGGGGGGAGAGAAGGATGAGAGTTTTAGCAAGGTGGGTAAGGGGAGGAGGAAGAAAGAGCTAAGGCGTCATAAGACAACCACGATAGCGGGATTTCAAAAAAAATCAATAATGTTAACAAACTACCGGTACCGGTATTTAATAAATAACACAGGATGTTAAGAATAAATGAGTGATTTATTTGACCTTTTTATGACATATCTATACTTTTTTTCTAATGAGACTAATGGTAATAAAATTTATTCTAGTTAAAAATTAAACATATATGTTGTTTTTTTTTTAAAATTATTTCATTGTTTAATAGATGAGACAATATGAGTAAGAGAGCCGTCATAGGCACATTGCACATGGGTCTTATAAATTAAGGGGAGTAAGTCATGTTAAATAACTGTTACTTAAATAAATGAATGACCGTTAGCGGTAAGCAACAAAAGCTAAAAGCTAAATTCGTAGCTAAACTAATAAGAAATAAACGGAAAGAAAATTTAATATATTTTTAGCTAAATATCTTTGGAGAAATTTGTAAAATGCCACAGTATATTTGCATTGATACTCAAATGAACTATATCCACATATTGAGAACAGAAAATGTCGTTGCCGTAACCGCCCCCGACCTCCCCCCCCCCCGGCCCTAATTTCAGTGTAATAAATTTTCAGTATTACGAACGAATTTCGAGTCACGGTCAATTTCGTTATAGCGACATTTCACTTTATACCCTTCCCCACCTTCTCTGCATTTTCTCACCCTTCCTATTCCTACTCTGGTGAGAGAACAAATATGTGTGTCAGAGAGAAAGGTGACAGTGAGATAGTTGCTAGAAGTAGGAGATCGTCCAGTTTTGTGATTTCTGACTGACTGAAAATAGTTATCAATAGTTAGATATTATGTAATAAATGAGGTTATTGCTGTCTTTTTTTATTTTAATGTGACTTAGGTTTTTCTCCTTTTAAGTTAGTTAAAATAGATAGATGACATAAAAACTACAGATACATTTTTTAAAATTAATATCATTACCACCTTTCATCACATCACTTAATCATAATTTGTAATCAGGGTCCTCTAAAACATTTTTTATTGACAGTACCTCCCCCCCACCGACATAAACCGAATTTCAAAAATAAAAATAGAATTAAAAAATCTCAGTGGAAATTTCTCATAAATAAATAACTACAGAATGAACAAATTTAGAGATACATTTTTTTCTATTTAGCATTTTCTCTCCAGCCATATTCTGTATCCTCTATCCCCTCTCTATTTCAAATTCTCTCTCTGACCTTAAGATATTCCGTATTTGTTCTCTTCCTACATATTCTGTAGTATATTCTCTGCGTTTTGTATTCTTTAATCCCTTCTCTATTTTCTCTCAAACAACATATAATGTATTTTTCAGCCCTTCATCTATCTCGCATTCTCTCACTGACACTTATAAATTGTTTCCTTTTCCCCTACATTTTCTGTATTCTCTATTAAACCGCTCTGCCTCTCAACCTCACACACAGCTTTCTGCAAATTAGTGTAAACATTAGTGTAAACATACCCCCCCCCATAATTTAATATTTGTTCTCATCCAAAATTTACCCATTAAAACAATAATTCTATCATAGAGTGCAAGAGTAATTGTAAAATAAAAAAGAAACTCTTCCTTTCACCTTCTGCCTTCTAAATAAAATGTGAACAGGTCTGATATTGAGTGACCATCTAAGGACAGAAAGTGAATTTAGAAATAAGCTTATATGTTAAGACAAGACTGAAGACTTCACTGAGAAACTTGAAAACTTTAATACTTCAAAATACACTAGTCAACATGAACATAAACATTGGTGTCCGCCATCTTGATCGCCCTCGCTTACAACACATGCGCACTACGTCACGATACACACAACAAGATCGCCCAACATTATATGAAAATCTGAGCCCTATTTATCAGAAATCAAAGACTGAATTCCAAGGCATCATTTTCAGAAATAAATATTAGGTTAAAATCCTTCATTCCAATACAAAATTCACTCTATATGTAGATTCTTCACATTCTCGATTCCAGTGAGTCATCCCATCACAAATGGTCAACAACTTTATTTGTATTATACTCATTGCTTTCTCACAGTATAATGATTAGCAGGTTAAATAATATTACCAATTATCTATTTATGTTAGTGAGCAGCTTCAGACTTACATCTCAAAATTCCATGCTCAATATCATCTAAGGAGAAGACAAGTCCACCAATATTGTATGCAGTAGCTTTAAAAAACTGCTGTACTTTTAGCACTGACTCTGGTAGTTTCGTATTTTCAACTAATCCATGTATAGTTAAGCTGTTATAAATATCTAATATTAGTTAAAGGAAATATTCAGAAAATGAATGTATCTTTTTTTTAAGCTCTATAGAAGTGTAACTAATAATACTGTGTAACCTTTTCTACTCTGCTAACAATGCTTACACTAGTTTATAAATTGAGGGCTACTTTATTTCCCTGGGGTTTATGCCACAAAGAAGAGATTTAAATATCCCCACTGATACAGCCAACAAATATTATTCAAATCATAAAATAAAAAGGTATCAAATTAAAAAAAAACAATGTAAGAATGTATTAGTAAAAAAAAAAGGATACTTATAAAAAACACTTTTCTTTCAAGCTCAGACATTTTGGATAAGTCAACAGTTTGAAGATCAGCTGCATCTTTCTTGTATTCTTCAAATTCATAGCTTTCTTTAAGTTTTTCATAGTCCACAAACTTTCCATCAGTACTTATAAATTTACCTTTGATTCTGCAGCAGATAATTAATAGAAAAATGTAATGCTCTCAATGAATAAAAATAAAAGATGTTAAATTTCATTGTTTTTATTTATTATTTAAACCTTCATAATAAAAGAATGGTTTACGAATATTGTTCATCTGAATAGATTTTCAGATTCTGCATTCCCAACTGCATAATAACACGAACAGAAACACAAAACTGAGATTCAATAGGTTTTGTTCATGCTGCGAAATTTCAAGTGTTGGGTCGAAAAAAATCAAACACACAAAAATTATAGCAAAAATGAAATACAATGTGAATAGTCTCTGTACTAGTATATAAATGTAATCAGTTAACATAAATTGTGTCAAGTATATTGGACCTGTTGGGTAAAAATACAGGATCACTGTTTAAGATGAATAACATGCATAGCAACAAAAAATAAAGCACCAACTCAATATTATTTTCCACAATATATCTTAGCAAACCAGCATTTTCAACAAAGGTCAATATTAAAACAAAAAACTTAAAACGCTAGGTATTATATACAAAAATAGTATAAGGTCAATTTCTAAAAAAAAGAAAGAAATGGCAAAAGCCAGTTTTTGAAGTTTTTCAATACATAAGCTTTTTGTGATGATTTTTTTCCCTTTATGTCATTAAGGAACAAGTACTCTTGACTCAAGGTCTGGAGTAGTTATTTACAGATGATCAAAATTTAAAATAAAGGTAGAATGTAGGCTTTGTATTTCTTTTATTGAAAATAATGTTTATCTTCATATCATCAATACCATTATGTAGTTCAAAAATAAGATCATTTAGAGGCTATATCTCTGCTACCTATATATTTCTATCACTGTTTGTCTTTACTAACATTATACACAACTGTGCTCTTCACTGACTCAATTTACTACTGCCATATTCTTCACTATGAAAGACTCCTTATAACTATATTCACTTGTTAGTGCTAATTTAGCCCTACTGTATGTTATCAACTCTCTTACTCTACTGTTCAAGTTCATTTCTTTCTCCAGCAGACAACTTTAAATATAAAATGTAATATTTATTAACATGTAAAAAAAAAGTTTATAAACTTGTAGGTAGATTTTTTTAAAAAAGTGATTATTTAATTAGTTACACCTAGCTTAAAGTCTAACCAGACCTTTATGGGAAATGGTTACTTTAGTGCCAGCTTATTCTACTGTCAATCTTGTGCCAGACATGCTGCTTATTGAAGTTCAAAAAACAAAGTGTTAATGAATGGTTGAAAAAAGTGTTATGCAGGGGGGGGGGGGGTAAAAGTGAAAAAAATTACATAATAAGTAAATGGCTCCATAGGAACATCCTATCAACACACTCTGTGTTGACCAACATGATCTCTGATACTGACAGGCATTATCAAAGTCAAGACTAACCGTATATTAATAATGAATTAATACAAATAATTTCAAAAGATCCAAAAGTGAAAACCACTTTGACTATATGTTATTCCATATTGCGCATTGAAGTTTTAAAAAAATATGTTGTAATAAATAATTTGACAAAAATATTTTGAGGGTATTATCCTGTAGGGGTTTTGTCGTACACTCTGTCCACCACACAAGTAGCTAACCTATATTAAGCTTACTAAGGAATTTGGTTACCCTGCCATGATGTTAATTAGCTGAAAAAATTCCAGATTTATTTTGTCCAGCCCCGCTGATCACAAGCTATTCCTGTGTGCTTAGTCTTAAATAATTTGTCAACTACTTGTTTCAGAATAAATGAAACTTTTACGAAACATTCTTCAGAATATTTATCAAGCGTTTAAAATTTTAACATCGAAAATGTAATCATATCAACCTACTTTTACATAAACAAAGATTTTAAAATATCAGAACTATAAAAATACAAATATTTCAATCAAATCATGTCAAAACCCTAAAGAAAACTAATTTAAGTTTATAACTTATAAAAGAGCATAATAAAATTTACAAAGTTTAATTCAAGTTAAAAATTTCCCACTAAAAAATAATACATATTTTTTTTTTGTTTTTAAATCCATCCTTTTTAAAATGCAGAGCACCTTACACAAGAGAAACATCAAGTAACTCAGAGCTTAAAAATAAAAAAAAATGTGGATACACATCTATCATAGCATTTAAATTACTCCTTGTTAAGGAGTCTTTAATGTTTCAGTTAGGTTCCTAACAATAATGAAAGAGTACACTTTACAGTCTTAATGTATTAACAAATATCTGAATACAGGTTTTTTTTCCACATTTTTTATATGAAAATCAAAACTTTAAAAAAAAAATTTTAAGCTGTAAAGATGACTTTAAAAAAATAATAAAAAAGATTTAAAAAAAAAAAACCAACAAAATCCGTATTGAACCTAGAAAATTAAAAAGGAGTATAAAGTAGCTTTATTAATTATTTTGTCCTGATAAGTGTTAAAATCTGCAAAGATCCCCAAGCTCATGTATAACATCAAATGTACATTTTTTTATGAATAAATACTTTAAACTATCATCTACTCATTTTTCAGCCTCTTTTTAAACTTATTGTTCGGCATAGTGTAAAAAAAATAAAAATAAATATTAAAAAAAAAGGGATTTGGAAATATGAAGGTTTTTTGTTTTATTGATGGGACAGGACATAATTATTAGAGAGCTCTGAATTATTATAGAGCTCCGGACTATATCACTTCATGTCCTCCTGCCACAATTTGCAGAGTAGTCCAAAGTCTACTCTTTCGTAATTCTTATTGATTTTAAGATTAAAAAGTATGCATTAATTATATATATTATAATGATAGCATTGCTCTGAGTCAAAGCAAAACTAATAACTGTGCGTTTCCCTTACAAAGTCAGGTCACTCAGGGTTACTGCCAGCTAATCTTGGGCCCCTGTAAATATCTATCAATTGTGGCCCCTATGAGCACACTTGAGTGGGTTGCATTTCTATTTGGTGGCCTTGATAAACTAATATAAACAGTAGGCCTACAAATGTTGATGTGAAATTTTTCAAATATAAACACACAAAAATGTTGTAAAAGTCAATGATTTCCTTGTTTACATTTCATGATTTATGAATACATAAGGCTATGGGAATAACCCAGATACATGTATAGCTTACATTTAGTTTATCATATACATAGTTTATGCCCATTTATAGGGTGCATACTTTCTACAATTATAACTAATCTGACAAACATTTTAGTTTAAATCAATACAATTTAAGTATTTATAGTCTATAGCAGTGGTTCTCAAACTTTAAAACTAGCCACCTGAATAGAAAAATTTTGATAAATGAAAGAAAAAAAAACTTCATCAACTATATATAAATAGATTTTCCCTTTTCAATGTGTAGATATTTATAAAATTTCTGTCTTGTTACTTGTATCATACAGAGAAACAGAGCGTCAGATTTGCAATTTTGAATTTTGATTTCTATAGATTTTTGATCCTCGATTATAAATTTAAATTTTGTCATGCCCCACCTGAAATTCGTCCCACACTTTGAGAATCACTATATTATACTAGTATATTACTATTAAACTAAATTATAGTATTATCTTTTTATTAGCCTACTTCTGCATATTTTTTCTGAGCCTTTCTGCTAATTCTACACATGATAATGACTTCGTGCTTCTTAAAAGTCCTGAATTTAAAGGTGTCTTGTCATCTGTTTTTGTTGCCATCTTTTAGATATCAATGCCTGAATTATTCAAATTACACATTTAACTGCTCTGATCATCTGATGTATCATGGATTCAATTTATTTATTTTTTTAAGGATGACTAGGCTATCTATTCCAAAACAGTGAGTACATACAGGTTACACCAATTGAATGAATGAGGGAACATTATAATATATCATTAATACGACAATACGTTACACTAATTATGATAAGGTGTCATGTCACTTTTTTTTTTTTTGAAGGACATAAAATAATAACATATTTAGTTGCTTTGTATATGTATATTTAACAGTTGCAAAAATACTACTCAAAGCAGGCTGCCAACTACTTTCTAGGATAATTATCTAGAAACTGAGTACAAGTAAATATTATAAAGAAATGTCTATTTGTAGCAGCTTACAAGTAGCGGCTAAGGCTATCTGTAGTCCACGCATGCGCAGTTAGATGTAAACCGTATAACGGGTTTTAAATATGTGACTCAGAAGGGCATCATAAATAGTATGTTATCCACTGAACAGTTAGTGTGTGTGTGTGTGGGGGGGTTATTTAAGGCCCTCTAGGGCCTTTGAATTTCGTCAATTACTGTCAAAATCTGAAATATGGTTCTAAAATATCATATATTTTCAGGACGCAAAAACATATTTTTCTCATAAATACTATGATTATATTGAAAAGGAAAACAAAAAAGTTAAAAACTAATTAAATAATGAACAAAAATCACTTACCATGTACTATATAAAACTCAAGATATGACATACGTGTTTTTCAAATACTTACTTTTTTGACTGCTTAAAATTTAAACACATGTTGCTGTAAAACTGTCTGGACTTCAAACAGGAAGTTGACAAACAGTGATTCGATTGAAGTGTTATGCACACTAATAGACGCATTTTTTTTTTTTGTGATCATGGGGGAGGGTCATTTCTCCTATCTGGCAAATCTACTCACTTTTCACTATACTAAAATGGTAATTTATTATTTTTCCAGTTTAATCATTTCAAGAGCCCTAAACAATCCCCTTAATTTGAAAATGAAGAGCTCCAGTTGCCTAAAGGTCATTCATCCATCTGATGTCTTTTTTCAGGGCATTTTGTTTTGCATTAAAAAAAAACAATCATAAGTAAATTTCCATTCCAACTCTTAATCCTTGTTAAAAAAATACTCAATTGACAGCACGATTGCCGGAATTAGGTTATGTTACTACAAAGGTTAATCCTAAAAGAATCGAAATGAAATAAAATGGTGGAATAAAGTCAATAAAATTTATGTAATTATATTTTTGTCATTTATGATCTCACAATAATTAAGTATGCTAAAATACGAAATTACCTGCAATGGCTATATTATAAGGTAATAAGGCTATTGAAACAGAATCATGCTACACTTCATCTGCCCTGTTAAGCCTTAACTTAAGGGCCATGGGAAGTGAACTTAATCACTACCGCAATCATTGTCAATACTCTAGCCAAAAATTTGGGCAAAATGTTCAAAACTTGATTGTTTTTGCCTGATTGTTTTTTTTTAATTAACTCAAACTGTTTAAAGTTTCAACTACTTCAAGCATTAGGCTCATTAGCCCAGAAACATCATTTAAAATGTCGGCATAATTTATGTTTCATTCATTATTTAAAATGTGTCTTATTTTGTCAGTTTGTGTCCTTGTTTTATTATTAATATTTATTTATTTTTATTATTATAATTTATTATATATATATATTTGGGTGGAGCTTATTTTTAAAGTTGTGAAAAATAACCTTCTTAACCCCTCAGTTTATTTCTAATATAATAAAATTGATTTAAATTCATGCAAAATATCAGCTAGATTAAATCCTTTTTACTGGTAGCTCAAAAGCATGTTTATTCTGACGGTTTTGTTTATTAAGGTTTGCCAGGTTTTATGGCAAAAACACTCAAAGATTAGGCATTTATGTAACAATTTTTTACATTCATATTGGTCTGATGGGCCAGTGCCCGCTGATATAGAAGGCCAGCTTTACTATACCCCCCTCGGCTGCCTATGTCACTGAACACGACCACCTTACCTGTGCTTGGCATTTGCCTAGCTGTGTACTGTCCATGTACTGGCCATTTTATTTTGTTACCTGCTGGTGATGTCTTTGCGAACATTTCTACTTGGATTGACTTAAATTGTTTTAAACCAGATACTCAAGAGTTCATTATCTGCAGTTTACTGTTCTCCGTAAGTATAGTAGGTACTATGATATCCGTGCCCAAACGACCCGGAAATAGCCTTGAAAATCTCCGTATGCTACATAAGCCATGTTTGGCAACAGTTAGAACCAGTGGTACTGTGATTTTCTGAAACGCTTTAATTTACTCATTATTTTATTTTTACTTTGCCATAATTTTAAAAGAACTTATCCTTAAGTTAATCTGTGTGAATTTTTTTGTTAACTACGCCATCTTCGTTTTGAGGAATCAACATTTCAAAATAAGGTAAGATAAATTTTGCTTTTATTTTTTAATTAGGTCGCGACCCAATGTTTTTATTGATCGATCAACTGTTAATATATTCTAAATATCTTATTTAATCATTTTTATGTTGATTGACTGCTCAAAAAATTAAAAAACCGTGTTCTTGACGAGTCGCTTATTTTGCCGATAAAAGTTACCTATTATCGATAACGGCAACCGCTGGCAGCGCTAATCTTAACATTAAATCCATACATAGTAATCCTTCAAAATCAATATTTTTTAACTGCCATCCTTTAACAAAGTTACGTTTTTTTTAATCTAGTATGTGTTCTGAATATAAAAACACTAATATTTTTATCCACAGTAGTATCTGGTAGAAATATATTGTATGTTATGTCAAACTACTATAAGTAATAAGTCTAATATATCAATAAAATTATGCTATAATTTAATTTTTAAATATTCATTGGAGCCTTATAACAGTAGTGATTTTTACTCAGGTTAAACATTTATTTCAGAAACTTTTTAAAAACATTAACTTCTTTTATTTTATTTTCAGGAAAATGGAAAATACAAATACTCTAAAGTTGAAGAATTTAAAGGACATGGAGAATCTTCTTGAGTCTCATAAAGATAGCAAATTCACAAATGGATTTATTTTCTACATTTTCCTGCAACTAGGAAAAAATGTTAGTAAAACAGCTGAGCATGTAGTGACAATGGCAGAAAGTAATTGCCATATTACTTCTGTAAAAAGTAAAGTATCTAGAATTAATGAACAAGTAAAGCTCTATAAAAGAAATATCCATAACAATTGGAATAACATTGTGGAGTTCTTTGATTCTGAATTCAGAGTTTCTGAAAGGAAACATGCCATTACTATCATTACAGCCTAAGCATCCTCTACTTCATTTCTCTGTTAAAACCAGGATTGAAAGAGACTGCCAGTCATGCAAATATAAAAGACAGACTAACAGTGAACTGTTGGCTATGAATAGAAAATTAAACTTGAGCGAAGATTTGAAATGAGAGAAAGGATAAGAATAAAAAAACTTACCAAGTCAAGAGGGTAAATGATTTAATTAAAGAAAAACCTCCAGAATTTCAAGGTATCAGTTGAAAACAAAACAACTGGAAGAAGTGCTCTCAAGTCTTCATAAATCTTTGAAGAAGTCACACTTGAAGTGTCAGTTCCTTCTTAAGGAAAACACTAAATTGAAAAAAGAAATTGCCACCGGTAAAATGTATGCAGCAGCGCTACAAACCAAAATTGAGAGTCATGACTACACTGTCTACAGCATGGGAAAAAGATGGAGTCTTTGACCGAGAAGAAATATTAGAGTTGAAGAAGGTTTTGTCTACTAAAGAGAACAAGAAGCAATTCCATTCTAAATTGGCTGATCATTTACAGCTGCACAGATGCAATGTACCAGTAAACTCTATTTCTAAAGGTTATAACGGCTTGTGCATCATTATGTCCAAATGTTACAATTGAAAGTCTGCCAAATGCATCAACAATTGCTCAGATGAGCAGGGAAATGGGCGCTATTGCAGATCTTCAGCTTGTTGATACTTTGATTGTGGCTGACTGTTTAACTTTGGCTTTGATGCTACTTCTTTGAAAGGTAGCCATATTAACCAAATTCATTTGGCACAAAATAATATTTTGACTGCTAGCATTGCAGAACTACCTGGAGGTAAGGCAGAGATTACGTTCAGCATATTTTGCAGACTTCAGATGACTTAGCTGAAACATATAGTGTATTTTACTGTCAATATGCGATCCTGCTAAAATGCAAACCTGTGAAGGTTGTTTCAACACTCACTGACAGAGCATCAGCAAATCATGCAGCTATTTCACAACTTAATGTTGTACTTGAAACTGAGCTGCTTGAGCTACACTGTCATCTGCATCCACTGGATGGAATATGAAGTGAAGTCAGAAAAGAATTGACCAAAGCGAACGCGAGTGCACAAGTAAGACATATGGTTCAGACTGTAAAGCAGCAAATCTTCTTTACTCCATTTCAAAGTTGGTAAGTATTTTACTATTGTAGCCAAACAATACGTAAATTAAGTATAAATTCTACATATTTTTATATACTATTCAATGTATAATATATTAAATTTTCCACAAAGCCAAAGGTGACTCCATCAGGTTTCACAGTCCTTCTTAAAGAAAAATGGACTTCCATGTAGTACTTTTCCTAGGTATGTGGGCAATAGGCTTCATATACTGTTTCACTCATCTGGAGTGGTGTACAGACATAAGCAATTGCTCATTCAGTACTTAGAAAAGTATTGCAACAATACAACTACTTTGAGAAGTGCAATACTGGAAGACTTGAAGAATGACATCTTGATGGCTCAACTTCAAGTGCTGGGACTTTGGGGGAAAATGGTGACTGGGCCATGGATGGCCATTGTATGTGGATCTGAATGTCAAAGAAATCATCTTGATATGAGTAAATCTATTTTTTTAAATAGACAAGACTTAATATACTTATTTATTAAACTGATATTCTAGTTATTTCAAAAATTTAATTTATTTTGAATTTGAAGTATGCACAAACAAAAAAATTACAGACAGCTGTAAGTTTCATTCAAAGAAGTGCTGCTAGAGCCAGATAAGATAATCAGCACCACATTTGATGCATTTGGACGGCCTCTTATTTTAGATGGCACGTTGTCTAGCATTGTTAATAGTGCGATTAATACAAATTTTGTCCAACTCAATGAAATAATAAATCTAGTGGCCACTGCCACGTCAAATGTTTCAACCAGAGAAATAATCTCCTATTATTTAGCCATGCAGTCTTGCAGATCCAACAGAGGAACTGAAGGTCAAAGCAGCCAGGTGCTCCCGCCCACAACATTTGGGCTGAACGTACATTGGGGATAATAGACTCTCTAGCATGAAGAGCCCTAATGCCAGCATTTCTTCTACTGGATGGAAAGGCAAAATTTCAAGTGAATAAAACATTAGAATGGCTAAGCACAAAGCCCACAGATGAGCAGGATGCCATTGTTAAATTTTCGATCCAAAGAGGTGCTACAATAAGGACAATCAGTAAGAAAGAAAAGGTCCAAATGGAAGCAGCCATCTAGCCACAGAGTCCTCAAAAGAGCAGAAGGGAGACATGGTACACAGATCAAGAGTAGGCAAGGAGATAAAGTTTCTCCAGTTCTCGAACAAAATGTCCCTAATTTGATGGAGCAGAAAATCTTTCTAGCTTTAAGTGCCTATCAAAAAAATAAAGTAAAAGATCTCTTGGATTCAAATCCTAACAAAATTGAACGGCGCTCGCTTTCAGCACATCTGGAATGTGGATGGACAAGATAACTTTTTCAAGGAAAGATTATCATGAAGTCAGCATCTCCAGGGAAAAAAAATCACAAGATAGCTTACTGGAAAATGCATGAAAATGAAGAGGATGCCGAAGATGTAAAACTAACTTTAGAAAGTATTTTAACAGATGCTGTTCTGAATGATTTAATTTTTTTTAACTTGAATTAATTCTATGTAATGCCCTTGGTATCTTTTCTAATCATTCCTTCTATCATTAAATAACCCTGATTTAGTCATAGGCTGTAAAAAACTTTTCTGTATCAAACCTGTAATTTTTTTTTATGAATTGCTTGGGAAACGTCTCTAATTATAAAAATTTTTCACTGGTGATCGCACTCTCTTTATTGCTTTGTAAATTTGGCTCTTTCACATATCTTTTCTTATCACATGTGTGAAGTGGTTTTTCATTTAAGAATGAAATACATTTTATTTAAATCCATGATTTTATTTGGCAAAAAAATTTCAGTTTTGTCAAGTGTTAAAACTTTTTAATATGACATACATAATTTAAATTGACTATTTATTGTTTGTATAATTGGCATGCAGTAATCTTAATTATTTCTTAAAATTTGCTTGTCATTCAACAATGAAATATGCACAATTATTTTTGCACTGAAGCATGCATCTTGGAATTTTTTAATCTATGTTTCTTTGTAAATTTAGTCATTTTTATCCTTTCGCTTGTAGTAATGATTTTTTTGTTATTCATTTTTAAACCAATATGATTTTAGTTGATTTTCATTGCAAAATGAAATGCATGCAGCCACTTATGTTTGGTGAAAATTGTAGGCTTGTATCATTTTTACTTAGTTTTTGCTGCTTTCAAGTATTTTTCATTTCTAAAATTGTATAGCACTTGTATTTGTTTTTTTTAAGTGCCTAGACTAATATCACTTAAATGTGTTTAATTGACCTTATTTTAAAAGTCAATAGGATGCTTTATCAGTGGTGAAAATTTGAGCTTGCTAGCTTAAATGGTTCAAAAGTTGTGTCAGTTTTAGTAGCCCAATCTCAAAACCCAGGCCGCAATTTTTTTTGGAGTTATTCATCATATTGCCTTATAATAATGATTTTTTTTTGCTAGTCATTTTTAAACCAATATGATTTTAGTTGTTTTTCATTGCAAAATGAAATGCATGCAGCCACTTATGTTTGGTGAAAATTGTAGGCTTGTACCATTTTTATTTAGTTTTTGCTGCTTTCCAGTATTTTTCATTTCTAAAATTGTATAGCACTTGTATTTGTTTTTCTTTAAGTGCATAGACTAATATCACTTAAATATGTTTAATTGACCTTATTTTATAAGTAAATAGGATCATTTATCAGTGGTGAAAATTTGAGCCTGCTAGCTTAAATGGTTCAAAAGTTATGTCAGTTTTAGTAGCCCAATCTCAAAATTCGGGCCACAATTTTCTTGACTTTTTCTATAGTAAAAAAAGGCCTGTTTTTCGGCACAAGAAATTGAATATCTCAATAACCAAAAGACATACATACTTAAACAAGGTATCATTTTAAAGCATTTTTAGAGCTCTATTGATCTATGTATGATTTGACATGTTATATACATTTTGAATTTTTTATCAAAGTACCTACCGTAAGTATAGTTTATTATTATTCTTTTAACACATCCTTTTTAAAGCTATACAATGTTTCATTTTATTTATGTTGTTTTGTAATGAAAGTGAAACAGTTTGTGGCATGTGTAGAAATGGAAAAAAATGTTTTTTCCAAATTCCTAAAAAGGATATAATATAATATTAAAAATTAAAATGCTACAAAATTACCTCAACTACTAAATAAATTAGTCTCGGTTAGTGTCTTTAATACATTACACTGATGGTATAGTTAAGACTTATACAATAAGTGAATAATAAATAAGTACACATGCGAAATTATTTTATACGAAAGCAACAAGCTTAATTGGCAAGATAGGGAACACCTGCTTATGTATTATTATGAAATTATATTTCATTGTCTTAAATATATATTAATTATAAAACATATCTTGTTTCAGTGAACAATGCCTTCCCATTGCTGTGTACCTGGTTGTCGTGGAAACTATCCAGCCACATCAAATGAAACTTATGAAAAAGTCAGTGTCTTTCAGTTTCCTCAAGATCAAGCTATGAAAGAGGAAATGGACAGTGATGATTTTAAGACATTTGAAACTACATACCGTACAGTGCTGTGAAAACAATTTTTCTTCTGCCTCAGTTCATTATTACGTATTGACTCAGCAAAACGACCTGATGGTACCATTCTTAGTGTTCCACGAGATCGGCCTAAGCTGACAGC
This sequence comes from Bulinus truncatus, assembly GCA_021962125.1. Lineage (NCBI taxonomy): Eukaryota > Metazoa > Mollusca > Gastropoda > Planorbidae > Bulinus > Bulinus truncatus. The sequence goes on from JAGDYQ010000122.1 coordinate 514,929, forward strand.
TGACGCCTACCACCAACCATTTCATACCCTACATCGTATTTGTCTCAAGAACCTCCTCAGCGTGCAATTATATGTCAGACTCAAGAGGGCAGCTGCACGTTGTATGATGATGAGATTATCCAATACATGGGTGGCTAATGATAAAATGATGGATTTCTCTGACCTATGGATAAATTATAATATTTCCTTAAGGATGCCCACACGGTAATCTTACTCAGACAGATGACAAAGGTTTATTTGTATAAACTCGATGTACAAGATGTACCAACTGTTGTGGTATGGGTATGTATCAGTTCCACTTTAGAAACCATTGTTTTTAAAGGTAAAGTTAGGGTTTCTAAGGCCAGTTTAGCTTGGGTTTTAGGTAAAACTAGTCATTTAACTTGCTGGTAAATGCTGTCCATCTAAATAGTTCAGAGCTAGACAGAAAAGTAGATGAGTACATTCATGCTGCTGGTAGTTCCTTGCAGGATTTGTGTGACATGGTGACAGGTCTAGGAGATGATTATGAAGATGATGTTAAGTGTAGATTATATTTTATTACTGAACAGTTCTTTCTTTTGTTTTCTACTAAAAATAAATACAGCCCTCAAACATTAGTATTTTCCTATCAGTTGATGACAATATCTAGAGCAGCTTATCAGTGCACCAGGGATAAAGTATTGACACTTCCTCATGCTTCCTTTTAAAATAAATTATCAGCTCCATTTAAGGTTAAATTAACCGAGCATTCTAATGCTGCTTACCTTAAAGAAAAGGCAGCCATTTTACAGCCCAATGAAAAGGTTGTTATTTTATTGTTAGATGAAATCTATGTCAATTCCAAGATTACTTATAAGGGTGGTTCTATTGTAGGTAAAGCTTCTAATGATTCATCAGTTCCAGCTAATACTGTGTTGACTTTTATGATCTGCTCATTGTTGTCTAAAAATAAAGATGTTGTATCTATGGTTCTTGTTAAGGGACTGACAACTGATTACTTAAAAGAATGCACCATGAAAGTTTTGAACATGGTTGAACAGTCTTGTTTTCAAGTACTGGCTATCTTAATAAACTTATCAATAATGTCTCAAATGTATTGACTTTGTTTTACTTATACATGTATTGTGTTGTTTTGAAAGTGTTGATGTTTTTTGTACAAATCTGCACATGTTTGTTGTAAAAAAATCATCTACAACTTTTATTAGTTACATTTAGCCTTCACAAAAAACTTAGTATGCTTTAAAGTAATGAAAAACAAATAAATTCATTTGCCATAAAATTAATTCGGCACTAATTATGATAAACAAGCTTTATCTTGAGGAGGCGAGCGTGTTGTCCGTTTTCAATGATCGCCTACCGGCACGTCACAATTCACCTGAATTTGGCCTTGTACTGTAGGAGGCACTGGATGGGCCATAATAATTTTGATGCTTTATCCAATTCACTGCAGGCCTATTGGCATGCTCAGGCAAGATGAACTGATGATGTCATCACTCTATGCCTTTCTAATCTGCAGTGCATTCACAGCTGAGCTGACCTCATATAGTTTATTCATTCTGAAGTAATTATTACAGTTGAAATTTCTGAATTCAGATTTATGTTAAATTGATTAATAACTACAGCAGCAACTTTTCAGAATTCTATTTCAACAACGAGATGTAAATAGAATTTAAAATTTTTAAGTTAAAAATTTTTAAATTTTGTGACAGATTAATTAAAATGGCTGCAGCTGGAACTAGGTCTAAAACAGAAGTTTATTTGCTTGGATTGACATCTACAGAATTAACTGGCAAGCTGCCATCTGTGAGAATGGTTACTTTCTCCATCACCATCTTAAGTTAAAAGAAACTGTCAGACAGTCTTCAGCTGCTACTATAGATGCTGTTTCTGAGTTTTGGAATTCAAAATTGTCAAACAAAACTTGAAAAAAACTTTTGAAGAATGACGTCTGCTGAAAAAGAACAAAGGGCGACTGTCTTTGACTCAACAAGCTAGAGAAGCAGAGTTTACTTCAAATCTTGATGATCTGTTTGACATTGCTCGTGCCAATGCACTTGACATGATCACCATTCTGTAAGACAGAAAGTTTCTTTTGCTTCAACAAGAGAAGGGTAGGAAAGGTTCTATGGCTGGTGTCCATGCAACCTTAGCTGCTAAAAGAGAAGCAAGCTGAGGAAAGAGGCAAAAAGTTTATGGTTAGACGACAGAAAATGGAAGAAGCACAGAGAACAGAAAATGAAACAGTGACTCTGATATCAAGCAGCAGTTCAGAAAATGGCAGGAGCTTGTGTCCTGCTAGAACAAAAGCTTGGCAGAGAGCTGTTATCACTTGCATGCAGACACCACATTTTGGAACTTGTGGTTAGTGCAGTTTTTGAGGTATGCCTATGTGTCAAATCAGCACCAGAAGTTCAACTTTTCAAGAGATTTCGGGATCACTGGGGATTCATTGATCAAGAGAAGTTTGAAACATCACTTGAAAGTGAAACAGTTTCTCTGTTGGTGCTAGATATCCGAGAAAACACTGTAGAGTTCGCTAATAAGCAGCTGGAGCAGCATCAGGCAAGGGATGACTACAGAGAATTCCTTGAACTGGTTTTGATCTTTCTTGGATCCAAATCCCCAAGAGGCATTCATTTCATGGCACCAGGAGCCGTGCATCATGCTTGATGGATATCCAGTGTACTGTACTCACTGAAAATTTGGATTTATAGAAGTCAGTTTAAGCTGACAGCTAACGAGGAAAAGGGAGTACAGGATATTTGAGTTTTTGCAGCACGACTGTATCTGAAGGCCCCTTTCTCACCCAGTGCTCCATACAATGATTTTCTTCTGCTCAATGAACTCCTTGACTATTCCACCATAAATGAGGTGATATTGAAGGCTGCATCAAAAAAATTTGCGGTCATCTATGGTATCAATCTCCGGAACTGATTGCTTTGGCACTCTTTGTTGACTGTGTGAGTTCTGAAACCAAGAGGTTGATGGTACATGCCATGAAAAATGAAGATAATCCTGAACATGATTATACAAAGCGCATCACAGTGGATTTGGCATTTTTTCGAGATAAACACTTGGAACAATTTGTTTCTGCAAAGTCAAAGAAACTGTTTCAAATCCTAAAGTTGCCAGACACATTTCTAACAACAGATCCAGATAGCTGGCATTTTCAGGAGGAGTTTCAGCAGGCTATGGAAACCGTTCTCGCTCTTAAGGTCATTAATAATCATGCCGAGCGCAGAGTTGCCCTTATTCAGGAATTCACAAGGTTAATGACACATGATGAGTCACAACTTCAGTTTTTACTACAGGTTGTCCAGAAACATCGAGATATTTATCCTAACAGCAAGAAGGAGACACTTGCAGGTATAGCAGTATCATAATTTAGCAGCTAATAACATTTTTCTTCACTTTTTTTTTAAACCCATTTACTTAATTTTTACATTTATATTTAATTTAATTTACATTTACTCATTTACCAAGCAGTGTTAGTGTGTAACTTGTATTAACTGCATTTAGTTGAATCAATGATCAAATAATAATAAGAGTCCACGTGTTTCATTTTTTGCAATAATTTGACTTTCTTATCAACTTTCACATCATTGAGCTACCTCTAAGGTCAATTTTTTTTATAATGTTTTTACACGGACAGAAAAACTTTCAGAGGGTAAGACAGCAAAAATTCAACATTTTTATTTTTAGCAGTCCCTAAGCTCCACCTTAATATATATATATATATGTAGAGAGAGAGAGAGAGAGATGGAGAAAGTATACTTTTGAGTGACCAGCCCTAATGACAATGACCAACCTAACAAAAAAGGAGTTTTAAAAATATTGGTTCTCTGTGCTATTCATACCATTGAAACACATTCATTATACCAATTAGTACCTTAACTTGGGAGAGGCAGTCTGAACTGGGGGAGGGCACTTACTTTGCCTGTACTACCTTGCAGCAAAGGGTCAACATTTTCATCAAATATTGGCCCATTTGACCATGTCACCTCATACACTATTTTAACAACTGACTATAACCCACTACATGTATTAGTATTACTGTTTTTTTCCTCTTATGACAGGTTAGTATTAGACAAATTTCTGTTTGTACATATATGCCTTAAGGAACAGCACTTCTTTCAAGCCCAATCTAAAAAAAAAATAGAAAGTTTTTTTTTTTTAATCCTTAAAAGTATGTATATAATACATGAATTCACCATAGCTTAGTGAATAAAATATTTTCTAATATGATGATGTTGTTTTAAAAAAAAAAATTTTATTCTTAATTTTCTAAAGCAATTATTTTAACTTCACTTTCTGTTGGTTTTTTTTTTTTTTTCAAATCTTGTTACTCAGTTTTGTATTGGTTCTCATATAGCTAGAAAAATGCTCATGATAAAACACTATTTTGATATTATTGAATCCATTTATCATCATCTTATCAGCAGTTATGACGGTACAATAAGTGGGCTGAGCCGTAAGTGTAATTTTATTAAGAAACATAAAATCATTTACGTTTAAAGAATCATTTAGTTACAATAAACAAAGCATTAATATTAGGATTGTAGTGATAGTTCTTACCAAAATTATTAAAATTGTTGAATTATTAAGTGATAATGCATATTGGAGTATGTAGGCATGACTTAGTCTAAATGGGCAGTTTTTAGTTTCTAAAAAATGTGCAGGTGCTTACTTATAACCCCTAAGAAAGAAATATTTATAAAGCCTTATTTTATGATGTAAAATTTCAACTAAGGCATATATATAGTTGTGATACTGTATGTGTTGGTATATATATAAATATTATTTTAAAAATAATATTTTACTTTTAATATAGGCCAAAAATATTTGTTTACTCGATTCTTTTTTTGCTGGTCAACTACAAAATTCTTGTTCTATTTTAATGATATTACTTAATTTTTTTTTTATTGGCAATAGATAACTCAACCATAAAAATGATGGACCAGGAGAGAAATTTCAGAACACATTATTATGAGAAAGTAGGATTTAGAGCTGTTGAAGAAAAAAAGTCTATAGAAATTTTATTGAAAGAGCAGCCAATAAAAAAGGAAAAGCTAATACAGTTCTGTCTTCGCTATGGAGTGCCTGCCATGTACAGAATATATGTTTGGAAAATAATATTAGGTACTTTTTGAGACATCTGAACTAAGCAGGAGGTCCAAATGTATCATTGCTCTGGAACTTTTATAATCCAGTTCGGTTTTAATGATCCACTTGTCATAAAAAATGATAAAATAAAGAAGATAACAACTAAATACATTACAACAATACAATAGGATTCAAAACATTATTGGTAGAACTATATTAAAGTACATGGGGTTACACATTTCAGTGTGGACTTGCAATGATCTGAACACCAGGGATTTTTAAACATTTTTCTCATTTTCAGCGGTCCACATGGCTCTGAAGACCCCTTCTCAATGTAATGGCTGCCAATTCGCACACACTTCTCAGCCCTTTTGATCCATATGTTGAAACAGGCCTTCAAATCCTCTGTTGTAGAACTTTAAAGCTCCCACAGAACAGCAGCAACAAGTTAATCCCTGGTTTCAAAATGGCATTTTCTCAAGGGCTTCTTCACCTTTGGAAAGAGCCAAAAATTACAGGAAGCAGGTCAGGATAGTAGAGTGATAGGGTCAAGACGTTTAGGTCAAACGGACAATGGACTTTGCCTTATGGGCTGGGGTGGAACCAAACTTCTTGAAGAGCACCATGGCATGAGACCTACGAGTCCCGTCAAAAACTTCTGACAGGCACTTCTGACTATACCAGTCTGCTATCGCGGTCTCCTTCCATGGTCTTCTTTACCCACCTGATGCGCTGGGCTCTCACCTTACCAGGCACTCCCTTCATTGGCCTGACCATGGACTGTTTCCAGTGGTCAGAAGCTGGTAGGAAGGAGCCTTGTCATGGTTGAAACTCTTCGAAAATTCAGCACATTACGTGGCACGCATGGCCTACTGCTTGTCCATCAGAAGGCAGGGTATCCACTGGCTAATCTTTTTTCAAGAAGCGACAAACAGCTTCTCTGTTTGTCTTCAGCTCCATGGCAGTCCTTGTGACAGTGAGACATCCATCTTTATCCACCATCTCACTCACTTGCCTAACCTTGCTGGCCTTTCTTTGGCTTCACGATGCCATCTCTTGTCATTTGGCACCTTGAAAAACATTGATACCACTTACAGACCATCGCCCAACACCTCATTCAGGCATTCTATGGCTGTTAAGACAACAGTTGACGGTTTGAAACTATGTCACAGTCAAGGCAGTGTGGATGCCATGGGACACTGGTACGACATCACTCGTATGCTTCTGCACCCTTCCTTCCAGCAGGATAATTATAAAAAAACATTGAAAAGCCTCCAGTAATGTAGAAAGGAGGGGGAGAATGTCCAAAGCAGCTAGGAGCTGAAGATATATGAAGTTCGGGCTGAAACATGCAACCCCCATGTACATATGTTGCATCTTTTTCCCATAATTAATTATTAAATATTGTTCACAGCTATTATCCATGAAATAATTATTTAAATTATTGTCAAGCTACTTCAGATTAAATAAATAGGAAAAGAAATGGGTTTTCATTCACACTTTGGGAACCCCTGTTCTGAAAGAAACATAATATTTACTTATGTCTTTAATCTTTCTTTTCAGAAATAAAAATATCGGAATTATGATTATATTTTTACCATTGGGTTTCGTGTATATATTTTCCATTTGAATTAAATCTTAAGTATAGATTTTATGGTTGTTGAAGGATAAATACAATAGCTCTAATTATAATCCTTTCACATATACTTAACCTTTTATCCAGGCCAAGATTAAGATTAACAGTTTCTTTATTGGGTTACTTTGTGAGCACTGTATTACAAAATGAAAAACAAAACAACAGATGAACTCTTCTATTGAAACATCTCCTACATAGATAGACATCACAATATTGACATTAAGTTTGCCTAACTCGAGGTTAATACTGGCCAAATATCAAAGGGTATTTGAATTGTTGGACCCTTGTTATATAATTGGGGGGGAGGGGTCTTGAAATTAGTTATATAATGGAGTAGGGCAGGGGTGAGCAAACCTTTTCTGTGGAGGGCCACATTGAAAACTTGTTATCGGCGGGCCGCATATATATTTAGTAGGGAGCGACCGATATGCCTTTTTACCGATAGTCCAATACCGGTATTTTCTCCCAGCATTTTTACCGATACCGATACCGATATTTTCTTTTTAGGGGCTGTCCATTATTTATGTCAACAAATTTTTGGCGATTTTTACCTCCCCCCTTCCCCCTTGTCAACAAATTGTCAAACTTCCAGAGACCCCCCCTCCCCCCAAAAAGGTGGCTTCCAAAATGTTTATGTGGCAAAATTAGTAGGAATATAGTTAGCTTAATTAAAATACTGAATGTTAAGCGAGTGTGTAACACAGAACTACAAACGCTGCTTAATTTTCCTATTTATTAAGTAATTATATTAAATTAAAAAAGGAACATTGTTGACGTCAACTTTTCTTGACCTTCCCACCTCCCTCTTGTCAACAATTGTCAAAAATGTTCTGACCCCCCCCTCCCCCCAATTTTGTTGACGTAATTAATGGACAACCCCTTAAGCAACAACAATGCCAAACACGTGTTTTTCTCAAGCTGTATGACGTATGTCAACCCATGTTCACATATTTTGTAACACTTCGCCCACGCGTGTCTTGTTTACCCCCCCTCCCCCCCCAACTTCCCATCCCAAAAAAAAATACACACAGATGTTCACTAATTATATCATTCAAAGTCATACATTAGAATTAAGAAATGCCAATCCTATTGTTTCAAGGTCATATATCTGATGCAATTTTTGTAGACGTGACAATTTCTGTGTACAGGTTTTTTTTTTCCTTTTTTTTAAAATTATGTCTGAACTGGTTATAGAATTGGGTTATTTACTGATTTTTTTTTCTGCAACTCTGTTGTGAAAAAAAAAACAATGTATCGGCAGCCAAAAAATGGCCGGTCCGATAGTTAATCCATAGTGCCAATATCGGTTCGACTATCAGTCGCTCCCTACAACAATCGGCCGATATTAACCGATAGTGCCAATATCGGTCCGATACCGATTATCGGTCGCTCCCTAATATTTAGTTTACTTCAATTACCATTTCAATTTGCCATTTTATTTCACATTCACTCTCTGTTGCACATGCACATTACATTTTAAAATATGAACTAAATCAGTTGCTGATCCAAAGCAAGAGAGTATCACATAAAGTCTTTGCTTGCATCTCGAAGTTGGTGCATGAAATTGTCACTTATCTTTTCAACTCGCCTGAATACACTTCTCATTGATAAAGAAATGCTGTCAAATTTTTGTTTTCTGTTCTGGACATATAATGCTTGCTGCATCTGACAAAGCATTCTTTGATGAACTTGCCATCAGAAAAAGGCTTGCTCCCTTTTAAAATCTTATGGGACATCACCAAACTTGCTTCGGTTGCAGCATCTTGTATTAAAGACTGTTTAGTGAAAAGTTTTACTGTTTCTTTATTAACCAACTCCTGGCATTTCATTTTCTCTCTTTGTTTGTTAAATTGTGCCCGAAATCCAAATGTTTTGTTGGCAGGTGTCTTTTTAAGTTGTACTCCTTAAAGCTGCTCACACACTCAAGCATCAGCAAGAAGACTACTTTGCTCCCAACGGTGGTGAAGTATTTAGCTGTCCAAACGCCATTTAAAACATGACAATAGCCCTCAATGTTTCTTTTTTTTTTGGCAGCCCTCATGGTAAATCAACGTCTATTTGCTTTTAAATAAAAATTTTTACTGAGCAGAAAAGCAGTTTCGAATAAGGATGATAACAAGTAATATCTAGTAATCACTAACATTCTGGAGCCATAAAACCGGTTTAATATCCCTAGATTCGAATCAAATAGTCGGGATAAAACTTCAAAAATATAGCGAAAACTCTTTAAAAAAGAAAATTAACATCGACATAGGATCGCAATATGTACAAGCATACAGGCCGCATAATATTCTCCGATGGGCCACATGCGACCTGCGGGCCGTAGTTTGCCCACCCCTGGAGTAGGGTAAATTTTGGGGCTTTTTTTGTGTCATATAATATGAGAATGAACCCTTATTATTTAAAAAAAATTCCTTTGCAAGGTTTTTATTCAATCATTTATTAAATGTCATATAGGAATTCTTCCTACTAATCAAGCCAGTCAAGAATATGTTTGGTATCATAGAGGAGAACAAGTTAAAGAACTAGAAAAAGCAGGACGTCTTTTAGCACCCGAATGCACTGACGGATCTCTGGAACATAAAGTATTAAGGTTAAAATTAATTGATGAAGGTTGTCTTCCATTGAAAAATAAATTTTTGGTAAGTTAATTTATTAATCATTGTATTTCCTATATTTTTCAGTCCATAAACTAAGGACATATTATATATATGGAATTGAAATAATGTTCATTTGGCAATATGACACTAGACAGTTCTCTGCTAAATGGAGCCATTCGATGCTCCACGCCATTATATGCACTTCTTCCAGGCGCACTGGTTGCAAGGAATAAGGCATCAATATTATTTTAATGAAGTGATGGATTGCAACTTCAATTACTTTTTTGTATTATAATACAAATTCCAAATTTCTTGATCAGTGATCAGCAGGCAACAAAGAAATAATAACACTTCTGGTAAGGCCACAAATAAAACAAGGCTTGGCAACAGTATACTAGCGCTCCTAACTAGCATGAGGAATTGTAAAGAACACATTGAAAAGATATGCATTTCATGCTATATTGACATAAAACTAATTCAAGTGTTTTAGAAATTTTTTTGAAAATTATTTTTAAAACTATTAAGTTTTACTAAAAGAATAAAAAATTAAATTAGAAATAAAATTAAAAATATATAAAAAATGTGATGTCACACTTGGCCTGACCCCCCCTCCCCCCCTGTCACAAACTGTCACACTTTCTTATACCCCCTCCCCCCCTTGGAGCGTGACGTACTTTATGGACGGCCCCTAAGTGCTGACAAGTATTACTCCTAGTGCTCAAGTTACAAGTATAAGTGCAAGAACACATGGGTTAAAAATTGCAAGTAAGACTATGAGTACACAGTACCCAAGGTGCAAGTACATATTAGTACAAGTACCCAAAATGCAAATATGAATAAAATTACTAGTCCATGCACTCCAAGAAGTACTTGAGAAAAACATGTAATAAGTGCCTCATCTCTGTTTTTAGTATGTTTTAATAATTTAATTTTTTTTCATAATGATAAAACTGAAATCTCTTATTTTTTCATAATTATATATCTCTAATTATATTTTAATTATCTCTGTATATTTATTGTTTTGATTTAACACAATTTTTTTATGCAAGTGGATCTTAAAAATACTATCTGTTTTTCTATAAAACATATAAGCAATATAAATATTTCAAATGTAATATGTCTCCCTAGTTATTAATTAATAAGACTACACTACACTTTTTTAAATAAAACTTTTTCTACTAGCATTTGAAATTTAAAATTATTTTTATCTGAAAACAATTTTTTTAGAAAGTTTTTTTCTTGTACATATGTCAGATTTTTAAATTATTAATTTTTTTTTCAAAGCCTGATCTAAAGCCTGTGTTTGAAACTTTAATTATTATTTTTCAAAATATTTTCTAAATCATAAATACAAGGTTCAGTATGTGAGCCAGGTTAAATACCTAAATGAAGGTATTCTTTGACATAATGACTACTAAATGGAGTGAATAAAATTGTTTTGTTAAAAAAAAAAGCTTTTAAAGTTAACTGATCACTGCGTTAATTTGACTAAAAAAATTAGATATGAATATTTATTTAATTGTGTTATGTTATTTTAACTGTTTTTTTTTTAATTGAATTTTAGGATACAGATCCCAGTCATTCAAACTTTCTATCTATTGTTCAAGCAACAAGCAGTTTTGTTAGTTCAGATGTTGATCTCTTTTGGATATCTACAAGATTTTATAAACATATTCAGGATTCCCTGTCAGCAACAATAGGACAGTTTGTAAATACAAACTATTTCATTCTATTGATAGTTAAATGGCCACATAAGCTGAAACATAACAAAAGGAAAAAAAGAATTATCTTGAAATGATTCAAAAGTTTCTAACACATAAAAAAAAAATAAAGTTCCCTTAGCTCTATCGAGGCATATAAAGTGTAGAATTCATCTGTTGCTATAATCATAGCATATTTGAGGATTGTGTGATCAGCACAATGCCCAGCCATCTTGCTTCGCCAACTTAAAGTCAGGTACCCATTTAAAGCTGGATGGACTTGTGGACACCAAATTTCACCTGGAAAAGTTTCCATGGCTCTGACCTAGGATCAAACTTAGGGCTCAGAACATATTGAAGGTTGGAAGGGAAAGTGGCATCAGTTATTTGCAGTTTTTTGGGCCTCACTATCTATTAATGGATCTGACTATCAGAATTAAGACCTGACCTTACTTTTGAATTTTTTTAATGTATCTTATAATGAGAAACTCCTTCATTAAAAATTAATGTTAGTAAATATTATAGGGATCCTGCTTGATTTTTTTATTAAATTCATTTCTTTATATTTCCATCAATTATCAGTCAGAAAACATATTACAATGTTTAAAGAAAGAAGACCAGAATCAGAAACTTTATCAACATTTGTTTGAACATCAAGTTTTGAGTGTCTTGCCTATGAGGGAGTGGTTGTATACATGTTATGCTAATATCTTGCCTGAAAATGCTTTAGAAAGGTGGTTATTTTCTTACAGCACCTCAATTTAAACTCATTTTAGCTGAAGGTTTTAACATTTTTTTAATGAAATTTATTCATATACATGTTAGAGTGATACACAAGAATATGAAATATAAATTTTTTTTTTTTTTTGTGAGTCATAAAAATGGAACACTAGGAAATCTACTACCCGTACCATTTGTTACACAGCAACACTGAATACGTAGGCAAACTTGTCCATTGGGTCAAAATTTGTAATTAGCATCATTTAAATTTACAAATTATATGTGTACTTGTTTTTTTCTCGTACAATATTTAAAAATTTAATAAGTGGTATAAAATATATCAAGCAGTTTTGATATACAATTGGTGTTTAAGTATTTTCTGTGGTGCTAGACATTATTTATAGAATTTACTTTTATAATATCTACCATATATTCAAGAATTTACTGTACTGGATATTTATTTTAAATAGTTAACTTTTATTTTTTGTATGTATAAGTTGTATATTTTCATGTTTTTTTTTTTCTGGTTGTTATTTTCACATAGCTGTTTTAAATATTCTTTTATAGGATTTGGGATCGTGTGATTGGAGAATCTAGCACAATTTTAATCTACGTTGCAGTTTCTATCTTTCTTGTTTTGCGACGCCCTTTGTTAGCATTACAGTCATCTGTTGAAATGGTCAATTATTTAAGCAAGGTATGATATTTACTTTCTTTGTAGTTTGTTTTGATTGTCTAAGTATATTTTAGTTATAGAAGCATTTAATTATTGATTTGATTGGTTCTAATCTCAAAATTTTTTACATTTTATTTAGAAAACTAATTAAAAAGAAATATGTATACTAGGGTGGCCCAAAAAAATCCTTTTGCCTTAGGTAGTATACTGTTAAAATTTTACAACTAAATTCCAAGTAGAAGGGGATTCTCACAGGCCTCGTTGTTTTACCTTTTACAGCATTTTACTCGATTTTGTAGAAAAACGACAGCAAACTATAGAAGGTGAATCAGGTGAAAATGAAACGTAGAGCTGTGAATCATCCAATAAATTTGAAGCCCTAGATGAATATTAACCATGTCCAAGCTCAACTAAAAAAACGGACAAACAAGACAGAGATTGGGTATAATACTTCCTTGTTCACTAAGCATGTCACCAGTGCCTTGGATCACAACCAAACTTCTGATCGTGAAGCTTTGCGATTGATGATTCCTATTGCTGCAGTGCTGGGACATGATCCTTCATCTTTGACAGTTTCACGAAGCACCATACAAAGAGCCAGAAAGAAACCCAGGTGTAAACAAGCAGCAGATATAAAGGTTTCATTCAAGCCTGACTATCCTCTAGTTCTACACTGGGATGGAAAAATCTTACCTGAAATCCTGGGTCTTGGAGAAGTTGACCGCTTGACGGTGCTGGTTTCTGGTGATGGCAGTGAAAAATTACTAGGTGTCCCTAAACTAACATCAGGGACAGGACAGAATGCTGCTGATGTTATTTATGGTCAGTTAGAACAGTGGGCACTGGTAGGAAGCATCCAGGCTATGAGCTTCGACACCACTTCTGTCAACACTGGTTGTTTCAATGGAGCTTGTGTACTGCTTGAGAATCGTATTGGTTGAAAACTATTGTGGCTGGCTTGTCGTCATCATGTTCTTGAACTGGTATTGGCAAAGGCTTTCAGTTTGTGTTGTGGTCCCTCTAACTCACTAAACATACCTATCTTAAAAAGATTTAAAGAAGTTTTAGGGACGCAGAAAGCTAGACAACTATAGTAAGTTGGAACTGCCTTCAAGCACTGATGTTTTCCAAGAAAACATGGTGAGCTTCCTGACAAATTTCGTTGACTTGAAGTCCCAGGTCAGAGATGATTATGAAGATCTTATTGAACTGACAATGCTGACAATGATCATCTTAGGAGATCCACCAAAAACCATTCACTGGAGAGCACCAGGCCCTGTACATCATGCTAGGTGGATGGCTAAGCTGATCTATGCCATCAAAATTTACATCTTCCGTCATCAGAGAGAAATTTTCAGTCTTACATCCAAAGAAGAGAGCCAACTCAAACGATTTGTACAGTTTGGAACCTTGTTGTAGAGAAAGTCCTGGATTCAAGCACCCTGTGCAGCGGAAGCACCTGGAGGAGATCTTTTCTCTGGAAGGACCTGCAGCAATATCAGTCTGTTGATCACGACATCAGTATTGCAGCACAAAAAACTCTCCAGAATCACATGTGGTATCTGTCTGATGAGACTGTCAGCCTGGCATTGTTTTCCTATAAATGTCACCAATTCAGAAACAGAAAATAATAACAGGTTTTGGGATAGAACCTAGTGAGCGACATGTTCGAGTTAATCGATCATTGCTTCAAAATGAAGGCGTCAGTTTGGGTCACTTTTCCATAAAGCGTTCACAGCACCTGCTTACAAAGCTACACATAGGCAACTCGTTTCTAGTTCTTCCTCCAGAACAGTGGAATGATAATATTGAATACCAGAAGGATAAGCAGCGCATTAACAACTTGCGTGTTGTCAACAATACTGCAGAACGTGGAGTTAAACTTTTTGAGGAATATAATAGACTGCTGACAAAAAAAGAGGAAGAAAAGCAATTTATTTTGCAAGTTGTTGAAGCCAACAGAAAAATCATCCCTTCACAAACTACAAAGAAGTCTGCCTTCTGTGCTGTTTCTGTGTCGACAATGTTCAGACAATGTACTCTGACTCTTCAGCACTCTACAATTTAATTTTATGTTGACATTTTGTTACTTAACAGTTACATTACAGTAATGGCATGATTTGAAAATGTAATAAAAGGAATTCAACAAAAATGCGTTTTTTTATTAATATAGCAAAACTTTGTGACTCTTGAGCATCCCCTTCCAATAGCAGTAGGAAGCTGAAATTGTTGTCGGTTACTAAGTAAGACAAATGGAACTCAACGAGAGGGTGCCCCGTTAGATGTGAGAAACTTTATTTTTTATCATATGATTTTGGGCCACCCTAATGTATACATGTTATAGTTAACTAACAAATTGTAAATTGGCTATAAAATCATATATAACACTATAATAACAATTCTTAAATGCTGTGAATTTTTTTTTTTAATTAACAATTGATTAAAGACTCAATAAGTTTATTGCCCAAAATACATTTCTAGTCATAGAACAATATACAAACAACTCTAAAATTATTTACACTTTGTGACATTCACAAGAAAATATAAGAATTTATGTTGATGTGAAAGGAAAATATATGAACTTGATGTAAATAATGTTCATTTGTAATGATAGTGTAGTTCCTTATTGTCATTCTCTTTTTCTTAGGGACCTTTGATAATTCACTGGTATAGGAAAAAAAACAATTTTTACAGATCTCCTACAGGAAATGTTAGCATATTAAACCAACCAGTGCAATTGTTACTAGGCTATTAGCCTTATTTATGTAAATCTCATTCAAAAGCACACTCATTATGAGAAGTACAATAATGATAAATTCAGTGGTACACTTGTTGTGTGAAGTACCACAGTAGTAATTATGAAGTTTTTAAGCCAAACTAGCCTAAGTCACTTTGTGAGTTAGACTACTATGGCTAAAGTTAAATAAGTAAAACTCCTGTAGTCTATCTGGGAAAAAGAAAATTTTCTGTAGTGTGTATTGTGTTTAGAAAAACACCTTTATGCTTCATATGCAAATGCAAGAAGCATTTTAATTCATACTAGCCTAAACCGAGAATTTGATTAAGCTAGTCTGGCTTAAAACGCTTGAGGTACAGTTACACAATTTATAAGAGGTACCACAGTTGTAAGAAAATGGTGCACTTAAAGTCAGAAATTATCTAGATACATTCAATAGCCTAGATTTGGTTCCAGACGCCAGTTGTGACTTGGTTTATCAAGAAAAATGATTTAGTAAAGAAATAAGCAACTGTCTGTGAAAATATCTCAACTGTGTGGGCTCTGTGACTCACCTTTGTAAAATCATGCATAGTGACCCTATTTTATCATTTAGCTGGCAAATTACATTAACAACTGGTGATGTATTCAAAACTATTTGAGTGACCCCACAATTTGTATGTTTTCTTAGGGTAATATCCAATGTCAGAGCCATGGTTAAGTTCCCAGATTGTTTCTCGTTAATTGTAAATTGGTTGATTTAGGCATTTGTATTGTTTAAACAGACCCACTTGATCCCAGTCACTGAGGACATGTGCTGAACCTTGGAATAGGCCACTGGGCTTGTTTTTGTTGTTGATCATAATGGTCCCCTCAATCGTAGAGAAGTAAAGGCCCTTGTCAGTTATCATTGATAACAAAATTATATCCTTAACCACACAGTCAGTATACATCTCTATATTTTCCTTGGAATTAGTTGCCACCTTTGCGATTGGTTAAGGGTTCATATCTTTGCCGCTATCTGGGTTTATATATTCACTGTTAGTTGTCACCATCATGTTTATCTGCCCGGTTTTCTCTACTGCACTGTTTCTGAACACATTTACCTTTGAAATCAGTTCTAGAATTCTTTTTATACTTGCCTCTTCTTCTTGCTGATCAACCTGTGCTCTTTTTTTTTAACATCACTGACTGACTCTCCATGGGACTTTTTCTTGTCATCGTTAGAACCATTCCGACTTATAGCATTCACCTCTATCTTTTTCTTGTCATCTGTTCTTTGCCACTTCTTCCTCATTTGCCGCCTTTATCTCCATCACCTTAATCCCTTATCACCTTCGCATCAGTCAAATTTGTCTCCATCACCTTCAGATCATGTACTTTATTCACTGAGTCTGTTTCAATCATGTCATGACTCTTTACCTCCTTTGACACCTTCACTTCCTCAGTTACTCTTGTCTTGATCACCTTCTCTATCTCTGCCTCTGTCACTGCATCTGTATTTGTCTTCTGCACCATTGTTCTAGCCTCACCATAGCTAACATGTGGTTTTGAAGTAATAGCATTGGCCATGATAGGGCCAGTCCATTGATGCTGCCACATTTCTGATATTTGGCGACCTGCTGATGATTCCTCTCTTTTTTGTTACCACTCCGTCTTTCCTCATTTTCTTGCAAGTTCCTTCCTTAAATGCTCTTGCTCTCATTTTATTCAAGCATGTTCTCTCCTTCCGACTCATAGATTAAATTCCTATTATTCCACTACATATGCTGCTGTTTTTAAACTCTCTCCTTTCGCATTTCGTATTCTACTGGTATCTTACAGACTGTGTCTCCTCCTTCTCTTAGTTTTCTCTCACATATCACTGATTGAATTGTATACCATCTTTAACTCATGTTGAATTTAGCCTCTTTCCTTCTCTTTTTTCTCTCTAATCAAATTATCTTTCTTTTCTACTCATCTATCAATAAGTAACATCTTACCTTGCAACCCTATTTCTTCCCACAACTAGAGTATAGAAATAACTCAAACTCAGTAAACACTAACACAAGTTAGCCAAACAAATACTTTCATTATCAACATGAGTCATTTACAACTATTCATCAGATAACTCATAAACCTAACCTCTCACTACTAGTCCAATGCTACACATATTCTATACACAGTAGGGTTAGTACTTTTTTCATTTTTTTTCAGAATCTTATTTTACATGGCATTTTTTAATGAACAATTGTGAACAAAATATGAAAATAATATTATTTATTTTTCACTTAAAAAAACCTTCCCCACCAATGCCATCTTGTGTTTACATATAAGAAGCATTTTTCAATAAAATTACTTCTTTGATGGATTGCGCAATAACAAATATTTAATTACATTAATTACATCCAGGAACTTTTTACCTCCATGTCTGAAACAAAATAATAAAAAAAAAAGTTTATTTTAAATTTAAAGTGCACTGTTTTTATGTATTATGCGTCTACTGCAACTTTACCATGGTCAAATCTTATGAACCTTTGTTTGGTAATTGTTACGAAAGGTCTGCTTGGAATTTGGAAAGTCTGCTTGGTTGATTTGGGAATATAGTATTCTTCTATTTCAATTTTATTCAACTGTAATCGCCTGCTTGTAATGAATTTTGTAGGAAAGCAAATTTGTCAACAAATAAAGCTTGTAAAGTATTAAAAATATTAAGCAAACACTCTACCAATATTGAAGCTCCTTTGCAGTCAGGAGTGTATAAGGCAACCCATAAAAAAGCAGAATTGTTGAAGTTGCAGTTTAAAAACAGCTTACAAAATTTTGAATGGTGCATACATTTTGACGGAAAAAGAATAGGAGAAAAACAAGTTGTTTACTGAAAAACGTTGAAAAAGAAATTCGATTAGCCATATTGTCTCTGACAAATGGAAAAGCAGAGTCAATATTTACAGCGAATAGGGCTGTTCTAGCTGAATACGAACTCTATTCATGTATTCGAGTAATTATTTGCGATACAAGGAATACAAATTCTGGCAGCAAAAATGGTGTGGTACGCAAGCTGCAAAATTACTGTCAACAGAATAGTGGACAAATCCCTAAGTACATAGGCTGCCAGCTTCATGTTTTAGGCCTAGTACTCAAGCATGCTATGGATTCTGTTTTCGGCTGGGAAACGTCTAATCCAAACATTTCTTATCCATTTGTTGCTGAAATTAGCGCAAATTATGAGTCACTTGATTCTCAAGATAGTAGTTCAGAAATCAAAGGATGGAAAGTCGACATGAAGTTCTTGCATCATTTGATGCAAGTATTTTACTATTACGAATGAAATAAAACCTTTCCAGTAATTCACTTCCAGAGACTGATGACTTTAAGTAATGCTCGTTGGAATTCAAGTGCAATACTAGCACTTCTGGCATTCCGGAAAATAGAAACGAGAAATTTGAACTTGTGTGTACTTTCATAGCGAGGACATGCATGGTCTGAAGTATGGTTTTCAGATCAAAGGGACTGGTAAATAGGAAAAGAGATTTTAGCACCTGCTTTGCATAGATACACTGAAGCAGAAAGATACTTCTTGAGGCACTGGGTCTGTGAAGATTAAGCAATACCTGGTATCGAACGAAGTAACTGCTATGCAGAAAGAGCTATACAAATAATGCACGATATTGTTCCACGTTGTGAGACTTCAGACACTATTAACTGTTTTATTCTCACTAATGATGAAGCATAAAACTTAATTTATGTTTCCTATGCTGTCCTTTATTATCATTTCATATTTTGGACATCTCTATACTCATGCTTACATGCATTGCACTTGTTGTTCTTATGTAACTTTCCATTACAGTGTTGTGTTATATATATTAATATATAATATTCGTTTTATGGTTTGGTGGGGAAGGTTTTTCAAATATTTTCAGAAAAGGTTATTTGTGTCATAATACACTCATTAAAAGTCACCTTTTCTTGCCATGTAAATATGAGGTTACAAAAAAGTCATAACCCTAATACACAGGTTTTATCATGCACACACAACCATAGAATACAACTCATGCTCACCAGTCAGGCACAGAATACAACTCATGCTCACCAGCAGGCCTGGATTAACCATTAGGCAAACCATTATGTCTAGGGCACCAAGCGTTGGGGGGTTATATTGTCCCTGTAACCATGCGTAATTGACATGACATTAGCAAATCACAAATATAATATTGAATGGCACATTATTTAACATTGGTACCAGAACCTGGGGGTAAAATACCTAACCCGCAGTCTTTTTGCTATTTTTGCTTTTTTTTCTTCGAGGTTTTTTGCCATTTTTAAAATTTTTTAGGATATGTCTGTGCTAAGTAAGGCACTAAAGCGTAGCGATCAACACACTTCCTTTTTAGTCTGCTATTGAAAACAAATGTGAATAGTGCTAATTTGTCGGCGTGACATTAAATGACTGTACATAATGGCTTAGAGAAGCAGAAAACATTTCAAAGAAGATGCAAGGATTAGAATTCGCTTTCATGCTTGTCTTTTGGAAAGAAGTGTTACAACATTTTCACAGGGTCAGTAAAGCTCTACAAAATGAGCACGTGAACATGAAAACGTGTGCTGATTTTGTATTCTTCACTAGCAGATCACTTGCATGAATCTAGGAGTGAATTTGAAAGATTTGATGAGGCTGCAAAAGAAATAACACCCAATGTGTATTATAAGTCAACTTGACCCACAATCGTAAACGAAAGACAATGGTCATTGATGGTGATGCCCCTGAGGTATTTCTGAATGCCAGAGACACATTTTGTATATCTGTTTTCTACGCCATTGTTCACAAACTTGAGACAGAGATGAGTAGATGAGGATATAGCAGTTCGATTTTCTTGTTTGATCTCAGTGTTGTGTAGGACTAATAAATGCTTATCCTGAAGATCTGAACAATAATTTATATACTGAACTACAACAGTTCCACTCATATATTAGCCACAAGTTTCGTGCATCAAAATCTGAAGAAAAACTAAGCAGAATTATACTATGTAATAGAGACAACATCAATTGTGCTCTTCCAATTGTAGAAATCGCCTTGCGGGTTTGTGCCTAGGGCACCAAGATGGCTTAATCGGCCCTGCTCACCAGTCTGACACAGAATACACCAGTCAATAACAGATTCTACCCCTTGACAAGTTGTGTCCAAGTCTAGCCACACAGTCACTATGTGACAATATGCAAAAGAAAACAATCTTGCACAGATGGAAAAGATGTACCCTGCATAGAGATAGACTTTTGTTCAGCTTTGATACAAAATATATATTTTTTTAAGTTATGAATGAAATTAAAAATCTAATTGTTGTTTCTATTCCTTGAAGCAACCTAAAGGTTAAATTATTTCAAGTAAAAAAAAGTTTATAAATTTTGTCAAAGAAATCTAATAAGTTGTTGTTTACTTTTCATTAAAACACCAAAAAAAAAAGATAAATTATAAAAAGAAAATAAAATAAAATAAAAAATTATGACCACGCGAGGAATCGAAACTAAAAAAAAAAAATACAAGTAACCACCACATAACACACACTTACCCTATATCCCCATGTATAAGCACCCCCTTTGTAAAGCCATCCCCCCCCCCCCCAATTTTCGGACTGTTAAGTTTTGAAAAAAAAATTTTATTAGAAAAACAAGTTATAAAGAAAGAAAATTTACAAAGAAACAAAATTCAAGATTCATAATAATCACTTTTTGGGCTTGAAAATTTTGGAAAAAAGGGGTGGCTTATACATGGGGAAATACGGTATATGAATTTTACATTATATAAAAATTGCTAGATAATTTTACACTTTTACTTGACGTGTAAGTCTTAAAAATAAAATCTTATTTTCTAATTTAAAAATAAATCAATGCACTATTTGTTTTAAAAAATGAAATAATGTGATAGATGAGAATTTTATTTGTATAGAAAGAAGCAGAATTTCTTTTTTTTATATTAGATCGACTTTTAAAAAGAGTTTTATTTACGAAATTAGTTACAACAAATGCGCTCGCTATTCTCATCGTCGGAGAATTTTCCATTATTACAATTGTTTATGTTTGACGATTTTAAAATGCTATCTGTTGTAATCAAAACAACAAAAATTTGAATGATTTTATGTTATTATTACTTTTTAATATTTGGGACTTTTATGTTTCATAATAAAAACTACAGAAACTATTTAAAACTGTAGATTTTTTAAAAAGAAATATTGAATTGAAACCGGGTCATAAGCGCCATGATTAATATTTTAAACTGGAATACTGTTGCATTAATTCTTTACTTTTGATTTAACGCAGAACCCAGACCGCTATTATTTATATAGATAGTTTTCTTCTTTAATGGAAACTTTGTTCTTATAGTTTACTTCTATAAAAAGAAATGTTGAATCGAATTGTTTTTATTTACCTTTTATTTAAATAATTCAGCATTTTAATTAATAAATTGATTTTCTATTTTGACCAGATTCCTGAAGATTGTGGAGATAGAATTGTCAATGAAGCATTGGATCTCCTTCATAAAAATGCTGGTCAGTTTCCTTTAAGATCTGAATCACCAGCTACTGAGACTAGCAGAAAGTCTTTCAAAATAAATTATATCAAATACAATAAGAATGCAGAATCTTAAAAATTCACAAAAAAGAACTTAGAATAGAAACAAATTTGGAAAACACTAGTCTGTTAGTTATGAAGCTACATTTTTATGTTTTGTCTTTTTCTGCATTTTGGTCATTCTAGGTTTGATACAATATATTTAGGTGAATTTGCTAAAATAGTCAAAAAAAAATTGTGTAAACATGATTTTAACATACTTTATTCAAAATTACATTTATTTTTTTTCTTTAAATTTCACATTGTAAATTTCAAAATAAATGCATAGTTAAACCTGGTTTTTATTTTTAGTATTTCTGATAACATTTAAATACCATCTTCACAAATTAGGATGAATAAAAACTTGTTGAATTATTACATTATGTTTTTTCTTCATTCACATCTTACACCCCCATGAAAGTGCTTTTTTTTTTACAATTCATTTCAATACTGATTGATTCCTAAACCCCCCCCCCCCCCAACCCTGTAAAAATGCACATAATTGCCATCTACCCTTCTTATTTTGCTGAACTCAAGTCGTCCTCTAAACATATTTCTAATGTGGGAAAAAAAAATCTGCAAAAGACTTTCTTTTTTTTTTTTGCAATACTGAACGTAAATTCGTTTCAACGATGCTTTTTAACAGATTTTATAAAAGCTAAGAGTACCAAAACAATTTCGCAGCAATGAAAAATTTGTTACACTGGCATTCGTAATAACGATATTTCACTGTACATCTAAATGTAAAACCAATATAAAAAATGGATTATTTTATATAAACTATTTGAAACAAAATCCCTTTAAATCATCCTCAGAATTTAATTCACCCAGAATCAGAGAAAAGAAATTAATAACAGAAGTCCAAACCAAATTAATAAGTCCACATAAATTTCACTTATAAAATTTATTTTGTTAAATAATAGAATGCTTTATGTAGAGAATTACCAAAAAAAATTAGTTCGTACATTTTTATGAACTCTACAATATACATGTACAAGTATTTATTTGTTTTTTTTTAATAAAAATATAAATTTGTAAAATTGTCATTTTTGTACTTATAAAAAATAGTAATTTTAATTATCAAACATTATAAATAAAATACACTTGCATTATGTGCTTTTGTTTGTCAATTACTTTTAATAAGTATATTTGTCCCTGTTCAATATTTATACGTACTGTACTGTTGGTAAGGTGTTCATTGTAATTGCTATATCTATGTCTGTTGACTATTAGTTTGTGTAGTGTGTTCTTTGTTGTTGTTTTTTTATAACGCTTTATGGTTATGGTCCGTGTTTCTTGAAGATGTATATTGTGAGCATGTAAGGATGAGATGAAATCTCTTAGGTCCTATAAACCACTAATGGGACGATTTTCACAATGCCTTTCTTTCATCCCCACCATGGAGGCACCACGGGAGTTATAGCTTAGACTTAAACCATGACCTGAAAAATACATTGGTACTCACCGGAGATCGAACAAATGCGACTGGGAAAATCAGTTAATGTATTATTTTTTCATTGTTATATTATTACTTAATTACAACAAATGTTAGCATTTTTAGATCTCCCCACCCCATCTACCACCCTTGTCAACAGGTATCAAATGTTTGGTGCCCCCCCCCCCCAATAAAATTATGTCCCCTAAAAATACAAACTTAAAAAAGGGAAAACATGAAATCCTCCCCCCAAATAAAATTCGACTGTAACAAAATCAGCATCCTTCCTTAATTAAGTAGCTAACAAAATCTGGAATCAATCTTCAATCAACCCTCAAATATTATAGAACAGTATGAAGCTCTTCAATGACTTTGGTTTGTGCAGTGTTGACTATTCGGTTCGCCCTAGTCCAGCCACCACACTACCCGCACTAGTCCAGCCACAACACTACCCGCACTAGTCCAGCCACCACACTACCCGCACTAGTCCAGCCACCACACTGCCCGCACTAGTCCAGCCACAACACTACCTGCACTAGTCCAGCCACAACACTACCCGCACTAGTCCAGCCACCACAATACCCGCACTAGTCCACTAATCCGTTATGTATAAAACAAATAGAAAATAGCTATCTTTGTTTCTGTGATCAGGATATTGATATTTTGAAAATTTGATTTCTTGAAAATTCTTTATTTGCATTCTAGGCTTAGTAGTCTTCTAGAATATACTCGAATTGCTAGAATTGTCTGTTGTTGAGAAAATTCTTGATTCGCATTCAATACTGAGTAGTCTTCTAGAATATTCTTTCATGAAACCTTGGACTATCCAATTGTATTTATACAAGTATAAAAGAACAGGTGACTCGAATCAACATTTCGGTTGATGTTATTGCTGAGTACGAGAATAACAAATTGTAGTTAAAGAGCAATGATTGATTTAGACGGCATCTAGAGGTTGTTTGCACCCAGCATATGAATTTTGCAGACAATGTATAAAGAAAAGAGCCAGAAAGTATTCCGTGATAGCATGTCGTAAGATGTGCGAGGCCTACAAGCAGTACCGCCGAGAGAAGGGGGGCAAATGCCCAGGGGCCCGGCGAGTTTTAAGGGCCCGGACCATGGGCGTCGCTAGACATGTTTCCGGGGGGGGGGGGCACAAATACACATTTTTTAATTTAACTGACAAATTTGCTCTTGGCATTCAGCTTTTTTTTATCTGGCAATTCTTATTGGTTTATAATTGGGGGTGTGCCGGATCCGTTTTTTCCAACCGAATCCGGATTTTCTTATGATAAAAAGTATGATTTTAGAGCTGACTATTAGGGTTATAGGGTTATGACCAGTGCTCGATTTACCGCCGGGGATTCCCCGGCACTGAGGACTGTCATCCCCGGCTCTGCTTTAGCTAATGTCATTTTTTTTTCATCCCCAGCACTGATTTTTTTTTTTTAAGTCGAGCGAGTACTGGTAAATTTTGAAGTTTAACTTCATAATTTTGTACTGCGTTTCTATCTACCGAATCAATAGAAATAAACGTACAGTAAGAGTTCGAAGTATTTTTTTTGTTTGTAATCTTGGGTTATAATTTTATGTTCACTTTTAATTCGTCGCTCGTAAGTTGTAAGTTATTAATCGAAAAAAAGTTGTTTTTATATAAAAATCCAAAGATTAAAGTAATGTTTTCATTTTATAATTTTAAATTAAGATGTCTTAAAAGCCGTCTTGCAAAAACGTTAACTCAAAGTTGTCTTTTACAAACTAAACTATATTTCAAGGAGTCAAATCTCAAAAAGATGATTTCCATACTAGGCTATGTCTAATGCGTGTAAGTTATTTCTTACAGTATATCCGTAGCAATAATTTGTTATTATAAGTTAAGATTATCCGACTTTAATAAGTTTAATTTGAAGTTGAAATCAAAATACCTAAGTAGCTGGATGTATTGATAAAATAATGTTTTATTCTGCAACACTAGATTTATGTTTACTATGGAGTAAAACCATTTGCTCGTAAACAGTGTAATAAAAGTTTTCAAGACTGATTCACAGCTATAAGATACTTCAGATGTTATAAAATTAAACCAGACAGTGTGATCTAAAATGATTTTTCTCTTGATGATGCTGATATTAATACGCTGACAGTGACACAAGGCGAATCTAGGAATTGGTCCTCGGAAAGGCCAATATATAGGCCAGGGCAGAGGTTTTCAACCTGTGGTCCGCGGACTGAGGAATTATTGAAGCTTTGGGATAAACTGAATTTTCCCGTTCTTTCCAAACAGCAAGTGTCGGCAAAGGTTGAAAAACTTATCACCTCTTTTGAAAAACACAGAAAGCGACCAAACGCAGAGTTTATAGGAACAAACACACCTTTGACAAGCCCGATATATATCTCTGAATACAGTGATAGTGAGGAAGGGAACAACCAACAGTGGTGAGTGTGACCCTGAAGAAGTTCCTGAAGATTGTGGAGAAATAGTATAGCCCATAGATATATCTATGGTATAGCCTAAGCTTGATGACGCAATTCGGTAGGCTCCGCCCACCGCAGTAGCTATGGCGTCATTCCGCCATCTTGTGTTGTAGTTTATTGTAGATCTTAGTGTATACGTCATTTGGTACAAATGACGTATATTAAACCGACAGTTGGGAGCACATGCGTTGTTTTATAATCAGTCGAGCTCTGGGCATCATAGGATGCGGATGTCTGTAATAGTATAGTCTAGCTTTGGGCATCGATGTAGATGGATGCATGTTTACAGTTTGCTATTGTACTCCTCCTGAGTTTACCTTTATGTCAGTTTATGTTCAAGTATTAAATGATTGTTGATGTTACTTCACCGGAGTTAACTTCATGATTTGAGTTGTCTGAATTATTACATCTTCAACAAGTATTATCATTATAAGGACCCGTAACAAAGATGTTTCTGTAAAAAGTGTAACACGCTACTCAGCTACGTCTGCTGCCAAACTGGTGTCTAACACTTTTTGTCCACAAGAAAAGCGTCACGGGTGCTCCAAAGTCTGGCTGAAGATGGGGTTAGTGTTTCAACACCATCACAGTCCGAAGTTTGGCGACGAACAATAGGGCGTGAAAGTCGTGACGTCACGACCGCCATTTGGTTTCCACACATCCGTGGAACCCAGTGATAATGACCATAGCGTCAATGTGTACTCTCATTAAATAGCTTCAAAAGATGTTATATTTTTAGATATATGTGAAAAACGCTACATAATGTGACATGTTGTAACTGACGGATATTGTTCAAACATGAAAATGTTTGTATCAGTGTTTTATTACATTTAATGGTCGTAGAGAAGTAGACTACACTGACATGGAACCTGCTTTACAGCATCAATGTGTATCACTTGGAGAGATTATTCTATTAAGAAAAATAATGGTTACTAAGTGAAGGTACGTGGATATTTCAGTAATTAGGTTATATTAATTTATTCGAATTATTGTTAGGATGATAATATTGTCTAGCAAATGCCGACTATGATTTTAAACTGATTAAAGAATAAAATCGCACTCAAAGGTCTATTTAAAGTAAACATAGGGAAGTTTATCGAAGTCCTCAATTGTGTGTTATTCCATATATGTAACAATGAAATAAAAGCTACAAATATATTTATGGTGCATTTTATCGCCAATTCAAAAACATTTATAATTCTATATTCCTATTGTAGTGATAAGTGGTCTATTCAAAAGTCTATTAGACTATACTATACCCTAATAGTATATATTTTGAAAAAGTAAACAATAATAAACTGATTTTTTATTGACCCCAGAGTTTGCCAGTTTTGGTATTATGCAAAACATATTGATCTATGATGGTTTTATTCAAGATCAACTTTTTTCTTTTACTTACAAAATCAGATTAAAACATTTATTTAGGTACCTTAAGAATATGTAGTTATATTTTTATTTTTAGGGAACAGAATAATTGAATGGATCAATAAAGTTTCAAAAACATTGTAATACTCCAATAACATTGAACTGTCTAAATGAAAAATTTACATCATTTTGATTTTTAAAATACATGTGCTATTTTGTTATATTATATGTAGAATATGAAATGTATTTTTCAAATGATATTAACACTTTTTTAGGTACCTTAAGTACCTTTGCTTATTTTTATTTCAACGGTGGAACAAAATAATTGAATGACTGAATACAATTTCAAAAATATTGTAATATTACAATAAAATTATAGAAAAAAAAGAAAAATGTACTTCATTTTGATTTTAAAATACATGTAATATTTTTTTTACTAAATTTAGAATAAGAAAGTTATTTCTTTTTTATGTTTTTAATGCCAGTACTTATTAATTTAAAATTGAACCGATTTTTTTACAGGTTCTGCAACCATCTATCATCTTCCTCATGTGAATGACCAGAGCAAATTTTAACCATTTATGTCAGCAGCACTGACCTGCAGTGCTCATTGAGATAGCAAAAAAGTCCATAATGAGGAGTTGAAGACAGCATCTGGATTTTGCTGGTTGATGAGCCCAGAGCAACAAAGCACATCCACTGACTGGCCTTTCACATCCACTTACATGCTTTCGGTTGAATGTGTTTTAACAGGAGATGGTTTTAAGAAGGCAGTCGACAAGAAAGCCCTTTTTACATCCATATGGTAGCTAAATTTACTAGGGACAATCTCCCTAATAGCTCTCACAACTACTGGGCAAACAAGTAATGAATTGTGGCACCTTACTAGGAAAGGTGGGCTCGCAGTAAGTAATTTTGGTATAAATGCTAAAAAGCACAACAATATACTTGCAATGGTATTTAACCCTACACCTCAAGTACATTCAATTTTGTAGGAGCTGAGGCAATTAGTATTTTCACTTCCATAACAAACCTTTCAGTCATTCAAACTGGAATATGGCAAGAGGAAAGAGGATATCTAGTATGGCTGAAGGAAAGTGAATGTCTTGGAGGTTCTGCTGATGGGCTGGTGAAGCCATAATTGAAGTTTTCATGGAGAGACTATACTATAGACAATGCTTTTATAGTCTTTATATATTCTTCAAAAATGTGTGATACTGGTACTGTACTCTTATATTTAAACAATTTCAAAATAATTATGTTAGACTGGTGTATGTATTATGATTGCATGCAATGTTTCTCACCTTTATCAAGAATTTCTGTAAATTTCACTATTTGACTATTTAATAAAGATTAAAGGCGGTTATTATATCTTTCTTGTTTATTTTCCATACAAAAAAAAAACATTATCTTCTAGTTCACTGTCTTAATAAAATTGGCAGTTGTAGACCCTATCTCTTTAATCTTTAACTTGGTCTTTCTTGTTAAAGAAAGAGTTTTTGTTTCTTAGAAAGATTCAGATCCCATATCATTAGTCCCATTTCTAGCTTGACATGATCACAGCCTGGAAAGTTGTTTGTCCTGTTGTCTAAGAAAAAAATTGAAGTAACAATTAGTTTTACAAATATAAAAATGTAATATTAGACTGTTAACAATATTAACACTAACATGATTAAGCTACAAATAGAAACAAGACAGTCACTCACATCATACAAACCTTACCTTATTAATTATTAGTGCCATCCATTTCTGAAGTAAAGTTTTTGCTTATTACGGTCGATGGTTACAGTCTGGAGCAATATATTGTACCATTCTTTATCATGATATTCAATATTTTAAAAGCAATAATAGACATCTACATGTATGTCTATGAAAACAACACTATCGGGCAAGTATGGTTGGAACCAAAATGGCGCTTGTGACGTCAGACTTTCACGCCCTATTAAAGATGCAGAATTAGTTAAAAACCGCATGATGGAACTGATCTCTGAAGAGAAATTTTGATGGTAAAAAATTGTCAATAAGGAGTACCAAGTTGTTTGCTTGAAAAATGACAAAAGAACATTACAGCTTGGCATTTTAATTTGTGACAGTGGAACCTCTGCAGACATCTATAAACCTCTACAGGAATTGCTTGATGAGTACAGCGCATGGATCAGTATTCAGATGATCATTTCTGACACAATAGCAGTCAATACTGATAGAAAAATGGTGTTCAGTGGCGCAACCAGCAAAAAAGACAAAAGCCCGCCGCAGTCGAAAACTTTTTTAAACTCTTCGAATCAAAACTAAAAATTATAATTAATCAAGAAATAAGGATAGAACAGATTATTATTAGTATGAGTTTGACAGTCTTTTTTGTAACTTTAATTATGTATTGATGATACAAAAGAAAGAAAGTTATTGTGGTTATGGCATATTAAGAAGCACCATTGCCCCCCCCCCCCCCCCAATCCAAAAAATTCATTGGATTTGGAAAAATTAGGGATGTTTGGGGAGGACTTTGGCTTGAAAGAGAAAGAGGGAGATAGAAAGAAGGGAAATCGAGAGAAGAGAGTGAAATAATCAAATTTTCTATGTAGATTGTGATCATGGGCGTATTCAAGGAGGGGAGGCAAGGGGGCATTTGGCCCCCCCCCCATTTTGGAAAAAATGGGGGGGGGAAGGTGGGGGCGGTCATTTGCCCCCCCCCCTCACACACACACACACATTTTGGAAAAAAAGTCATAAAGTTGTTACAATAAAACTTAATTTCCTGAATGTTTTTTACATTGAAGACAATATACATATATCAAACATAAAAAAGAATTATATCTGAAAGTATAATTGATTACATTATTGTACTTTTTAAAATAATGGTTTCAGTGTCAAGCAGCTACTATACTAAAACAATACAGCATACCATTAAAAATTACAGATACAGCAATAATAGTGTAATCATGGGCGTATTCAAGAGGGCAAGGGGGGGGGGCATTTGCCACCCCCCACCCCCACCCCCCGCATTTTGAAAAAATGTCATGAAGTTGTTACTATAAAACTTAACTAAATTTCCTGAAATTTTATTACAGTAAAGTATAATAACTAAACAAACAATAAATGTACCCAAAACATAAAATCTAACAGCAGAAAGTAACTAATGTGCAACTCGCTTGCTTTATTCAGATTGTTCTAAATATTCCAGTTATTTAATAATTTCTGTCACATTTTCAGCGAAAATCCGCAACCTTTTATATTTATGTGTCCACCTAGTTTCACATAGCAAAGGAACATTTGGAATTAGTTTTTTTCGCTGATTAATTTCTCAGAAAAACACTATAATTGAATTAATTTTTCCTATTGTGTTTCATACAGCATTCACATTATTTAAATCGTTCACGACAAGATTTAATGTATAATTGCTGCTTTTGGGTCTTTTTTTTTTCAAATTATTGCTTTGACTACTCCTTCTTTACGTGCCATTGTAGAACGTCCGTCTTATCCTTGACCAACAATATTTGTCATATCTAATCAGGCCCGTAAAATTTATTTCCTGCCCCCCCCCCCCCGCTATTGCTTGGCCCCTGCTGTAGAATGACTTACCCCTGCTGTAGAATTTTCTTGCTACTGGGCTGTATCTAATCTAAATTCTAATGAATTTGTAATTATGGTTTTCTTTGACAAATCTAACACCAAGTTTCATCTGCTCAATGCCTGAAATTATATATAGGCCTACCACAATCATGGGCGTCGCTAGGAATTTTTCCAGAAGGGGGCAAAAAAAAACGTTTTTTTTATTTTAACTGACAATGCCATACAGGTTTATTTCTATATTAAATCAAAGTCAAGTATAACATTAATTATTTATTTTGACATATATAAATGTATTTAAAAATTCAAACATTTTACTACAAGTACAAGCATGTTCCGATTTTAATTATTTTTTTTTCAAGTTTAATTTGACCTTCTGTAGCTTGATTTGTCCTTCGAAAATGTTTTTGGCATTCAGGTTATTTTTTTATAATCTGGCAACTCTTGTTAGTTTACAATCGTCTGCCACTGAGCGAATTTTTAAATTTGTTCTAAATTAATATGAAAAGATGGATATCAGAAAATAAATGTACAGGCTCAATAAAACGAAAAGTAGAGCAATCGCGGGATTCCGTTATTAGAATATTGTAGGGCGTTTGCAGTATCTGAATTATCTCATGCATTGAGGACAACAATTTAAGTTCCACAGCCAGACACAAATGAAGAAACTATTTCTAATTTGATTGTCGCTGTCACTTCTTCATTTCCTAGATTTGATATTGGAAGGTATGTCTTGACATACGACCTTTCAAATGAGTTGAAATTGCTGCTGATCCTTGATTGTTCGACCCCTGATAAAAATATGATTTTTAGAGCTGTCAGTGGTGGAAACAGAGGCTTTAGATATGCTCGGTTATTAAACTATTCATCGTGGGCTGTATACTTGCAAATGTTAAAAGGTGGCTTTTGCAAATTGCGCGTGTTGTTTTCGCAAAAAGTAATACCAGGAGTTCAGGGAGCATTTGTCATCAAACCATGCACACGCACATGGTGGAGATGGTCAGCCGTGTTTCCACAATGACATTGTACACGTGTTTCCATGTCCCTAATAGTAAAATCTCACACCCCTATCCCACTGAAGTTAATATTTCTACTCTGTACACACGTTTTCTGTCTCGTCCAAACATTTTATTCTCCCCTTGGACAGACGGAAAACTAAATCTTTCATTTCTAACACTTTGTTTTGTTGAGATGGTCACCCTGGCCATAATAAAATATAGAAATAATAAATGGGTTTCTCTCTCCAAGGCTCCACCAGTAGAACATTTAAACATTGCTATCTGACAATCACTAGATTGAAAAGGGGTAAAACGAACTACTCGCGGCAGTAAAAAATATCCGGTGTTAAAACTTAGCCGAACACCGAGACAGAAAGTGGGCGTGAAGTGGGTGTGTCGCCGGGTTTTCAGTCTAATTATACCATAAAATGAACTTTAATCTAAATTTCTTAAAGTTTTTTTTAGTGAAACATGTGCAAAACTAGAAAATGGACTTCCCCTCCAACTTTGGTAGAAAACAAACGTTTAGTTTTAGTACAAATGAATGAAAGCGACTATAGTCGTCGTTAGCAATAGGGAAAAAAATGCGACTAAAGTCGTCCATAGCAGCGAGACTTTGAGCGACTTAAGTCTATAGCATCGAAAGGATTAAAGAACCACAATACTTTAGCTGCCAACACCACGTCGTTCTTGATCTTGTACTTCGACATGTGATGTACTTTTCCTATACCGTCACGGTCACCTGACATTGACTACTGTCAAGGGCCCCTTGCGGGGGTCCATGCGGTCGTTGTCTAAAGGCATGATCAACTACTGAGTTCTGACCAGTATTTGTATTTTCCCCAGTCACGTGGTTCCGCAGGACGCACACAAAACAACAAGAAATGAGTACTCGACAAATGTAAATACAATACAACAAGTATTTATTTACATCAGAAAAAGAATGAACATCAGCGTGCCCTAAAAAGGGCAGTAGCTTGATTGGCTACTACATATAAGTATTATAGTAAACATAATAATCTAGCTAGACCGAATGGGCTCTACCTGGGGCTGGTAGTTCTAAAAAGAACTCACACTGAGCGGGTCGAACCTAAGTCCCACCATGCTCAGTGTGTTTCCCTAGCCCCGGATTAACGAGCTCATCTGTGCTCTCTCTTCGACTGCCCGACGCCGACTTCTCCGAATGTTTCTTAAAACTCAGTTACATCTCATTATATGGGGTGGTGACTGTCACGTGACTCCAAAGCCCCCAACACTTCTCATTGGCTCTCCCAACCCTCCCCCAACTCATCCACGCCACAAGGGCCCCTTTTTCCAGCCTAGCGATGGGTGCGGCTAAAACTCACTCTGGGCTAGTATTCTCTTTGTCCCACGTAATTACGTTTTGTCGCGTACATCCGGTGTCACCGGTCCACATTGACAGATTTCATCTCCCCAAAACAGATGACACGCTGGAATTCTAATTATCAAGATGTCGACTGTGTCCTTGGCCCATGAACTCTCAATGTTGACCACCCAACTCAACAGACATATACTATTACATGTATCTTATATGTTCTACATATATTAAGGGGTGGCCGTGCGAGTCAACGGTTGGAATAAAGTGGGAATGTTTTCGCCAAATTACTCACAACCCGTGACAACTACAAGTTTATTGATGAGGTGTTAGAACAAAATGACGATTTGCAAAAAGCATAAATAGGCACGGAAGTAATACCAAAGTGTGATAATCTTGGCTGGAGAGATGATTTGAAATATTTTTTTTTGAGCTTTGTGAAGCATGTAAGTTTTACAAAACATAAAAAAATGGCCTCATATGAAGTGGCACAAGTTGCCATCACTTCACGGTGCTAGGTGGAACTCGCGAGGAATTTTTGCACTTGTTGCATTTTTTCTTCTTCCAAACTGGCGAGAACAGCTGGAGGTACCTTGCGATTTTATTGCAACTACATGGTCGCGAGTATGGTTTTCTAACCAACACTACTCAGAGATGGATTATCAAGATCTTCTGACTCCAATAACCAAGCTTCAGTGTCCCAGTGCTGTAAAATGTTTCTGTAATCACTGGAATAATGAACCATCAGTGCTTGATGTGCCTTGTTCCAACATTGTAGCTGAGAGAGCTATAAAGTTGACGGAGGAGGTTCATTCTACTTGCAAAACTGAAAAATATCTTAACAGCAAATTTGTAAACACAAACACACAAATCTGAAACACTATTGAAACACTGGATATGCTCATTAATAATATGTATTACTCATGTGTATTGTATGAAAAACTTACATGTGATAACAAAAATTGTTTGAACCTCTAAATGTTTCAAAGTTAAAAAACGAAATGCACTTAGGCGCGGAAGGTTTTTTCATTTTTCGGCAAAGCCAAAGTCATTTGTTCGATTTTTAGGTAAAAGTTCATCGATTACAACGCCAGGCTAAACAATTTAAAATTAGTCATAATCCTACAGTGACTAAGATGGAAACAGAGTTTTTTTTTTTTGGATATGCATGGTTATCAGACTATTCACCGTGGCTTGTTTGTTAAAAGGTGCCTTTTGCAAATACTGCGTGTTGTTTCCGCAAAAAAAGTAATTCGAGCAAATCAGGGGGCATTTGTCATCAAACCATGCACACAATTTAAAGATTTCAACGAAGATGCAATTAGCCAGATGCAAAGCACAGGCATAAAGACTCATTTTGTTGCATGATTGGAAACCAAAGCAGTTTCTATAGATGAGCAGTTGAACTCATCATTTAGAAGTCAATTTCAAGAAAATCGTAACTAACTGGGTCCCATCATTTCTACAATCCTTTTTTGCGGCATGCATGATTTAGCACTTCGTGGAAAAAGAATCAAATTCTGGTAATTTTTTTACCTGGTTCTTGGTAATCATTTGTCAATTGGTTCTTGTAGTGCTAAGTATATCTCGGCAACTACGCAAAAAACTATAATCGAAATGTGTGGGTCTCTCTTGCCTTGCGTGAAGACATTGTTCGTGAAGCAAATAATTCAATTGAATTTTCTACACTTGCCAACGAGACAACTGACATTTCAGGCATTGAGCAGATATCACTTGGTTTTAGATTTGTCAAAGAACACAATGGGAAAATATTGGTTATAGAAGAATTCCTCGGCTATCATCTCTCTGTTCCACCAATAGTATTTGATAAAGTAATCACGTAACCAGCAAAAACAAAAATTCAAAATGGCGTCTTGCTCGCGTCTTGATTCGATATTTCTTTTTGAAAAATCTACAGTTTAAAATAGTTTCTGTGTTTTTTTTATTATGAAATATAAAAGTCCCTAATATTAAATAATAATAATAACATATAATATCATTCAAATTATTTTAGTTTTTATTACAACATATATCATTTTAACATCGTCAAGTTCGTAAATAGCATGTATCCTTTTAGCTGTTTTAATGAAAAGTAACTAATTAGATCTCTTTGACATTTTTTTAATTGAAATAATTTATCTTTTGTTGTAAGAAAAAGTAACATCTACTAATTAGATTTTAATTATTTCATAACTTAAGGGGACAAATTTTTGAAAATATGTATCAAAGCTGAACACAGAGGCGTACCTAGGGTGGGGTGAGGGGGGTTCAAAATCGAAAATCCCGCCGGGCCCCAGCTTGAGGGGAGCCCCCCAACATTATTTTTTACATTAAATATTAAGTACATAATCTCATGACATGGTATCAAACGTCAAAATGCAGGGGGCCCAAAAGAGGCCAAGCCCCCCGGCCCCCCAAATCCCTAGGTTCAGCACTAGCTTTACAATAGCCTATCTCTATGCAAAGGCTTTGCAGGGTACAGCTTCCGACCTAACCGATCACGTGACTTGCTTTCGACCCGGCAGAGGATAAACACCACGAAATATAGTCGCAAATAAAATATAAAATTCCGCCCGTCGTTCGACGGGCTTAAAACACCTATTTAATAAAAAGGTATTTTAAAGAAAATATTAAATAAAATGGTATTTTTAAGTAAATATTAAGTAAATGGGTATTTTTAAGTAAATGTTTAATAAAATGAGGGAACAAAAAAACTTAATGTAAACGTTAGTGATTCTATCAGTAAGCAGACTGTTTGTACATGTAGTTTAAGCTGTCGTTCATTACTCGCTCACAATTGTTTTGTAGTTTTTGACAGCTGAGTTAAATTGGTTGTTAACAGCTGAGTTTAATTGTATTGAAAAATGGACGAGCCTTGCTGTTCAAAAAATGGCCGTCTGTTATCTATTGTGATTATGTATTAAGATATATTGGGAAGGCTATTTTGTTTTGTGTCCACATTATTTCAAATTTTTTTTATAAAAAATAGAAAATTCCACCCGTCGTTCGACGGGCTAAAATACTTGTATTTTATTTGTTGTTTGTTTAGTTACTATTCAAAAATATTCATCAAAACTAGAAGCTGTGACCCAAAAATTGCAGAACATACATTGAACAATTGTTGACTACATTGGCTGTTGTTGATCGACAGAATTGTGATGATAGGTATAAGGAAATTTTAGAGTTACAAAAGGTGTTGCAGATGACATTGGTGTCGACATTCAACTCCACGCCAAGTTGGAAGACAAATGAACAGGGAAAATCTAAAAGTTGATTTGCCTGAGGGTTCAGTGGCGTAGCTAAAGGGGGGCGAAGGGGGGGCGGACCGCCCCGGGTGACAGCATATGGAGGGTGAAACAATGTCACCTCCAACAAAATTTTTCAGCCAGGCTAAGGTGCGAAAATAGTCTGAAAAAGGAATTGTGATAAAAACCCAACCAACACAGGTAATATGACCGTTATGACGTCACATATTTCAAATTGGTCAAAAATATTGTATGGGCGAGTACAGCTCTTTTGGTGAGTATTTTTCATATATTTTTCTCATTATTTATTTTGAACTATTTTCGAAATAAATGACGACCATGGCTTTATCAAACTATATGAAAGAACGTCGACGACAGCATAATATCAAGGGCATGTACATCTTGTCAGACTCCAGCAAAGAACAGACAGTCAGGTAGTATGTGGCACCTGAAACACAAAACGAGTTCATTTCTCTTTTGGCAAAACACGTGATGGAAAACTCGTTTCTGATACCAACAATGAAATTTGTGCCAACGACGTAGAAATACAGTTGTCTGTTAATGATGTATGTTTTTTATAATTAGCAGGACATGATTAATAAATTATTTAAAGTATTTTTCGAAAATCCCTGAAGGTATCAAGTTCATATTGTGGCTTTAGGTCAGCGGTTTTCAACCGTATTCGCGACTGTGCCTTACAAGATACGTCCGCGGTGCCTCTCATACGTACGTTCGATAATAAATGTATTTATTTTCTTTATGGAGTGTGATACCTTTCCAATGTGATATTTGGGTCACGTGGTCTGGTGATGAATCACGCAGCAGACTGGCTTTCCATCTTTATGTGCTAACTCTCAATCTTTAGGAGATAGCTCTCCATCTTCAGGTGCTGGTTCTCCATCTTCAGGTGCTGTCTCTCCATCTTCAGGTGCTGGCTCTCCATCTTTATGTGCTAGCTCTCCATCTTTATGTGCTGGCTCTCCATATTTATGTGCTGTCTCTCCATCTTCAGGTGCTGGCTCTCCATCTTCAGGTACTGGCTCTCCATCTTCAGGTACTGGCTCTCCAATTCAGGTACTGGCTCTCCATTATTTATGTGCTAGCTCTCCATCTTTAGGAGATGGCTCTCCATCTTCAGGTGCTGGCTCTCCATTTTTAGGTGCTGGCTTTCCATCTGTATGTGCTAACTCTCAATCTTTAGGAGATAGCTCTCCATCTTCAGGTGCTGTCTCTCCATCTTCAGGTGCTGGCTCTCCATCTTTATGTGCTGGCTCTCCATATTTATGTGCTGTCTCTCCATCTTCAGGTGCTGGCTCTTCATCTTCAGGTACTGGCTCTCCAATTCAGGTACTGGCTCTCCATTATTTATGTGCTAGCTCTCCATCTTTAGGAGATGGCTCTCCATCTTCAGGTGCTGGCTCTCCATTTTTAGGTGCTGGCTTTCCATCTGTATGTGCTAACTCTCAATCTTTAGGAGATAGCTCTCCATCTTCAGGTGCTGGCTCTCCATCTTCAGGTGCTGGCTCTCCATCTTCAGGTGCTGGCTTTCCATCTTCAGGTGCTGGCTCTCCATCTTCAGATGTTAGCTTTCCATCTTTATGTGCTAACTCTCCATCTTTAGGTGCTAGCTCAACATCTTTAGGTGCTAGCTTTCCATCTTTAGGTGCCAGCTCTCCATCTTTAGGTGCCGGCTCTCCATCTTTAGGTGCTAGCTCTCCATCTTTAGGTGTTTCTGTAACCTCGGCATATAAAGGCCGGTTAGGTGGTTGGCAGCCATGCCCGCCTTTCCCAACTAAAGTCAGGTAACCATTTCAAGCTGTGTGGTTTTGAGGGACATCTTTAACAACTGACATAAATGACCTGAGAAAATTCCTTTTGGTTCTTACTGAGTATCGAACCCGTGACTTTCAGGTTAGTCATTCGCAGGCTTGCGGAGCCGCCATATTTTTTTCCCGCTATTTATTATTTATAAATTCGAAGTGACTATTCGGACCCGGGTACCAACAAACTCTGATTTTTATTCGGACCCTGTCCCAATAAAGTCTGATTGTTATTCGGACCCGTGGCAAATATGCACTTAGCTTAGCTATATATAAACTTTATAATTGTTTTTTGTTTATTTTTTGATAATTGTTTGAATTGTATGATTTAATCGTTACTCAGGGGCTAGGGTTCCGACTAATCTGACACTGTATTATTATTTTTTCTGGTTCCGTCTGTAGTTTATATATGTTACCGGCAAATTGTGAAATCCGTATACAATGTATAGAATGCCTGAATTTTTCAGGCAAAGTATGAAATAAATTGTTATTTCATACATTGCCTAGGCATTCTATAAAATGCCGAGTTCCCGTTCGGCAAAGTATGTAATTGGTCTTGTTGGGAACTAGAGTAGATTTAGAGACAGACTATTCCCTTCGACGTTGCAAGAAAAGAAGATATATCAGAAGTAGGAGTAATCAGAGGCGCCGAGAGCCAACTAGGGCTCCAGGGCAGGACATCATTGCGGGCCCCTATTTAAACAATGAGTCGTTAAAAATGTACATGGTCGGGGCGGCCGGGCCCCCTTACAGATGCGGGCCCCCTGACAATGACCCCCTACCCCTCTCTCGGCGTGCCTGGGAGTAATGCAAATAATGGTTGACAAGGTGACCGACGACTTAGGACAAGGTGGTCAGAAAACAATATAGTAGTAAACAGCAAAGGTGTGACGACTCTAGAAGTAGACCGGGAGGCGACAACGAACAGTTTAGGAGAGACAACAATTACGACCAGGGGGCGCTCCTTAGGTGAGAACTATTCTGAAGGAGAATGTGACGTAATTAGTGAAATTAAGGTGGGGACGTTAGGAATATAAATACGACTGGATTCGGACATTAGTTAGCGACGGGAGTTACGAGAATAGTTCTAGTGCCGATTACTGTGTAACCATGTTGGAAGGGAATGTAGTGCCAGGACAGGAATCACGCCATGTTGACATGCAACGACGGTTCTACGATGAATTTTCTAAATTAAGAGCCAATGCTTTTACTTCGGATTCGGACAAAAAATTTCCCCCCACGCCTTTGGGAGCCACTGTGCGAGTTCCGATTCCCGATGTTGACAAAGGGCAGGGAGACTCACGAAATCTGTTTGCAGTTGTTATGAGCATGACAGAAGATGGCTTTTACCGCCTTGAAACTGCACATGGAATCTTGAAGCAACTATATGCCAGATCAGAATTCACCGTATGTCCAAAAGATTTAATAAAAGCGGAAGACGTTCCTGACCTTATATAGCTCTCCGATCTGCTGCTACTTTCCAGTCTACAGGAAGCGGCCAAAGATTCGTCATATGTATATGCAAGACAAATTGTCAAACTATGAGGTGCCTTTGTTTGAAAAAGAAAATTAAATGCAATTCAAATTGACATTCTAGTCTTCCCTGCTGCAACAAGTAGTTCATTCCAGTTGTGTTCTGCTTGTTTTCACCATAAACAACTTCTTTTTATTATTTATTAATTCTTCACGAATTCGTGAAATATGAACATGACAGATCAAAGTACCACCTTCGTATTTTGTGTGAAAGAAGAAAATTAAGTACAGTACAATTCTAAGTGTGAATCCAGCCTTACCTCAGCTTTGCTGTCATTGTTTTTTTCCGGTATGAACATCATATGCTTTATTTTGCAATCATTCCATATTAAAATACGTTTTTATCAATAAAGGCTTTTGTTGTTCTTTTCTGATACTTTGCCTAAACGACACGTATTGTATAGAATGCCTAGGAAAAGTATGCATAATTTAAAAAGTTTATACTTTGCCTAAAACCACCAGGCATTCTATACATTGCCTAGGTATTCTATAGAATGCCAGCATTTCACACTTTGCCGATAACATATATAACTAAGCTAAGTACATTTTCGCAGCGGTTCCGAATAACAATCGGACTTTATTGGGACCCGGGTCCGAAAAGCCATAGCCTTATAAATTTATCTACTCTATTTCAACTATTCTGTTTATAATAAAATTGTTAAATACAGAAAGCGAATTTTGTTTTTAGTCTATTACAAATTCGCGGTCAAATAATATACGAAATGACGCGTTATGTTTGTCGTCGTAGTAAAAATCTATTTTTAAATGATTGATACAATTATTCTATGAAATAAAACTGTTTTAACTTTATATTTAACAAAATAACATGCCATTAAAAAAAATTTAGAGGGTAAGCAAGATTTAAAATGAACACAAACGATCCCCCATCAAAGATTTCTTGTGGTGATGTGTGTGCATGATATCATTTAAATGCTGTTATTTTTGTGGCGTTCGTAAAACATGACAACATTTCAAATTGTAGGAGGCAAACAATCAAACAAATTTGGAATTTTAAAGCTAAAAAAAAATTCTGCTGTAAAAAAAAAACATTAGGGAGCCGTGGAGCCGCCAGATTTTTTCGGCTCCGGCTCCAGCAAAAACGTAGCGGCTCCGCGGCTCCTCTGTTCCGGCTCCGGCTCGGTTCCGCAAGCCTGGTCATTCGGCTACCTGCCGCTAATTAATTAAATGTTAATGCAATGACAAAATATAAACCGTTAATCAACTTAATCGTTAATGAAACATTAATTCAATAATTTAAAAAAAAAACATTTTATTTACTATTAGTGAGCTGGGTTTTATAAATGCCATGGATGTGCTGACATGTTTACTGTACGGTAGATTTGATCAGTGTGTGTGTGGCTAGGTACGGTAGATTTGTTCAGTGTGTGTGTGTGGCTAGGTACGGTAGATTTCTTCAGTGTGTGTGTGGCTATCGAGATACCACTTGAGGTAATTTCACCATGACCTGAAATATCTACTGGTCCTCACCGATATCGCACGACCATCAGTCCCTACGATTTGACCAATGTTGTTACTTGTGAGTCTATTTCTTTATCTGCCGCGGTTAATACACACTCTAGATGTAGACCAGTTAATACACACTCTAGATGTAGACCAGTTAATACACACTCTAGATGTAGACCAATTAATACACACTCTAGATGTAGACCAGTTAATACACACTCTAGATGTAGACCAGTTAATACACACTCTAGATGTAGACCAGTTAATACACACTCTAGATGTAGACCAGTTATTCCCAAAAGGTGGTAGTGTACCCCAGAGAGTACGCGAAGAGTTTGGCGGGGGTACCGCGCTGCACCTGGTTGAGAACATTCAATAGACACTGGATAAACATTCATGGATTAAGCGAAACCAATTGGAAACCATGACCATAAAAACAATATGCAAGCTGGGTTGCTGTTTTTTTTACTAGGGGTACAGAGTATTACGAAATGAAATAAGAGGTATCGTACACAGATATCAAAAGTTATTGTTCTAAGTGTTACCAAGCTCACAGCCCATGTATGATGAGCTTACTGAAGAAGACCTTTGTCTAGAAACTCCACTTTTAAGGCGACACCAAGCAGCCGAAATAAATTTGGAGGAAGCAAAGCACCAGACTGTACTGCAATTCCTACGGTTTATTATCAAGTGGGACTTTGTTGAATCATTGCCATATCTAACGCTGACTCTAAGACTCTTTCTGACAATATGTGTTTCTGTGTCATTGTATGAAAGAGGTTTCTCCAAAATGAAACTTATAAAAAAAAATGTCGAGATTGTCGGATATGGCTGTTCTGTCCATTGAACACGAGCTTACAAGACAAATAGATTTTGACGATGTCATGAGCCTATATGCCACAATGAAAGCAAGAAGAGACTCATTCTAGGACATTCTTTTGGGTTGTGTTTTGCATTTAGATGTTCTGAAAGTGAACAGTTGAATTAAAAAAATCTTTGGATTTGAACTATTTGTTTTGCAGTATTATATTCGGATTTCGTCTTGGATCATACATGTAAGCAGTAACGTACCGGTCAGTAGAGTAAAGTAGAAACTAGAGGTAGAGTATGTATAAAAATTTAGCTACACCTAACCATTCAGCAAAGGGTCGTGTGGGGTCACTGTGGTGACATTTGAACGGACCGCCCCGGGTGACGTGTACTCTAGCTACGCCACTGTGAGGGTTATTTTAGAATAATGTTTTTATACCCTACCTTCATCCTACTATTAAAGTAGTGCGTCGGGAGTGTGGGGAAGCCGTCGCTATAAATAATATATGACGTCCTTTCCCGATGGTACAGTTTTTTTTTTTGCAGAATGGGAACTACTATAAATAAAAATCCTCTGTGACGTCATTTCCCGATGGTGCATTGTTTAATTTTCATACCAATAAAGCCGAATCGAACTTGCTCGCGGGTGCTGTATCATGCCTTTGTGGTGCAAAATGGCATTATAGAGAAGTTATTTTTTACTTTTGAGTGCAGTTTTATAAAAACTTTGTTTAATGCTTTGTTTTTATTTTAACATTGATAGAATTAAGGGCAAAACGTAACGGGTGAGATAAATTAGCACC
The DNA here is from genome assembly GCA_021962125.1 of Bulinus truncatus. Taxonomy (NCBI): domain Eukaryota; kingdom Metazoa; phylum Mollusca; class Gastropoda; family Planorbidae; genus Bulinus; species Bulinus truncatus. The sequence continues at coordinate 557,495 of JAGDYQ010000122.1, forward strand.
CATATCTTTACCTAATGGTGCTTAGTTTGGTTTGGTTAGTTGGTTTGCTTTGGTTGATTTGGTTTATTTGGTTGGTTTGGTTTGTTTGGTTGGTTGGTTAGTTGATCGGTTGGTTTGGTTCGTTGATCGGTTGATTTGGTTGGTTAACGTTGACGGGTAAAACGTAATTTGCGAACGATGTGGAAGTGACGGGTTTGGCTTAGTTGGTTGGATTGGTTGACTCGGTTGGTTTGTTTGGTTGATTAGTTAGCTGGTTTGGCTAGTTGGTTTGGTTGGATGTTTTGTTTGGTTTGGTTGGTTAGCGTTGACGGGTAAAACGTAATTTGTGACGTATGAAATGTAGGTCATTTCTGCACATTAGGAAGGTGGCATAAATAAGCACCTAATTAATCGTATTTAAAAATTCAGGAAGGGGTTTCACAATACACATAGATTTCCCGGGCAACGCCGGGCTTTATATCTAGTTCTATTATATCATCGCTGAAAATTCGTTTTTGAATAGAAAATAAACCAGCATTTTCCCTTTTAGTTTTGAATCTCTTTTTGATGACAAAACTAGAAACTCGCTGTGGCGTACGAACTTCTAATATATGATCGCCAAATGTGACGTTCAAAATGTAGGCTGATATTATATGTAGGGCAGGCTCGCCAGGTAATTCAACTTAATTACCAAATCTTTAACTATAACTCACTGATGCAGATACTAGTATATAAACAACACAACTCTTAGGTGTGTACTTTACAACACTGATTTAATGTACTATGATACAAATTTAGTGAAATAATATTTTACAAGTCTAACTATTCAAGTCTACTCTAAGTATTCGTGCCCGCCTTTCTACTCTAAATATTCTATATAACTTCTCTAAGTCTACTGAGCCGCCTGTTCTAAGTATGCGGGGCCGACTCCCCACTCTCTCTCTGTGGGCCGCCCTCTGTCGAGATACATTCTGCGTCCACTTTATAAAGGCTGGCGGGGTGCGATTGGGACAGTAGATAATGCGTGTGCAAAGGTAGCGAGAGCTGATAGAAACAACTTTCAAATGGCGTCGCCACTGGCGGGAGGTGCGATTGGGACAGTTGATACTAGTATGGAAGGGGTTAAGTTTGACAGTAGCGTTTTTCATTCGGGGGAGGTGTGTGTGGCGTGGGCTAGCACTGAAGGGGTTAAGCTTGACACGTTACATGGGGGGGGGAGAGGTGCGGTGAATTCTTGACGTAACATATCCATGGCCTTGCGTTACATTCCATGGTCAACTGATGAGAAGCGAGAGGGTCCGTATTGGCGGGGTAAATTTTAATTGGCAGTGGAGGTGGAAACGGGGAGGGGAGGGTAAATTCTAGATGTAACATTTCTGACCATGACCCTGGGTTATGTTCCATGGTCAACTGATGAGTCACTCGATACTGGCGGGAGGTGCGTGTGCAAAATGGGGGGGGGTAACTTCTAAACGTAACACTTGCATTTTAAGGATCAAGCCAGGGCTATTGCTGATTATTACGCATTTAACAATCCAATCGAAGAGATTGAAACCTGGTATGCTATATGGAAATGTAAAAATAGTAAAGGGGAAAAAAAACATAAACAATGACTCTTTGTGAGGTTTTAGATGAACCGATTTTTTTCGTCATGATTAAGATGGCTTTTTTGACAGAATTGGCTCTTCTAGTGTGAAGTCCCTGTAAGGATGAGATGATCTCTTAGATCATTTAAACCACTAATGGGACGGTTTTTATGGTGCCCCTCTTTCATCCCCACCATAGCCGATAGTGCAATCAATGGTCATGGAGGCACCACGGGAAATATAGCGGGGATTTAAGCCATGACCTGAAATATCCATTGGTCCTCACCGGAGATCGAACCAGGGACCCTCAGGTCAACTGTCGAGTGTTTTATCACACGACCATCCACCACCCTGGCTCTTCCAGTAACAACATGCTCAATCGAGAAATCATTTAGCACCCTAAGACGAGTAAAAACGTGGCTACGCTCAACAACTGGTGATGATCGTTTATCTGGTCTTTGTATGATAAGTATCAAATATTTAAAGAAAATGTTATCAGTCGATTTGAACAAATACCAAGACGTTTACAATTTTTGTTCCAGAATAAATAGTTTAAAAACAAAATATTATTTCTGTATCAGTGTAATTTATAAATTTATACTTTATTTTATTAGTATCGTTAACTGTTCGACACTGAAACCATTATTTTAAAAATTACAATAATGTAATCAGTTATACTTGCAGATATAATTCTTTTTTTATGTTTGATATATGTACATTGTCTTCAATGTAATAAACTTTCAGGAAATTCAGTTCACTTTTATTGTGATAACTTTGACATTTTTCCAAAATGTAGGGGGGGGCAAATGTCCCCTTGCCCCCCCCCCCTTTGAATACGCCCATGGCCTGGACTGAACTCGCCAATCAACTTTTGAAAGTAATATTATCAGCAATAAAAGGTGTATTTTTTTTTTAAACTATAACTTAACTGAACTTAATTACAATCACATTAAACTTCAGGCATCTGTAGATTGGCATGCTTAGTTTAATTTTATTATTTGTATATGGCAGGGGTGGGCAAACTACGGCCCGCATGCGGCCCACCAGAGTAAAATATGCGGCCCTCATGCATGTTGTGATCCTTTGCCAATGGTAACTTTCTTTATTTAGATTTTTCCGTTGTATTTTTTAAATTTATCTCCAACTACTTCATTTAAATCTAGGGATATAAAATCGGTTTTATGGCTCGAGAATATTAGTTAGAGCTGCTTGACCTGCAAGCAGATTATGACCTGAAGGAGAATTTCTTCAGTTCTTTAAGGATGTTTACCAGCAGAGGCATTTCCACAACTAAAACGCTTTGCTGCCAGCGTTTGTCACTATTTGGGTCCACATACATTTGTTTTCTTGTATGAAAATAAACAAGTCTAAGAAAAGATCTGTTTACTGACTACAATTTAAATGCAGTCCAGCGAATCACAACCAGTAAACTGGTTCCACAGTTCACAAACATTATCCAAAATTGTGAACAGTTACAAACTTCTCAATAATTATAATTGTTTTCTGTGGTCAGCTTGTATGTAAATTAAGTTCGTGTCTTCATAATTATTATGACAGGTAACAATAAACTTTAGTTGAAAATTAATATGAATAGTAAAGTCTTATTACCAAATTAGCAATAAACCGATTTAGTTATTATTTTTAAAATGTAATGTGCATGTGTTATAAAGTGTGAATGTGAAAAAATGACAAATAGTGAAAATACATACTTATTATCATTAGTTCATATTTTCATAAGTTGTAAATTGTAATTGAAGTAGACAAAATATATATGCGGCCCGCCGATAACAATCAAATTTTCAATGTGGCCCTCCGTAGAAAAAGTATGCCCACACCTAGTATATGGTATTTTCAATATTTTTTATATTGTATAATAATATTACCATCTCAGTACTATCTTCTGCTGAAATAAACATCATTTTTTGAACGAGTCACACTACTAGAGAGTAAGTAAATTACGTCAAAATCCGTTTGAACCTTTCGTCTGCAAATATGGTTATTCCATGTCAACTCAACCAGTATTTTGACAATTGTTCACCCGACCCTCTCAGATCTTCCTGAAATTTTTAGGGCTTGTGGTACATACAAAGTTGAGTGATTCCTGAAAATTTCAGGCCATTTGGTCAAAAACATTCTGAGATATGATTTTTTTAAAGTTTTAAGTTTTCCTCTTACCAAAGCGAATTTCGCGTAACTAGGTAGCTCGCGAAATTCGCCCCTCTTTCGCGGCAATGTATTTATATGGAGATGCTCAAACCGCGTAGAATTTCCGCGGCGGTGCAGAGAAATTTCGCGGCATCGCTTCTTTCAGAGTTTTTTCGCGTTTCGCAAGTGTAAACAATCCAAAATGGCTGCCTAGAAACATCGACTCAAATGAAAATCAAGGTTAAAATTGACATAAATGTCTTAAAATTAACTAATAAGACTTACATTTATATATAGCAACTTGAATTATATCAGATTATACCAAAAAGTAAGTGTTTTTTTCACTTTTTACTTGTAAAATACCATAACTGTAGAAAATATATCATAAGAAGAAAATGTCTGCCGACGTCTTCAAATAAGCAAAAAGAAAATTAAAAAAATCATTATATCCTGTCGGCTGACGCCTACGTTCGCTCACGTAGGTGTAGCGAGGGTTTTTCGCGCTTTGAAAAATCTCACGTGAGAAATAGCGCAGCGGTACGCTTCGCTTTGGTTAGAGGAAAGCTTTAAGGATAGTCGCGAATTCGCGTGACATTTACATTTTCACGATAATTGAACGTGAATAGTTCAAAAACTAAACGAGATACCGGGTCAAATATTGGTGAAAACTATCTGAAGTGCAATGTTTGGACATTTTTAGGGCATTCTGTATGCAAGCTACACTTGAGATAAAAACACCATTCAACTCAGGATAAAATGTACCACAAGCCCTAAAAATTTCAGGAAGATCTGAGAGGGTCGGGTGAACACCACTGTTGACATGGAATGGCCCTGTATAAAATTAAATAACTTACTTGCGCTTTAATTACACACAAATTTGAAAAAAAAATTTTATATATTTTATTACATTATATAATGAGAAAAGTGACGGTCGTAAAAAATGTTATACAAAGTGGCGAGATTCAGAAAGAAGATTTCTCTTTGGAAAGAATATAAAAGATTGATAAAGAAATTGCTACAAACGTGAAATACTGGAGAGAATTGCTCAAACGAATTTTAGCAGTAGTTTTATTCTTGGGCGAAAAAGACTTGCTTTCAGAGGTTCTTCCAAATAATTGATGAACATGATAGTGGAATTTTTTTTCGGAATTATTGAACTGTTAGCTCAAGTTTTTTTTACAAGAGCATGTTTCTAAAAATCAAAAATCTCAAAAACTTGGACAACGCCTTAAGGTCCATTATCTATCAACAGATTCTGAAAATGACTTTATCAAAGCATGCAGCTCAAAAGTTGTTCAAGAAAGTCTGACAGAGAGTGAAAAATCAAAGTATTTTTCAATTATGGTAGATGCTACGCCAGCTATTTCTCATACAGAACAAAGTACTTTAGTTCTGAGATATGTACTAAATTGTATTTGTTTCTTGCATTTGTTGATTATAGCAAAAAAAAAAAACTGGCCAGGATATTGCAGATATGATCAAATATGAACAGGAGAAAAACAAAAAAAAAATTCTTTAGATAATTGTCGAGGTCAGGGATACGACAACGGATCAAATACGGCAGGAAAGTTTAAAGGACCACAGGCAATCATTTCACATTCATATCCTCTAGCGAAATTTTCAAGTTGTGGCGCGCATAGTCTAAATTTGTGCCATATGCATGCTAAAGAATGTTGTAATGACGTTATAACTTTTTTCGGAATTTTTCAAAAATTTATAATTTTTTTGCATAGACCTCAAAATGGGAAATTCTACATAGATTAACTGGATGTTCACTGCATAATCTTTCTCAAACTAGATAGATGACACGTGTGGAAAGTGTGAAACCTATTGCAAAGCACCTGCCAATTATCAAACACGAAATTATTAAATGTAAAGAACTAAATCTGTCATCAGAAAATAAAACTGAATTGCAAGGAATTGAGCATTATATGAAATCATTCAAGTTTGTTTTAATGGCTACAATATTCGCTAATTTAATGGCCAAAATAACGGCAGCAGCTATGTCGTCTGACTTGGCATGTGAAACAGAACTTCCAGAAAAAAGTCAAAAAGGACGAAAACTTTTTTATGATGAAAGTCAACTTATGCCAGAAGAGAGTGCACATGAAGTGAAAGATGATTTTAAAGTAAACATGCTGTATAAACTTATTGATAGTGTTATATCTGGCTTAACAGAGCGTTTTCAATTGGCACGGGATATTAACAATTCTTTCAATTTTCTGTGGTTGTTTCCAGAAATCGGAGAAACTGGTCTGTTCTAATTTCTGCAAAGAATAGGACAAAGATGTAAACAGTGAATTAATTGAAGAAGTAAAACATCTAAAGTCAATTTATTCAGATAGTATACAAAGTGAAACCCTTCATCCCATAAAACTGCTGAATAAAATTCACAGTTGAAGTTGTAATCTATATTTCCAAATATTGCTATTGCATTACTGTTCTTACGTACAATTCCTGTAACAGTTGCAGAAGTGAAAGAACATTCAGCAAGCTAAAGCAAATAAAAAGTGTGCAGCGTTCAACTATGAAGCTAGACCGATGGGCGAAGTTATAAAAGTTTGATGATGTTATTTACAATTGTGCATTAGCCATCAAGGAGAGTTTGTTTTTAAAAATAATAAATACAAATTTGTACAATTAAACAATAAACTTAAAATTAATTTTTTTTTCAAATAACAACTGAATAAAAGCCCTATCTTGTATGATGTAGAGCTTATCTAATGTATATGTAAAAAGTGTATGATCTATGAATTTTTTTTATTCTAATAACCTAAACATACTTTAGAGGTTTATTCCCCGGGTGGGGGGGGGGGCGTGACAGCCCTACCTAAGGGCCCGAAATTTCTGTCGGCGGGCCTGCGTACAAGGCATACTTCGGCATGCCTGTCGGGGATCATGACAAGTCATAGGCACCTCATTTCACATGCGTATATTGCAAGAAAACTCTTTAAGATAAGGTAGACTTTTGCTGCTCGCTTATAAGACAATGCTTTAGATCTTGTACAGTTTTAGGAGTACAAAATATTCACATATATTTATGTATTATAGTAATTTATGTTATATTCTAATATCATATACTGTATTACATAATGTGTCAGATTTCCTTCTTTAAAGTTTTTATAATTAAAATAATTTATTTTATATATGTTTCAGGTCAGAAAAAAGCCATGAAGTTTGCTAACCCGCTATCAAGCAACTGCTACTTCTGCATGGTGGATCCTACCAAACGTCACACTGTCGAGAATGCTCTTCATATCATTTATCCATACATTCCTTCTTTCATTGCACCAGCACCACACTGCCGAGCTACATGTTTCCACCCCCCAGAAGAGGGATCAGCCATCTTTAGGAGACAACAGCGAGTCAGACAGCGAGGAATTTATTAGAGATACAGATTACAATTTCACAGATGTGATTGAGGAGAGAAGGCCACACTCCCCTAACTTGAAAGACGTCAACGATCTGATCAGAGATCTTGGTCTTACCAAGTCCATTGCTGGGCTTCTGACATCCAGGCTCAAGCAGTGGAATTTGTTGGATGAATGCGTGCGAGTTACTGAACAGAGAAAACATCACCAAACATTTTCCAACTTTTTCATTAAGCAAGATGGGCTGTGCTTGTGCAAGAAAGTGACAGGTCTATTCGAGGCTATATGTATCACAAGTAACCCGAGTGAATGGCCCATATTCATAGACAGCACCAGGCTTGCGGAGCCGCCATATTTTTTTTCGGCTCCGGCTCCCTATTAAGATCACACGTATCACACGAGAGAAAAAATTTTGTAATTGCTCCACGCTAACATCCCGCTGACAAAAAGTTATGCAAATTTTGCCGCGTTCACCCCCATAGTCAGGAACTTGAAAAATATACGCATTGTCGTTTTACTAAAAACAAACCATTTCAGTCCATCCAGAAACATAGCATTATTTTCGATCGAGGTTTCACTAGTCGCCATTTTCAAAAGTATTAAAAAGTTATTTCAATGATCAAATTAGCAAATAGTAAATTGATACATTATTTAAAATATTTTAAAGACTTCATTATATATATTTATTATTGATAAATTCAAAGTGACTATTCGGACCTGGGCAGGCCCGTAGCCAGGATTATTGCATTGGGGGGGGGGGAGAATTTTTTTTTTCGGCGGGGGTGTGTGTGCCCAAGAACTGATTCTGGGGTACAGCGGCGGATCTAGACAACTTTGACGGGGGGGGGGGCAAAATTTTGACCCCGGGGGGGGGGGGCGAAACTTTTTTCATTGTTGAAAATTGGTCTTTGAACAAAAAATATTTTGATAATTTTATAATGTATTACCTAAACTTGCGAAACCGGGGGGGGGGGGGACATGCCCCCCCAGCCCCTCCCCATAATTCCGCACCTGGTGGGGTAGAAGAAATGTTCCGGGGGGGGGGGGGCGAAGATGGAGGTGCGAAGCGCCGAAAGCTTGCGAACGGAGAGGAGGACCTCTGTGAGTCCCCTCCCTAAGAAATATTTTGCAGTTCCATATCTCGAATGGTGCATTTTAGTACCGGTTGTTTTCCTATTAATTAGAAATATATAATTTTATCTACGTTTCGATAATGCATGGCATGTTCCGTTTTGTTAAAAATAATTTAAATAGTAAAGAGTTTTAATGATAAAAATGTATTGAGGCTGAGCAATTTCTGATTCCTGTTATAAATATATTGACCATTTATTCTGCTACACAATTATTACATAATAGATACCTGATTTATATCATTATACTGTGGCTAAACGTACAACCCGGGAAGAACGACAAAGATGCACGAATATAGTAAAGTCTGATTGTTATTCGGACCCGTGGCAAATATGCACTTAGCCTAGCTATACATAAACTTTATTATTGTTTTTTGTTTATTTTTTTAGAGCATTTTCGAAAAAAAAATGCTCTATTGTCCCCGTTTTGTCTGTCCGTCCGTCTGTCCGTGTACACCCTAGATCTCAACAACCACAAGTCCTAGACCCATGATGTATATATCATTTTGTAGGTCTTGGCCTGCCATGTGTACATCAAAAGTTCATTTCGCGATAGGACCTCTGAGGGCCGGGCTTCAGGGCTCCTTTGGGGGTTATATATTATATATATACACCTTGTACGTTCAATAACCCGTTCATTTGGTGCGAAATACTGCAGCACGTAGTTTCACCAAGATTTATTAAGAAACTCATCAAATGAAATAGTAAGCTTGTGTTCTGAGTTTAATTGAAAGTATCAGAGCTATGCAACAATTGACGGAGTTTTCTGACGATTAAATGACAATAATTTCGAATGTTTTCAATTAGGAGTCCTATTTCAGTAACCACAAACCACTTGTAGTTAGATTTAAGAGACAATAATTTTTTTTCAAATATAAAGAAACGTCTTTATAATTTTTTTTTTTACAAATATATGCATTACACAATTGAATTTATAAACATTTCCAAAATTTACAAATATTTACTGAAAGCTAACAAACGTACTGATACATAAAACGAAAATGCGCTAACACGTCCTGTGTCCAGAATGGAACAGGCTTAATTGCTTGTTTATAATTGTTTGAATTGTATGATTTAATCGTTACTCAGTGTCTAGGGTTTCACTAAGCGGACTCTTATTATTTTTTCGGGTTCCGTCTAATAAAGTTTAAATATAGCTAAGCTTAGTGCATATTTGCCACGGGTCCGAATAACAATCGAATTTTATTGGGACCCGGGTCCGAATAGCCACAGCCTTATAAATTTATCTGCTCTATTTCAGATATTCTGTTTATAATAAAATTGTTAAATACAGAAAGCTACCATTTTGTTTTTAGTCTATTACAAATTGTAAGAGGCAAACAATCAAACAAATTTGTAATTTTAAAGCTAAACAAAAATTCTGCTGTAAAAAAAACCATTTGGGAGCCGTGGAGCCGCCAGATTTTTTCGGCTCCGGCTCCAGCAAAAAGTAGCGGCTCCCGGCTCCTCGGCTCCGCAAGCCTGGACAGCACATCCCGGAACCTCAAAGCTGTGCTACTTCACAACGGAAACAACTACCCTTCTCTCCATAAGGCTCACTCAGTGCATCTCAAAGAGGACTACACCAGTGTAAAGATGATGCTGAGTACCTTGTAGTATGACGACTATGGATGGGAGGTCATCTGAGATTAAAATGGTGTCATTCCTGACGGGCCTTCGATGTGGTTTCACGAAATGTCTAGATATATTGGACTTCGAATGTCGTTTCCAAGGACATTATAACGAAAACATGATGGAGGACTACATTTGGGTGTTTCTTCGAGAAAGCGATTGGAAGTACACTCGCAATTACTCGCAAATCTAGAAAACCTTATAATTTCTGAACCCTTTTAGATTTTCGACTGTCTTTGTCTATTTATCATGCTAGTGTTTTTTTTTAGAACGCATGAACGAAAAAAAATATATTTCCTTGTTTTGTCACAATAAATACAACATTTTTCAGGGCTGTGGTCATAAAAACAAAGTTTGTGCTGGATGTTGTCGTTTTTCGATAGTTTTTAGACATAAGAAGTTGAAATATAACAGAAGCCAGGAACAAAAATTGTGTTACATAGTGTTATGACATATCTTGAAGTAGACCATACACTTCTGTTACTTCAATTCACAGTGCAATCATTGTAGCTAGAGAGCTACTATTCATACAATTCCGTTACTTCAATTCACAGTGCAATTACTGCAGCTAGTGAGCTACACTTGATGTCCATCTCTAGTGTTTGTGTGACCTTTCAATGTTACAAATGCAACTGATAATACTTTTTTCCCCATGGAAATGGTATTGCTACAAAATAATAAAAATCGATGGAACAGTCAAATTTACTTCCTTTTTATAAATATACTTAAAATAAAATTAAGGCTCAGTGTGTTCATTTCTAGCACTACGATTGCAGCTCATATGTGTAGGCCATTCATTGTCCCCCACCTTCTCCTCTACAGTTTCACGCCAAACAGATCATCATATACTAATTGTCGTATCTCTTCGGAAGCCTAAATACTCTTTTGAGTACTGTGAGCTTAGTATCTTAAGTACTCTTCAACTATTATTACATAACTGACACATGTGTCCATTAATGAAGACAATCAAAGGCATCATTTAACAAGTTAACATTTATTTACACAACATCAGCAAAATTATTGAAATAGATCCATGTAAGAAAACATAAGTCCATATTAACACTTCCACTCTACTTCACTAATAACTGTTTCAGAAAACCATCCAACTTGTACAACACATCTTTTCTCTTAGCTGTCCTAACACACACTGACTTATTTTTCCCTCTAACTACTTTACCCACTGGTCAGCATTTTCACTTGCCCTCATTTTCACCACTAGCACACTTTTCATGTTGACTAAAAACTCACAACATGCACTGACCACAGTAAATATAACAGAGTTATGACACTAATGTTTATTTTTTTTTCAACAACATGACCAAATGAAATTAACGCAAAGTGTCTTTTTAAATAGATGTATATTTATAGCCATTGAAGGACCACAATTGATGTTTTTAAAATTTGTTTGAAGGGCCAGACCAAGAGCAGACTAATGGAATATAATAATTAATAATATAATACTTTATATGAACTAACAAATTAAATTAAAATGTTATCGATGTAAAAAAGAAACAACTGAGGGGAGTATGCCGTGGGTTGGATCAAACTGCTTAGCGTGCCCTACTTGATCCGCGGGTCTTGTATAGCGGTGCTCCTTCTAGTTCGGCGCCCTATGCTTCCAACTAGACCTGCCAGCCGAATTTTTTTAAGTTTCGGCTGGCTGACATAATTTTTCGGCTGATAGCCGGATTATCCGAATTTGACCGTAAATTGAGTCAATTGACATTTGCGGCTGATTTTCGGCAGGTTATGAAATATTTGGCTAAAATTCGGCTAACGCCTAGACAATATTGAATGGATAAAACTTAAGCAATAAAACACTTTTAAAATACAGGTGGCCCTCGACTTTCGCACATAATTGGATCCTGAAAGTGTGTGCGAATGTTGAATGTTCAAAAGTAGAGGGAAACAAAACGTATTCACAAAAATATTAATAACATAAACAGCACATAACGAACTACATCACTTTCAAAATGGCGATCATGACATTACAAAAAAAACGATTGCTTCGGGAACAACAAGGGCGGAGAAAGACCGGGTATAGACCGGACATTCCGTAGACCGGGTATACGGAAACAGTCGGAAATTAATGAAAGTGCTTCACTAGCACTTTTATGGACGATTCTAAAAACACATTTGAAAAAATAAATTTTAAAAAAATGTTCGAAATAGCGAATTGTGAGAAAGTAGAATGTGAGAAAGTCGAGGGCCGCCTGTACTTGGGGGAAAAGTTTTATTATTTAAAACAACAGAAATAAACAGTTGTATGTGATGTCTTACTAATACAGTGCATTAATACATTCCACGCATTCAGTTTCTGCCACTCAATACCTTGATAAGCACTTAAAATATCAGTTTATAATTGTCATAAATAAAACAAACGCGATGTAGTTTATCAGCTGTTAGACTTGATCGTTTGTTGTTCATTATCAAACCAGTAACCGAAAACATGCACTCCACTGGTACAGATAATGCTGATGATGATAGGTGAAGACGAGCCAGTTGAGTAAGTTTTGGATACGAGGATGTTGCAACGCTGCTACGCCAGAAAGCGAGGACATCATGAAACTGAACAACAGGCGCGGTCAAATAGTTTGCGATTTCCACTGTGGCAAATTTTTTTACTTTTGAAATGTGACACTTGTCACCCATTGATTGCTGAGCAGTGAGACACAGTTGACAATAAGCTCGATCTTCATCAACATTTCTTTCATCAGCAGAAAACAGGCCACCAAAGTATCTTCAGCATTTTGCTTTAGAATTTTCATGTTGGCTAGGCGGTTTAAGTTTTACTTGCAGATTTTTAATGTACTGCCTCTCTTCCCGGTTTAGATGACATTTGCTGACCTTTGAGTTCATCTAAAATCATCAAATATAATTTTTATATTAGAAATGTTATTTAACATAAAATTCACCCGTTATTGACTAAAACTAGAATCTATTTAGTGTTAGTTGAAACAATTTATTTAGCTTTTTTAGGCTTACCTTTTTAGAAGATCGTTGAGCATAATTGAGCTATAAATCGTATATTACGACAAAGATTAATGAAAACTTTATTTTATTTATTTGTATTTTAATTAGTATTTAATAAATTAAGACTGTAAGGTAAAGAAGGATGAAGACAAGAAGACTTATTTAGCCGCCATTATATTGTGTTTGGATGAAGATAACTCCTAACCACTGTTCCCTCTAAGCTGCGCCAGCCTGCGCTAGCGTACGATTTTTCAGACCTCAGCGCACAACTTTTTGGCTTGGCGCACAAAACTAAGATGAGAGGAAAAAAATTACTTATACTAAGTTATAGTTTTGTCATAAAATTCTATATCAATGAACTTGACGTGATCGAACTAACAAACTTCGTTAAATATAATATAGTTTGAGAAGAAATGTCGAAGCGAAAGGGCGAAGATCAAGAGTCGAGTCATTTGGTGATGAGATGACGAATGAATTTCAAGAAAGAATGGTACAACGATTATTCCGTTGAAACCATAATGCCTGGCTACACTAGCCGCAAACACGTGCTTCTAAAAGAAATATTCGAATATCGTGAACAAACCACGATACTAGACTAGAACAGAAAGAATAGAAAACCAGTAGCGCAATAAATCTTGTCCTGACGAAGTCAAAATTTTAATTGACAATGTAGTACTTGCAGTGAAAATTAATTCTTCCATGCTGTCTGTTCAGGAAATTCACAATCATATGGGAAAATACATGAAAATACCGACTAGCTGGAGAAGCAAAAACTACTTTGAATTTATTTGAAGTATAAATACAGTTGTTAAAGTTGAAGAGATTCGAGATTCTTCTTTATACACATTGTGAATGAAAGTACAGACATTTCCATTTCGAAAATTCTGATATTATGTACATTAAATTTAGAAAAGCTCACAAACAGATTTATGAAACTGTTTCTGCTGATATTAAACAACTAACAGCATACGATAGCATTTCAATTGTTTCTGCAATTGTGAATTTCTACAAAGAAACTGATCTTGACTTGAATGATTATGTTCACGTCGGATAGCGCATCTGTGATGCTTGGCAATAATAATGGTGTTGCTGTCATATTACGCAAGTCTGCTCCTCATCTTGTCGAACAACAATGTGTCGCACATAGAGAAGATTTAGGATTAGATGATGCATGGAAAAACAAGCAATTAAGCCTGTTCCATTCTGGACACAGGACGTGTTAGAGCATTTTCGTATTATGTATCAGTACGTTTGTTAGCTTTCAGTAAATATTTGTAAATTTTGGAAATGTTTATAAATTCAATTGTGTAATGCATATATTTGTAAAAAAAAAAATTATAAAGACGTTTCTTTATATTTGAAAAAAAATTATTGTCTCTTAAATCTAACTACAAGTGGTTTGTGGTTACTGAAATAGGACTCATAATTGAAAACATTCTAAATTATTGTCATTTAATCGTCCGAAAACTCCGTCAATTGTTGCATAGCTCTGATACTTTCAATTAAACTCAGAACACAAGCTTACTATTTCATTTGATGAGTTTCTTAATAAATCTTGGTGAAACTACGTGCTGCAGTATTTCGCACCAAATGAACGGGTTATTGAACGTACAAGGTGTATATATAATATATAAGCCCCTTAGGAGCCCTGAAGCCCGGCCCTCAGAGGTCCTGTCGCAAAATGTACTTTTGATGTACACATGGCAGGCCAAGACCTATAAAATGATATATACATCATGGGTCTAGGACTTATAGTTGCTGAGATATAGCGCTCCTTTATTAATATAGCTTATATAGTAAAAAAAACGGTACTAAGGCCCCTTTTACGGCCCTGAGAGGTCAGATCGCGAAATGGAAAAAAGTCATTTCTTGGCAGGCCAAGACCTACAAAATGATATATACATCATGGGTCTAGGACTTATGGTTGTTGAGATCTAGGGTGATGACGGACGGACGGACGGACAGACAAAACGGGGACAATAGAGCATTTTTTTTTCGAAAATGCTCTAAAAAATAATGAAACAACTAGAAACTTTAATACGAACTGTATACACATTGTTCAGCAGGTCAAGTGTAAAAAAGGCAAAATTGGCAGAAATTGCAGAAGCTGCAGATTGTGACATTGTTTCTTTCAGGCCATTAACTCTGTTTAGGCATTTTGCTGTTAGTGCTTTGATAAAGAATTATGATATTTTAGTTAAGTACTGCAGAGAACAATAGGTGAAGATAATGACCCAGTGAATAAATACTGTCTTGACAAATTAACCAAACCAGAGTGTCAGGGATGGCTATGGTCGACTTTTATTTCTGTATTTTATTACACACACAACTGATAAAGGCTCACTGATTCGTCCAATAGAATATGAAAAAAGTCAATTTGATTTTAATATTAACATTCACTTTTATACTTTATTCATTAAAAAGCACTTTAAAAAAGCCAAATCAATACTGATATAGCTTCACAATATCAATTCCTCGAAAATAACCACACACTTCTTACTAACTCCTTCGTTTCTTCCCAATTAACTACTTTCCTCAAACTCTAACAAAACTATACAACACGGTCGATCTACGCTCAGCAATTCCTCCCGAACTAACTTTACATTCTCTTATATAGGCTAGCTGGACAAAGCATCCTATCATTCTAAAGTCTCCCATTCACTGCATAATTAAGAGTTTGGTGAACCTAGCAGAATAAACGTGACATCGCACTTCTAATGTTAATTGAATTCCTCCCCACTGACACATTGTTTCTTGCCTTGATTTAGTTGTAGTACAGCCCTACCCTGAACTCATGAACATCCCCACGTCTACGTCTCTTCCTGAATTCTACCTTGACACTATTCTTTATTGTCTAAAATCCCACTATCTCGTTAAAATGAATGGGTTCTGTCCCCCTTTTTTCCAACCGTCTCATATCGAATTTAATTAAACCGTCCCAACGCTTGAACTTAAGTTAACCTACGCACTGACCTACTTTCACTGTTCTGACACAGAGATTCATGTTGCATTAACTATCCTTTGTAATGTTCTTGGTTGAGTTAGCAGAATTATGTAAGACTCTCCAGAGGAGCAACCTTAATACAGTCAAGACATCTCAGTTTGCCAAAGCCAAAATTAAGAAATTAAGAACACAGTATCTTTGGTAAAGTATATATTTTGAGGAAGAAGTGAAAAATCTATCACCATCACATAATCATTCAGTCAACACAGATGACATAGTTCAATTTATTAAAGAGACATGTGACCACATGGACTATAAGATTTCCAGATCTGGAATTACAGACTGGTGTGTGTTTGATAAGGGTGTTTTTTTTAATCCATCAAACTTGGACAATTTGACTTTGGCACTGTTCAACTTGGAAGATTAGCAAACCTTATTGCTTGGGAGGTTAGAAGAAATATTCAGAGGTGAAGCTACATATTTGTGGAACTTTTCAAGCTTCACGTGCAGACTGTGAGATAGGATTCAGCGTAATGAATGCAGTAATAAACAAAAATATTAAATAGACTTGATGTAGACCATTTGGAACATTTAATGAGAATTAAGTCATATTTATTCGCTAAAGATGTTATTAATACAGATCATGTATATGACTTTTGGAAAGCAGAAAAAGGAAGAAGGGAAAATTTAATTATTACAAAATAAAATTGATTTCAATTCTTGTGTTTTAATTTGTTGTATAGTAAATTAGTTTATTTTTGGTCCATCTAACGGAAAGCTTCCACATATATTTTATATCTAAAAACGTATCAGTTTATTTCTATTTTTGGTTGCAGTTTCACCATTTTTAAATTGTTTTTCTTCTACCTAACCATATTTACTGCAACCATATTTTTTTTTAATTATAAATAATTCATTTACAAAAGCTTTATAAAAATGTGCTACATATGGAAGTTTCCCATGCGGTTGACTCTATTATCATATTATTTATTTTCTTAAATGACAGTAATTGTATTTGTATTGCGTGTCGTGCAATTGGCGCACATTTTACATAACATTGAATTTTTGCTCACAAAATTTTTTTTTGGCGCACAACCCCCCCCCCCCCCCCAATCCTTAGAGGGAACATTGCTCCTAACTCCTAACTAGTTTTTGTCAAGCTTCCGGCAACGGTTAATCTAACGGCGGACAAAAATACGGCGGCTAATGGAGCGCTCTGCATACTTTTCGGCGGACGAAAATTCGGGGTCTACTTCCAACTCTGCTTACTATCCGGAATAGAAATAAATATTTATCCCCAATAAAATGAAAAATATACACAAAGCTTGAACAGAATTAACTGAAAAAAAAAACAAACTTTTTTTTTAACTAGTACGTGAGGCAGTTAAT
Source organism: Bulinus truncatus (assembly GCA_021962125.1). Taxonomy (NCBI): domain Eukaryota; kingdom Metazoa; phylum Mollusca; class Gastropoda; family Planorbidae; genus Bulinus; species Bulinus truncatus. The sequence continues at coordinate 574,644 of JAGDYQ010000122.1, forward strand.
TATTACGCAAAGGCTCCACGTACGACATGTGACGTACGATGTATTTTTTTTTACCTCGTACGTCAACAGAATGAACTCTTATGATTTGAAGTTATTTTCTTTTCGCATTTTTTTCTAATTATACATTAAAATGAGAGGTTAGTTAGTGTGGCGAGCTAGTGATGTAGGTTTTTCGCTTGGCTGAGACCCAGTTAGGCTAGCTATGTGTGGGTTCGATTCTCTAATAGAGACATAAATTTTTTTGTTCAGATTTTATTTTTCAGGATCAGGGTTAGGGATAGGGGGTTAGGGATAGGGTTAGGGTGTGGAGCAATATCTATTGATGGTCATTTTTTAATAAATCATAATTTAATTTTTTTTTTCCAGATTTTTTTCAGGATTAGGGTTAGGGATATGGTTAGGATTAGAGTTAGGGATAGGATTAGGGATAGGGTTAGGGTGTGGAGCAATATCTATTGATGGTCATTTTTTAAAAAATCATAATTTTTTTTTCCAGATTTTTTTTTCAGGATTAGGGTTAGGGATAGGGTTAGGGATAGGATTAGGGATAGGATTAGGGTTAGGGTGTGGAGCAATATCTATTTATGGTCCCCGAAAAAAAATATATCTCCGATTTTTAACAGTAAATGACGTCATCAACGTCTGCAGTAAATAAGAGTTCTCATTCGTTCTGTTTACTCTTTAAATGTGTTAAAACGATCGCCGATTTTGAGCACCATCATTGTGTAAGTAATAATATCATAATATAAACTGCATTTATAACTTTACATCATAAGAGTTCATTCTGTTGACGTACGAGGTAAAAAAAAATACATCGTACGTCATATGACGTACGTGGAGCCAGTGCGGTTTAACGAATGTCTATTTGTACATACCACTGTGCAAATAAAGAGCCCTCAATGAACCAATTTTAGATTGCTGAAGGAAATATCTGACATAATAAGCATACTGATGTACACAAAATTTAATTAGTTCTTGTTTCGAAATTGTAATAGCTAAAAGTATTCGAAAGGGAGTTTCATTGATCAGAGAATAAAATTTGGCCTACTTTCACGGGGTTCATGTTGATAGTGTTGACATCAAAAATCTTCACCCCCCCCCAATCCCTAACCCATATCAACAACCAACTTTTTTTCAGACCCCCCCCCCCCCTTTAAGTTTTTAAAATTATGCACAGGTACTAGCCATAGTTAGGTAATATAAGAAACCTTTAGGCATAAGATTTTTTTTTTAAATTTTCCAAAGCCTTTTGAAATCTTAAACAATGTGTTCCATAAAAAGTACAATTAAATCTACATATTTTTTCAACTGATAAGGAGTGATTATAAAATTAAAATTACTTTCCAACCAAATACTCATCAGTAACAAAGTCATAAACTGAAATTTTCCTTTCCTTTATTTTCAAAACAAGGTAGGCAGCTGACTAATTGTTCACAACCTTAATATAGACAATACAGTAACCATCTGTTGCATAATTTAATTAAAAAACATTTATATTTTTAAATAATGTCATAATTTATAAAAAAAAATCATTTATAAAAAATTCAAACTTTTTTTATAGCAGCCTATTAAAATGATGTGTTGACATTTAAAAAACTATGAAATGTTTTTACGTTGGAAGTTTTACAGCAGTGTTGATTAGAACTAATTGTATGACAGATTACTTTCTGGTAAAATACGATAATGTTTAAACTTAAGCAAAACATTATCCCGATTTAATTAATAATGTATAATAATGTATACTGATGTAAATTAAAACAAGAAAAAGATAAATAAGTGCAATAGCACTACAAACAGAACAAATGAGATCATTAATAGAAAACACAAATGTAAACTGATTGTCAAAAAATGCACTAAATAATTTCTTAATCATACAAATATTTCTATAAATTGTCCTTACTATAAATAAAAGAAAAGCCATGGGTGCCATGTAGCAACCTCTAGATTTTAGAATTTATAACATGACAAAATAATTAAAATAGAATATGATATTCTAAACCCCATTAAGCTATAGATCTAGATTGGCACCCAATAAGCAAAATTTTCCCAAGAGGACAAGTAAAATTTTTAAAAAGAAAATTCTAACTAAAAATATGAAGAAGGTTTTGCATAACAGAAAGTACACATTTTCTGCAATTTTTTGTGATACAACTACTGAATTGATGAATGAGAAGATATTATACATTCTATTAGTAACAGCTAAAGAAGTCCTTTACATTGATTAACTGTCATCACTTCCTATTCTTTAAAGATAAAATAAGTATTCATTTCTATGCTCAAGAGCATTTTATTTTTCTGTTACCCAGTCATCCTAGTTTCCTTTATTTTTTAAGTAGAAATCTTATTTGATATAGGACCTGTTTTTTGATTACAAGCTTCTCTATGGAGTGAATTATACTAGTAAACTGAGCTTTGAATATATATACATGTATAAAATATATATATATATATATATATATATTTAATAATGGGCACCACACAAATAATTTTAGTAAAGATAAATAAAAGCTTATTATTAAAAAGGTTTTTTTCTTTTTTACAAATTTAACAACACATCTACCATCTTCACCCATGATTAAAGTGGATTAACTTTTTTTTTTTTTTTTGCATTACTTATTTACAATTAAAATGTCAATTAATGTGCACTATACAGGACGCAAAGAATGAATATTCAATATTTCATTTCTTTCACCAACATTAACAACGCATAATAAAACATTTTCAACATAGACAAACACAGGCAATATATAATAAAAGACAGCATTATCATATATGAGGTAGTTGGAATAATATTGAAATTTTAAACATATATTTGGCATCAAAAAATCAAATTCCATAAGTTGGGGACAAATTTAATTTAAAGAGTAATAAGTACTAGTACATGTACTAGTACTAATACTAGTAATTTGCATCAGATAAAGTGGTACAGTATGTAAAAAAATCCACTACTTCTGAAGACATACTAATAATTAACTGAATATATAAAAAAAAAAAAACTTTAAATCACTTAAAAATGTATTTGAAGAATGGTACTCATTCAAAGAAATTAATAATTTAAAAATAATTTAAAAAGTCATTTTTCTAAATTTTTTTGGTAAAATGCTACACTTCAGAGAGGTTCAAGCCTCAGTGAGAACATTGGGAGTTTTTCCTGGTGAAAGTCCCCGAAGGCCAGCTTTAAATGGGGACCCAACTTTAATTGGGGTAGTGAAGGCGTCTGGGCATTGTGCTAACCAAACAATGCCTTCATATGCTAAGGTTACTAAAACAAATGAATTCTATACTTCATTTGCCTAGATGAGTGTAAGGGAACTTTACTACTTACAATGTCATGCCATAAAGTAAGCTATCCCTGATTATAAAAATGTAAATTTTATATGAATCAGTGAAAAGATATTCAGAAACCTCGGCCACAAAAAGTCATAACTTTCAAAAGGCCACATCCACCACAAAAATATTTAAGAATTTGTTTGCAAAAGCATTATTTTTAAACCCATAAGCTTTCTGAAATTGTTTTTCTACAGACTAATGTAAGGGGATGAATGTGGTAAAGCGCTTAACTGTTGACCTGAAGGTCCATGGACACTAGGGATTGTCGGTTTTTAAAAACCGGCGACAAAAAACCGTTTTTTTGACGAAACTCGAAGCATTCGACAACCGGTTTTTTTAGCTTTAAAAGTCGGTTTTAGCTTAGAACTTAACAATTAGCAAAAAATGTTGAAACATTCCACTAAATTACAGAGAATTCTGGGAAACTGTGACTTTCCACTGAATTCCCTCCTCAGTCCGACTTGTGTACATTTTCATTGTTAGAGAGTAATTGTTGAGGGATACAAAAGAGTAGGCGTAACCTAGTGGTTCAGGGGTAATTTGAGGATTGCATGGAGGGGGAGGAGAGGGTATATACACATAGAGAGATTTATTACATCCGTTTCCTCGACCTGGAAAGAGGGCTAAATTCAATTATTAAAGTCGTTTACTAATTCCACAGAACAACCGATGATTTTTTTTAGCGCACGAATTTAGTGTTGACTTGCGAGAAGTGTACAACTTGAAACTGGAGGGGCGGGGGGGACTAAACAATTGGTATCTCCTTAGCTCATTACTAAACAACAGGCAGAGTGGGGCTTTTTTTTTTCAAATTGACTAAATTTATGTTTGTCATCCAACACCTCCACCACCACCAACCCCTCTAACCTAGACAATCCAGGACCATCGTACAGCCGTTGTAATGACTGGTGTAACTAATACATCTCAGGGATGGGAGAGGGGTTGGTGGGGAGATAATTGTATGAATGGAGGGTCAAGGAGTGAATTTAGTTCAACAGTGGGGGAATGTTTTGAAACGGGCACTCAATGTGGGTCCATAGAGGTGCAGAGGAGTTTGTTTACTGTGTCACATATATAGATAACGTTAGAAACTTAGAGGATGGGGGGGGGGGAGACAGAAAGTGAATACCATGAATAGAAACGACTGATTTCAAAAGTAGTCTGTGAGCAGCAAACCAAACCTCATGTCTTTGACAGAAATGTATATTTATAGTATAATATAAATGAAACACGGGAGAGAATTGAGACTTATTTGTGACTGCCAAATAAAATTGAACAGTTTAAAGGCCATGATAGAAATATGTTTAGTTATAATACAATTTAATTGAATATATATGTACCCAGTAGATAGTAGTAGTACTTTTACTGTCATATTGATCATTTTTTTCTTGTATTTATAGTTTTATGTAAAAAGATTGGTTGATATAATTACATTATACTTTATTCTTTATCATACACGCTAATTAAATACAACATACTGTACTTTGAAAATAATTATTGCTAGAATGCTTTAAATATCCCTTATTTCACTTATTTATTACTAAAATCGAAAACCGGTTTTTGCCATTTTTTTGAGAAATTGACCTTCAACAACCGTTTTTTTTTAAAAGTCGGTTTTTGTATAAACCCTAATGGACACTGCAAAAACTGTCCCTAGATTTCATCTTATAACTTACACTGACTTGACACACACTGACTAAGGTTAAAGGCTGTCAAATTTCTTTTCTGGGGGACCATCTTTAATTTTCAGTGATGATTTTCTTTTTTTACAAGTGATTGACTTGGATGCTATTTGTTTGATCAAGCCTGGATCTCTATGAAAACTTAAAGTGACTTCATCATCAATTGTATGCTCTATTTTGCCAGGAACTACTTGCCTGAGAGTATGAATAGTATCCTGGTCTAAATCTGGTATTGTGGAAAACTGCAATTTCAAGATATTAAAATAATGTACATATAATAATTTAAAACATAATGTAAATCAAATACAGTCTTCTTTGGTTAATTGTGGTTAATTAGATCCAAGCATAATGATGATAGATGGAAATTAGAGGGGGTGGTAGGATTCTTTATTTATAAATATTTTTGTAGTTACAGTATAGAAAACTTATTTACAACCTTCTATATAAATTATTAGAGCCCTCTAGAAATGAAATAACATCTTTAAATCACCATTACACTCGTATTGCTCAATATATTTTATTAAATAAAGCCAAAAAGACATACCAGATGTTTAATATACATGTATCATATATTTTTTATTGTATAATAAATTGTGTTTAGGTTATAAACCTTATATATGGTCTATAAAAACTGTCTGAGTGAAGCCGCAATAGTGTTTAAAGGAAGACTGTATTTCAATACAAAATGTATCATGGGATTAAAATTTATGGTACATCATTTAACTAAAATAGTATTGTATACATTTTACACACAGTAAACACTAATTGTTTTCAATTACCACAGATTCAAAAGTAGATATAGTAACTACAATTATAAAGTTATAAGGCATGTAATGAATGATATGTTATTCAAAATAAATTTCTAGCGATGTCAGAGTAAATTATTTTGAACATATTTAATACTGTCATAATTCAACCTTAGGCTCTTTAGTTTTTAAGTACCATTACTGACTTTAGGCTTAATACTGTTACCAACCTTATTCAATTATATTTAAGATGATTTACTGCAGAAATTACCAGGGGGGAGGGTTCTTGTTTTAATGTGTTTGTTTATTGCTACCAAGGACCAGAATGGGTTGGACCAACCAATTTAAAATATTATCATTTTTGACATTAATGGGATGTCTACCAAAGTAAGTTACTTCTTCACTTGTGTGGAATATAGATGAAATATCTTATTTTTTTGTCTTCTTCATTTTTTAAAAATGTAACTTTGCAAGTTGGGGGAAAAACTGAAAATGATTTTATAAACAGTTTGAAACAAAGAAAATGGAAGCATGTGACAGTAAAAAAGTTTTTTAATGGGCCAGGAAATGAGTTTTCTAAATTTACAACCAGATAAGACTGGATTGCTGTGAGGTTATTGAACATTGACTGATACAACAAACATGGGACAATAACACAATTTTTAGCTTTTGATAAATGATACATTGCCCAAAATTTATACTGCAGATTATGATACAAATATTGAAAACTATACCTACACAAAGTGGACTTACTAGAAAATTTTAGAAAATGGTAGAAACTTAAAGATCAGATTCCAAAGAATTCATTTAAAAATTGGAAATCCAATTTCTCTTATTCCTGGTTCCTATGTTCCATCACATTAATGTTAGACTGAAAGTGTGGGAGCTATGTACCAACAAATTAAAGTGTAGGAGGTATTGTATGTTCAGCTAAAAGTCAAGGAGTTGGCTCACAGAGTAGTAGCAAATCATGTAGGAAGTTTGTTACTAATGACTTTCTACATTATGCATATGACAGTCTTAAGTCATTGAAAGTGTCACTTAGGTTTCTGCATAGAGTTAAAAAAAACCAGAAGTATCCCTTAGTTGTCATTAGTTTATTGCCCAAAAATTTTTTGAGATCACCTCAGTTTGGACTTTAAAAATTAAACTCACACATGATATGGTGTCCGGTACAGTTTTTTTTTCCATTAATGTTGGCATATCGTCTATACTAACTGTAGCAGTTGCTTGAGTATAAAATAAAATGTAAGCCTGAGAAGTCAAAACATCTTCCAAAGAAACCAACTGAACACGAGCATCGTTACAATGTAACCAAGTTCCTATAAAAACAATGAAAGATTCATATGGTTTAAGAAATAAAAGAAAACTTTTAATAAATTTCTTCCAAACAATAATCAGTGAAATGTCATTGTAGAGGAATTGATACATTATACTGAAATTGGGATGGGGGGGGAGATCAACATTTTCCCCCCATCTTTTTTGTGTCCATTCCATTCATTGTAAGTTTGATGTAAGATATTTAAGTAATTTTACTAAATTAGTCCAATTTATTTTATTTTAATGTTTTAGTTAAACTGTAACTATTTAACATAAAGATATGTGACTGAACATACCAGCACAAGTGTTGTAGGTATAGGCTGTGTAATGCCCTGCCCTAAAACCTGATCCATGATGTACTATCACTGCATTAAGCCTGTATTTAGGAAACATAGGCTCAGCAAAACAGAAGGGAGATATGTCAAGCTCTTCATCAAATGCCACATAGGTGTTAATTTTTTCCCTATGATTACGTCCACACCATCTACAAAATAAAAATTTTAACCATATTTTACTCTTTATTATGAACTTTTCTAACACATTTTTAGTTGTAAAAGAGCCATTTATAACAACAATTCTTTAAATTTAAAAAAAAATGTTGAAAAATCAATAATAATTTTAAATTATTAAAATTGGAATAATAATTATAATATGTACCGAAACCGTTTTAAATGTAATCTCAGAATAACAGGTGGTTTACTGATGAGAAGTTGTTTTCTGGCATTAGTTCTTAATATTTTTTGATTACCAGAGCATTCTTCTGAAATAGTAAAAGATTGTAAAAAAAAGTTTAAGTTAAACCAATCTAGTGTTTCAATAATCAATATCAATTATAATTAATTCTTATAAAAGTTTCACAGCTACAGAAGTGAGAAACAACTGTTATTCTACAAGTTATATTGTCTGAAATGAGCTAACAAAATGGGAGACCATATTAGAAATACATATTAGAAAATGATTTGCAGTACACTTGCATATCCAAATCTAGTAAACCTGATCATTTCTGAAACTTTTTTTGAGTGATTTTCGTCTATTTATCATGCAAATGTTGTTTTTTTTTTATTAGGCTATATTTTGTTTTGTCAAAATAAATAAAAAAATAAAATTAAAGTTTGTGCTCAATGAAGTAATTTTTGAAAGGTTTTAGATATAAGCAGTTGAAATATAACACTTGGAAGCTAAGAACGAAAATTGTGTTACATAGTGTTGTGAATATTATTCAAGCTAATCTATTTCCAGTATGTGTTTTCTGTTTTTTAAGTCACTTTGTGCAACAATTTTTGTAATACAGGTTGTCCAATGCAGCCTTACAAACTTTATACAATCGCAACAAAGATAATAAATGAAATTTTAAATTTTCTGACAGTAATTATATTTGACAATGGAAATTCTTGCTGATATTTGCCAAGTACTTTATCTCATAAGTCAACAGCAGGGGTGGGCACTTTTTCTATGGAGGGCCACACTGAAACCTTGATTATTATCGGCGACCGCATATACATTTGGTCTACTTTAATTACAATTTGCAACATATTAAAATATGAATTAATAATAATAACCATGTATTTGTCATTTTATTTCACATTCACACTCTATTACACATGCATATTACATTTTAAAATACGAACTAAATCAGTTGCTAATCCAACTCAAGAGAGTACCACAAACTATATAAAAGTCTTTGCTTGCATCTCGAAGTTGGTGCATCAAATTGTCACTTATCTTTTCAACATGCCTGAATACAGTTCTCCTTGATAAAGAAATGCTGTCAAATTTTGTTGTGCGTTCTTATAATGCTTGCTGCATTAGACAAAGCATTCCCTGCTGAACTCGCTGTCAGAAAAAGGCTTGCCCCATTTTACAATCTTATGGGACAGCACCAAATTGACTTCGGTTGCAGCATATTGTATTAAAGACTGTGAAAAAAAGTTGCTGCGTCTTTAAATTATTAACCAACTCCTGGCATTTCCTTTTTCTCTCTTTGTTCATCAAATTGTGCCCGAAATCCAAATGTTTTGTTCGTTGGTGTCTTTTTAAGTTGTACTCCTTAAAGACTCATGACACAGCAAGCAGACAGCTTTGCTCCCAATGGTGGTGAAGCAGTATTTAGTAGTCCAAACACCATTAAAAACACGACATTCGTCCTCAATCTTTCTTTTTCTTTTTTTGGCAGCACTCATGGTTAAATCAGCATCTATTTGCTTTTAAATTACATTTTTTACAAAAATCTTTCAAAATGTAAATTGTAAAGAAAAGCCTCTTCCATTTGAGTGGAAAAGCAGTTTCAAAAAGGGATGTTAACAAATAATGTCTGGTAATCAATAACATTCTGGAGCCATAAAACTGATTTAATATCCCTATATTTGAATCAAATATTCGGAATAAAATTTTAAAAATATAGCGAAAACTATAAAAAAAAGATTGCAATATGTGCATACATATGGGCCGCATACTATACTTTGACGGGCCGCGGGCAGCCCGCGGGCCGTAATTTGCCCACCCCTGGTTTACAGAATAAGTCAACTCTTTGTAAGGAGTTATTTTCAAGGTTGAAGCCCACCAAAAATAATAATAACCAACATTTATGATGGGGACACATTGAGAGTTGTTAAAGATCGCACTTAATGTTTACTTTATATTTTGATGTTTAACAGCTATAATTATTATTAATGCAATCATCTTCCTCCAACAGGCCAGACGCTAAAAAGTTGAAAGTTTAAACTATAAATTGGAATTAATTAAAACTTTAAAAAATTAATAGAGTGCACAGAAAGTCAGTATACTCCTATATTTAGGAGCACTAACAGTTATGGCCTTTTCAATGGCCTCTGAGAAGCCCTGATCTCACAACACCCGATAATGCACTCTGGGAGTTTATCTAGGAAGACATGCAAAGGTGCCTCTTTTATCAAACAATTAACTGAAACAAGCATTCCATAAAGTCAGAACAAGCAGATGAACCTGGCACCATTTTCCTATGCAGATATCATAGAGGGAGCCATAAAAATGTTCAAAATTTAGAAGTATGTACACAACCTGATTAGCTATGGTCATACTGGTAGCTTGAAATCTGAAAAACAGAACTTGAACTATTTGGAATCTAACCAAAAAAATATGCCCCAGAATTTTGATTGATTTCACTGTTTTTTTAGAACTACACTCATAAAACCTTTTATGTCAAAAAAATATTTCTCCTCAATGTTTTCCATTGCAAATTTTAGACTTTCCTGTCTTTTTTAAAAAAAACGTTTCCATTTTGTTTTTTTTTAAAAACGTTTCAGTTTTTTTTTTTTGCAGTTCAATTAATCTACATTTGCCTTTAAATCACAGTATTTTCTAGAAAACGGTACTTTGAACAAATTATATTGTGATTAAAAAGGAAAGGATCAATTGGTTTTTTAATTAACAAAAGAAAAAGATAAATAGGATTTAAAACATTTTAGTTCGTCCTAATTTGGCTTATTTGCATTAATAGATAAAGCTAAGATTCTGAGGTATCACTGTATGGGTATTATGAAAATCAATCAAAACTTACTATAACAATTTTCACAGATATAAGACAACGGTTCCAATTCTTCAATATCAGTAAACGTTGATAACATTTCTGTACATAAAAGAACGGTAGAAAACATATAAAATACATTATTTAAATGTGAATCTAAGCCAAAAAATGATAAAGAATTTAAAATGTAAATCAAAATTTATGATCTAAACAAAAACTATACAATCAAACCTTGGTTTAAAAGCACAATTCATTCATGAAAAGCACTCCCATATCAAAGTTGGTTTAGTCAAAAAGAAATATTGGAAACTCTCAAATGGGTTATAAAAAACTTATGCATAAAAATTAGGGTTGCTAATTAATCGCTTAATGAGCTATATGCCAATTTTTAAAATTAATTAATTACTATTTTACACTAAATCTTGATACACTGTCTAAGGTGGTGCTCATTAAAATATGATTTTATTATAATAAAAACCCAACATAAATACTGCTTTGAATTTCACATCTGGCCACCCATTATAGTTTATTCAGTTTTTCTTAAGCTTAAACTGTACCTCCAACTAGCTAAGCTTACACATATAAGAAAATATACCACTCAGTGTTCCATATATGCCCACACTCAACTCTAAGAACCTATGCATATACTGCTTTGTTGCACACACAAATTTTAATTTCTTTCATAAGTTACATAGCTGTAACAATAGCTTTAGATAGATCCATACAATTTTAGAACCACTGTTCAAACTCATGGGTCCAGGATACAGTCATATGTTTTAATAACTAGAATTCCAGCGGTTGATCTTTGTTTAGGGTAAAATTGGTTGTCATCACAGGTCTATGACCCTCAGAGGTAGGTGACGATAGATATAATTAGGCAGACAGAATACTAGACCAGAGTGAGTTTTTAGCCGCACCAATCCCTAGGCTGGAATAAGAGTCATTAATATGTAGATGAGTTAGAAAGGGTGTTAGGGAGCCAATCAAAAGTTCTGGGGCTTTGGGGCACGTGATAATTCACCATCACATAAATAAGAGATGTAACTGAGATTTGGACAGACCGACAGATCGACGATAGAGACATCAGGACACCAGTTGTAGAGATAGAGAGGAGAAGTTAGTGGAGAAATAATAGAGGCACAAGCTATCAAGTTATTGCGTTTTACAGTACACAGTCAAAGTCTATTTTATTGAAATATCTCTGAATAATCCTTTTGAGGACCCAGGATACTAAGTGTCAAAGTATGTCTGGATAATCCTTTCGGGGACCCAGGATACTAAGTGTCAAAGTATGTCTGTATAATCCTTTCGGGGACACAGGATACTAAGTGAGTGTACGAAGCATTTTTGTGAATACTGCTGCACACAAGTTCATACTACATATGTTTTCTTATTGTTGAATAAATATAATTGAATCGTGGAACTTTGCCTCATTGATTGGTGTGTTGTTTGAGAGTGCAAGGAGACTGAACGCTACTTAAGTTTATAAACCAGTTATAATATCGGCAGCTACAAAAAACCAGTATAGTTATCTGAAGCAGCAGTGAAAAACGCACAGTGTTACATTGGAGAAGCATTACATCAACAAGTACATAACGTTCAAAAATATATAACGTTACAATGGCCAATATATTATGCAGCACATAGTCTCAGTAAAATAGAAACATGGACACCAGTACTTAGATATTTTTCTCTTTTTTTTGTGAGTACACCTGCCAGAAAGACAGTGTAAGTGTACCTGTCAGAAAGACAGTGTAAGTGTACCTGTCAGAAAGACAGTGTAACTGTACATGTCAGAAAGACAGTGTAAGAATGAAAGAGTGGGTGTACCTTACAGAATAACAGTGTGAGTGTAACTGCCAAAACAGTCTGAGAGCAGGTTTTGAATTTATATATCTAACATGTCAGTGTGTGCATCGGCCATAACTGACAGAATGTGAGGATTTTTTTTTTATATTAAATAAAGCATAGGACCATTTAAATAAGTTACAGTAGAATTAAATACATCAGAAAATAAATATAAAATTGTCATGAGAATCTTTAACTCTAATAATCAGGAATAAAAAAATTAGTTTTAAGTATTTTTGGAATTGATTGAGACTTCTGCATAAAATACAGATTCTTGTGATGCTTAGTTCCAATAAATTGTCTTATTACTATTAAGATGTAAAAAAGAATATTTTGTTAATTTCTAATTGAGAGTTTAATTACCTGTCAAGTGGCACAAATTGCGTTTGATTTGTCCACTGGTATACTGGAAGCATCTGGGAAACTCTAAAGATAAGTCAAGGAAAGGCTCATATCTTGCTGATACATTAGAACATGCCATACAAGTAACCTGTTGGATAAATTAATTAAAACTACAAATTATTTACTGGAATTTAATTTCCATTAAAATAAATTGTGAAGGTAAATATAAAAGAATTCTTTCCATCTTACCTGACTAATTAATTCTCCTCTAAAACTTTGATCCACAATATTTTCTGTATCTGTGCATTGTGGAAGTTGTTCTATTTCTTGTGAAACTTTATCTAATAATTGACTAAGAGAAATTTATTTTTGTTTTTTATACTGAAACTGCAAACACATCTTTAATGCTATATTTGATAACAATAATGGTTCTATAGATCTTATGACAAAGTAAATTTTCCTTGAGCACACAAAGAAGAATTGATAATTATTTTTAAGACAGGAATTTTCATTAAAAAAACTTGAGTTATTAAGCTAACCTTACATAGGAATAAAACACCTTTAGTTAAAAAAAAAACACTCCATAACAGTACAGAAAAAATCTGGCAACACTACAAAATTCAAGTGTGCTACCTCATAACATAAGTTTGCACGGGTTACTATTGTGGTTTAAAAGTTTATTTTTTAACCGGAATTCTTTTTGGCAGGTCTGATGTGAACAGGGGATAGGTAATCAGGTAATAAGGGATCAGTTGAGCCATGCTCTTAACATAGCCAGTGGGTACAGTTGAGCCATACTCTAGACACAGGCAGTGGGTATAATTGAGCCATGCTCTAGACACAGGCAGTGGGTACAGTTGAGCCATGCTCTAGACAAAGACATTGGGTACAGTTGAGCCATGCTCTAGACACAGACAGTGGGTACAGTTGGGCCATGCTCAAGACACAGAAAGTAGGTACCTCTGAGCCATGCTCTAGACACAGACAGAGGGTACAGTTGGGCCATGCACTAGACACAGAAAAAGGGTACAATTCAGTCATTCTCTAGACAAAGACAGTGGGTACAGTTGAGCCATTCAATGGACAAAGGTAGTGGGTACAGTTGAGTAATTCACTAAACAGACAGTGGGTACAGTTCAGTCATTCACGGGACAAAGACAGTGGGTACAGTTCAGTCATTCAATAGACAAACACAGTAGGTACAGTTCAGTAATTCACTGAACACAGACAGTGGGTACAGTTCAGTCATTCACTAGGCAAAGACAGTGGGTACAGTTGAGCCATGCTCTTGGCACAGTGGGTACAGTTGAGCCATGCTCTAGACACAGTGGGTACAGTTCAGCTATTCACTAGACAAAGGCAGTGGGTACAGTTCAGTCATTTACTGGACAATGACAATGGGTACAGCTCGGTCATTCACTGGGCACAATTCAGTCATTGACTGGACAAAGGCAGTGGGTACAGTTCAGTCATTCACTGGACACAGACAGTGGGTACAGCTCAGTCATTCACTAGGCAAAGACAGTGGGTACAGTTGAGCCATGCTCTAGACACAGTGGGTACAGTTGAGCCATGCTTTAGGCACAGTGGGTACAGTTGAGCCATACACTGGTCACAGCGGGTACAATTCAGCCATTCACTGGGCAATGACAATGGGTACAGCTCGGTCATTCACTGGGCACAATTCAGTCATTAACTGGACAAAGGCAGTGGGTACAGGACAGTCATTCACTGGACACAGGTGGGCACAGCTCGGTTATTCACTGTGCACAGACAAAGGGTACAGTTGAGCCATGCTCTTGACACAGTGGGTACAGTTCAGTCATTTACTGGACACAGACAATGGGTACAGTTCAGTCATTTACTGGACATAGACAATGGGTACAGTTCGGTCATTCACTAGACAAAGACAGTGGGTACAGTTCAGTCATTCACTAGACAATGACAGTGGGTACAGTTCAGTCATGCATTAGACAATGACAGAGGGTACAGTTCAGTTATGCATTAGATACAGACAGAGGTTACAGCCCAGTCATTCACTGTGGGTACAGTTCAGTAATTCACTAAACACAGACAGTGGGTACAGTTCAGTCATTCACTAGACAAAGGCAGTGGGTACAATTGAGTAATTCACTGGACACAGACAGTGGGTATTAGGGTGATTTATAAAAATGAAGTTTTGAATTTTTCATGGGGCACCATCTAAAAATGTTCAATATATGAAAAAATAAACCAGTAAAATTTTTATTGATTTTGACACATGTTGAATGGTTGCTACCACATTGTGAATTTTACAAATTTCAATTATTTTACCCCTTGTTGGTAATAACGTGACTGCCTGACTATGCCCAAAACATATTATTAATTGTGTGAAATGATGAAGATACAATGCCAATCTTATTTATTTCAGTGAATTTTAATCTTTGCTGTTAATTATTCTTTGTTAAATATTTTTTTTGTCCAATTTCTTTGGCCGCGTTTACACAAAATCAATGTTATAATATCACTCAGTTAAATATTTGTATTTTATCTCTTAAAATCATTTCAACTAGTTTAATGAAGATGTCCAGTAGTAGAGCAAGTGGAGTAAAGCCTGTAACCAGGAAACAGACTGAAGTTTGGCTTGTTGGTCAGCTGTCATCCAAGCTGTCTGCTACTGAGCTGCCATAAAAAAAAAAGTTCTTTCACTGTTTTTATTACTACAAACAAAATGAGAAGAAAACTGTGAGAGATGCATGTCATGCAACTGCAGTTGATATTTTGGAAGTTTGGGCAAAAGCTCACATTCCTAGAAGATTTAAAAAACATATTGTCGACAAGGTTGAAGGCGAAAAAACAAATAAAATAAAGCAAAAAGGTCAGAGGGATTACAACAAAAAGAAAAGGACTGGAAAGCCGGTTTGAAAGATTTATTTGATGTAGCACATGCAGATGCGATGGAATTAATAAGCATTGAAGAAGACAAAGAATTTCTTAAAGCACAACGTCAAAAAGGACGCTCAGGGAAAATGAGTTCTGTAGATAGGCTACTGTCTTTGTCACAAAATCGACTTGAAGTCATGGAGAAACGTCGAAAACGAGAAGAAGAGAACAGAACAGATTGTGATGAAAAAAGCTGTTCTAATTTTATCATCATCTTCTTCTGATGCTGAACAAGAAACACAAGAGGAAGATGATGAACCTTCTACATCAGCTCACTGCAGCAACACTTCAAAAGTATGGACAACTCTTTTAAGAAAACTAGAGTAAATTTGTTTGATAGAAAAATATCAATGAGTCTTGATGTAGCTAAAATCAGTAACCGTGGAAATGCAGTAGTTCTGACACCAATGTTACAGCGTCTATGACAAGATCCACAGAACTATAAAATCAGTTATTCTTCCATCCGCCTCCAACGAATGAAACACAGACAGTCAACAGCTGTATGCCTAAAAAGTGCTTTCATACCTGGTGTTTCCTTAACTATCCATTGGGATAGCAAATTATTAGAAGTTAGTGTAGGAGAACAATCTGTGGATAGACTTCATGTACTTGAGTCTGGGAAGGAATTGATCAGCTGCTTGCGGTTTCTATATTGCCAGCAGGAACAGGTGAAGCTGCAGCTTCTGCAGTTTTTGAATGTGCTGTTTCATGGAGACTTAGCCAAAATATCAAAGCAATGTCATTGGACACCACGGCAGTGAACACTGGAAAAATCAATGGAGCATGTGTCCTACTGGAGCGAAAGATGCAGAAAAATGTTGTGTATGGCCTGTCGTCATCATGTTCTTAAAATTATTTTGGAAGCAGTTGTGAAGCATTCATTTGGTCCTTCTACAAATCCAGATATAGCAATCTTTAAGCGGTTTAAAGAACACTGGCCACTCATTGATAAATAAACATTTCAGACTGTTTGAACAGATGAGTCTAGTACATCAGTCTTTGTTGACATTGCTGAAGAAAGTATCAATTTGCACAAAAACAGCTCACAAATTTTCAACCTCGTGACGATTACCGAGAGCTACTTGACTTAGTCATTATTTATCTTGAAAAAATTCCAACAAAAGGTATCTCATTTAAACAACCAACTGGACTTCATCGTGCTAGGTGGAGGGCCAAAGCCATATATGCCATCAAGTTACTGCTATTTTGGGCCCAATTTCGACTCACTGCAAAAGAAGAACGGAGTCTCAGAAACATATGCACTTTTACCGCAAGAATTTAGACAAGAGCCTGGTTTACAGCACCATCAGCGATTTCAGCTTCTCAAAATGTTCTCTGGCTTATGCTTGAAAACAAATGGTTACATGGCTCGTTGAAAAAAGCAACAATTGATCAATCTCTGATAGAGTTCAAAGAACTTGATGATTTTGTTTCAAATAGTTGAAAAAAGCAACAATTGATCAATCTCTGATAGAGTTCAAAGAACTTGATGATTTTGTTTCAAATAACACCTATCGTTTTTTGCCATTTTCGGACTGTCATCTGAATTTTGAGCAGTGATCCAGATAGTTGGAGACCAATGAAACCTTCAAAAAGCAAAAGCTGGACTATCCTCTCTCAGAGTTGTGAATGACATAGCATAACATGAAGTAGATCTTAAGGATGAGTACAATAAACTTCACACAAACAATGAAGAACAGAAACAGTACCTGCTGATGGTTGTGAAACAGTATAGACAGAACTGCCCAGACAGGAACAAGTCAACATTGGTGCAGTTGAACCAAGATTTTAACTATGAATTTAATTGTTTGTATACTTTTTATTAAACAAGTAAAATAACTTTAAATTTGTTTAACTGGTAATGAATATGCTGATTTTTTTTTCATTTTTGTTATTTGTTAAAACTAAACATGGCGGTAGCACCCTCTTAATATTGTCCAAAAATTTTAAATGTGTACTGAATTTTATTTTTCATTTATTGGAACATTTTTGTGGGGTACCCAAAGTTAAATTCAAAATTTAATTTTTTACCATATGGTTTTGCATCACCCTAATATATATATATATATATATATATATATATATATATATATATATATATATATAATAGGTAAAACAAGGATAAAAACAAACAGCCAAAACACGTACATTGAAAAAAAATCCACAATAATGCAGTAACACATAAAAATAAATATGTGCAGAATAAATGTCAGATTTTTAGTAAAAAATCTTTATCATGTAAACATCGTTAAGTGTTAATTATGTGCCGATAATTAATCAAAACTATTTGATTAAGCTGTTAGATTTTCATATATTACAATTACGATTTAAAAGTTAAAATTATTTCCTAATTCTTTAATTTAGATTTATATGTTTCTTATTGTATTATTTAGAGGTTGTGTAATTAATAATTCCATCGTCCGTACTCTGTTTTGAAAAGGGAGACAAACATTTTTTAGCGATGCCAAAATAATAATAACTTTATAACACTGGGCAACAGCTAAAAAATCGTCAGGTGTTTTTCAACTGATTTAGACTAATTTTGGTGTTCTGAGTCCGAATATCACATTGATTTCGCTTTGTCAGGTAAACTTCTTGAGATACAGCCATAGACCTACCTGACGAGCTATACGTATTCTAATATCAGGGGTTTGAGTTCAATCATTAGTCTAAATTAGCTGCATAAAAATTAGCAGCAAAATAATCATAATTATAAAAACAGAGACAATTATATTTTATTTATAAATCATTAATCTGGATTTTCACTTGATTATTAAATGCATCATCATGATTGGGCACAGCCTCCAGTACCCCGACCTTCCATCTGCCCGTCGTCCAGCTGATCACTGCAAAGAAATTCCTGTACCAGCGTTAGAGATCTTCCTGACAGCGACGATGAGGCCACCACTTTAGACGAGGAGGAGAGGGTATGAATCACAAGATGGTCTGCAACCGATTCTCACAATGTGAGCTTAATGATCTGGTTTGGGATCTCAGCTAGTCGAATAATTCTCCGAGCTGTTGGACTCCAGACTCGAAGAGAAAAATCTACTTGGCAAGGACGCGCGTATCACTTTCGTCCGTAGAAGCTGAAGTCTTTTGTGATTTTTATGACAAAATTATAAGTAATTTTTTTCTCTCATCTAAGTTTTGTGCGCCAAGCCTAAAAAAGTTGTGCGCTGAGGTCTGAAAAATCGTATGCTAGCGCAGGCTGGCGCAGCTTAGGGGAACAGTGCTCTGTACTATTGTCACGTCAGGTTATAAATTTTGTTATTTTTTCTGCAACTCTGAAATAATTTCATCATTTGGGTAAAATTTAATGCATGTAGGTGTTTATATTAGAAAATATAATCGCATATTTTATTAACGCATTAATTATGATTGAATTGTAGTAAATCAACAGCCCTACATACAATATTTAATTTAACTTAGTTGTGCAATAATATAATATAATAATACTCATTTTCCAGTGTGCGTTAAATCGAAAGTAAAGAATTAATACAACAGTATTCCAGTTTAAAATACAATCATGAAAAAATCGGATCTGCCCGAAACCAAAAAAATAACCTCGCCTGCCGATCAAGTTTAAGGGGACATAACTCTATGCAAAGGTTTTGCAGGGTACAGCTAGTAAAATTATAATATTTGTTTTTAGAAATGAGAGACCATATCTATTTCTATAGAGCAATGCTGTAATATTTAAAATTAAATCTAATGGCGGGTTTCAAATATAAAACAAATTAACCAACGTATTAGTTAAATCAATCTTAATAAAGGGATCGTTATTGAAATTATCAATTAGAGATATTTATACAGTTTTCAATTAAAAGTTTTACAAAGTTCGACATTAGTTTTTTTTTTTTACTTTTTTATAATATTTTTGAAAACAAAATATTGACTCTTTATAAACTTTTTATCCAATCTAAATAACTTTTACCAATCTGCGTCACCTAGTAAAAAAAACAATAAAATATATTATAAACACATGAACTACCTTTTCTTGTATAGAGAGGTGCACTTTAATGAATTAAAAGGAGAATATTTTAACGACCAACATTAAGAAATCCAAAAATTTTAACCAGAATGAACAAAGAAATATGACTTATAAAGTTTATTCGATGTAATACATTTTTAACGTTGAGCAAAAGCAGTATTATCCGCTAGTACGATTGTCTTATAATCTACTTATTGTGTTTATCATTAGACATTTGCAAACTTTCAACAATTTTGATTGTACCATGTAATATGTAAATCAAAGGTAGAACATAAAATTATAATATATACATATATATATATATTATTTCTTTTCATATATTACAATTACGATTTAAAAGTTAAAACTTATTTCAAAGGTAGAACATAAAATTATAATATATACATATATATATATTATTTCTTTTCATATATTACAATTACGATAGTAATTAATATGTGTATACTACATTGAACACATTATTATACATGTACAGCTTATGTAACTATCCATTATTGTAAATTTCAATATGTATATATATATTCATACAGCCATACAGCCGCGCTGTTCTAAGTTCAATAGGTGCAAAAGTCAAGGTGGACGGCCTGTCATGATTGGCGAAATCCTACACTAGAAGGCAGAATATCGAATTTAACAAAATTAAATAAGCATTATTTAAATAAAAGTGTGTTTGTGTGTGTGGGGGGAAGGGTTAAATATCGGGCAACGGAAAGGCATGTCATGGCACTGTGAATATATATATATATATATTAGGGTGACACTCAATGTAATATTTAGAGGTAGCTCAATGGACTCGATGTTTTATATTATATGCGAAAATGCCTGTATTTGACACACAAGGCAAACCGGAGGCAATTTCTGTTACTTTTTTATTTTATAATTTATGTTACTTATTTATATTTTCATGTCAGTGCGATATATGTTACTGCTAGAGCCACAGTGACAATGAAAGAAGTTGTTCAGTTCTGGCATAAGGCACGCACTCCAGTTCGCAAAGAATGACACATAATTGCCAAGATAAAGGATCTCCATTCAGCATGGATTGAAATAAGAAAAAACGTATCCCGCAGAACAGATACTATAGGAGAAGGGACACCAATTTACTGAACATTTGACTGATTTGTTCGATGTTGCACATGCTGAAGCTTTAACTAAGATGCAGGTACATGAAAACATAAAATTTCTTGAAGCACAAAGAGAAAGGGAGGCGTGGTTGCATGGGTCCATGTCAGCAATGACAGTGACACAG
This sequence comes from Bulinus truncatus, assembly GCA_021962125.1. Lineage (NCBI taxonomy): Eukaryota > Metazoa > Mollusca > Gastropoda > Planorbidae > Bulinus > Bulinus truncatus. The sequence continues at coordinate 595,579 of JAGDYQ010000122.1, forward strand.
GGATAAGATCACGATAGTTTTTATCCCGATGATCCTGATGAAATCCCGAACCACCTGAAGTGTCTACTAAACCAGTGAGGATATCCGATCCACCAATATTGTGAGTCCAGGTTTGGTATCTGCATTTTACAGAAGTAAAATCAGTGACAAGAACAAGGTTACATAATTCCAGCAGCAGCAGATTCACTTGGCCACAGTCAGACGTAGTCAACGTAAACATCGTGAAGCATCAGCTACAGATATTCATGCATCGTTTCATCCAAACTGCCCATTAACTGCGCACTGTGATGGAAAAATGTTGCCTGAATTAACATCCAAAGAGTTAATTGATCGTCTTGCTGTTCTGGTATCCGGTGATGGAACAATGAAGTTGCAGGGAGTACCAAAATGCCAAATGGAACTGGAGAGGCCGAGGCAACAGCCGTGTTTAATTTATTCAAGAATGGAACATGGCTGACATCAAGTTCATGTGTTTCGACACTACGGCTAGTAACACTGGCATAAATGTAGGTGCCTGCATTCTTCATGAGAAGAAACTTGACAGATAATTTGTCAGCTTAGCCTGCAGGCGCCATATAATGGGACTCATTGTGGCAAAGGTGTTTGGTTCACTGATGGACCAAATATCAAGTTATTCCAGAGATTTCGTGAAGTTCAGGCTCAATTGACACATCAATGTATGCAAGTGGAATGGGTGTGATTAATTGCAGTGGTTCTCAATCCAGTTCGGGATGAACTCATTTACTTCATTCAGCATCAGCTAACAGTGTTTCAACCCAGAGATGATTATGGTGAGCTTCTGAAACTATCACTTCTTTTTCTAGGTGCAGCTCGTGGTGTCGATGAAAAGATTCTGGCTTCTGGAGCTTATCACGGGCCCGGTGGATGGCAAAACTGATTTACAGACGTAAGATTTCATTTGCCGTTCTCAGTTCCAACTTACTGCACGTGAATTGTCATCACTGGGTCACTTCATCATTTTGATACTTAAGTTCTACCTGAATTCTTGGTTTACATCACCATGTGCTACATCTGCTTCCGTAGAGATTTGCAGCAACTTCAACAATTGGAGAATTACAAAGAAACAAATGACACCGTTGCCAAAGCAGCAATAAAATCATTATCTGGACACTTGTGGTATTTGGTGAAATTCTGGTAGGTTTGTTTTTGACAATGATATTTCATATGAAATTAAGTTAGTCATGGTTGCAGCACTTAACACGATAACAACAGAATAGTCTTCAGTCCAACATTACAACAAAATAAACTTTCTGATTTCTGATTTATAACAACTACATTGTTGGCCAGAAGAAAGTTGCGAGTTTGAAAGTCGTCAATGATGCAGCCGAGCGTGGAGTGACACTGACTCAATCATTAAATGGTGTACAAACCAATCAAGAGGAACAGAAACAGTTTTGTTTACAAGTAGTAGCGAGAAACACCTTCGTTACTTTTCTAATGCTAACAAGTCCACCTAACTGCCCCAGCCGCAGCTAGAATATCATTATTTGGACTTGAAGACATGTAATTAGTTAATAGCGATATTTCAGTCTGAACAATGTTGTATTGACTCTTTATTAAATTAGCTAAGGGTTCTGAAAGTTACTATTCTGTTGCAATGTACAAAACAGTTGTTTGCTCTCTTTTACAGCAATAGGTGTCTTCAAATAACTTTTGATTTTTTTTGTGTTACAGCATGATTACCGATTACAGTATGGTAATGTCGCGAAACATTGATTATTGCAAAACTTTGACGCTGTTGAGCTACCAATAAATATTATAAAAATACATTCAAATTTTGCCAATTTTATTCTTATAACATTACTAACACATTTTGGGGTGGCAGGATAAAAACTCAGAATTTTTTTTTGGTGGCACCTAATATATATATATATATATATATATATATATATATATATATATATATATATATATACCTAATTAAAAATGTAATCAATATACTTGTAAAATGAACTTATTATTACATAATTTGTTTCTATTTTACAGAATGTTGCAAGATCTAGTACTAATACAAAGAGAGTTTATTTGTTTTCTTATTATCATTTGCTTCCTGAAATAAATGGACACATAGCTCTTACATAGGAGAAAAAGTCAGCTATATGTTGTTTAAAATTAAGTTAAATTATAAAAGTTATAAGTAACTTTATTTTAATAAGTTATTATTTATACCATTTCTAATTGGATTAAATCAATGTTACATTCCTGATACAATGCCTGCTTTGTTGGTTAATTAGTAATAGAGAATTACAAACGTACATAACAAGCATAGTTATACACATATTTTCAAATATCATTAATATTCGAGGACACTTAATTAATACATACATCTCACAGACATTAATATTATGAATGTAAAATGGTTTAAAAATGTTTTCTTTTGTTCATTTCATATCTTTCTTTTCATTTGAACATTTCTTTTCTCAATATTTTTTGTGTATAGACCATTTTTGATGTTCATAGTGTAAAATGAAGATATCTTTAATAAATCGAAGTTCTTCAATTTGTCTGCGAAATAAGTTTTAAGTATAAGTATTACATTAAAATGGGTACCTGACTTTAAGTTACTAACCACGTCCTTCATATGCTGAGGTTGTAGAAACAGATGAATTCACTTCATCTGCCTCGATGGCGTACTAGGACTAAGGGAACTTTACTATTACACATTAAGCATCAGATCATTATTTTATAATTCACATTTTTTTTTAAAACATAAACTTAGCTTGTATGAAGTTAAGGACAAGTGAAATTAGTAGAATACAAATCAGTGTTCCAGCGATAATATTTAGTATGCATCATTCTACGGATTCCAGGTGAGACTCGTGAAGACAGTCACAACCATTCATTAAGAAATCGAATAAAAAGACAAATTTGCCTAGAATATTTCACTGTCATTAGTTTACATCAAAGAGTGCAAATGATGGAATTCATAGTAAAATACAATACCATGTTTTCTACAATACCTACCTCATGATTTGAGATGAAAAAAACATTATAGGATTTATTAAATTCACTCTTAAAATGTTTGCACAAATCAAATATTTTAACTCATACTGGACTTTTTGTTTCGCGTAATGAACACTTAATAATTGATGACAGTACACTATTATAATAATGTCTGGTCCATATGTAGATGTTTTTGTGTTACAAAGCTGAAACTTTTTTTTACTAATGTTTAAGATAGGGAAAAATAAGAAAAGATGATTACACTATAAAAATAAATACAAAATAGTGAAATGCAATATTTAGTTTTATGTATAATATCAAAATGTGTCCGAAGTTCTCAGCAAAATAAAGACAAGTTCAATTGTTCAAAAATTAAACGTTAATTAAAACATGTTTAAAAAAACAGTCAAAAAAATAACCATTAAATATATAAAAAAATTACTGGAAAATACAATCATTATATGATAAGAAATATTTCTACACATTATCATCACTAGAAAAATAAAAGCATGGGTGAATACAAAGTTGTATTGGTTAATGATATAATGAACAAAGTAAACATAAAAAATCAATACATCCTCATGATCAATCAGTCTTACGCTGGATATCCCGGGAAGAACTATTCCTATTAAAAATTAAATCATCTTATTTCTAATTTAAACATTTTTTAACTTCACTGTATTTGTATTTTCTTTATAAAATGATACTTATTAAATAATCATGACGTTCTAAAAGTCATTAAGACATTTTTTTTAATATGTAAACAGTTGTACAATTTTGTTTTTGTGAATATAAATATCGGAAAGGGAGTTCCGATTATTAATAATTATATAATTTGACGTACTATTTACTTTATAAAATCGATTTATGCGTTTAAAAGTATTATATTTCATTTAAGCTAAAGAGCGATCCAGGTAGATGATGTGCTGAGTTCATATGTTTCTGTAACAATACATATACAGGCATTGTTTGGTTATGCCACTGGCCATCCGTCTTTCTAATGCTCTTTAAGTGATTATTTTCATTCTCCCCTCAAATTCTCCCCTTTTTAAACGAGGAATATTACGCTTTTCAATTAATGTGTATTACGTAATATACAAAGTGTTATGGGTTAAATCAATGAAATAAAAATAAAAATAGTATTCCAGTTTAAAACATCAAACGTAAACAATACTACTAAAATCATTAAAAAATCGGATCTATCACAAACCAAAATAACTTCAACCGATTGATCACACCTAGGAAACACTTCATGGTACAGCTAGTATATAGATCTCTAAATCTTTTAGAAAATTGTTTCTTCAAAAAAAGTTTTATCGAATATAAAATATATGCGAAAAACAAAACTAAAAATAAAAAGTATAATTTATTATCACTAATGTCTTTTTTAGATATTTGCTCCATATATATATATATATATATATATATATATATATATATATATATATGATTAGAAGAATTAGATAAGTACATTTAGAAGCCCTAGGTATTAGTAAGATTAGCAGCCCTATGTATAAGTATATTTATAAAGCCTTAGTTCATGTACATTTAGAAGCCCTAGGTATATATACATTTTGAAGCACTAGAATATAAGTAAGTTTAATAGCTTTAGATACAAGTACATTTATAAACCTAGGTATAAAGTAAAAATTAGAAGCCCTTGGTAAGTACATTTAGAAATATAGGTATGTATAAATAGAAGTTAGGGTGATAACAATTTTCATTATTTTTCGTAACCAACATGAAACCCCCTCACATTCGAGGAACAATTGTATGTAGATGACAGTAGCAACATTATTTTTTTTAAATTGAAAAAAGTTCCCCCACCTTTTCATTTTTGTTTTCACATATCGCGCAGTTTGACTATCAGTTTCAATTTCACACTGAATTTTACATGACTTTCTAGACTGCTTTTAAGCACATTCCAGTCAGTTTTTCCATTTGTTTATAAACAAGGCATCTACCCTCATCTTCTAAACAGAATAGGGATCCAAGAATTCCATCTGTTGAAAAGCTAATCAATCTCACATGGATGCCCACAAACCGTCAAATTCTTGGAAACTTCACTTTTCTGTTCAATAGCCAGAAACGGCGACTGGATCGAATCAAAATTATTATTACGGATATAGAATTGCTCTTGAGGGAAATTCTAGACTTTCCACTATTATCCAGCGCACTAATCAGAAAGAAAATCAATTGTCTGTTTGATTTATATGACAAAAACAAAAAGAAACCGTCTGATAAATTTACTCCAACACTTTCTAAGTTATTTGATGTCACCAACGTCAATGGAAAATGGAAAAGCAAGGAGGATAAAGAGCTCTACCAGAGGCAAGTTAAGAGTGGAGGAAAGATTGGTTATTCAATGGTCAAACAAGCCCCTTTAGAATCAATCCACCCAAGAAAACGAATCCGACTATCCAAAACTCAATCTCAAGCCAGCTCTTCTCAATCGCAACCTACACAAACACATGCAATTGTCTCACAGCCTACACAAACACATACAACTGTCTCACAACCTACACAAACACATACAACTGTCTCACAACCTACACAAACACATACAACTGTCTCAGAATCTTCGGATTCTGAAACCTCTGCTTCTTCACCCGACTCGACAACCTATTCTTCCACGTCATCTTCTGAATGCAAACCGAAATACCAAAGAGCAAGCACTACAACAGCGGGTTTGCTAGTACTGAAAAACATTTCTACACATAAAGCATATGACGTTCTTGCAACCATTGCTGAACAGGATCATGATGTGCCGGTTCCAAGTCAGGCGGGTGTTTGGAAACGAGTAATCTCTGAAGGACGGAAAATGAAAACCAAAAATTTTCAAAAACTTCAAAGCAAAGAACCCTATTGTCTCCAGTTTGATGGTAAAAGAGTGCAAGGGGAAGAGTATCAAGTAGTTATGCTGAAAATATGACAACCGAAATAAAACCCGGTACTCTTAAATGTGATGTCTTGAGCAAGGGCTTTCAGAAGCCACAATATATTGACTGTCAGCACCATGTACTCGACCTCCTTCTGAAACATGTCATGAATTTCTTATTCAAGAACCAACGAGCAAACAAGAACTCAACTATTCCTTCATTGACAAATTAACGCAAAACTATGCCACTCTTCAGGCTGATTACCGCCTCGTTGTGACAGATGATGTTAGCACAGGCGAGAACCCTGGATGGCGAGATGATTTCAAGTTCTTTTATGAATTATGTCAGGCATATCGTCATTACAAAACAACTTCACGTTGGCCTCGCATCAGCTGGAAGAAACTACCAAATTTACACTAGGCAAGATGGAACTCACATGCGATATATACTATTATAGCATTATTTCTGATACCAGAGTGGCGCAACATCCTCGTTCCTGCTTGCAACTTCATCTGCTATGGCCGGGCAAATGCTTGATTCCACAAGTTCAACATTACTATAAAACGTCCTTCAATGAACTGTTTTCCTTTACTCATCAGGGTAAAATGCAAAAACGTGCTGTAAAACTGATGGAGGAACTTCATGCAATCGAGAAATTTGAATTTTTGAAGCTGAAGTTCATATGAAAAATATGTTTTAAAACATTTCTTGTACATTCTGTACATATTACTAACTGATCTGTATCTTATTTGTTAATAAAAGTTGATTAGTTATTATTATTACTCTTTTGAATTAAGCTAAAAAAAAACTTGTCTTTTTTTAAAAAAAAATATTTTTTCACTTTTTTCTTCCGAAAAAAGGGGGACGTGGGGAACTTTTTTAAAAAAATCAAAAATGCAATTGATATTCTTAAATTACATAAAAGTTCCTCGATTGCAAGTGGTTTCATAAAAATATTTTTTTGTTATCACCCTAACCTAGGTATAAATACTTTTGAAGATTTAGATAGAAGTAAATTTAGAAGCTCTAGTGTCTTATCCCTTATGATTACGTTATGTTTACATTTTGTTTATTGCTTTGATTGGTATTGTTCCATCCCTTGTTACCACGTATTGTTTAGTTACTGCGTTATTTCCTTATATGGTATGGTAATTGCTTGTAAGGTCAAGCATGTATGATGCAATAGTGTCAATCACTCCTGTACGGAGTTTGGCGTTAAGCCCACGTTGACCTCTGTGGTTTTGGCGGGGAAAATGATGTAATATGCTGGGGTGATATATCCTATAAATAGGGAAGTTATAACGGTTGTGACAGAGACGAGAGACCCAGGAAGGGGACACTAGGTGTAACACGTGGACTAAGTGGACAGTGCAGTAGGGAGTAATAATTGATACGGAGTCATGTCTTAAGTTATAGGAATATACATGTGATTTATTGATTCATCTTCTCAAGTGTTATATATATATATATATATATATATATATATATATATATATATATATATATATATATAATTCAATTGGATTATCATATTCTCATCTGTAAATATTATGCATTAAAAGTTCAGTTAATTCTCTTACAATAGATGGAGTTGTGTCGTCTGATTTAATTAGAGCACAAGTGGGATACGACATAAACCTATTGTGGAGAAATAATATAGTCTAAGTTTGATGACGCAATTCGCTAGGCTCCGCCCACCGCAGTATCTATGGCGTCATTCCGCCATCTTGAGTGTAAATATTGGGAGCTTTAGTGTATACGTCATTTGTACCAAACCGACTGTTGGGAGCACATGCTTTGTTTTGTAGTTAGTCTAGCTTTGGGCATCTATGTAGATGGATGCATATTTACAGTTGCTTTTGTACTCCTCCTGATTTCACCTTTATGTCAGTTTATGTTCAAGTATTAAATGATTGTTTGAAGTTACTTCACTTGAGTTAACTTCGTGATTTGTGTTGTCTGAATCAATACACCTTCTACAAGTATCATTATAAGGACCCGTAACACCTATGTATTATTTGGTTGTAGCGGTAAGCAATCCTAGTATTTACACACCCCAGTGGTGAGTAACACTTGTATTGATACAATATTATACTCAGAAGAGAATGGACCTCAAATGGTATTTAAACCTATGTATTATTTGGTGGCAGCTAAACGCGCAAGTAAATCAAGTTGTACGTCTTTGGTTTGCAGTGTTAAAGGACTTCATTCTTTTTATTTGTGCATTCCTCCATTGGACATACGCTACAAAGTAAGAATTTTCTGAAACTTAACGGTAGGGATAACATTTTTATTCTTTATATATTCCTCTTGATATTTTGGATTCGTTATATTACGTGACATTCCAACGTTTTCATTTCTGGTTATGAGCTATAAGCACAGGTAAGCCCACAATTTGTTGTATCACATTGCAACTGTATTCAAGTCCACAATTTGTTGTATTACACTGCAACGGTATTCAAGTCCATCATTCTGAAGAAACTCTGTTTCGTTTTATTTATACTTCTGAACATAACAATGGCTAGTACCAAAGTGAAACCCCAGAAGAATAAAAATGGAGACAGTACAAATTAGAGGAGGAAAATCGGTCTCAAAGGTAAAGAATTGTTGGAATATATAGACAAAAAAGAAAATGAGGATAAAGAAAGAGATGAGAGAATAAAAAGAAAGAGAATTAAAAATAAACTATGAAGAAAGAGAATTAAAAAGAAATTAGGAAGAAAGAAAATTAGAAAGAAAAAGAAATCCTGAATTAGAACTAGCATGAATAGCTGCAACTAAAGATAATAAAACAACTGTAATAGAAGACTCAATAGGAAATTACTCGACACAATTAAAACTGCAACCTTTCAATGGTAAAACTGAAGATATTGACACATGTTTACAATTCTTTGAAGAACAGCCCCTAATGTAATTGTTTCATTTCAGATATAACATTTCTATCTTCACAACAGAGTTTCCAATGTCCAGGTAAATTACCAATTATAGTAAGATAATAATGTAATGAAGTAACATAGTAATGTTATCAAGTAACATAATATTGTAGGCTATTTAAGTAATATTTGGTCAATAAAAATATCATCGAGACTAACTAACACAATTAAAAATGATTTTTTCTATTTTGTATTCATTAGATGATAAAAAAGTCTCAACTGATAACAAACAAATAATACTCAAAACACATGAAGGTTTGTAGATTCTTAAATAAATGTTATGTTAGACGTGTACTAGAATTTAAGGTTTTTAAACTAATGAGTGAATTCTCGTAATAGATCAGTTTGCTGTCACTGAAGATGCAATCTGCCCAGGAATTAAAACGTGTTCCTTACAGTTTGATCGTGACGGTTCCATTGCGATGAACAATAAAGATCTTTTCAATATATGCAAGTAAGTACATTTTTAGAATCACCAAAAGTTCGATTGCAATGAGCAACAAAGATCTTTTCAATACATTCAAGTAAGTATATTATTAGAATCACGTACATTTTTCAAAGGGCGACACCAATATTTTATAGAGCCCTACAACCATTTGAAATATTTCTCTAAGCTCCAATACAATATTGGTTCAAAATTAAATTATTGCAATGATTGAAAAATTTCTACTTATGAAACGTCATCTAAGTAAATGTATCGAACCACGATTTTTATAAATTTCCCGAAATTATTAAAAACTAGCTGTACCCGGCCACGCGTTGCCGTGGCTGTTCCCTATGTAATGTAATATTAAGTATTGAGAAAGCCCTTGTTTCTAATTATATTTATAAAAAAGACACATTTTAGAACATTTATTATCAATCATTTAAAAATATAAACAAAGGAAAATGAATTCTATTGAGTGGATTTTTGTTTCTAAATTTGTTGTTTATTGATGAAATGATTTTAGATATACAATATTTTTTTTGTTGTACCATTATTTGTGTATATATGCAAATAGTCTGGTTTGCAGAATCTAGACCAGGCAACACACAATTGTCCATGCAAGTAGAAATGTCTAGATCTATAGCACACAATTCTTAAGTCTAGCATTGAGCTTTGTTAAAGGCGATTGCTATGCCAAACGAATTGGGAAATGCAATCTTTCAAATTGAAATAGTTGGAATCATAGGAATGCAAGAAATAAGGACATCATTTCTGAAAGGACTCAAATTTTAGAAAATTAATTATCAAACATTTAAAGCTGATAACAAAATTATCTACTGCCTCCGCCTTCTGATTTTCAGTCACTCCCTACAATGGTTCTACTCTTCGAATATAACCGGTCCTCCTTCTGTTAGGAATTATTTTAATAACTGACGAAAGTTAAATTAAATAATCATAAAATGGTAAAACATTATTTTAAAAAAGCCACACACAAATTAAAGAGAAATAATTAGCAATCAGTTAAAGCGAGAAACAAAGGAAAAATAACGATAAAATAAAAATTACCTCACTCTCCATAAACTAATAGGTTTAAATGTGCAAATCATTACAAAAAATAAAAACCACACACACATAATATAACAATAATTAACAACAATAATTATCGACTACTTATAGTCATAAACAAAGGAAAATTAATCATATAAAATGTATTCTAAAAAAATGCTGACGAAATAAATATTTGTTTGCACTCTCAATACAATAAGGTTAAAATATACTTATTTATTTATTTAAAAAACAAAATTACATATTACTTTGCAAAACGTTACTACAATATATATTAAGGGTTTTTTAGAATAACAGAAAAACAATTTTCGATAATTTAAAGCTATAAAATATATGTTAATAAAAAAATACTGACGAAATAAATATTAGTTTGCACTCTCAATACAATAAGGTTGAAATATACTTACTTATTTATTCTTTAATGCAAGGAGGTTGAATTACTGGAGGCGGCATGACGTCACTAGGCTGAAACCAGTGGGCGTTGCCTATCGCCGCCATGTTCGACTCAAAACATTGGTAGTTGTGTAGTGTGTATGTTATATTATTGTACTATTTTGAATGTTATAAAACACTGTGTTATAATTTTTAAAAAGAAATAAATGCCCTCTTGTTTGGCGTACGGCTGTATACAACGACGACAAGAAAACGGGATATTGCTTCATCAGTTAGTCACTCTAATAATAATGCTAATTAGTCAATTTGTTTGTGCTTAATACTGTTGCTGTAAAGCAGTGCTGTTGTGATATGCAATAAACATCTAGAATGCCGTTGGCAAAAAGAGAACCTAATGTTTATGATTGTTGCCGTCAATGGTTCATTTATTTGCCTGTTGGCTATGCTTTAATCGATGGATTAGCTGGCATTGAGAGAATGAAACAGAATGTACCAGAATGTCCCACAATGTACCACAATGTACCACAATGAAACAGAATGTACCAGAATGTCCCACAATGTACCACAATGAAACGGAATGTACCAGAATGTCCCACAATGAAACAGAATGAACCAGAATGTACCACAATGTACCACAATGAAACAGAATGTACCAGAATGTCCCACAATGTACCACAATTTACCACAATGAAACAGAATGTACCAGAATGTCCCACAATGTACCACAATGTACCACAATGAAACAGAATGTACCACAATGTCCCACAATTTACTATACAATGTAACAGAATATCCCACGATTTCAACAACGTTTCACATTGTAACATAATGTACCACAATGTATCAGAATGTCCCACAATGTCTCACAATGCACCACAATGTACCACATAATCCATAATGTACTACAATGTAACACAATATCCCCACGATTTCAAAAACGTTTCACAATGTACATAAATATTGATACGGTGCAATGCGAAGACATACATAGCTGGTTTACGTGAATCGCCTAATGGCAGGCTCATATTTGATTCTTGTCGTAAAACAGGTGTTATTGGCTTTTTTAAATGTGCATCCAGGCCCACCGACAGAAATTTTGGGCCCCTGGGCAGGGCTGTCACTCCCCCCCCCAATCGTGCTGATAATAATATTTTCAAAAGTTGATTGGCCATCTCTGTCTGGGCCCCTAAAACTCGCCGGGCCCCTGGGCATTTCCCCCCTATGCCCCTCTCTCAGCGGGTCTTTGTGTATCGATAGTTTGTTTCTATCGTTTGATTTACTGATTGCTTCGAAACGCTTCGAAAGGCAATATTGACAGGATTGTTTTTAGTCTAGTTTACGCTGCTTGGTGCTAGCCATTTTTCAATGTTTGATCAAATGCTTTGCAATAAACATCAAAGTATAAATACAAAATATTATTTATTATGTAAAAATACAATTTTACCCTGGCTTCATTTCGATAAAGCGTATAATATAAGTTTTATAGGCCTCTATCAGCTGATCGTATAAATAGCTTTACATAGACTTAGCGCTTTGTAATTGACACATTAGAATAACTAGTCCACTAGAAATTAATTAGGGCCTTAGCAGACTTTAGAAAAAAAGTTATGACAAAATACAAAGCTCATTGGAGTCGTTTCTAGAATGAGAAAACTGGTATCGTAATGAAAGCTGGTGGAATGTTTTGAGTCGAACATGGCGGCGATAGGCTACGCCCACTGGATTCAGCCGCTTGGTACCATCTGATAGCAGACGCCGTCTCCATGTATTCAACCTCCTTGGTTTAATGTAAAAGAAAACTACTTCCCGTGGCTTTTACAGAAGATTAATCTCTAAAGTTAAGAGAACAATTTTACGATACCGTTTGATAAATAAAGAATATACTGTCAAAATAATAGTTTACAAACTAATGTAAAAAGAAATATTTTACGACACCGTTTTGTTAACTGAAAAGAAATATGATGAAATATGAGTTTTTACACGGCGTATTGGTTTATTGACCATATGTTAGTTAGTACACTGTGACTTTTGATCTACCTCCGGTGGTTTTTTTAAAAAGTAAAGTGAAGTAAAGAAATAATTTTACCAAGCCGATAGTATGAATATTATTTTAAAATATAATGGATATTATATCAAATACTAGCTGTACCCCGCAAAGCCTTTGCAGGAAGATAGAATTGTTAAGCCATTGCCGAACCTAGGATTTTGGGGCCCTGCATTTTGACATTCGATACCATGACATGAGATTAATATTTAATTAAAAAATAATTTTGGGGGCTCCCCTAAAGCAGGAGCCCGGTGGGACTTTCGATTTTGGATCCCCCCCAAACCCTAGTTACGCCTCTGTGTTAATTTTTTTGTAAGTTATGAAAAAATTTAAAATCTAATTAGTTGTTGTTTCTTTTTCTTACAACATCCTAAAAGATAAATTATTTAAATTAAAAAAAATGTCAAAGAGATCTAATTAGTTACTTTTCATTAAAATAACTAAAAGGATATATTCTGAAAAAAAAAAACAATAAAAAAAAATGTCTCTGAGAGAAATCGAACCCGGGCAGTCTGTATAAAAGAGAACATTGTCCAAGCTGCATAACCATCATGCCACCGCGCTAATCAAATTAAGATGCAATTTTAATGTACTATATAAAAAATATTGCTCGGTTATGTTTTCATTGCCTTTTGACCTAGTTTTTTAGGCCTATATTGTTATTTTGTAATTAAGAAATAATTAAAAGCCGTATTTATTTAAAAAAATAAATATTATAAAAGCTGAGAATTTAATTAGTATAAAAATTTGCAGAATTCCTTTTTTAAAATATTATATTGACTTTATTTACGAAATTAGATACGAAAACGCAGTCTTATCGTCGCCGACGTCGGAGATTTTCGATTATTACTATTATTTACGTCTGACGATGTTAAAAAGCTCTGTTGTAATAAAAACTACAATGATTTGAATGATCTTATATGCTAATTATTAATTTTTGATACTGGGGACTTTTACATTTCATAATTAAAAGCACAGAAACTATTGAAAACTGTAGATAATATCAAAAAGAAAACTTGAATTGAGACACAGGGGATGACGCCATTTTGAATTCTTGTTTTTCGCTTTCGATTTAACGCACACTGGTAATGAATAATATTATATATGATATATATATATATATATATATATATATATATATATATCAACACGCCGAGTAATTTACTGCGATTGTGTGTGTAAATTTTAAGGCAATCGGTGAAGAACTTTCGGAGTTAACCCACGCGGCGTGAAACTTCTTTCCATTTTTATTTATATAGATTAGTTTATCTATAATGTATTTTTACATTACTGTCTATCGGAAACAAAATTATACTATTTCTTCTGTTATGTACAGTTGTACCACTCTACCAACTACAATACTTCAATGTATCATCTGATATGTACAATAATTGCTATCTTTTATTAGTTGAGGGTGGAAACAGGAGGAGGACTGCCCAGGGCCCCGAGTCTGGGGAATACAGGCTATTGTCTATTTCTTTTGTCATCTGACTAATCTGTCACACAAAAAAATATTTTCAAATATGTTGCCGATCTGAATTTGGGTTACACCTGTATATATACTTTTACCTTTCATTGGCTGAACACAGGAGAAAAAAACCTGACATGAATATGTTATATGGGTGTTACCTACGGAGATAGGGTTAGCCACTGTCCACTTTCTCACCAAAAAAAATATTTACAACTATATTATAATTAGCACAATTATTTACAACTATATTATAATTAGCACAATTATAAAAAAGAAACTAGGAAATAATCTAAATTTATATCTGAATGGGAAAAAAATGATTCCAGATCTATTATTGAAATATAATTTTCGATTGATCAAAATAATATTGAACTGGTAATAAAATGTCTCAGTTGGCAGCTCTGCAGAGATAAAAAGAAAACAAAAAAAAAATTCAGCAAGCAAGAATGTTTGTTTAGTCTCGTCACCTGTCACCCCTCCCACCCACTCCTCCTCCACCTTTCCTTTTCCGTGACTCGTCGTTTTTCCACGATAACACAAAGGGAGTTAATTAACTAGTTTTTTTTATTGCTGGCTACTGCTACTGAATTGTTTAATTGCTCAGAATAGTTATATAATGTTTTATTATATTGTTTTAAATTTCCATACTATTTATCGGGTGTATTTGAATGTTGTAATACAAAGTCACCATAAACGTTTAATTAAAATATTCCCAATGTAGCAAGACTATATATATATATATATTAGGGCTGTACCGGAATCCGATTCCGGTTCCTGTCAAGCCGGATTCTGGCAGTTTTAACAAATCCGGTTCCGATTTCGGTTGTGGTTAAAATGTGCCGGATTTAAGCCGGATTTCTTTGTTGTTTGAAATTTGTAAGAAATATTTTAGCGCAACATAATTTTGAAATATTTAGCGCTATACAATTAAATTAAAACAATATCTTCCTTTGCTTTCTAAAACTACAATAACGTCGATCGCTTTTAGTTCTACATGTAAGTAAAATATATTAAAAAGAAAGATTTGAATCGTATTTAGTCTAGTACAGAGGTCGGCAACCTGCGGCTCGTGAGCTGCATGCGGCTATTTCGATGTCAAGTTGTGGCTCTTTCGATGTCGAATTGCGGCCTGATCAAATACCGTAATATTGAAACAACAAATTTAGCGGCTCTTTAAAAATTGAGAAAATTGTGAATTATAACTTTAGGCTCTTCCGTCTCAAAAGGTAACCCCTGGTCAAGTAATACGACACCTTATCTTCCGCTACTTTTGATTCCGTGTTTTCTATAAACTATATTTAGCTATCAAAGTTTAACTTTTTTAAAGTGCAGACAACAATCTTTTTTTGGGTGTTTACAGTTTTAAAAAAGTTCAATAATTTATTTTTCTGCACATTTTTTAATTTAGTGGATTTTGTCACGATTTGGATAAAATTCCTCGCATATTTAGATAAATAACTTGAAGATACATTTTTAATTGAACATTAATGTGATATTGAGTTAGATTTGAAATACATTTTATTTTGCGTTTTATGGGAAATAGTCTGATAATGGTATAAAAGGAAAGTATGAATGAAATCACACGGTTCGGTGACGTCACTAAGGAAAACTAAAGAAAAATAAGCTATTGGGTGGTGCCAATATATATATATATATATATATATATATATATATATATATATATATATATTGGAATTCATTTATTAATAAACATGTTTATTATACTTTCTAAGATATTTTATCCATTTCTTTGTTTGATTGTAATATAAATCAAGTTAAATTAGGTACAACTTTATTAAAATAAATTTTTAAAACGAAGAACCTGTTATTTTGACAGAGTTATCTTTCTTAACTCAAGACTGGGGAAGGGATTTTAGTCACAGTCTTCAAGATCTAAATGGTTAATACTGTTTTTTGCTATCTATTACTTAAAAACTAAATTTTTTATTCTATTTTTCATTCTTATATCTTTTTTATGTTAGGCGAGAAATTACTACTTCGTTCGGAAAAATTACTATCTAATTCGGTAAAATCCGATTCCTGTTCCGATTCCAGCAGGATTCAAATATTAAATCCGATTCCGGTTCCGATCCTGCAGGATCTAAAAATTACAATCCGGTACAGCCCTAATATATATATATATATATATATATATATATAATATATAAATATATATTATATACATATATATATATAATATATATATATATATATATATATATATATATATATATATTAGGTTTAAATCATCAGGCCCTATACCATCCCCTCTCTCAAGCACTACTCATTTCTCAGGTAGACAGTGGGGCGCACTAAACCGCACGACCACCCGTACTCTGTGCAATTTTAAAAATAGCTTTATAAATGCAATCATACTGAATATTTTATCAAAAATTGTATATTTCTGTAGGTTTTTAAATAAAATTTAATTTAGTACTAAATTTATAATGTTCCTGTTAGAATTTAAGTGACATGCAGTCAATTTGTGACTCAATATTTATTCGTTTTCTATTGTAACAAAAATTTCCCACTAAATGCTTTACAATTTTGTTCAAACGTAACTGACTGCCAAGTTGATTATTTCAATGGAAAGCACTCCCGATGCTCTTGTAGTTGGTGTATAAGAACACATGATTTATATATTATACAATTTTCATGTCACATACCTACATAGTAGATATAAGTTAGATATAATGTTTAAGTTATCGGTGGAAGAATTGTATGTAAAAGTAAGTTGTTATATCAATAATCGACAGGTGTGTGGTCCCTGTAAGGATGAGATCAAATCTCTTACATCCTATAAACCACTAAAGGGTCAGTTTTTATTGTACCCTTCTTTCATTCCCACCATAGCAGATAGTGCAATGGCCATGGTGGCACCACGGAAGACATAGCGGGGACTTGAACCATGACCTGAATATATACATTCAGGTCGACAGTCGATCGCTTTACTGCACGACCATCCATCCCCCGTATTCGACCGGTAACACCATGTAAAAGTCACACCTCGTCCTTGGTGCACTGTTTAGACTTTAGACTTTAGAGGTAATGTTAGACTTAGATACCGGAGAATATTCCCTTCAATATTGTGAGATAAAAGATGTCTAGCAAGTAGGATTAAGTCGAATAATGGTAGATAAGTTGAAAGATTAATTAAGACCAGGTGGGAAGAAAACAATAGACAAGTTAAAAGCAAAGGTGGGACGACTCTAATAGTAGACCACGGGCGACGTCGGACAGTCCAGGAGAGTTAAATAATGTGACGCTCCTTAGAGAGATTAGGATAGAAAGTAAAATACAGAAGTAGACTGTGACGTAATAAGTGTAAGTAAGACACGGACGATAGGAGTATAAATACGGCTGGAGTAAGAACATATTAGTAGTTGAGGGAGAAGTAGTTAAGGAAGTTGAGCATAGAAGGTAGTTGGTAGAGATGGAGTTGAAGGTGTTAAGAGATGAGTAAGAGTTGAGTAAGTTTAGCGAAGAACACAGCGAGTGAAAGTCGAAGTTAGGAAAGATATAGAATCTCGAAGAGGTACAATCTTGGGTTAGTCAGAGTAGAGGTAGAGTGAATTCTTCATGTGTGGACTTAGTAAATTACTGTGAACAATAAGAGTGATTTTCATTTATTGACTTACATTTCATTGTTGTGTAAATATATGTAAATAAACAATGTGTTAACAATACATCTTGTTCCACTGGTTCTTGATTTTATGTCGAAGGAATCAGTAACAAAAGTGAAAGAGGTAGATATTAATCCAATAGGCATCTTCCAATTTAAACTAAACCGAACTTGTAACATAAACATATAAATGCGCAATGCATACTTCAGTTAATTATAACATCAACAAATTATGCTTATAAAATAAAGCTGAAGAAAATGGAAGAAAAAGTAATGAATATCACTGAATGATTTTACGTAGTGTACGTAGTTGATGAACCAATTAGAGCAGTGCATCTCAAGTATTAATGCTTCGCGACCTACAAAACTAAAACTTTTCTTCAAAGAAAACCAATAAAAGTGTCATTAATTGTATTTACAGAAGTTACATTTTATAGATAATTTTACTTTTGTGAAAGAGAAAAATAATAGAAATATACATTTTTTAGTTCTAAACTTTGTCGCTACACACCCGAAATTCATACGCGACCTACCAGTGAGTAGTGACCCTCAAAATGTTAACATACAATGCATACTTTACAGGCAATCAAAATGTTAACATATAATGCATACTTTACAAGCCATTATTAATTTATGAGTAGTCAATTAACACATGTTTTAAAATATTTTTTTTTAAAAAGCTCATTTAAAGCCGAACGAAAATAGATAAAAAAGCCGCACGACCCAGTGGTTTTAAGGCCTCAATTACTGCTGTCGGTTCCAGAAATAACACTCGCCTTTGCCAAATAAATGACATTCGCATTAGCTGCAAATGACACCTGTCCTAGGCCCCGAATATGATACTTGTCCTAGGCCCCGATTATGAAACTTGTTCTATGCCCCTAATATGACACTTGTCCTAGGTCCAACGTGCTGCCTTTGCTGTTATCTACAAATTTTACTTCAAAATATATGTACTAATAATGTTTTACTTTATCATATGTTATTGACAACCTTTAATTTCAAAGTCACTATGTCATCTACAATGTTTATATTTATTATGCTACATACAGTGCCATGTCTAAAGAAATACAGTGTCTAGAGAACGTGACATGTTCATGTGGAGTAATACTTACAAGATATGTGCAACCACTTGCTGATAAAAGACTAGCCTTGTTCAGCCTCTGTAATAATGGTGACTTCATTTTTTATTTGAAATTTACTATATATTTTGTTTTGTCTTTGCGTTGAGACATTGTGTCAAAAACTGAATTTTGAGACATTGTGTCAAAAACTGAATGTTGAGACGGTGGGTCAAAAACTGAATGTTGAGACGTTGGGTCAAAAACTGAATGTTGAGACATTGTGTCAAAAACTGAATGTTGAGACATTGGGTCAAAAACTGAATGTTGAGACATTGTGTCAAAAACTGAATGTTGAGACGTTGTGTCAAAAACTGAATGTTGAGACATTGTGTCAAAAACTGAATGTTGAGACATTGTGTCAAAAACTGAATGTTGAGACGTTGTGTCAAAAACTGAATGTTGAGACATTGTGTCAAAAACTTAATGTTGAGACATTGTGTCAAAAACTGAATGTTGAGACGTTGTGTCAAAAACTGAATGTTGAGACATTGTGTCAAAAACATAATGTTGAGACGTTGGGTCAAGAACTGAATGTTGAGACATTGTGTCAAAAACTGAATGTTTAGACGTTGGGTCAAAAACTGAATGTTGAGACATTGTGTCAAAAGCTGAATGTTGTGACGTTGTGTCAAAAACTGAATGTTGAGACATTCTGTCAAAAACTATAGCTGCATATATTTATTTGATTTGTTTTATCTTGTTTATTTATTTAGTGATCACAGCCTTACCAGACAATAATTGTATTTGTAAGTATGAACATTATAACAATATTTTTTATACAAAATTGTCTTTTTTTCTTTTTTGTAAAACTATTTTCATCAAAATATTCACAATTTCAAAGGCCATTAGAGGTTAATACAATTCATTAGATTCTATAAGAATCTATGTTTGATAAATTAAACTTTTAATGGACTAGTCAAAGTGTTATTTACTGTTTCGCGCTTCCGTTTAATATATTTTAGTAAATGACGTCATGTTATAAAATTAACTCAATTTTGGACCTGTCCTTAATTATTGAGAAGACTCTGCAAGTCTTTTTTAATCATTTCGAGTCCATAAATTAACATATTTTAATTACGAAGTTAATTACTTTTAGTTATAATGGGGGAAAAGTATTGAGATTAGAAGGTGAAAATAAATGAAGATACGTAGCACCCGGTGGGAAAAATAGTGAAACTAAATTATGTGAAATAGTGCAAAAAAAATCTTATCTTTTAAAAATAAAAAGTATAGCACACAGATTATATTCACAGATTATACACACATAATATACACACAGATTATACACACATATTATACACACAGATTATACACACAGATTATACACACATATTATACACACAGATTATACACACAGATTATACACACAGATTATACACACAGATTATACTCAAAGATTATACACACAGATTATACACACAGATTATACACACAGATTATACACACAAATTATACACACAGATTATATACACAGATTATACACACATATTATACACACAGATTATACACACAGATTATACACACAGATTATACACAAAGATTATATATTTAATCCGTGATATAGCATAAAAAAAAGTTTTAAAAAATAAGATTTTATTATAATGCACTTTAAGTAAAAAGATTTCTTACATTAGACACGTTTTAATCGAAACTATCATTACACAAATGTAAAGCGTTGGTTTGTATAATATATTGATCTAAATACCAGTATGTCATTAACTATCATTACACACATGTAAAGCGTTGGTTTATATAATATAGGCCTATTGATCTAAATACTAGTATGTCATTAACTATCATTACACAAATGTAAAGCGCTGGTTTGTATAATATATTGATCTAAATGCTAGTATGTCATTAAATTAGTTGATAAAAAGAATTATAAATAATTAATATGTCTAGATGGACAACCATTATTATATTGATTAAAAAAATATTTGTATGATCTAAAGAATTTTTTCAGTGCATTTCGAAAAAAAAAATGTTTAAGACAAGTACATATATTTTATAAAATCTATATAACCGCGAGATTATCGCATTTAAAAATTAAGCCATTAAATTTTTTAACTCAACGCCTAAATGCGTTAATTTAACCGAATTACATTAGAACAATATATGATGATTGTTAGTTGTGCACCTAGTAGTTGATTGTTACAATTGGAATGATTAGTTGCGCACTTAGTAGTTGAAAGTTACAATTGGAATGGTTTGTTGCGCACTTAGTAGTTGAAAGTTACAATTGCAACGATTTGTTGCGCACCTAGTAGTCAACATGTCGACAAGTTTTAATTATTCTTGTCTTATCTATCGATGAATTTTAGATTGAGTAGTATTTCATTCATCTACTTTGAGTAGTATTTCATTCATTTTCTTTGAGTAGTATTTCATTCATCTACTTAATTATAAATGCTTCAGAATATCATGATCCGTCATCGTAATTTGAAGTAATCGCCTTCTTCATTTGTGACATCTGCAAGCTGACATTTTATCACAGCGACCTATATCAACATTTAGTAGACGGCAAGTAAAGACTTTAACTGAAAGGAGTTAAAGATTTTAATTTGTTTGCATCTTGCACCTTGTACTTGCAAAGTAATATGAGCTGCAGATACATTGATAATATCCTCTAGTTAAATAATCATACGAACGAAGCAGCTGAAATAGTGTCATAATAAATGTGATCACACTCTCACACTAAAGTAGTCATCTTGGTATTGTCTTTTGTCCCACTCAAACACTATACAAGTCTTTAGTCTTTAATCCCACTATTACATTATAGTAGTCACGTTGCTATAGTCTCTGATTTTAACCTTCTTCTATTCGGTGCATTGAGATCCAAGGCTATTCGTTCAATTTTGTGTCAGATTGTCTTTTTGCATCATAAATGTCCCTCTTCCGTCACACTTTGCCACAAAAGCGTTCAAAATGATATTTTAGTATTTAAAATAACTTACAATTTATGAAAGTCTCTACTTCGGTAGTTAACCGGATAATCGTGATGTAGCTTGATCAACTTGCTGTGGGTCACTGGTTCAACTCCCAGCGTGTTCAGTCACATAATTTGTCTCCCATGCTACCTCTATGACCACTGCACTATCGGCTATAATGGGTAGGCACTGTATAAACCATTCCATAATAATCTCATCTTTATATGAACTTAACATAGTAATGTCTTTCCCAACAACTTCGTAATATAAGTATATAATGATGCAGATTATGTCATATCATGCTGGTGACATATTCACTTCAGTCCCAGATAGAATTGACACATATGCTGAAACTATTTATAGACATATATATATATATATATATGTGTGTGTGTGTGTGTGTGTGTGTGTGTGTATAGCGTAAAACTGAACATATGACTAAGCTGGTACTAAAAGATTGTACATTGTCATGTAGATGATGAATTATGTAATGGGAGTAACCCTGTAGGAGATTGTGATGGTATACTCAACAGAACAGCAAACATGGGAGAAGATCCATTTAGACAAACATGTCTGTAGGTATTTCTCTTTAAAAATATAGAATCAAACGAAATTCATGTTTATTGAATGAAAAAAAAAATATTTTGCAACATTTATAATCAGAAGAATATGAAAAAATGCATTCCAAGTACATGTACTCAATAATTTGAGACATAAATCACTTCATTTTATATATATATATATATATATATATATATATATATATATATATATATATATATATATATATTAGGGTGGGTCAAAAAATTTTTTTTTGGAGTTGGAAATTTGAAACATGTTTAAAAAGTTGCCTATGGTCCTACTGATTGTAAAAATGTAAAATTTGTAAAAATCAGATAATGTCTTCCACTCCCAACTTTTAGTTCAAGGGGATACGGGGCGAAAAAAAATGCACTATGTCTAAAAAAAAAAATTTTTTTTTTACATTTTTAGATACTAAAACATGTCGATAATAACTACGAATTAATTATATTGCAGAAAAAATTTTTTTAGATCAATTAAAATGTATTTTCAGAATGTTACTCATTCAGAAACTTCAATAATTTAAAAACTTAAAAGTCATTTTTCTCTGAAAAAATACTTTTGACATTTTGCTTCACTATGGCAAGAAAATCTCAAAAACCACCTGTCAGATTTTGATAAAACTTCTAATTTTTATGTAGAAGAGGTGCATTTATAGAATGTCAGAAGCTTTTAAAGAAATTTTAAGTCCTTTTTTTTTTTGCTTATTTCACCATACAAAATTTAAAAAATTCATAAAAAAATTATTTATTACATTATCAAAAAAGTACTTTGACATTCCCTAATGTAAGCTTTTCTGATTATAAGAATGTTCATTGTATATGAAACAGTCTATAAATATTTCAGAAATATTTGCCACAAAAAGGTCACAAATTTCAAGATGGCGGCATGCCGCACCCACAAATATCAATATGTTAATATTTTTTTTTAACAAAATTATTTTTAAATCTACTATATCATTACTAAGATATTAAAATATCTTAAACTTTAATAATAAAAAAGATTTTGCTTTGATCCAGGTACCCCCCAATGTATGACATTTTACAACATTTAGAATGTTTGGTATAAGTAATATGAAATTGTACAAATCTATAAATCGTTCATGCAAAATATACAATGTACATATGAATAATGCTGTTTATGGATTGTCACAGGAAACTTGCTTTGCTTTCAATTTTCGGAAGAACGTCCCTTGATTTCTTTGTTTGCAAAACCATCCCATGTCGAGAGCTATGTCCGTACAGTTTGAAATGTCCGTACACTTTCAAACTAACGGCAGTAACTTCTTTAATTGCTCTTTCAACAGCTTGAGAGTGACAGGGAATTTGATCCAGTATGATTGGGTTGTTGCGTTTAAGTTCATCATCACAAATATGTTCCAGCAGAGGAGGGGATGTCACTGCACAAAGATCCCAGTTAATCATCTGATCATATGATTTAGCTGCAATATTCAGGATTATGTCATTTTTGTTGAAAAAT
Organism: Bulinus truncatus; assembly: GCA_021962125.1. Taxonomy (NCBI): domain Eukaryota; kingdom Metazoa; phylum Mollusca; class Gastropoda; family Planorbidae; genus Bulinus; species Bulinus truncatus. The sequence continues at coordinate 619,492 of JAGDYQ010000122.1, forward strand.
TCTAACTCTGCATGGAGCTGGTTTATGTCGTGCTGTTATGATTTTATTTACTGCATACCTTCCAATTTCTTCATCATTGTCCTAACTGCAGCCAACAGAATGTTTTCTGGATGTGCAAAGTGGCAGTTATTTTCCAATACAGGCAATATAATATATTGATCAGCAGTATCAAGGTTCTGAAGCAGTTGTATCATATAGAAAAAGTTTCTAGCCCCACTTTGACAAGATGGATCGCAAAAATCCTGTTCGCTTTTGTTAGCCATCTTTGCTCTCATCAGTATGTTCCTTGGCTGCCCTATCTCTCCAAATTTTTCTATGTCGACGCATCTTTGCTGGATCCAGTACTGTAGATGGTGTTAACATGTTTAAGTCCTTCAACACAGCTTTAACGATAAGACATGTATCCTTATTGCTTAGTTTACATCGATCCACTGCTTCATATTGATATCTGTTTTGTTATTTGGAACATTCCTCATCGCTGGAGAAGTCTGCATCAAGTAGTTCATCATCTTCAGCATCCTGATCTGGAATATCATTATCTTTCTCATCATTGACGTTATCATTTGTGGTTCATATCTGATCGCCACCCTGCATCAATGAATGTTTTCTTTTCTGTCGATTTTGTAATATTTTTGTTGTTTGCTTGTCAACATTGTCTATGAACATATTTCTTGCCATCTTTTGATCCACCCAAAATGCCCACTCAAGCACAAAAATTATTACTAATTGTGGAATTTACAGTCTCCTCTATCCCTAACATCTGCATTTTTTTACTCGAACAATTATACTGGTAATGTCATTTGTAGGGATATTAGCCTGGTCATATAATTGTTTAACTTCATGCGCTTATGCGTGCGCTCGTGAATGAAGGCTTTGATTGTATTGTTCCATTTTAAGCATCCACCAATAGCCTTGAAAACATCTTCACTGGTTGGAAGCTGTCTTTTAGGCAATTCAGCTGATGACCCAAACACAGAATGTACAGTTGCACTTCTTGTAGAAGAACTCATATTCATAGAAGAACTTAATAAAATAATTGAAAAATGAATCAAAAATGAAATAAAACAACCATGCGTGATCCGATAATGAATACATGGTACACCAGTTATATTGAGAGAAAAATGGATGCAATGCTTATCCCAGTTGTCTGAACTAATTAGTTATTCATAAAAAAGGTTATAAAGATAAAACACAAATTTTATATGCATATCATTTCTTTTTTGAATAACCTAGGTCACAAATTTTACATGTTCAGTCACAAAAAACTCATAGTAAATATAGTAAAAATTTCGAACAAAAGTTGGGAGTAGTAAAACTATGTAGTTTTCAAATATTTGTACATATTCCATGTACTACCATGATGTAACAATTTTTTAATAATGTTTCAATAAAAAAAATTTTTTGACCCACCCTAATATATATATATTTAATATATATATATATATATATATATATATATATATATATATATATATATATATATATATATATATCTTTTCAATATTTTAGAAACATATTAGATCAAGCAGCATGTATGAAACAAGTCAGCTGTAGGTGTGGAAAGGTCAAAAATGAAATATCGCCAAAGTCAAACAATATCTATAAGTTACTAACTGACAACAGTCTTCATTATAATGTTATCGGTTGCTCCGTAGGTTAGTATAATGTTATTGATTGCTCCATAAGTTAGTATAATGTTATTGATTTCTCCGTAGGTTAGTATAATGGTATTGATTGCTCCATAGGTTAGTATAATGTTATTGATTGCTCGGTAGGTTAGTATAATGTTATTGATTGCTCCTAGGTTAGTATAATGTTATCAGTTGCTCCATATGTTAGTATATGTATATGAACAGAATGTATAAATAATGTATTATAAATTTAATATTTGAAATTTAGCTCACTTAACATTCCAGAGTATTAAAAAGTTAAACTATTTTTTTTCAAGTGCATGCCATAGATACCTCACGGTCTGGTTTTGTTTGCTTAAATGAAAACACTCAAGATACATCTGACCATAAAGAATATAAACCTATTATTGATTGGACACAATGTGGGTTCTATTTTATTTATTTTGTTACATTTAAATTGAATGGTTGAAGAGTTGTAGTTGAGATAATACATTGAAAGTCAGTTTCAATTAAATCACTAAGTTTGTAGTTGAGATAATACATTGAAAGTCAGTTTGAATTAAATCACTAGGTTGTAGTTGAGATAATACATTGAAAGTCAGTTTCAATTAAATCACTAAGTTGTAGTTGAGATAATACATTGAAAGTCAGTTTGAATTAAATCACTAAGTTGTAGTTGAGATAATACGTTGAAAGTCAGTTTCAATTAAATCACTAAGTTGTAGTTGAGATAATACATTGAAAGTCAGTTTCAATTAAATCACTAAGTTGTAGTTGAGATAATACATTGAAAGTCAGTTTCAATTAAATCACTAAGTTTTAGTTGAGATAATACATTAAAAGTCAGTTTAAATTAAATCACTAAGTTGTAGTTGAGATAATACAATGAAAGTCAGTTTCAATTAAATCACTAGGTTGTAGTTGAGAAAATACATTGAAAGTCAGTTTCAATTAAATCACTGAGTTGTAGTTGAGATAATACATTAAAAGTCAGTTTAAAATAAATCACTAAGTTGTAGTTGAGATAATACATTAAAAGTCAGTTTAAAATAAATCACTAAGTTGTAGTTGAGATAATACATTGAAAGTCAGTTTGAATTAAATCAGTAAGTTGTAGTTGAGATAATACGTTGAAAGTCAGTTTCAATTAAATCACTAAGTTGTAGTTGAGATAATACATTGAAAGTCAGTTTCAATTAAATCACTTAGTTGAGTTGAGATAATACATTAAAAGTCAGTTTAAATTAAATCACTAAGTTGTAGTTGAGATAATACATTGAAAGTCAGTTTCAATTAAATCACTAGGTTGTAGTTGAGATAATACATTGAAAGTCAGTTTCAATTAAATCACTAAGTTGTAGTTGAGATAATACATTGAAAGTCAATTTCAATTAAATCAATAAGTTGTAGTTGAGATAATACATTGAAAGTCAGTTTTAATTAAATCACTAGGTTGTAGTTGAGATAATACATTGAAAGTCAGTTTCAATTAAATCACTAAGTTGTAGTTGAGATAATACATTGAAAGTCAGTTTCAATTAAATCACTAAGTTGTAGTTGAGATAATACGTTGAAAGTCAGTTTCAATTAAATCACTAAGTTGTAGTTGAGATAATACATTGAAAGTCAGTTTGAATTAAATCACTAAGTTTTAGTTGAGATAATACGTTGAAAGTCAGTTTGAATTAAATCACTAAGTTGTAGTTGAGATAATACATTGAAAGTCAGTTTCAATTAAATCACTAGGTTGTAGTTGAGATAATACATTGAAAGTCAGTTTCAATTAAATCACTAAGTTGTAGTTGAGATAATACATTAAAAGTCAGTTTAAAATAAATCACTAAGTTGTAGTTGAGATAATACATTAAAAGTCAGTTTAAAATAAATCACTAAGTTGTAGTTGAGATAATACATTGAAAGTCAGTTTGAATTAAATCAGTAAGTTGTAGTTGAGATAATACGTTGAAAGTCAGTTTCAATTAAATCACTAAGTTGTAGTTGAGATAATACATTGAAAGTCAGTTTCAATTAAATCACTAGGTTGTAGTTGAGATAATACATTGAAAGTCAGTTTCAATTAAATCACTAAGTTGTAGTTGAGATAATACATTGAAAGTCAGTTTCAATTAAATCAATAAGTTGTAGTTGAGATAATACATTGAAAGTCAGTTTTAATTAAATCACTAAGTTTTAGTTGAGATAATACGTTGAAAGTCAGTTTGAATTAAATCACTAAGTTGTAGTTGAGATAATACATTGAAAGTCAGTTTGAATTAAATCACTAAGTTTTAGTTGAGATAATACGTTGAAAGTCAGTTTGAATTAAATCACTAAGTTGTAGTTGAGATAATACATTGAAAGTCAGTTTCAATTAAATCACTAGGTTGTAGTTGAGATAATACATTGAAAGTCAGTTTCAATTAAATCACTAAGTTGTAGTCGAGATAATACATTGAAAGTCAGTTTGAATTAAATCAATAAGTTGTAGTTGAGATAATACATTGAAAGTCAGTTTCAATTAAATCACTAGGTTGTAGTTGAGAAAATACATTGAAAGTCAGTTTCAATTAAATCACTAAGTTGTAGTTGAGATAATACATTAAAAGTCAGTTTAAAATAAATCACTAAGTTGTAGTTGAGATAATACATTGAAAGTCAGTTTGAATTAAATCACTAAGTTGTAGTTGAGATAATACATTGTAAGTCAGTTTCAATTAAATTATTTTCAGCATCTCAGAAAAAAAAAGAAATTCAAGATTGCCCAACTTTGAAAGTTTGTTTTGATCAAAGTGATTTAGTAGAGTCAGAAGCTTTATTTAGTTTTGATGCAAAAAGAAAGTGTCGGTATGTTACATTATTCATTTATGTGTTGGTATGTTACACTATTTGTTTATGTGTCGGTATGTTACACTATTCATTTATGTGTCAGTATGTTACACTATTCGTTTATGTGTCGGTATGTTACACTATTCATTTATGTGTCAGTATGTTACACTATTCGTTTCTGTGTCGGTATGTTACACTATTCATTTATGTGTCAGTATGTTACACTATTCATTTATGTGTCGGTATGTTACACTATTCATTTATGTGTCAGTATGTTACACTATTCATTTATGTGTCGGTATGTTACACTATTCATTTATGTGTCGGTATGTTACACTATTCATTTATGTGTCAGTATGTTACACTATTCATTTATGTGTCGGTATGTTACACTATTCATTTATGTGTCAGTATGTTACACTATTCGTTTATGTGTCGGTATGTTACACTATTCATTTATGTGGCGGTATGTTACACTATTCATTTATGTGTCCAAGTGAAATGTTTTTTTGGTCACTTTTAGCTCTGTCTTATTTGAATACATATAGACAGACATATATACATTCATATAAAAAACATATAGACATACAGACTTACACTAGACATACAGACTTACACATAGACATACAGACTTACAATAGATATACAGACTTACACATAGACATACAGACTTACACATAGACATACATATCGAATTACACATACAAATACATATAGACACACATGTAGACATACACATAAACATTCAGACAGACAAACATATAGACTACAGTGAGACTTGAATATACAGGCCCGGTTTAACAACTAGGCGGCCGTCTAGGGCGGCAAAAAATTCTGGGGCGGCAGCCGTGGTAGTAAAAGATACGTAATAAAAATTACATTATAAAAAATATTTTATAAAAAACCAACGTTTTTCTTGCGGACTAAAAAGCAGAAAATAATTTGTCTGTGAGCCTGAGAAAATTTCTGAATAATTGGGTCACATAGTAATAGACTTTATAAGAGCTACTAATTTTTATAAAACGAAAAACGTAAAATACTAAAATAATTAATTACAATTAAACTACGTATTGAGATTGTATTAATAATGTTAATAATGTCACAGAAACATTTTAATTAACGTATTTCGGTTTATTAAAGTGCAAATTTAATTTTAATCTTCCGAATACATAAAACGATAGGTAAATAGATATGACTATTGATTTCACCATGTTTACAATTGGAGTTTCCGGAAGTTACCCCTCTTTTAAAAATGTTTCATCGGGAAATGACGTCACAGAGGAATTTTATCTATGGCGCCGTCGAGATTACTTTAATATAGTAAAATACTAAAATAAAAATAATTAATTACAATTAAACTACCCATTGAGATGAAACGAAACATGTCCTATAACCTTCCCCATGTAGTTATGTGTATGTGTAACAAATTTCACGTTATTTGGTTTTCTGGATCTTGAGTTATAAGGGAACAGACAGACAGACAGACAGACAACAAATGCGTCTTATAAGTATAGAGATATTGCATTGTCATCGGGTTCTGAGTTATATTGAAAGTAACAGAGCTATAGCTTATCGGAAAGTGGTCTAAAATTGTATTGGAAAAATCCGCGGACAAACACACACACAATTAAACAGACAAGAAGTGAAGTTAAGAAAAACGTTGTAAAAAGAGAGAGAGAGAGAGAGAGAGAGAGAGTGAGTGAGAGAGAGAGAGAGAGAGAGACTACATATTGTTGTAAATACATAAACAAAGTCGATTTACTATTTATAAAAAAACTAGTTGCAAGTACCCGGCTTTGCCCGGGTTTAAAATAAGGTTTTCTGTTTACCTTCTGTTTTCTCCCTACCCCCTCTCTCGCTTCCTCTCTCTCCCTCCCTCCCCCTCTCTCCCTTTCCCTCCCTCCCTCTCCCTCCCTCTCCCTCACTCTCTCCCATCTCCCTCTCTCCCCTCCCCCCCTTCTTCTCTCCCACCGTCCATCCTCTCTCCCTCCTCCTTCCCTCTCTCTCCCTCCCTGCCCCCTCTTTCTCTTTATCTCTTCCTCCCATTTCTTCCATCCTCTCCCTCTCTCCTTCCCTCCCTCTCTCCCCCCCCTAACCCCTCTCTCCCTCCCTTTCTCCCTCCCTCCCCCTTTCCATCTCTCTCTCCCTCCCCCTCTCTCCCCCTTCCTCCCTCCCCTCATTTCCTCTCTCTCCCTCCCCTGCCCCCTCACTCTTTATCTCTCTCCCTCCCTCCCCCCCCTCTCTCTCCCTCCCTCCCCCCCTCTCTCCCTCCCTTCCTTTCTCTCTCCCTCTCCCATCTCCCTCTCCCCCTGCTCCCTCTCCCATCTCCCTTTCTCCCCCCTGTCCATCCCCCTCCCTCCTCTCTCTCCCTCCCTCCTACCCTCCTTTCCTCTCTCTCCTCCTGCCCCCTCTCTCTCTTTCTCTTTCTTTATCTCTCTCTCCCTCCCCCCCTCTCTCTCTCTCTCTCTTATTATTATTATGGCTTCACACTTCTTCTAAAATCCTTCTTCATTCCTTTACCTTCCTCAAACTGTACAAATCAGAGAGCATGAAAAAACATCAACAATTCTTTGCATCACAAAGGCACAATACAGCACCAGCGCGCAAGTTCTATTCAAACATCGGGAAATGACGTCACAGAGGAATTTTATTTATGGCGCCGTCGAGATTACTTTAATATAGTAAAATACTAAAATAAAAAAAAATTAATTACAATTAAACTACCCATCGAGATGAAACGAAATCTGTCCTATAACCTTCCCCATGTAATTATGTGTATGTGTAACAAATTTCACATTATTTGGTTATCTGGATCTAGAGTTATAAGGGAACAGACAGACAGACAGACAGACAGACAACAAATGCCTCTTATAAGTATAAAAAAATGTGTACTTTCTATAGCAATCAGCTGAATACTATAAAGTGTAAAGAGAAAAGTTTATGTGGCTGTGGACAATACGAATCAAGGAAAGTTGACATTCTGAAAGAAATTGACCTTCATAACGTTAAGTGCTCTAAATGTAAATAATTTTTTTTTAAAATATCAATTCTATATTTTATATATTTTCCAGCTTATTAGATTAAAATTTTGAATTTCGACATAGTGTCATCTAAATTGACATTTGGTCAAGCAAACAGATAGCGTCAATTAAATTGACATTTGGTCATGCAACCAGATAGCGTCAACTAAATTGAAATTTGGTCATGCAACCATATAGCGTCAACTAAATTGACATTTGGTCATGCAACCAGATAGCATCAGTTAAATTGACATTTTGTCATGCAACCAGATAGCGTCAAATAAAATGACATTTTGGTCAAGCAAACAGATAGCATCAATTAAATTGACATTTGGTCATGTAACCAGACAGCGTCAACTAAATTGACTTTTTGTTTACTGAACTTTAGATGAACTCCCTAAGACCCATACAACCAATGACCCCCCATACCCCACCTTCCCCCCCCCCTTTCCGAAAGGTAATAGCATTTCGATTGGGAAAATTGTGATAAATTATGATTCATCACAAAAGAGTAAAAAACAAATCTAAAACAAGGGAGCCGATGGAGTAGATCATAGATATATAAGATCTATGGAGTAGATCATAGATATATCAGATCTATGGAGTAGATTGTAGATATATAAAATCTATGGAGTAGATCATAGATATATCAGATCTATGGAGTAGATCATAGATATATAAGATCTATGGAGTAGATCATAGTTATATCAGATCTATGGAGTAGATTGTAGATAAAGATACTATCTAAACAAAACTTTAAAACTGTACCTAAGTCTTACCAGAAACAAATTATCTTGCTGTGCAATACTGTACGTTCAATTTTTTTTTAAACAAACAAAATTGAATATAAATCAATATTTAATAGCTGAATGCATCATAATAATTTGCAGTTAACTTTCATTTAATATATTTTAACTTTTCTTGAAAAACAGATGCTTCTTATGGAATGGCTTCAAATTGTAAAGGTAAAAATTTACTAGCCATTTCATATCATTTCAGAAACTCATTACAGAACAAAATTATTTTTCAGCTAAAAAAGAATTGCTTAATAAAAAAAATCTCACAGAACTTATGCAATAAGCTAATTTAATTTTTATTTCATCCTGTATTATTATTTCATCCTGTATTATAATTTCATCCTGTATTATTATTTCATCCAGTATTTTTATTTCATCCTGTATTATTATTTCATCCTGTATTATTATTTCATCCTGTATTGTTATTTCATCCTGTATTATTATTTCATCCTGTATTGTTATTTCATCCTGTATTATTATTTCATCCTGTATTATTATTTCATCCTGTATTATTATTTCATCCTGTATTAGAAAATGAGTTATGTCAACGTGCACAGACAGTTGATATTTGTGTGGAGAATTTGACCAGAACTGACAATAATCTGGCAAAGTGCTAGTAAGTCATTTATATTATGTGAATCTATGCACGTTATTTTCAATCTATGACACCATCAATTACAATAAGTTTAATGTCTTTTCAAAAAAGGATATAATATATAATTCAATGTATATAATTGATGTATTCTATTTATTACCATTTTAAAAATATTAAACATATTGGATTCAGTTATATGGGTTTAACGTAACTATGAAAAGAAATACTTATTTTTAAGTAATCAGACGGGGCCAAACACCTTACTGAATTCACGGCTAAGGGCGGGGGGGCTCACCCAGCCAGCCAGTGTGCAGGACGCACAACCAACAGTAGGTGACACGCTAAGTCACCATGTCGAAAGATGGCTCGATGAGTCATCAAGTTGAAAGGTGGCGCGATGCTAATGCCGTCATAAACCATACACTGATATTTACTTATAAATCACCAATTTGTTGGTCCATGCCAGGTTCCATGTAACCGGTGGACATTGATTTATTTTGATTATGTGGGGCGCCAATTTGTTGGTCCATGCTAGGTTCCAGAGAACCGGTGGACGTTAAAATATTTTGATTGTGTGTTAATCCGTTTCATGCATTATAATGTTTACTTTGATTTTGTGTAAAGTTATTTTGACTTTGGGTAGTCATTTTTATTTTGTGTATATTAGGGCGTCCCAGAAATGCTGGAAATTTTTTTTTTAATCTTTGGTGTCTCACCCCCTGAAATGTGTCTCTTGGGTGCAATTAGTGAATTGGTGAAGTTGTAGCTCATTTGAACAACATTTACAGGTCCCCCAAGAGCTTTTAAAATTCCAGTATTAGGCCAACATAAAAATCCAGACAATCGTGTCTCAAATTATTTGCAGTTTTTGCATGCCATCTATGAATAAAATGAAGTTTAAATATATTTATAATTACCTCATTGCTACCATTAACTAGAGTTGAAATTGTGTGATTCTTAATTAGAAAATGTATTAAATGCGAGAAAACATATAAAATACCTATTGTGCAAAACTTGTGCAATGTGCATATTTTTTGAAGATTTGATTGTTTTAAACTAAACTTGCTAAATTGTCAGGCTAGAAACAATTATGGCCAGAATTAAACCACACACCCGAAGCCAGATCCGCCCCTTTGATAATCGTGTCTGATTCGATTAAAGAATTTATCAAATGTCAACTTGAGGTCAGTCAATCACGTGATGATTATTTGGAATTTCTTCTGCTTGCTGCACAAATGGTTGGGTTGGAGGTTGATGTCAGGTGGATGGCTAAAGCAATCTATGCATTGAAAAACGAACTATTGTTTGCAGGCAACGAAACCATCTTTCAGTTAACAGCTCGAAAATAACAAGGTATTCAGCGCTTTAATCGGTTTACCATATGTGTTTATCTTCAATCATGGTTTTCATGCAGGCTCACCGCAGATGCACATGTGAATGATATCTTGTTGATACAGCGTTTATACGAATATGATGATGCTGTTCTTCGATCGATTGGATTGAAAATGATGGTGCGTCACTCGTGGTACTTGAGTCCGGAACTGTCGACGCTTGCGTTATTTTCAACCCTTTTGTCGGACAAAGAAAAAACTGGCTTTGTTCGGACAATGCAGTCAGAATGTGGACCGCATATCATAAAAACACTACCAAAAATTGTTGTTGAATTGCGTGCTTCTACCACATTTTTTGAAACATCCAACATTGATGCCAGTTTTCTAGATGTTCCTGTTGAAGCATGGTCAGATACACCATCTTTTAAAGTTGCAGCAGATTTTGTAAAGAATCTGGCTTGTATCAATGACTCTGCAGAGCGAGGTGTAGCATTAATACAAAATTTATTTCAATGACAATTTTTGCTCCACGTGGTTGAAAAACATCGGAAAAATTTTGCAGAGTGTAATTGTGAACAGCTGGCTAAAATTTAAATTTGAAGAACTTTTTTTATTTTTTGTCTACCATACAGTACAAAGTACAAAATAAATAGTAGGAATGCTTATTTGCAATGCTTATTATTATTATTTTTCAAGCAGATTGACATTCTTTCAAGAATTAACTTGACAAAATGAATAAAAACTTTGTTTTTCATAATTTTTTACTTAAATTTCAAATTTAAAAATATAAACAATTCAAGATTTATATATTTTGTTTCATTTAATATTATAAACAATACTAAGCATCAATTTGTTACTTAATATATCAGTTTCGAATATAATGCAACATTAACGCTGTATTAGATTTGACCGCGAATGATTTTACACCAAAATCTGGAACTTTAAACCTCTTGGGGGACCTCTAAACATTGTCCTAATGAGCTGAAATTTTGCAGGTTACTGTTACCATACAGACATATTCTGTGGGGTGAGACATCAACATTTTAAAACTTCATATTTTTGGGACGCCCTAGTGTATATTCATTCTAATTTTGTGTACGTTCTTTTTTATTATGTGTGAGGGCCGAGTCATTGTCGCCTGTTATGGTGCCTCATTTGTTGTCAGGGGCGCCACATTAGAACCATTCATAGATTGGGTGGGCCCATGACTATATAAAATGTTGTTGATGCCATGCCACATACTTCGAGGTACATGTCCCTTTAGATAGTTAAGGTCCAGCTTCTCTTTGGATACACGAAGTTTGGGCGTGGGACTAGAGGAGCCCAGGGGCCCTCGAAACCGCGCAGCAAACGCCTTGTCTGGTGCGGCCAGCGTAGAGTTCCCCAAATGATTTAGTGGACCGGGTTTGAGGTGAAGGAAATAAAGGTTGTATGGAGGCGCGTCCTACTCATTCCTTGTGCAAGCTAAGAGGTTGTGCGCTACGGGCAGGCGTGCCTCATATTGATTAGGTGGACGCCAGCTGGATGCATGTAGTCATCCTGACGGGTCCCTTAAGTGAATGATTGGCTGGCTCAATTATTCAATCAAACATGGAGGGTTTGTTATACGAGAGACCCAAGGGGTCTGTTGTATGACGTAAAAAGGTCGGTGCATACTGTTTTCGGGAGTGTTGTTGTTAGTGGCGATTCGGTGGTTGCCATTCGTTTCTGTTTTATTAGGCAATTTGTTGTATACTAAAGGCAGCGCAATCATTATTTGGCTGTTAAAGATCGGGGCACCGAGGCCATTCGTATCTAAGATTAGGTGGACGCCGGGCTGGATGCTTGGATTCTGACGGGTCCCTTAAGTAATGAGTTGCTGGTCCTAGTGTTTGGTTTGTTTAGAACTAGGAGTGTCTGTGTAAGTCCAAACCTGAGGTGTCAACAATTGTCTTGGTTTGGCAGGTGGCGAATTGTTGTTCTTGGTCGTATTAAGCCGTAAGACATAGTGTACATATAATGTTAGCCTATCTGCGAGATAGGCCGAATATATATTTAGAAATTTCAACATTTAAAATTCAAGTTAATTTACATTTTTTAGACACTCACAGGTCAGAGAGGAGGAGGCTAGTTAGATGGCCACCTAGGAGCGAGCGAATATGGTGTGAAAGGTTATGTAATTAACTATTTGATTATATATTTTATGATGTTGTTGCATGTTTACTTATTGCATTTTGCAAAGTTGATTTTTTTGGCCTCCTTAGTAGACTAAGGGGCACATTTGTCTATGTCTTGTAAATTAAATTTTGTGTCGAGGTTGAGATAACACGACATAATTTTAGTTGGTAGGTGGGCTTTATCATACCAACTACTATTCCTTTTCCACGGGTTACTCGAACCTTGATTTCATCTTCAGGTGGGGCTAATGTCACATTCTGTGAATTGGTTAATGAAATCAAGCCATACCCTGTCTACATTGCCCCTTCACATGAGGGGGGAGATAACAAAGCGATAGACAAAGGCTTTGTCTTCCCAGGTGTTCGCACTGTGGTAAGTCTGTCTAGCAACCCACTTATCACTGCCTGTCACCTAGGAAGGGTAAAAGTCTATAGGGGAGGTAATCGATGCCCTTGTTATATTATATTATCGCCCCACGCTTGAAGGCGCAGCTGATCACGCGTGATGGGCGTGATCTACACGGCTCGCTGACCATTCAGCGAAGTCTCGGCACACATCAGCCGCGAGAACGGATGTACGTGGCTGAACTTCCGGTCAGTTTGAGTGGGTAGTTAGTTTTTCAGTCAGTTGGAGACAGGGACTGAGAAAAGACAGTCGAGCTCAGACTCGAGCCGGGGCTTGGGAAACAGGCTGTTAGCGTGGCAGGACTTAGATGTTCGACCACCTCAGTCCTGAGTTCTTTTTAGAACTACCAGGCCCAGGTCCTGCTAGATTATTATGTTTACTATAATATTTATATGTAGTAACCGATCAAGCTACTGCCCATTTTAGGGCACGCTGATGTTCATTTTTTTATGTAAATACATATTTGCTGTTGTATTTACATTTGTCGAGTTACTCATTTCTCGTTGTGTTGTGTGCGTTCTGTGGATCCACGTGGCTGGGACAAATACAAATACTAGCCAGAACTCAGTAGATGATCATGCCATTAGACAACGACCGCATGGACCCCGCAAGGGGCCCTTGACAGTATACCTTCTTAAATTATTACTTATTTTTCTGTTTACTGACTATTATAAAAAATATTTTTTAATAAATATTGTGTTTTTTCATGTAGAGTATACACCCTAATTAATTGGTAGTAAAATACGATTTATATGGTAGGTGGGGGTGTCACATGGTTATAATATATGAAGTATAATTTATCAAATATAAAATATTCAAGTATTATTCATGAAGTATAATTTTTCAAGAGTAATATATATATATATATATATATATATATATATATATATATATAGCCCACGGGAGATATAGGGAAACTTAAGCCATGACATGAAAAATTTACTTGGTCCTCACCGGAGATCGAACCAGGTACAGTAGACAGTCGATCGCTTTATCGCACGACTACCGGCTCCCTGGGGGAGGGGGGAGTGGCATCAAACAATATTGTTTTATCTAAAAGATATTGTCTAACACCCTGGTCTATGATAAAGGCTGTTAGTTTTTCACAATACATATGCTAAAGACATTACCGTAATATATGGAGCTAAACTATCTAATGAAAGGTGGCGAAATTCGTATTATGTTTGCTAGTAATTTGTCCAGCACATTGGGTTCATTTTGGTCACTTATGTTTGGAAGGTAAATTTTATATTTAAATGTACTTTAAAAATATTGTACGTATTCTAAAACGAAGTTTGTCATCGTTCTATGTGTCATTGTGTGAGTTGATTCGTTCTATGTGTCATTGTGTGAGTCGATTTTTATATGTCAATGTATGAGTTGATTCGTAATAAAGCACCGATAAGGTTTTAGACAATAATATGACAATATATAACGCTAACATCGATGGGGTTTAAAAAAAAATACCAAACCTTAAAGCCGATACAGTTTTAGCACTCACCTTGTTGAAATAAGAGATCACTTGATTTACTGTAGTTTGTTCAACATCACATCTTGTAAATAGATGCATAACCTAGGAAATATAATTTTAACCATAATAAGAATCTTTTTTATTACATTATCTCAGCGAATGGCTCAATTACATAAGCTGTACATACGATGTCACATGTACGTGTCACTTGTTAGAATCAGCAAATTTGAGTAGAATAGATCTGGTATTGGTTAATCTGGCCAGGATCAATTATCAACTATTTAAAGCCACTAATTGCACAGAAGGTAATGAGATTACTTTTGAGTCTAATTGTGTATTTATGTTTAAAAATGGTATTTAAAAAAACGTACACATATGATGAACATAACAAAAAAGAATAATGTATACAATTTAAGTCTGTGCTTATGTGAAGTTTTATTAATGCACAGCTAAATTGGTGTTGATCATATCTATGGTGTTGATCATATCTATGGTGTTGATCTAAGACAAAATTTAAGAATCTGGAAAGATGGTTATTTAGCACTTTTTTAAAACAATTTATATTTTATGCTGTCATATGTAATACACATGCAATCTAATAAGAACAATATCTATTTTAGTATAGATTGGTCTCCTATTAAACCATTATAACTATGAGTAAAGTATATAACTAAAATAAAACTAGGGAACAAAAAAATTTTTGGTCTGCTACCTGAGAAAAAATATGTCACTCTGACTAATTCTGACACGCTGATTACAGTGAATTTTTCTAGCATGTCAGATTTTTGAGTTATATGACTTTTAAATTTTGGTAAAATTGCATGTTGTATCTAGCTATTATAGTGGCTTTATAATGTTGTACACTTGCCGTGCTGTGTGCTTTACCTTTAAATGTGATGTTTTTTTTTTATTTTAGACTAATTGTGTATTAATTTCAAAACAATATAAAGAAATTGAAAAGGGATTTCTTAAACCATCCAGACTATTTCTGTTAAATCTGTGGACCTTTTACTCCCAGTGATCAGCGGAAACAACTTACAAGAAAAGTTAAGGTTGCCTATCATCACAACTTCGGCGTCAAAATATGCGATCAAGACTGAACCTGGGCACCACATATTTGCAGCAGTGTTTGTTATATGGTGTTCACCCAGTGGCTAAATGACAAAAGGAAGTATGTGCCGTTTGCGGTAAATGATATGGCGAGAGCCAAGAGATCATCATTCGGACTGTTACTTTTGCATGACAAATATTGCTGGATTTTCCAAAAAAAAAAAAAAAACAGCAATTCATTATCCAAATTTTGACTCTGCATTGAAACCTGTTTCACATGATGAACACAATCCAGTTCCCAATCCTCCAGTATGCCATGATAGCGAAAGCGACGATAATTATGAGGAAAGTCACAGGGAGCAGGAGAGTGATGCATATGAACCTCTAGACTCTAGATAGTAAAAATATGTTACAAAGCGGAACAACAATTTCACATTTTCGTGATAGACATGTACAGCTTGCTAAATTTTATGACAAGAATGACAGTATCTGTTATTGTACTGACATTAATGGTTTAATGAAAGAACCTGACTGTGAGTATATTCCAGGAGACTTGCGTCTGTTTATAGACTCAAGTAAAGTTAATCTTAAAGCAGTTCTCCTACACAATGTGAATGTGATGCCATCTATTCCATTAGCACACGCAGTCGGATTACATGAGACATATGATTCTATGAAGCTGCTCCTCAACGTTATCAAGTACAGAGAACATAACTGGTGCCTCTGTAGGGATCTAAACGTAGTTTCCCTTCTTCTTGGATTGCAGCTGGGATACACAAAGGTACATGGGGTTTCTATGCCTGTGGAATAGCCGTGATAACAAAAATCATTACACAGTTAAAGACTGGCCAGCAAGAACTTATCAGATACAATGTACAACATGAGTCTCTTGTTGATCATACCAAAATACTTATTCCCCCTCTTCATATAAAGCTTGGACTGTTCAAAAATTTTGGGAAGGCTCTGGACAAGGATTCGGGTGGCTTTGCGTATCTTCAAGAGAAGTTCAAGACCACTCTTACACCAGCAAAGATACGTGCGGGCGTGTTCACCAGACCTTAAATTCTAATTATTTCTGACTTCAAAATGCATTGTATTAGGATTACCTGAGGTTATTTGAACATATGTTACTGTATAGTTGCTTCTACTGTTTTATTTCCATGTAAATTATAGTTATTGCATTGAAAATGTAGAAGCATTGACATAATATTTCTAATGACAATAAAGCGTTATAATGGTAAATCAAGATGTTAGCATAACTGAAAAACCTGACGTGATACACAATGTGCAATGCCATATTTGGAATCAGCGGGTCAACATGGTCTTAGTACACTTAATAGATCCCAGGTAGCAAAAATGTTGTTCCCAGTGTAATTAATAGTATTTTCGGTATTTGAACCATTGCATTGACTTAATATCTTGAAATGTTCCAAAATATTATGACAAGATTATTTATTATTTCAGCTATTAGTCAGATGTTTTATACCATTCCAGAAATCATAGTAAATCAAAGTTTCCAATGTTTCAGTAAGTTAATAATTTATTTCCAGCAGTATTTATTGAAAATTAATGTTAAATATTTACATGTAAATTTTCTTCACTTGGTCCTCTCATTGATCAATGTCCAGATGTTCTACACTAATTTCACTCAACGGTTCTATATCCAAATATTGTCCACTTGTCCACTCTCCGACTTTGTGTTCAAATATCTCCTCTTGGTCGACTCTCTTTATCTATGTTTAGATGTTCTGGACTTCACTCACCTGATCGATGACCATGCAATGTGATTGTCATGTACAAAGTACCTTAGTCCATCAACACAAGTCTTTCATTCAACTATTCATTTATTACTAGCTTCATTGAGGAAAATATCAGTTACTAGCTACTTGTCTTTAGATGTATTAATTTTTATAATTTCAGCTCCATTCGCACATTTTGTTAGTCCTTATAAAATTATTTGCTATAATTGTGTCATATTTTAAACTTTCCTTTTACTAATTTTTTTGTATGAGTTTCTTTTTTGTCTATTTCTTGCCTCTTCTTGTGCCGATATACTGCCCTTGGTGCCTCCATGGACGTAAAAGGAGGGCACCATAAAATAGCAGTCCCATGCGTGGTTTTTCAGATCAAATAACATTCATTTCAGCCTTACAGGGACTTCTCTCTCACACACACACACACACACTATTCAAAGTGTGAGCCATTCAGATAGAAAATTTGCTTTCGATTCTATAAAATGTATTTATTTCCACAGACGTGCGTATCTCAATTTACGGTCAACATTTGCCAGGACTTTAAGATTTATACCGGAAATAATGTCCCCAGTCCCCATTCTTAAAAAAAAGGCTTGCGCCATTCATTTCTACGTACAAATTTTTTCCACATTTTAGACAGAGCAACCGTAACTTTTGTTACCATTTCTATGATAAATGGTCACACTTCGCAAATCTCCTTCCCCTAAAGCATTGCGTAATCCAATGCCCTTGTAACAGTCAATGTGTTATTCATAGTTAAAGCTTTTAACTGCCATTTTCTTTGGCACCTTTGCCATTTTCATTTTCTATGCACGTATCTTTCATCAAATATAAATCATATTTGGTATCATTATTGCCTTGTGTTGATATTAAGGTAATGAATGCTTCATTATCCATATAAACCTTTTGTTTTAGTTGTATCTTTAAAAGGCACGAATGACACTATTACTCCTATCGTTCACCATCAATATAAAATTATTAACTGGGCTCAGTCAAAGCAAAACATGTCAAGATAGATTAACGTATTTCAACAACTAGACTAATGAGACAAACTAATTTCATTTTGATATATATTTACATATCTATCATTTTCGTAGCGGGGGGGGGGGGGGGGGCAAGGGGGCATCATGTCCTGGCGTTTCTCACAAAGGGGCGCCAAATGGTAGATTTTTCATATACTATTACATGTTTTTCGAATGGGGGGCGCTTAAAAGTTATTGTGCCCCGGGGGCGAGTTAAGCTCGCTACACCACTAATGTCTATACATGTCTATATATATACATGCATATCTATCTATATATGCGATCTTATGACGTGAGTAATTCACTTTCGTGCCACATTGCAGCAAAAATACAAGCAGTTACATAAATAAATGTGGAAATATTGAGTGGCTAATTTTTTTTCTTTATATTAAGATTCAGTCACTGCTCAGCCAAAACTTCTCCCCTTTACTGGTCTGGACATCTCTACAGGTAAATTTATACTTTTCTGGCTGATAGAAAAGTATTTAATTCTTTCAGTTATAATTTTTAACGAACATAATCAATATATTTTGAGTATTTAAAAAATATTTGGTGTCGCTATAAAAAAATGGAAGTTAAAATAAAATAAATTTTAAATTAACCTACCTTTTTCAAAAAATAATAACTCAATACATTTTGACCATTTGATTTTATTGTGTGTTATTGAGTTTAAAATATTTTGTCAAATCTTAAGTCACATTCAAAGCTATGTATTATTAACACTTAAAATATAAATGGTATTAGATACTATTTTTTTAATGTAAAGTTCTGTGATGATATAAAAAATAGTAAATAATTAGTCCACCAAATTAAACTTAAGCGACTGATGAAAAATATATGACTCTATTGGGTGTATGTTAAATCAATCAGAGCAATAGCAACTATTTATGATGTATGTTAATGGCTATTGGCTTCATTCTCTCAGAACTATATTTATTAATTTAGAAATTGAATGTTTTTTATTACTTTTTATTAACGCTGTAAGGCTTTTGTTAAACAAATTTTGTTATTCTTTTAGAAATGTAGCTACTATAAATGGTTTCAAAAGGCTTTGCTACTTTAGTTTATTTTATTAAGTTATGTACTATTAGTTGAATTGAATGATAAATAAATATAAATATATATCTTACTTCATAAAAGTTTTTGTTGACTGTATCCATTTTAATCCAATCAGCAAATGAGATTATTCAACAGGCTAAACTGTGTCCTGAAATATTAAGTTGTGCAGCAAAATATCAACTGGCCAAGTTGGATTCGTTTTATAAAGTTGATTACCTGGCTTATTGTGTGTAAGAATTTTCCTTTGCTCATTGTAATCATTTTTGAAAAAAAGTTTTAAAAAATAGTACCAAAAAGCAATGGTTATTTTTATTTTATTTTATGTTTTGTATTTGTACCACATGAGCTTCTATTTAAAAAAATAATTTGTTTTAAAGAAATAAAACACATTAACATGGATACCTTTAGTACAAGTTTTTTTTTAATATGTTACTGATTTTTTTCTTAAGGGGTTGAAGATTAAACAACAAATATTGTATTACTCAAATATACATTATTATTTATGACATTATCTCTTACAACATTATCATTACAAGTGAACATAAAAAAATAAACAGCAATGCTCTGTTCATTATAATTATAGATAAATAATGAAAATAACAGTGATGGGCAAAAGTTAGTTTAATTTTTGTTATAAGCAAAGTTTAAGTCAATAAAAAAAATTCAATATAAACTGCAGTTTAACTAATTGTTTTCAATTAAAAATGAGAGTATTTTATTTTAAGTAGTTAGTATTTTCATATTTCAGAATGCAAAATAAGTGCTATTTTTTGTCTTTTTTTTTCTTGTTACTATTTGGCATGAAAAGTTTAAATGACTCTACAGTATCTGGCCTGCTAAATATTTAAGGATGGAGGGAATATAAATTTCACAACAGCCCAGTAACCATGGAGGCATAGGAGAGGATTAATTAATAGTGTGTTTGTTGAAGAGGAAAATGTAATACAGGAACCAATGGGTAATGCTGGGTGAACTGCTTTATAAAATGCCAATAAAGTTTGATTTATAGGCTATTTTATTTACTCTGGAGTGTAAATGGCTTTAATCTCACATGCTGGTGTGTAAATGGCCATAATCTCACCCAGTGGAGTACTGCAGTGCTGATGGCCACACTTTTTGACAGTTAATAGAATATTTGATATTTTTGTGGTACAATTAGTGAAGCTGCATAAAACTGGTGTTGTTGACAAGCATTGGCTCAGCTAGACTATGTTGTGCTCTGTACAGATTAGTTATACAATATGAATTGCCACAGGAAAGTTTGAGTTCACATTCTGGATTAATTAAAATAATCAATGAATACAAAAAGAATATAGTGACTGGAAAAATTTTAAATAATGATTTCAGAGAGTTTATATAATTGTATATAGAAAGTGAACATCTAATTTCTTCAATGGAAATACAGAACTGAAAACAAATTTTAAAATTATTAATTTCCTATTTGGAAATAGAATACTTATGTATATATATATATGAAAAATATAATGGGTCAATTATAATTATTTTAGCTATCATTTTCAACCCAAATCGTTTATAAAGATGATGGAGTTTGAGCAATTTCAATTGTTCTGGAAACTTTTAACAATATATATTTTCTGCAATTTGTTCAAAAAAGTTAATAAAATTTAAACACATTTTTTAGCCTTGTAACTTTTGTAAAAATTACTTATAATTAAAAGTTGAAATAAAATTATTGAGTTGAACATTAGTTCATGTTCACCTTAAGGGAATTAATACATTTTTGGTTCAATTGATGAATGTTTAAATAAGTCAAAATCTTAGGAAAAGAAAAAAATACCACTAGAATGTATTTATTGCACCATATATTAATTAAGTTTACTAAAATTACTCTAAATAAGTTTTCTTTTTTCAATTTCTAGTAATGTTTATAAATTAATATTTGGCTGATAGTTAATTGTGTTACACTCTTCATGCAGATCAACATCTTACCTAATGCAGTGCATTCATTTTGAGATGTGTAAATGTAATGTGAGTAATACAACTGAAGTGCAGGACTTACAGACATTTTTACTTACACTATTTGGGGATTGCTCTTCAGGTACTTACACTATTTAGTGATAGCCATACATGTATTAAATACATTTCATTCACTCTTTGTATTCCTTTTTAATAAACTTATTTAAACATTTATAATTTCTCTTGTGGGTGTATGTTAGGTTACATGTTTATTAGTCACTAGACACTGAAGTAGGTGAGTAGAAAACATTGGTTTTAATATTATCAAGGTGAGCAAGCAGCACTGATCTTGATATCATTAAGATGAGCAGACAACCTGTGTCTAGTTGAGTAGTCAACATTGGTCTAGCTTTTATCAATGTGTTGGTGAATACAATATGATGTATTTAAAATGTTTTTACATTAGTTAAAAAACAACCAATGTGTTTAGCTCTAAATATAAATTTGCACCCACGCTTATATTTTTATAATAATTTAGTTTTTACTTTTCGGTGTATTTTCATACAAGTATTTTTATTTATTAATTTTATGCATGTTGATTTTAAGGGATGCTCTAAAATGTGGATATTTTATGCACATAAAAATATATATTTTAAGCTATCTCTCATTTGTCAACAGTTGTGATACCTGGGTCATTGGAATGTGGTTCAGTTGGAAAAGGAGCAGGATTTGTAGGTAGTACGTTTTATAATTAAATCCTGGTAGTTTCTTTATGCATTTAAGTCAATGGGTCATAAAATATAATGTACGACAAAACGCAGGAAACATCATTTTATCTGTGATAAATCAAATGTAATGTTATAGAATTTATCTTGGATAAATCGTAGAGTAATATAATGTAATATGTGATAAAACGTTGGAAATATTTTTTTCATCTGTAATCAATTTAAAGTGATATAATTTAATCTGTAATTCTTTACTTTAAAATGTTCATAAACAGTACCCAAATTTATTAATATTAAATATGGTTCTCATTGAAAATAAATATTATGTTTTACTTGACATATGTTCCACTAGCTACAACAAATGAAAATCCAACATCATATACTCAGACATCTAGCCGGTCATCAACTCAGTCACCTACCCAAACATCTCCACCCTCACAAACCAATGGTAGGTATCTCAAAAGTTTGATCCGTTGGTATCTCATCAAAGTTTGATCCGGTTGTATGTCAACAAAGTTTGATCCGGTTGTATGTTAACAAATTTTGATCCGGTTGTATGTCAACAAAGTTTGATCCGGTTGTATGTCAACAAAGTTTGATCCTTTTAAAGCACTTTTTACATAAAAGTCAGCTGCATAAAAAATGCACATTATATTTTGTTCTGAAATCTCAGTTTTTTTACAAACCAATTTAAAATATGACCGCATCTATTTATCTTTTTATCTGGGATTAACATTGAATAGAAAAACTAAATTCAGTTGAATTTTATTAAAATGACCCTAAACACAGATTAATTTACAATTCTCTAAAAATAAGAAATTACCAAGATAATAGAAATGGGGTGTGATTATTCCTTCCAATACACAAAAGACTGATAGCAGACCACAATATATATTTTTATACAGAATCTTTATCGGCCGCATTTGTGATACTTTTAACTTGATCTTATATTTTATGTTGTAAATAAACTTCAATTATAAGCACAACCATTGATCATATTTTTGAACACATGAAGTGTGATAGTAGTTAGGACATTTTTGGTTACAACAATAGATATTTGGTGAACGGGGATTTCACACATTTTTTTCAGATCTTCAATAAAACAAGGGGACGGGTGGTCGTGTGGTGTTGAGCGCTCGACTGTCGACCTAAAGGTCTCGGGTTCGAACCTCAGTGAAACCCTTGGCATTTTTTCAGGTCCTGGTGAAAGTACCCATGTCCACCCAGCTTTAAATGGGTACCTAACTATAAATGGCGGTAAAGGCGGTGTTGTGCTCGCCACACAATACCTTCATATGCCGAAGTTACTGTAACAGATGATTTCTACTCTTCATCTGCCCCGATTAGCCGTTGGGGGCTTAAGGGAGTTCTTACTTACTTCAATAAAACAAAATGAAATCACTGAACATTAGAAAACAACTTACAACATGTATTAATAACATAATAGCCAGTTGTTTGAAACATAATCGTCAAATCTAAAATAAATTCCTTGTTCATAATATCCATTCGATTTGAAACAGATTCCATATAATCTGTGTGCAGTGATGGTTACCCAACCATTACACCAAAAGATATTTAATCCACTTCTATAGCGGTGTTGCAAAACTGCTTATCTATTTTAAATATTTTGGTGTTAAGTATATGTTTTGGTGTTAAGTATATGTTTGTGTGTTAAATTGTATTTTATTTATTTTCAGATCCAGCTACAAATGGGAAAAGTGTGTACAGTAAAAACGGTAATTGTAAAAAGTCATGTTCAATAAAGTCTTTTTATTACCTGAAGTTGACTGTTAGGTACTAGTTGTATTTTCAATAAATTCAACATTGAATCAATTAGGTCAACTAGACATCTATTAATGTGCCAAACCAAGCCTATCCTTCGCCCGGTTGCTAATAGGTTTTTTCCGCCCCACCCCTCCCCAAATGAACTTTTGATGTACACATGGCAGGCCAAGACCTACAAAATGATATATACATCATGGGTCTAGGACTTATGGTTGCTGAGATCTATGGCGCTCCTTGGTTAATATAGCTTATATAGTAAAAAACGGTACTTTATAAGCCCCCTTTTACGGCCCACAGAGGTCAGATCGCAAAATGGACTTTTGATGCACACATGGCAGGCCAAGACCTAAAAATGATATATACATCATGGGTCTAGGACTTATGGTTGTTGATATCTAGAGTGATGACGGACAGACAGACAGTCGAAAATGCTCTAAAAATTTCTAACTTGGCCAAACACTAGACTACGTGAAGTCATTTTGGTATTTTGTTTGATTCAACCAACCCCTCGTCATTTCTGATTCAGTTGTCAGTTGAGTTCATAAATATTTAAGGTTATATAAATATGTGGCATCAGAGGGTGTTTTACGCCCCCATTGTGCCATAGTAGGCCCTGTTACTAGCCCAAGACTAGCAGTCGCAGGCCATGTTAGTTGCCCAATACTAGCAGTCGGAGGCCCTGTTAGTAGCCCAAGACTAGCAGTCGGCGGCTCTGATAGTAACACAAGACTGTCAGTCGGAGGCCCTGATAGTAGCCCAAGACTAGCAGTCGGCGGCCTTGTTAGAAGCCCAAGACTGTCAGTCGACGGCCCTGTTAGTAGCCCAAGACTTCGGAGGCCCTGTTAGTAGCACAAGACTAGCAGTCGGCGGCTCTGATAGTAGCCCAAGACTAGCAGTCGGCGGCCCTGTTAGAAGCCCAAGACTAGCAGTCGGCGGCCCTGTTAGTAGCCCAAGACTAGCAGTCGGCGGCTCTGTTAGTAGCCCAAGACTAGCAGTCAGCGGCTCTGTTAGTAGCCCAAGACTGTCAGTCGGCGGCTCTAATAGTAGCCCAAGACTAGCAGTCAGCGGCCCTGTTAGTAGCCCAAGACTGTCAGTCGGAGGCCCTGTTAGTAGCCCAAGACTAACTGTTGGAGGCCCTGTTAGTAGCCCAAAACTGTCAGTCGGCGGCCCTGTTAGTAGCCCAAGACTAACTGTCGGAAGCCCTGTTAGTAGCCCAAGACTGTCAATCGGCGGCTCTGATAGTAACACAAGACTGTCAGTCGGAGGCCCTGTTAGTAGCCCAAGACTAACGGTCGGCGGCCCTGTTAGTTGCCCAAGACTAGCAGTTGGCGGCTCTGTTAGTAGCCCAAAACTGTCAGTCGGCGGCCCTGTTAGTAGCCCAAGACTAACTGTCGGAGGCCCTGTTAGTTGCCCAAGACTGTCAGTCGGAGGCCCTGTTAGTAGCCCAAGACTGTCACTCGGCGGCTCTGTTAGTAGCCCAAGACTAACTGTCGGAGGCCCTGTTAGTAGCCCAAGACTGTCAGTCGGCGGCCCTGTTAGTAGCCCAAAACTAGCAGTCGGCGGCTCTGTTAGTAGCTCAAGACTAGCAGTCGGCGGCCCTGTTAGTAGCCCAAGACTAACTGTCGGCGGCCCTGTTAGTAGCCCAAGACTGTCAGTCGGCGGCCCTGTTAGTAGCCCAAGACTAACTGTCGGAGGCCCTGTTAGTATCCCAAGACTAGCAGTCGGCGGCCCTCATAGTAGCACAAGACTAGCTGTCGGCGGCCCTGTTAGTAGCCCAAGACTAGCAGTCGGCGGCCCTGTTAGTAGCCCAAGACTAGCAGTCGGCGGCCCTGTTAGTAGCCCAAGAGTAACTGTCGGAGGCCCTGTTAGTAGCACAAGACTAGCAGTCGGCGGCCCTGTTAGTAGCCCAAGACTAGCAGTCGGCGGCTCTGTTAGTAGCCCAAGACTAGCAGTCGGCGGCCCTGTTAGTAGCCCAACTAGCAGTCGGCGGCCCTGTTAGTAGCCCAAGACTAGCAGTCGGCGGCCCTGTTAGTAGCCCAAGAGTAACTGTCGGAGGCCCTGTTAGTAGCACAAGACTAGCAGTCGGCGGCCCTGTTAGTAGCCCAAGACTAGCAGTCGGAGGCCCTGTTAGTAGCCCAAGACTGTCAGTCGGCGGCCCTGTTAGTAGCCCAAAACTAGCAGTCGGCGGCTCTGTTAGTAGCTCAAGACTAGCAGTCGGCGGCCCTGTTAGTAGCCCAAGACTAACTGTCGGCGGCCCTGTTAGTAGCCCAAGACTGTCAGTCGGCGGCCCTGTTAGTAGCCCAAGACTAACTGTCGGAGGCCCTGTTAGTATGCCAAGACTAGCAGTCGGCGGTCCTCATAGTAGCACAAGACTAGCAGTCGGCGGCCCTGTTAGTAGCCCAAGACTAGCAGTCGGCGGCCCTGTTAGTAGCCCAAGACTAGCAGTCGGCGGCCCTGTTAGTAGCCCAAGAGTAACTGTCGGAGGCCCTGTTAGTAGCACAAGACTAGCAGTCGGCGGCCCTGTTAGTAGCCCAAGACTAGCAGTCGGCGGCTCTGTTAGTAGCCCAAGACTAGCAGTCGGCGGCCCTGTTAGTAGCCCAAGACTAGCAGTCGGCGGCCCTGTTAGTTGCCCAAGACTAGCAGTCGGAGGCCCTGTTAGTAGCCCAAGACTAACTGTCGGCGGCTCTGTTAATAACACAAGTCATGCTGTCGGTGGCCCCACCCATGTTATTAGTTTAGTCACCAATATTCGTTGGTGTTAATTGTTTTTTATAATGTTGATCATAGTCTTACATTATGCCAATTCTACTTTTACACTTTTTAACGTTAGACGCCAGAAGATAAACACATGTGTGTTAAGCAAACTTCTACAAGAGCTTTAAAAAACATGTGCATATTTGTAATGTATTGTTATCTGTTGAATTTATGTTCTTGGGGCTGGGGATGTATATGCTTAGAACATCAAATGTGTTTAATACGGATTTATTTTTTCCATTTTAACTTATCTATTCAGATCATTATTAGAAATATAATAAATGAGTGTGGACATTGCCAAATCAAGTCTTGGTATTGAATTTCTTTTCTAATCCAGAGTTTGAAATTAAAATGACAATAATCCAAACAAAATCAATCAATGAACTAATTTTTTTTATTGTAGATTCAACACAAGTGCAGTGCTCATTACTTTGTATTGCTGTCGTTGCTGCATGGACTACATTTCGTCTGATGTGGATATAACCAAATTAACTGTGAATTAATTGTTCTGTACACTCTAGTTGAGATTTAGCTTCTGTTAAATAAATATGATTATTAATTCAATCAGAAAGGTGATAATTCAATACATCCCATATTGCCTACACTATGTCTGGATATTTTTGAAAGCAAAACAGTAAAAGTATAAACAAGTGATAATAAAATGCAAGTCAGAACTATATTGTTAGTTTCAAATCTGAACATATTTGTTTTAAGAATGCCAGTTTTCTTATGTGTTCATGGTGTTTGAATTTACTTGTCGATTTTCGCTTCTTACACAAATAATTATATTTTGTTCTTCTTTATCTTAAAAAAAGTTTATAAATAAATATTTATATTATGTTTTTAACATAAATATTTTTTTAAATGACAAAGATTTATGTTTTGTTTCTAGTTTTCTGTTATTATATAGCATTTATAGATCCTTATGTATCTAAATTACGGGACATAAGTTGTTGGGTTTCGTTATCAATTCAGCATCCATGATGCCATGTTTGGTGAGAATAAGAACAACAATACTTAAGAAGTGCGATACCATTTTATTCAAGTAGAATAAAACATTACAGAAACATAATAAGAAATACCGTAAAGATACCATTTGATGGGAAATTATTTTAATGATATCATTAAATTGACTGATTACATCATTTGATTTTTACTTTTTATACACAAAAAGTACAACTTGGTATTTTTTTTAAATATTGTTGAATGCAAACATTATTTTTATTGAAAATAGCTAAACTTTAAAGATTCAAACTAAAAATTACTGACAGGACTATATCAATGAACAAAACGCTTTACAGTGTTGCCATATTACCAGTTTTTCTGCCATATTTGGGATGTTTCCATGGAACTCCAGCGGGAATTTTCTACAACTGCCGGAAATTTCCGGCCTTTAAAAGTACAATTTTATATTGTCTAAAATCTTTAATAATTATTTACATTTAGATTAAAATAAAAAAAAAACTATTGCAAAAAGCTTCTCCTCATTCTGATTTTATTTTCTATACATTCCCTCCAGACACTCATATATTCCCTCCAGTCACTCATACATTCCCTCCAGTCACTCATATATTCCCTCCAGTCACTCATACATTTATCTCCAGACATTTCCCTCCAGACACTCATACATTCCCTTCAGTCACTCATACATTTATCTCCAGACATTTCCCTCCAGACACTCATATATTTCCCTCCAGATATTTCCATCCAGACATTTCCCTCCAGACACTCATACATTTCCCTCCAGACATTTCCCTCCAGACACTCATACATTTCCCTCCAGAATTTCCCTCCAGACATTTATACATTTCCCTCCAGACACTCATACATTTCCCTCCAGACATTTATACATTTCTCTCCAGAAACTCATACATTTCTCTCCAGACACTCTTTACATTTCTCTCCAGACACTCATACATTTCCCTCCAGACACTCATACATTTCCCTCCAGACATTTATACATTTCTCTCCAGAAACTCATACATTTCTCTCCAGACACTCTTTACATTTCTCTCCAGAAACTCATACATTTCCCTCCAGACACTCATACATTTCCCTCCAGACACTTATACATTTCTCTTCAGACATTTATACATTTCTCTCCAGAAACTCACACATTTCTCTCCAGAAACTCATACATTTCTCTCCAGACACTCATACATTTCCCTCCAGACACTCATACATTTCTCTCCAGACATTTATACATTTCCCTCCAGACACTCATACATTTCCCTCCAGACACTCATACATTTCCCTCTAGACATTTCCCTCCAGACACTCATACATTTCCCTCCAGACATTTATACATTTCTCTCCAGAAACTCATACATTTCTCTCCAGACACTCTTTACATTTCTCTCCAGACACTCTTTACATTTCTCTCCAGACACTCATACATTTCCCTCCAGACACTCATACAATTCCTTCCAGACACTCATACATTTCCCTCCAGACACTTATAGATTTCTCTTCAGACATTTATACATTTCTCTCCAGAAACTCACACATTTCTCTCCAGAAACTCATACATTTCTCTCCAGACACTCATACATTTCTCTCCAGACATTTATACATTTCCCTCCAGACACTTATACATTTCCCTCCAGACACTCATACATTTCCCTTCAGACACTCATACATTTCCCTCCAGACACGCATACCATGTCTTTAAAACTCAAAATATAAAACTTAAAATTTTGTAGCTGTGTCTTTGTAACATTTACACCCATCACCCCCATATTATTCATTAATTATTTTTCGAAAAAGTATAAAATAAATCATATTTTATAATTCTCAAAATCATGAAAACGCAATATCGGTTTTACAAATAATAACATATTACTGGTTAAAGGCTTGCGCTGAAATACGCCTGAGAAATTCAGGGGCATCATCTGCGGAAGTGGCTCAAAGTGTTTGACAAGATTTTTTTTTAATTGTATGCGTTATTGTTTGTATCTACGTAAAATAATATTTTGAAAATGCTACGTACTATTTTTGTAGTTTTCTATTTCTGTTTGTTATTAGATCATAATTTGGCATACCTTTTGCATATTTATCTGAACATTGATTAGTTGATCATAAATTGGCATAACTTTTGAATATTTATCTGAACAATGATACATTTCTTGAACTAAATTGTTAGCTTAGACTCGTGTTGATCCATTTCATTAGACATCACCAAACTCTGCCTATAGTCACAGTTACTAGAGTCAGCGACACTGCAGCGAGGTAGTCTCATCAAACCCTTGTTTAAAACAATGTCCGCTATATACAACATTTGTACGTGAGCTGTTGGAAGGTTAAAGTGTGGAGTATCTGAGCCTGGCACGACATCAAAGTTAATATGGCATGTCTCTAGACCGTTCACACGGCTCCTGGAGACAGAAGAGTATTATTTGATTAATTCATATTTTGAAAGTATTCACAACTAATTTAGTCTATAAGAGACTAGTGTCATGGCTATTGAGAAATAAGTAAACTCTGTCAGTTTTGTTTTAGTTCACTAAGTCCTTAGCGTCACGTCTTGTGCAAATGTTACGCAAGGTTTATTGTGACTATATTATTGACATCAATGATATAGCTATAACTTTAAATAAGATTGTCTGGATAGGTTTATTGTGACTATATTATTGACATCAATGATATAGCTATAACTTTAAATAAGATTGTCTGGATAGGTTTATTGTGACTATATTATTGACATCAGTGATATAGCTATAACTTTAAATAAGATTGTCTGGATAGGTTTATTGTGACTATATTATTGACATCAATGATATAGCTATAACTTTAAATAAGATTGTCTGGATAGGTTTATTGTGACTATATTATTGACATCAATGATATAGCTATAACTTTAAATAAGATTGTCTGGATAGGTTTATTGTGACTATATTATTCAGGGCTAGGGAGTCGGTGTCGCTAGTTTTTTCCGATGTCGGTGTCGGCATTTGTACTTTGCCCGGTGTCGGTGTTGGCATTTGTACTTTGCCCGGTGTCGGTGTCGGCATTTGTATTTTGTCCGGAGTCGGTATCGGTATTTGTATTTTGTCCGGAGTCGGTGTCGGTATTTGTACTTGCCTGAGTCGGTTCCGTGTCGGAGCAAAAACTCCCCCCCCCCAACACACACAAAAAAATACTAGAACTTTAATTAAGTAATCCAGAACAACGTCAGATAGTTTTTAGCCAATCTTTAAAGTTTTCTGCTTTTCTTTTTAAATAGATACTTGGTAAATCTTTTTATCAACAAAGTATTATTATCCAAAGCGAGATTCTCTACATTACAACAACTTGTCAACATTAACAGAAATGCGACTGAAAGCAGATAGGAAGGCTAATGACTATATTCACTCTGTTATTCACTCAATCATTGTCTGTAACCCTTGCCGTGATTTTATTTAAGCTTTCCGCATTCTCTGAATGACCAGTTATAATCTTCCAAGCATCATTACTCTAGTGTTGTTGGATATGTCTGTACTTTGCAGTGACTTGCTGACTTAGGCAATAGGTAATAATAATCTTGACCAATATTTGAGCATAAGCCTACACATAAATGAGATCTTATTAAAAGTAGCGAATTGGCCGCTTCAGGTTTACTATAAAAATAACATCCCGCATAATGTGGCATATTTTGAAGTAAACCATACACTTTAGTTACTTCGATCACTGCAGCTACTCTTGATGTCCATATCTAGTGTTTTTCGTGGGCTTTCAATGTTACATGAACAACTAATAAATTTTTTTTCATCGTAATGTACATGCTGCAAAATCGCAGATCAGGGATGTAAATTTATAACTACTGAAGAACCACAATAGGTTCTTAAATTTGATTGAAGGGCTGGACCAAGAGCAGATCACTGGGGTGTTTATAATACTTTATGTGAGCTAACATAAATGTAAATGTCATCAATGTAAATGAAAAAAGGGGAGTGTACTGCGGGTCAAATCAAAACGTAGATTGCCCTTGTCTGGTAAGAATCTGAACATTTTTTTCAAGATTACTATTTTGGAGACCCGTCTAGCTCGGTGCCCTGTGCATAATTATTTAAATAAACACATTTAACTGCACAGTTCGGGAATTTTATTTATTTACTTTTGTTATTTATTAATTACACTACAAATTAGGCCCATGCTGGTTGGAGGAAGTGGAGAAAGACCTTAAAGCCATAGGAGTGAGAGAGTGGAGAAAGAAGACCATTGGTCGGGAAAAGTGGAGAAGAGTAGGATGGCAGGCCAGGGCCCTAAATGGGTTGTAGAGCCAAGAAGAAAAAATATACAATTAGACGTGCATCTTTATATATATTTATATATATAGTATGAGATATATACAGGAAAAAATACACAATTATCTCCCTTTGCCCCCCCCCCCCCCTCCGGTGTCGGTGGATTTTAGAAAACCGACACCGGTGTCGGCGGAAGATAGAAAACCGACACCGGTGTCGGTGTCGGCGGTTGAAAGAATGTCGACACCGGTATCTGTGTCGGCAAATATTTTGGCCGACACCCCACCCCTGATATTATTGACAAATATGATATAATTTAAACTTTAACTAAGATTGTCTGCATAGGTTTCCCCACTCTACATTTATATATATGTATTAATGTTTCAAAATGCATCAAATTTTTTAGATATAGCTTTTTTCGGTACGTTGCCAAATGGCTAGTTTTATTTCTATATACTTGGGATAAAATAAAAATGCTATTATTTATGTACTAGCTGTACAAGGCAAAACCTGGGTGTAGATACTTGTCTGTCGACCTGAGAGTCGTGGGTTCGATCCTTGGTGAGACCCATTGGATTTTCCTAGGTGAAATTTGATACAAAGTCGTCCCACCCAGCTATAAATGGGTACCTGATTTTAGTTGGGGAAGTAAAGGCGTCTGGGCGCTGTGCTAACCACACAATCCCTTCATATGCCGAGGTTATAGAAACAGATGAATTCTACACTTCATCTGCCCCGATGGCCCGTTATGGCTAAGCGAACTTTACTATTTCACATTTCGGTCGTTGGGTTTCATGTTTGAAAGGCGCAGAAACTATTGGTCATTGTGAATTATTGATTCTCGCAGGCGCGAGACTGCTATTATTTATATTGATACTTTTCATTATAACATAAAAATAAAGCTTTTTAAACATAGTCATATCAGTTTAATAGAATCGCGCTCTTATAATGATTTATTTCATCTACATTCTACAATATTTTCTATTGATTTTCTATGCAATATAAAATAACGCTTTGTTTTCTTCAAATAAGACAACCTATGATCAAAGTAGTATTTCTATTAACTACTACGGGTGTTTAATATATGTACCTATGATCAAAGTAGTATTTCTATTAATTACTACGGGTGTTCAATATATGTTAACATGAAATAACTCATTTAAAAATAAAGCATAACCCCTAGAAACTTATATTTATTTATTTTATTGTTTATTCAATTTCTTGCATATTAATATCTTGGTATTGTTAGTTCCGTATCGCAATGTTGTCATAGAGCAACAAGGGAAAAAATAAGCAAGGCTTTATAGGTTTTTAACGACAAACTTTGATAATAGTCCATTAAGGGTTAACTTTTAACATATCTTCCCATTATTCTTTTGAAGTGTGTACTTCCAATTGGTTCATTCAAATGTCATACATACGGAAATGCTGACCAAAACAAAATTCATACAATTTGAGCTACTGACCTACATAAGAGTTTTCGAATGTCAGGACTGCAACTTTCTGGTCCACCAGCAAACAAAACTAGTCCCATTTTATGGACTCCGGTCACTAAATTCTTATCCCTTGCCACTTCCACAGATGGGAGAAAAACTCCTAATAATTTTTCTGCGACCGCAAATTCAAGCGTTGTTTCCAAAGAACGGAAGTCATAGCAGCCATCTTGTAAACTACTAACAGCCTGTGTGTATTTATGATACAGTCAGATGGTTGTATGAGGGATAAGTTTTTAGGTGTTCGGTCATTTGATAAAAGATTAATTTATTAACTGTTTTAATTTTCAAGGACATTTTTGAATGCAACTAAATTAAAATGAACTTTAACAGAAAAATACTTAGAACAATAGGCTAACGATGACACAAAGAAACAACATTTCTATTACTTGTATTTATGAAATGTACAAAGATACTCAGTAGATTCTAAATTAAAACTCTACCTTTTAACCCTCGACAATCTAATGACATGCTTTAATTCTGAACAGTCTAATAGCTCAACAGTATAATGGCACAACAGTCTAATGACATGCCTTAACCCTGAACAGTCTAATGGCTCAATTCAACAGTATAATGGCACAACAGTCTAATGGCATGCATTAACCCTGAACAGTCTAATAGCTCAACAGTATAATGGCTCAACAGTCTAATGACATGCCTTAACCCTAAACAGTCTAATAGCTCAATTCAACAGTATAATGGCACAACAGTCTAATGGCATGCCTTAACCCTAAACAGTCTAATAGCTCAACAGTCTAATGACATGCCTTAACCCTAAACAGTCTAATGGCTCAACAATCTAATTGCTCAACAGTATAATGGCACAACAGTCTAATGACAACAGTCTAATGACATGCCTTAACCCTGAACAGTCTAATGGCTCAACAATATAATGACTCAACAGTCTAATGACATGCCTTAACCCTAAACAGTCTAATGGCTCAACAGTATAATGGCAAAACAGTCTAATGACATGCCTTAACCCTGAACAGTCTAACGGCTCAACAGTCTAATGACACGCCTTAACCATCAACAGTCTAATATTTTTGTCGGTTTTCATTGAAGTATCACAATAGATTGGAAACACATGTAACTTCTAGATTGACTCTATGTAGAAAAATAGGATTTCTCAGTATTCACTCCTAATTATACATGTAAAAATACGTCTGCCGGCCATATTAACTAGAAATTCTAGTCTAGAATAGAGCGTTTAGTGCGTCTGTTGAGGTTAAAAGGGTTTGGTAAGAGCATTTAAAAGATGTACCGGATGAGACAACTATAAAAGTAAAAAGATTGACTATAGTTTCTATACTTTATTTAAATGTAATGCATATGTATAGTTAGTTAACAGTTGGCTGTCAAGGGCCCCTTGCGGGGTCCATGCGGTCGTTGTCTAAGAGCATGATCACCTACTGAGTTCTGGCTAGTATTTGTATTTGTCCCAGCCACGTGGTACCACAGGACGCACACAACACAACAAGAAAGGAGCACACAACACAAATATAAATACGACAAATATGTATTTACATAAAAAGGAACATCATTGTGCCCTAAAAAGGGCAGTAGTTTTATACACATAAATATAAATCAAATATATTAAAACGAATGGCCCTTACCTGGGGCTGGTAGTTCTAAAAAGAAATCAGAACTGAGCGGGTCGAAACTCTAAGTCCCCACCACGCTAACAGCCTGTTTCCCTAGCCCCGGGCTCAGTCGAGTCGATTCTCCTCTCTGAGTGCCTGTCTGTAACTGACTGACAAACTCCCTCGAAACTAACTGGAAGTTTCAAGCCTCGCAATCCACTCTCGCGGTTAATGCGTGGCGAGACTTCACTGACTAATGGGCAGCGAGCCGTGTAGGCCACACCCACATCATGCGTGGTCAGTTGCAGCCTTCAAGCGTGAAGCGATAAAGGGACAGAGTGCCCACCCCTCTCCCGCTTGAATGTAATGAGGGTACCAATTCCTCCCCTCCTGTCTACTTTAATCTTTCCCAGGTGACGTCAGTGTTAAGTGGGTACATTCTCCGTGGCGCCAGACCGTGTCACCTACAGTGTAACACCTGGGAAGACAAAAGCCTTTGTTACCTCTCCCTGAGTCGATGACGCAACACGAGCGGTGGGCAATATAGACAGAGTATGGCTTGATTTCATTAAAACCAATTCACAGAATGTGACATTGGCAAAGAATGGGGAAAAATGTAAATAATATATATATATATATATATATATATATATATATATATACATAATTTAAAAAGATACTTTATAAAAAAATGTACTCAAAAGTGAAAACATAATTTCTTAGGCTTACGTCAAACAAATATTTATAGAAAATTTACTGATGAGATAAAAATAAAGTCCACATGCTCTCAAATTGTGGATCGAGGCCTACTGGTAGGTTGGGGAAGAATTTCAGGTGACAAAATATAATTTATTAATAAAATATCGAGAAAGACATAATTCACTAAATTAACATATCGAGACTATAGATAGACATAATTACAATTCTATTTGTGCATAATGTTACAAAACTATACTCTGTAAATCTACAAAGTAAAGGGGGACTACTTTGTATACAAATAAATGTCCATTTTATTCTCGTTCTTTTATTGTTGTCAGGTGGAGATTGAAAACTGAAGTCGTTTTTTTTTTTATTGGTCACTTATTGGAAGAGTGATAAATTCTTTGCAGAATTTATTTTTGAAAAAGTATTTACATATTCTAAGAACCGAGTTTGTTATCTTTATATGTATCAGTGTGTGAGTTTGGTCTATGTATCATTGTTTGAGTTTGTAATATATATCAGTGTGTGAGTTTGTTATATGTATCAGTGTATGAGTTTGTAATATGTAACAGTGTATGAGTTTTATTATATGTATCAGTGTGTGAGTTTGTTGAATGTATCAGTGTGTGAGTTTTTTATATGTACTAGTGAGGGAGGCTGTCCTATGTATAAGTGTGTGAGTTTGATATATGAATCAGTGTGTGAGTTTTGTATATGTATTAGGTTTGGTATATGTATTAGAAATATATTGCAATTTAAAACCGTATCGCCGTTACGGTCATAACACTGATTCGAAGTCATTTGTACTTATAGTATAGGTTGAAATTTATTACTGATGAGCTAACAATTTAAAATTGACTCCAATAAAAGACTTGTTTCAAATTTCATTTATTTTTCTTATAGTTTACTCTGTATATAAATGTTTAATGTTCTCCGTTACGAAATCTTGCTACAGAAATTCGTTATTTTTCTATTCAATATCACTCGCGCTGTATGATGACCTAAATACAGATGCAATTTTATGAAAACAACAGTAACTCAACCTGTGTTTGCAATAAAACAGGAAAACGATTCTGTTTCTTCTGCAACAAAACACATATATCACACTGACTTGATGTGAAGATGATTTTCCTTTGATCGTAGTCGTTGAACACAATGTTGATGATAGAATCGACTACAGTGTCTTCATCAAAATAATTGGCTATCTCTGGCCTCCCATTACTGTCTCTAGATGGATATTTCACCTGTTCCATTTTTTATAAGTGAAATCAATAAATGTAAACATGCAATTTAAAGTTGTTTGTTTAAAAAGACAATGTGTCTGTGATTCTTTCAGTTGTTTACCTGTGTTTGATGTTGTCAGATCATGTAAATACGGTGTGAAATATGAATGATTCACCCAAAATTAGCTTACAACTTGAACGTAAATAAGGGATTCTATATGATCGTACCATCTGATTATTCACAAACTACTTATTTATACAATAGTATAAGTGATGGACTAATATCAAATTTACTAATCTTAACACTTTAAACTATTTAACTTCTAGAATGGGTTCATACAGTTTGCTCTTGTTTTTTTCTAAAATATGAGAAAAATATTTTGGTGGTGATAGTATATTTCTCTAATTTAAATATTTACGCCCATTATAATATTGTCAATGGCCCCTTTCGGGTCCATGCTGTCGTTATCTAAGAGCATGATCGCCTACTGAGTTCTGGCCAGTATTTGTATTTGTCCCAGCCACGTGGTTCCACATGACGCACATAACACAACGAGAAAATAGTACTCGACAAATGTAAATACAATACAACAAATATTTATTTACATCAAAAAAAAGAATAAACATCTGCGTGCCCTAAAAAGGACAGTAGATTTATCGGCTACTACATATAAATATAAATCAAATTTATAAGCCCGAATGGTCCTTACCTGGGGCTGGTAGTTCTCAGAAGAACTCAGATTGAGCGGATCGAACCTAAGTCCCCTAAGTCCCGACCATCTCACTCCGACTGTCCTCTCTGACTGCCTGACCAACGCCGACTCAATTGACCAGAAGTCTCAAGCCACGCAATTCACTCTCGCGGTTCATGCGCGGCGAGACTTCACTGACCAATGGGCAGCGAGCCGTGTAGGCCCCACCCCCATCACGCGTGATCAGTTGCGCCTTCAAGCGTGGGCGATAAAGGGACAGAGTGCCCATCTCTCTCCCGATTGAATATAATGAGGATAACAATTCCCCCCCCCGTCTAATTTAACCTTCCCCAGGTGACGCCAGTGCCAAGTGGGTTAATCTCTGGTGCAAGACGGGAAGACGAACACCTGGGAAGACAAAAGCCTTTGACTATCTCCCTCTGAGTCGATGACGCAACACGAGGGGGGGGGGCTCAAGATAGACAGGGTATTGCTTGATTTCATTAAAACCAACTCACAGAATGTGACAAATATTATAAAGTATGCAAATGTT
Source organism: Bulinus truncatus (assembly GCA_021962125.1). Classification (NCBI taxonomy): domain Eukaryota; kingdom Metazoa; phylum Mollusca; class Gastropoda; family Planorbidae; genus Bulinus; species Bulinus truncatus. Next base: position 657,259 of record JAGDYQ010000122.1, read on the forward strand.
CAATAAATGAAATCTGTGTATGCACGAGGTAGGTATGGGATACTTTCAGTGTTTCAACAAAAATGATACAGATGGACAATTACAGGATTTACATTTTAAGCTGTAAACCATCTTTCAATTATTTGTTGTTGTTAAAAAAATGCACTCACCTGTATAATAAATCCTATTTCTTTACTAACTGTTGCTAGACATACAGCCAGAGATGGGAAAGGAATCAACTCATTTTGTAAACGAACTTTAGTCTGTAAAGTCAATCAAATGTCACAGTATTATACTTCAAGACGAACAGATCAGTGTCAATTAAGTTTAAAATTATAACAATAATTGCTTTAGTACCATTTGAGTTAAGTTTGGTTTTTTTTTTTAAACTTGAATATTTAGAAATTTATGGCATACAAAAGTAACAATAATAATTATGTTCTCTTGGTCATCGATACATCACTGTTCAGGCTAATGGCATACGGTTCATTTGACAATGTGAGTCACCCGTAGCAAGTATGTGGAACCTTAGTTCTGTATTGATCGCATACGTTGATATCACTCAGAGATATTCGTATTGATATATATATATATATATATATATATACAATACAAATGGAACCCCCAGTTCAGTCGTTTATTTTGCACTTACCAAAAAAGTCTAACAAGTTACAGGACTAAAACGTTGATGGAGGTCAGAAACTCTCCTATTGTCAAAGTTTATTATTGGACAGGGATTGGCTAGAAACATGGGGGTCAGAAACTCTCCCATTGTCAAAGTTTATTATTGGACAGGGATTGGCTAGAAATATGAGGGTCAGAAACTCTCCTATTGTCAAAGTTTATTATTGGACAGGGATTGGCTAGAAACATGGGGGTCAGAAACTCTCCTATTGTCAAAGTTTATTATTGGACAGCGATTGGCTAGAAACATGGGGGTCAGAAACTCTCCTATTGTCAAAGTTTATTATTGGACAGGCTAGAAACAACTCTCATAGCGGATTTTTTTTATAATGTAAAAAAAAACTTTTTTGATAAAAAATATACATGGGACGTTTGTTTGAAACACACTCATTAACATTTGTGCAAAGTTATTTTATATCTACAATAGATTTTAAAAATTGGTTCTTTGAAAATATGTCTTAAAATTACACTTTATTACCCAAAAAAGTCACATAATACATTTTTAAATAATTTTTATATATTTTTTTTTATTTCTTTGTTCATTAATTGGTATGTTGTATGCAGGTGCCAAAAATGGCTAGTGTAGCTTAAAAAATAAAAAAAAGATAGAAGAAACAACTAGCAGAAACCTTAAATGGACCATGGACCACCTAAAGATAATTCCATAAAATAAGATGTATAGAGTGGCAGCTAATATGGATTCAAGTGATAGTAATAAAAGATTTGTAAGTTTCGTTGAAACTTCAATAGTAAATTAACTTTAGTTTTGAAATACTACGTTACGATCTAATTACACAGACGGGTTAATGAAATCTCAAAGCTGTATCTATGTGTATACCAGGAACTAATTGTTTTTCTCAAAAAATAATTTGAAACTTCCAAAGTTTTCAAACAATATCATAGCTTTCGGATACTTGATTGTTCTTGAAGATTCATTTTCCAATGAGAGTATCGGCTGGAGATTGAAATCATTTCAGATAAAATATCATTATATCAAGCCAAAAAATTATACCGAATGTAAATTTTATTTATTTATTCGTTTTTATTCTTGCTTTAAATACAACTATATTGAAGTATTTTAATTTTTGAAATAATGTATCATATATTTCTCAAATTATAAAATCGTAGCGACTTGAAGACATCTATTCAGCTTGAGGCTTGACAACTTAGTACCATTCAGTCAAGTCTTGACAACATAGTACCATTCAGCTTGAATCCTGACAACCTAGTACCATTCAGTCAAGTGTAAAACATTAGTTAGTAGCACTTCCCAACCACAAAAAGTTATTGTACAATAGAAAAGCTTCATTGTTTCGGTTGAAAAGCCGTTGCATTATTCACTAAAGAATGACATACTCAAAACAGATGAAATGCTCTGGAATATTTTACAAGTTTTCTAGTGTGTACACTAGGGTGATAACAAAAAAAATATTTTTATGAAACCACTTGCAATCGAGGAACTTTTATGTGTAATTTAAGAATATCAATTGCATTTTTGATTTTTTTAAAAAAAGTTCCCCCTCCTCCCCCTTTTTCGGAAGAAAAAAGTGGAAAAATATTTCTTTTTTCAAAAAAAAGGACATTATTTTTTTTAGCTTAACTCAAAAGAGTAATAATAATAACTAATCAACTTTTATTAACAAATAAGATACATATCAGTTAGTAATATGTACAGAATGTACAAGAAATGTTTAAAACATATTTTTTCCTATGAACTTCAGATTCAAAAATTGAAATTTTCTCGATTTTGCATGAAGTTCCTCCATCAGTTTCACAGCACGTTCAGCAATTTGGTTAGATCTGGGAATGTCAATTAATGACTTTTCGACTGACCAATGGGTCTTTAAACACTTAATTGCCTTCTTGCATTTTATCCTGATGAGTGAGGTAAACAGTTCATTGAAGGACGCTTCATTATAGTGTTGAGAATGGAACCAAGCATTTGCCCATTCGTAGCAGATGAAGTTGCAGGCAGGAGTGAGGATGTTGCGCCACTCTGGTATCAGAAAAAATGATATAACAGTATATATCGCACGTGAGTTCCATCTTGCCTGGTGTAAATTTGATAGTTTCTTCCAGTTGATGCGAGGCCAACGTGAAGTTGTTTTGTAATGACGATATGCCTGACATAATTCATATAAGAACTTGAAATCATCTCGCCATCCAGGGTTCTCGTCTGTGCTAACATCATCTGTCGCAACGAGGCGGTAATCAGCCTGAAGAGTGACATAGTTTTGTGTTAATTGGTCAATGAAGGAATAGTTGAGTTTTGGTTTGCTCGTTGGCTCTTGGATAAAAAAATTCATGACATGTTTCAAAAGGAGGTCGAGTACATGGTGCTGACACCCAATATATTGTGGCTTCTGAAAGCCCTTGCTCAAGACATCATCCTGTATGAGCTTTACAATCCCATGCAAACGACCAGTATTTACTGCGGTCGTGTCGCATATTATCATGCCAATATTTTTCCAAGCATCATATTCATCAAGTAGCTGATGTAGTTCCTTGTGAATGGCCGCGGCAGAACCACTCTCACATTTAATAATACCAAGTTTGATTTCGGTTGTCATATTTTTCAGCAGAACTACTTGATACTCTTCCCCTTGAACTCTTTTACCATCAAACTGGAGACAATAGAGTTCTTTGCTTTGAAGTTTTTGAACAATTTTGGTTTTCATTTTACGTCCTACAGAGATTACTCGTTTCCAGACACCCGCCTGACTTGGAACTGGCACATCGTGACCCTGTTCAGCAATGGTTGCAAGAACATCATATGCTTTATGTGTAGAAATGTTGTTTTGCAGTACTAGCAAACCCGCTGTTGTAGTGCTTGCTCTTTGGTATTTCGGTTTGCATTCAGGAGAAGATGACGTGGAAGAATAGGTTGGCAAGTCGGGTGAAGAAGCAGAGGTTTCAGAATCCGAAGATTCTGAGACAGTTGTATGTGTTTGTATAGGTTGCGATTGAGAAGAGCTGGCTTGTGAGTGGGTTTTTGATAGTCGGATTCGTTTTCTTGGGTGGATTGATTCCAAAGGGGCTTGTTTGACCATTGAATAACCAATCTTTCCTCCACTCTTAACTTGCCTCTGGTAGAGTTCTTTATCCTCCGTGCTTTTCCATTCTCCATTAACGTTGGTGACATCAAATAACTGAGAAAGTGTTGTAGTAAATTTATCAGACGGATTCTTTTTGTTTTTGTCATATAAATCAATCAGGCAATTGAGTTTCTTTCTGATGAGTGCGCTGGATAATAGTGGAAAGTCTAGAATTTCCCTCCAAAGCAATTCTATATCCGTAATCATAATTTTGATTCGATCCAGTCGCCGTTTCTGGCTATTGAACAGAAAAGTGAAGTTTCCAAGAATTTGACGGTTTGTAGGCATCCGTGTGAGATTGTTTAGCCTATCTGTCTATCTGTCTAACAATATGTCTTTCTATCTATCCATGTCTATCTACTTTCACTATCCTGACAGTAAGACTTGCAATCTTGCACTGAAAACGAGATAGTTTATCCTAAATATTCAAAAATATTCCACAATGTTCTAAAATATTCCAGAATATATATTATATATTTGCACCTGAAACAGAAAATAAAAGAAGTTATAACAATAATGAAATAGTTATATATTGTGAACTCACCCCAAGCTGGGGCGAGTTCTAACTGCGCGATATGTGAACGAAAAATTAAAAATAGGGGAACTTTTTTCAATTTAAAAAAAAATTAATGTTGCTACTGTCATCTACATATAATTGTTCCTCGAATGTGAGGGGTTTCAGTTTCGTTACGAAAAATAATGAAAATAGTTATCACCCTAGTGTACACTCTTTCTTAATCCTTTTATGTTTGTTTTTTCTTTTCTAAAACAAATAAAGCTAATCTTTATGACAAAAGGTTTAATTATCAATAAAATTCTTTTTAGAACTCCTCTCCAAATATTAATTTTCCATGCCCATAAGTCTTTGGTAATAGTTTTTTTTTCTGTTTAAGTTGGAAGCCTAATTCTTTCCGTGTATCCCTGCGAAGTACAGACTCTTCTTGCATTGCTACATAGCTCTAGAGAACCTTTTAAAGATCTTATTTTATTGTTCTCTTTAACTTGATCTCTAAATCTAGATCAAATACGTTGATACAAATCTAATACCAGTACCTTGACAAAAAGATATAACACCATATTTATAAAAATGGCATACATAAAATTTATGTCATTGCTTTCTTATAAAACAAACCATCTTAAAATGAGTAGTTTAGAAAACTAAAAATAGATGTACATCTGCAACAAACAACACGTAGCAGATTCACATATACATCTGTTACTATCAGACATAATGGTGTTACATCTACAAATATTACAAGCAATACATGACAGATGTGACATCTACATATTTTAAAAACAACTCTTAACTGATGTGACATATACATATGTTACAAACAACGCATAACAGATGTGACATCTACATATGTTACAAACAACACATAACAGATGTGACATCTAGATATGTTACAAACAACATATAACAGATGTGACATCTACATATGTTACAAACAACACATAACAGATGTGACATCTAGATATGTTACAAACAACATATAACAGATGTGACATCTACATATGTTGCGAACAACGCTTGGCAGATGTGACATCTACAAACAACGCATAACAGATGTGACATCTACATATGTTACAAACAACTTTTGTGAGGTGTGACATTAACATATGTTACAAACAACTCGTAGCACCTGTTGATGTGTTTCCTCGTGAAACATTTTAAGTTGCAGACGTCTCAATTGATCCACTGTTAAATCTTTGATATTCATTTGATAAAATTCTGGTTCATTGTTACGGTTCATAAAAGTCACGTGGGCAACAAAATCGTTAAATACAACTGGAATCTAACAACCAAAATAGAAAATGAGTTAAGAAATGTTGTATGTTGAATTAATCTAGAAATAATAAACATAACAATCAACATATGAGTTAAGAAATGTTGTATGTTGAATTAATCTAGAAATAGTAAACATAACAGTCAACAGAATATGAGTTAAGAAATGTTGTATGTTGAATTAATCTAGAAATAGTAAACATAACAATCAACAGAATATGAGTTAAGAAATGTCTCTATATTGAATTAATCCAGAGATAGTAAACATAAGTATATTAACTCTAATCTGTGGACTTAATGAGTGTAATTAAATTACTTAAGGTAATATCCAATTACTCTATGTATTACTTCAGTAATATCCAATCCTATTACTCTGTGTATTACTTCAGGTAATATCCAATCCTATTAATATATATATAACTTCAGGTAATATCCAATCCTATTACTATGTATTTCCTAAAAAGATTGTCATATTTTATTTAAACTCACTTTTTCTTTTGTTAGCACAACTTCAAAATGGAGATAATGAACGTTTTGTTTTGAGGCAACTAGCAAAGAATGTATTGTATTCTTAGAAACTCTTCCGATTTGCTTGTATCTGATGAATGAAAATTTAGCAGATTGAAATGCATCGACAATACAAGTAATCAAGAATTGAACACATAAAAGGTAAACTAATCAATTAAATCCTTGCCAGACTTACACTTACAGACAATCTTCGTTGAATCCAGAGTCAATCAAATCGCTGCTCTTTTTGTAGTGTCCCCAGTTCCAGTGATTTTGAAAACTAGTCTGAAAATTAAATTTCTAAAGTTAATCCAATCTAATTTACAGTAAACATTTGTCGTACAAATCGAAAAGCTTTTTATTATTTATGATCATTTATGTTATAAACATAAAGATGATAAATGTAAACTAGAGAACCTTAAACGTGGACAGAGTGAATAAGACATACGAACAGAAGGATAGGCACAAACACAGTTTTCAATCATATTAAAGGCAAATGAAAGTAATTGGCAGGCAAACTTACAGACAAAAACAGTCATTTCAATGGACAGTTTAAAGTAATAGGTTTTATCTCATTGCAAGCATACATTAAAGTAACGGTAAATGTATAAAATCCAAAGCTCACATAAACCACTTGAAAAAGTAATATTTCATATATATATATTAGGGTGGTCGTTATTTTCAAAGTTGTAAAATACTCAACTCTTAACCCTTAAATTGTTTCATTTTGATACAAAACAAATTTGATGAAATAAAGCCCCACTCCAACAACATTTAGAGGTAGCTCAATGCTCCAAAAGTTTTATATGGCCATTAATGCATACGGTTGCTCAAGCTAATTAAAATAATGACTAATTTTTTGTTTTCTATTTTATGGTAGGAGAAATGGCAACAACACGATACCAGTCTAAAGTCTATTTTCTAGATAAATATGTTGAAGGTATAACTGGTGGAAAGTTACCATCACTGCGGCAAGTTCTTGGTCGTTTTTTGTTTATCCACCTTGAAAAGAAAAACACAATTCGCCAGGTTTCAAGAGCCATTATAAAAGAAACCTCAGTCTTTTGGCAGAATGCACGAATTTTTATGAAAGATGTTCAGAACTGACAAAGCAAGATAGAAAAATATTTGAGCAGTGGAGGCTGTTGAAGAAAAATAAAGGTAGAACTTCTACTACACAAAAAGCCAATGAAAATGTATTTGTTGAGTATCTGGATGACCTGTTTGATCTCGCACATGAAGATGCATTGACAATGATTACAATTGATGAAGACAGACAGTTTCTTCTTGCACAGCGGGAGAAAGGTCGGAAAGGTTTATGACAGGATGAGACAAGCAATTGCATGAAAGAGAAAAAAGAGCTGCAGAAAGAAAAACAATTATGAATGCAAGAAGACAGCGCATGAAACTGTTGCAAGAAAGAAGCTTTAAATCAGTAACACTAGAGTCCTCTTCCAGTTCAGATGATGAAGTCAGTACTGTTGAAACTGACACGACTGAAGCTAAAGCTAGGACACCCAGAAAACGAGGAAGAAAAGTTGCACTGACACCATCGTTGGCTGCTGCACTTGATAGATCAAAGCTGTCTGATTGGAAAGCCATGTATGTAATTACAGAAACAGCAAAAAGCATGGGTGTAGAAATTAACAGCTTGGCACTCAACCGAAGTTCCATTCGTTTACAGCGCAAAAAGTTGCGGGTTCAAGTGGCTCCTCAAATGAATGCTGACTTCAAACCTGATGTTCCATTAGTAGTCCACTGGGATGGCAAACTTCTCCAGGACCTGACGGGTAATGAACACATTGACAGACTGCCTGTGCTTGTGTCTGGGAAAAATATGTCCAAATTGCTGACTGTTGCAAAGCTTCCTTCAGGCACTGGTGAGGCCCAAGCCAAATATAAGTTGATAACAATTGATGTAATACTGAATTTACTATGCATATTAACGTTCATTTGCAATGTTTTGCAATATACTGTTTATTGTTTAATTAACGTTGACAGATTACATAACTTACACATTGAGATGCATTGAACTACCTCTAAATATATCCAGATTTGGTTTTTACTTTTCTTATAGTGTTTTCACGTCCAAAGGAACAAAATAATGGTTTTAGACCCATGAAAATGTTAATTTAAAAAAAAGTGCCATATAAGGACCACCCTAATATATATGCGTTTGTGTGTGTGTGTGTGTGTGTGTGTGTGTGTGTGTTTACATTAAAGAATAAATTAGGCGGGTATTAAGAAATTTTTATTGAGAATGTATGAATATTTTTTTGCAAAATTTTACATGGTTCTACTTAAACTCTTGAAAACTTTTTTTTTATTTATTTCAAATGTGTTTTTTTTTCAGGGATAATATATACTTATATACAGGGTTCTTAATATTGCAATATTGTATTAGTATTGGTAGTATTGCCAATACTTTTTTAAGAATTGGTACGATATTGCAATACTTCTTAAAATTTGATATTGGTATTGGTATTGCCAATAATTATTTTTGATATTGGTATTGATTTTTAACCAATACTAAAAGCAATATTCAATAAGTTCTCTACAACATTAGTTGTGAATAAAGCTGAATATAATACATTTTTCTTTGGTGTCTCCATCTTGCGAGTGACATTGCCAAACAATTTTTGAATGAGACTGAGCAATAAATGATAATAGAAATCATATATGATATCTGTGGCAATGAGCATTGACCAGTGATTACTCTAAGTAAATTAATTTATATGGAATTCGCTATTCTTTCCAAGCTTTTTTCCGGTTGCATTAAATAATTTTCTTGAGTGTTTATTGTTATTTGCAAAGGATCGTCAGGCAGTTCACTTGGTATGCTTTTGGTAACACCTGGTGAAACCCGGTGGAATTCAAAGTATGATGCTGTCGCCAGAGTTTGCAACATTCTCTGTGTAAGTGACATGGAAGTTGTTGACAAACTTTGTGATGAAAAGACTACAGCCTGTACAGAACACATTTGTTAAAGAGCATGTTATTGTTATGAAGCCTGTTTGCTGTGCACTAGATATTTTGTAGGGTGAAACTAAAAAAGACATTGGACTTGGGTTTCCTTTTACCAACAGTTGTCGTGATGAAGGCTCAGTTAAAAGTGTTTCTTGATCAAAGAAAAAATGATCGGCTCGTAGTCTGTTCTCCATTAGCTTCATGTCTTGTTAATGCCATCGATAAAAGATTTGTAAACATGTTTGACAGCATTGATGCTCAGCTGGCATCCGTTGTACATCCCAAATTCAAGTTGGACTGGGTGAATGATGATTTGCAGCGTTCGCATCTTATTGAAGTAATGAAGAGACGCGTTTCACAATCACTATTGGTAGCTACGACTGATGATCATAAAGCAACGTCGGCTGTTGCTGCTGATGGTACAGATAATCAGCCAGACTACTTCGCTGGATTGTCAGCCAGACGACATCGTGTGAATGATTCACCTGATGTGAATCAATAAATTAATAATTACTTGGCAGACACTTCAGACAGTATTGCATCATTGGATGCCTATCCACATATCCGTAAAATATACATAGACCTGAATACAGAACTTCCTTCAAACGCAACTGTTGAAAGGCTGTTTTCATTAGGAGGACGAGTATTTTCCTCTCTTCGTTCACGACTGAGCAGTGCGCATTTTGAAATGGTTACTTTTCTTCGCCTGGCTAAGTGGTAACTGTCAGTTAGGTGGCGTTACCCTTCATCGTTAGTTTTCCAGATGTAATGCAATCCACTGACTCGGTCTGACTGCTTTAACTATATTGTGATGTTTAACTGTTTATGTATCATTTGCTTTTCTATGACAGTCATTTGCTTCATTCATCCATTCATTCATCCATCCATCCATCCATTCATTCATTCACAATATGTGTACAGCATACATATTAAAAATCTTGTTGCTTAAGGACGTTAAGGTATGCCGACTTATTTAATAGTCTATTATGTTGTCAAAGACTTTTGGGTGCTTTGAGGGAAACTGATGAAGCAAGTGTTAACTATTGAACAAAATTTAGTTAAAAATACATTATCTAAATCAGCCAATAATGTTGTTATCGTTTATTGATGTAAGTGATATAGAGCAATTATTACGTATTTGCGTTTTATTCGTTGAATGACCCAAATATTGGTATTGGTATTGGCAATAATAAATAAATATTGGTACTGGTATTGCAATACTGGTTTTAAAATTGTATTGGTATTGGTATTGCCAATAATTTTTTTTAGTATTGTTAACAACCCTGCTTATAAATGCCTTTCTTGAAAAAAAATATTTCTTTTGAGTAGGCTAACGACTAATACACAACAGCAAAAATAGTTATTACATAATTACATAATACATATATTATCTTGCGGTAAATTTCAATTCATCCTGGCTAAAAAAGTTGATTTTTCGTTCAAGGCTTCCCCCACCAAAGTATTCATTCTCACGTGGACTTAGATAATGGTGCAAATATTTCTTACCTGCATATCCAAATGTAGATTACTGACAGGGGAGATAAATAAGCAATCTAAAGTAAGTGTGCCTTCTTCTTTGTTGTGAGAGCTGTAAACTGGAACCTAATATAGTACATGTTGGTGTCATGTAACATTTGTAAGAAAACGTCAGTACCTAAATTGTAAGAACCCAAGTTGTTCCATTGTCAGTACCCAAGTTGTTCCATTGTCAGTACCCAAGTTGTGCCGATGTCAGTACTCATGTTTTTCCATTGTCAGTACCCAAGTTTTTCAATTTCAGTACCCAAGTTGTGCCATTGTCTGTACCCAAGTTGTGCCATTGTCAGTACCCAAGTTGTTCCATTGTCAGTACCCAAAGTGTGCCATTGTCAATATCCAAAGTTGTCCCATTGTCAGTACCCAAGTTGTGCCGTTGTCAGCACCCAAGTCTTTCCATTGTCAGTACCCAAGTTGTGCCATTGTCAGTACTCACGTTGTATTATTGTCAGTACCTAAGTTGTACAATTGTCAGTACCTAAATTGTACCATTGTCAATAACTAAGTTGTGCCAATATCAGTACCCAAGTTATTCCATTGTCAGTACCAACGTTGTTCCATTGTCAGTACCTAAATTGTTCCATTGTCAGTACCCATGTTGTGCCGTTGTCAGTACCCAAGTATTTCTATTATCAGTACCCAAGATGTTTCATTGTCAGTACCCAAGTTGTTCCATAGACAGTAACCCAAGTTGTGCCATTGTCAGTACCCAAGTTCTTCCATTGTCAGTACCCAAGATGTTCCATTGTCAGTACCAAAGTTGTGCCATTGTCAGTACCCATGTTGTGCTGTTGTCAGTACCGTTGTGCTGTTGTCAGTACCCAAGTCTTTCTATTGTCAGTACCTAAGTTGTTTCATTGTCAGTACCCAAGTTGTTCCATTCGCAGTACGCAAGTTGCGCCATTGTCAGTACCCAAGTTGTATCATTGTCAGACCCAAGTTGTTCCAATGTCAGTACCCAAGTTTTTCCATTGTCAGTATCCAAGTTGTGCCATTGTCAGTACCCAAGTTGTACCATTGTCAGTATCCTAGTTGTTCCATTGTCAGTACCCAAGGTTGTTCCATTGTCAGTACCCAAGTTGTGCCATTGTCAGTACCCAAGTTGTTCCATTGTCAGTACCCAAGTCTTTTTATTGTCAGTACCCAAGTTGTGCCGTTGTCAGTACCCAAGTCTTTCCATTGTCAGTACCCAAGTTGTGCCATTGTCAGTACTCACGTTGTATTATTGTCAGTACCTAAGTTGTACAATTGTCAGTACCTAAATTGTACCATTGTCAATAACTAAGTTATGCCATTATCAGTACCCAAGTTATTCCATTGTCAGTACCAACGTTGTTCCATTGTCAGTACCTAAATTGTTCCATTGTCAGTACCCATGTTGTGCCGTTGTCAGTACCCAAGTATTTCTATTATCAGTACCCAAGATTATTCATTGTCAGTACCCCAGTTGTTCCATAGGCAGTACCCAAGTTGTGCCATTGTCAGTACCAAAGTTCTTCCATTGTCAGTACACAAGTTGTTCCATTGTCAGTACCCAAGTTGTGCCATTGTCAGTACCCACGTTGTGCTGTTGTCAGTACCCAAGTCTTTCTATTGTCAGTACCTAAGTTGTTTCATTGTCAGTACCCAAGTTGTTCCATTCGCAGTACGCAAGTTGTGCCATTGTCAGTACCAAAGTTGTGTCATTGTCAGACCCAAGTTGTTCCATTGTCAGTACCCAAGTTGTTCCATTGTCAGTATCCAAGTTGTGCCATTGTCAGTACCCAAGTTGTACCATTGTCAGTATCCTAGATGTTCCATTGTCAGTACCCAAAGTTATTCCATTGTCAGTACCCAAGTTGTGCCATTGTCAGTACCCAAGTTGTTCCATTGTCAGTACCCAAGTCTTTTTATTGTCAGTACCCAAGTTGTTCCATTGTCAGTACCCAAGTTGTTCCATTGTCATTACCCAAGTTGTTTCATTGTCATTACCTAAGTTGTTCCATTGTCAGTACCCAAGTTGTGCCGTTGTCAGTACCCAAGTCTTTCCATTGTCAGTACCCAAGTTGTTCCATTGTCAGTACCCAAGTCTTTTTATTGTCAGTGCCCAAGTTTTTCCATTGTCAGTACACAAGTTGTTCCATTGTCATTACCAAAGTTGTTTCATTGTCATTACCTAAATTGTTCAATTGTCAGTACCCATGTTGTGCCGTTGTCAGTACCCAAGTATTTCTATTATCAGTACCCAAGTTGTGTCATTGTCAGACCCAAGTTGTTCCATAGGCAGTACCCAAGTTGTGCCATTGTCAGTACCCAAGTTCTTCCATTGTCAGTACCCAAGTTGTTCCATTGTCAGTACCCAAGTTGTGCCATTGTCAGTACCCAAAATGTGCCATTGTCAGTACTCACGTTGTGCTGTTGTCAGTACCAAAGTCTTTCTATTGTCAGTACCTAAGTTGTTTCTTTGTCAGTACCCAAGTTGTTCCATTCGCAGTACGCAAGTTGTGCCATTGTCAGTACCCAAGTTGTGTCATTGTCAGACCCAAGTTGTTCTATTGTCAGTACCCAAATTGTTCCATTGTCAGTATCCAAGTTGTGCCATCGTCAGTACCCAAAGTTGTTCCATTGTCAGTACCCAAGTTGTGCCATTGTCAGTACCCAAGTTGTTCCATTTTCAGTACCCAAGTCTTTTTGTTGTCAGTACCCAAGTTGTGCCGTTGTCAGTACCCAAGTCTTTCCATTGTCAGTACCCAAGTTGTGCCAATGTCAGTACTCACGTTGTATTATTGCCAGTACCTAAGTTGTACAATTGTCAGTACCTAAATTGTACCATTGTCAATAACTAAGTTATGCCATTATCAAGACCCAAGTTATTCCATTGTCAGTACCAACGTTGTTCCATTGTCAGTACCTAAATTGTTCCATTGTCAGTACCCATGTTGTGCCGTTGTCAGTACCCAAGGCTTTCTATTATCAGTACCCAAGATGTTTCATTGTCAGTACCCAAGTTGATCCATAGGCAGTACCCAAGTTGTTCCATTGTCAGTACCCAAGTTCTTCCATTGTCAGTACCCAAGTTGTTCCATTGTCAGTACCCAAGTTGTTCCATTGTCAGTATCCAAGTTGTGCCATTGTCAGTACCCAAGTTGTACCATTGTCAGTATCCTAGTTGTTCCATTGTCAGTACCCAAAGTTGTTCCATTGTCAGTACCACAGTTGTGCCATTGTCAGTACCAAAGTTGTTCCATTGTCAGTACCCAAGTCTTTTTTTATTGTCAGTACCCAAGTTGTTCCATAGGCAGAACCCAAGTTGTGCCATTGTCAGTACCCAAGTTCTTCCATTGTCAGTACCCAAGTTGTTCCATTGTCAGTACCCAAGTTGTGCCATTGTCAGTACCCACGTTGTGCTGTTGTCAGTACCCAAGGCTTTCTATTGTCAGTACCTAAGTTGTTTCATTGTCAGTACCCAAGTTGTTCCATTCGCAGTACGCAAGTTGTGCCATTGTCAGTACCCAAGTTGTGTCATTGTCAGACCCAAGTTGTTCCATTGTCAGTACCCAAGTTGTTCCATTGTCAGTATCCAAGTTGTGCCATTGTCAGTACCCAAGTTGTACCATTGTCAGTATCCTAGTTGTTCCATTGTCAGTACCCAAAGTTGTTCCATTGTCAGTACCCAAGTTGTGCCATTGTCAGTACCCAAGTTGTTCCATTGTCAGTACCCAAGTCTTTTTATTGTCAGTACCCAAGTTGTTCCATTGTCAGTACCCAAGTTGTTCCATTGTCATTACCCAAGTTGTTTCATTGTCATTACCTAAGTTGTTCCATTGTCAGTACCCAAGTTGTGCCGTTGTCAGTACCCAAGTCTTTCCATTGTCAGTACCCAAGTTGTTCCATTGTCAGTACCCAAGTCTTTTTATTGTCAGTACCCAAGTTTTCCCATTGTCAGTACACAAGTTGTTCCATTGTCATTACCAAAGTTGTTTCATTGTCATTACCTAAATTGTTCAATTGTCAGTACCCATGTTGTGCCGTTGTCAGTACCCAAGTTGTTTCATTGTCAGTATCCAAGTTGTTCCATTGTCAGTACCCAAGTCTTTTTATTGTCAGTACCCAAGTTGTTCCATTGTCAGTACCCAAGTTGTTCCATTGTCATTACCCAAGTTGTTTCATTGTCATTACCTAAGTTGTTCCATTGTCAGTACCCAAGTTATGCCGTTGTCAGTACCCAAGTCTTTCCATTGTCAGTACCCAAGTTGTTCCATTGTCAGTACCGAAGTCTTTTTATTGTCAGTACCCAAGTTTTTCCATTGTCAGTACCCAAGTTGTTCCATTGTCATTACCCAAGTTGTTTCATTGTCATTACCTAAATTGTTCAATTGTCAGTACCCATGTTGTGCCGTTGTCAGTACCCAAGTATTTCTATTTTCAGTACCCAAGTTGTGTCATTGTCAGACCCAAGTTGTTCCATAGGCAGTACCCAAGTTGTGCCATTGTCAGTACCCAAGTTCTTCCATTGTCAGTACCCAAGTTGTTCCATTGTCAGTACCCAAGTTGTGCCATTGTCAGTACCCAAGTTGTGCCATTGTCAGTACCCACGTTGTGCTGTTGTCAGTACCCAAGTCTTTCTATTGTCAGTACCTAAGTTGTTTCATTGTCAGTACCCAAGTTGTTCCATTCGCAGTACGCAAGTTGTGCCATTGTCGGTACCCAAGTTGTGTCATTGTCAGACCCAAGTTGTTCCATTGTCAGTACCCAGTTGTTCCATTGTCATTACCCATTGTCAGTATTACCAAGTTGTGCCATTGTCAGTACCCAAGTTGTTCCATTGTCAGTACCCTAAGTTGTTCCATTGTCAGTACCCAAAGTTGTTCCATTCAAGTCATTGTACACCAAGTTGTTCCATTGTCAGTACCCAAGTTGTGTCATTATCCATTGTCATTGTCATTACCCAAGTTGTTACCCATTGTCAGTACCCAAGTTGTTCCATTGTCAGTACCCAGTTGTGTCATTGTGCCATTGTCAGTAGCAAATTCAGTTGTGCCATTGTCAGTACCCAAGTTGTTCCATTGTCAGTACCCAAGTTGTGTCATTTGTTCCATTGTCAGTACCCAAGTTGTTCCATTGTCAGTACCCAAGTTGTTCCATTGTCAGTACCCAAGTCTGTTCCATTGTCAGTACCCAAGTTGTTTCATTGTCAGTACCCAAGTTTTCCATTGTCAGTACCCAAGTTGTTCCATTGTCAGTACCCAAGTCTTTTTATTGTCAGTACCCAAGTTTTTCCATTGTCAGTACCCAAGTAGTTCCATTGTCATTACCCAAGTTGTTTCATTGTCATTACCTAAATTGTTCAATTGTCAGTACCCATGTTGTGCCGTTGTCAGTACCCAAGTATTTCTATTATCAGTACCCAAGTTGTGTCATTGTCATTGTAGGCAGTACCCAAGTTGTTCTTCTATTGTCAGTACCTGTTGTGTCATTGTCAGACCCAAGTTGTTCCATAGGCAGTGCACCCAAGTTGTGCCATTGTCAGTACCCAAGTTCTTCCATTGTCAGTACCCAAGTTGTTCCATTGTCAGTACCCAAGTTGTGCCATTGTCAGTACCCAAGTTGTGCCATTGTCAGTACCCACGTTGTGCTGTTGTCAGTACCCAAGTCTTTCTATTGTCAGTACCTAAATTGTTTCATTGTCAGTACCCAAGTTGTTCCATTCGCAGTACGCAAGTAGTGCCATTGTCAGTACCCAAGTTGTGTCATTGTCAGACCCAAGTTGTTCCATTGTCAGTACCCAAGTTGTTCCATTGTCAGTATCCAAGTTGTGCCATTGTCAGTACCCAAGTTGTACCATTGTCAGTATCCTAGTTGTTCCATTGTCAGTACCCAAAGTTGTTCTATTGTCAGTACCCAAGTTGTGCCATTGTCAGTACCCAAGTTGTTCCATTGTCAGTACCCAAGTCTTTTTATTGTCAGTACCCAAGTTGTTCCATTGTCAGTACCCAAGTTGTTCCATTGTCAGTACCGAAGTCTTTTTATTGTCAGTACCCAAGTTTTTCCATTGTCAGTACCCAAGTTGTTCCATTGTCATTACCCAAGTTGTTTCATTGTCAGTACCTAAATTGTTCAATTGTCAGTACCCATGTTGTGCCGTTGTCAGTACCCAAGTATTTCTGTTATCAGTACCCAAATTGTGTCATTGTCAGACCCAAGTTGTTCCATAGGCAGAACCCAAGTTGTGCCATTGTCAGTACCCAAGTTCTTCCATTGTCAGTACCCAAGTTGTTCCATTGTCAGTACCCAAGTTGTGCCATTGTCAGTACCCAAGTTGTGCCATTGTCAGTACCCACGTTGTGCTGTTGTCAGTACCCAAGTCTTTCTATTGTCAGTACCTAAGTTGTTTCATTGTCAGTACCCAAGTTGTTCCATTCGCAGTACGCAAGTTGTGCCATTGTCGGTACCCAAGTTGTGTCATTGTCAGACCCAAGTTGTTCCATTGTCAGTACCCAAATTGTGCCATTGTCAGTACCCACGTTGTGCTGTTGTCAGTACCCAAGTCTTTCTATTGTCAGTACCTAAGTTGTTTCATTGTCAGTACCCAAGTTGATCCATTCGCAGTACGCAAGTTGTGCCATTGTCAGTACCCAAGTTGTGCCGTTGTCAGCACCCAAGTCTTTCCATTGTCAGTACCCAAGTTGTGCCATTGTCAGTACTCACGTTGTATTATTGTCAGTACCTAATTTGTACAATTGTCAGTACCTAAATTGTACCATTGTCAATAACTAAGTTGTGCCAATATCAGTACCCAAGTTATTCCATTGTCAGTACCAACGTTGTTCCATTGTCAGTACCTAAATTGTTCCATTGTCAGAACCCATTTTGTGCCGTTGTCAGTACCCAAGTCTTTCTATTATTAGTACCCAAGATGTTTCATTGTTAGTACCCAAGTTGTTCCATAGGCAGTACCCAAGTTGTGCCATTGTCAGTACCCAAGTTCTTCCATTGTCAGTACCCAAGATGTTCCATTGTCAGTACCAAAGTTGTGCCATTGTCAGTACCCATGTTGTGCTGTTGTCAGTACCCAAGTCTTTCTATTGTCAGTACCTAAGTTGTTTCATTGTCAGTACCCAAGTTGTTCCATTCGCAGTACCCAAGTTGTGCCATTGTCAGTACCAAGTTGTATCATTGTCAGTACCCAAGTTGTTCCATTGTCAGTACCCAAGTTGTTCCATTGTCAGTATCCAAGTTGTGCCATTGTCAGTACCCAAGTTGTTCCATTGTCAGTACCCAAGATGTTTCATTGTCAGTACCCAAGTTGTTCCATTGTCAGTACCCAAGTTGTGCCATTGTCAGTACCCAAGTTGTTCCATTGTCAGTACCCAAGTCTTTTTATTGGCAGTACGCAAGTTGTGCCATTGTCAGTACCCAAGTTGTGTCATTGTCAGACCCAAGTTGTTCCATTGTCAGTACCCAAGTTGTTCCATTGTCAGTATCCAAGTTGTGCCATTGTCAGTACCCAAAGTTGTTCCATTGTCAGTACCCAAGTTGTGCCATTGTCAGTACCAAGTTGTTCCATTGTCAGTACCCAAGTCTTTTTTATTGTCAGTACCCAAGTTGTTCCATTGTCAGTACCCAAGTTGTTCCATTGTCATTACCCAATTTTTTTCATTGTCAGTACCTAAGTTGTTCCATTGTCAGTACCCAAGTTGTGCCGTTGTCAGTACCCAAGTCTTTCCATTGTCAGTACCCAAGTTGTTCCATAGTCAGTACCCAAGTACTTTTTTATTGTCAGTACCCAAGTTTTTCCATTGTCAGTACCCAAGTAGTTCCATTGTCATTGCCCAAGTTGTTTCATTGTAATTACCTAAATTGTTCAATTGTCAGTACCCATGTTGTGCCGTTGTCAGTACCCAAGTATTTCTATTATCAGTACCAAAGTTGTGTCATTGTCAGACCCAAGTTGTTCCATAGGCAGTACCTGGTTGTGCCATTGTCAGTACCCAAGTTCTTCCATTGTCAGTACCAAGTTGTTCCATTACTACAGTACTCAAGTTGTGCCATTATCAGTACCCAAGTTGCGCCATTGTCAGCACCCATTGTCAGTACCCAAGTTGTTCCATTGTCAGTACCCAAGTTGTTCCATTCGCAGTACGCAAGTTGTGCCATTGTCAGTACCCACGTTGTGCTGTTGTCAGTACCCAAGTCTTTCTATTGTCAGTACCTAAGTTGTTTCATTTTTCAGTACCCAAGTTGTTCCATTGGCAGTACCCAAGTTGTGCCATTGTCAGTACCCAAGTTGTGCCATTGTCAGTACCCAAGTTGTTCCATTGTCAGTACCCAAGTCTTTTTATTGTAAGTACCCAAGTTGTTCCATTGTCAGTACCCAAATTGTTCCATTGTCATTACCCAAGTTGTTTCATTGTCATTACCTATGTTGTTCCATTGTCAGTACCCAAGTCTTTCCATTGTCAGTACCCAAGTTGTTCCATTGTCAGTACCCAAGTCTTTTTATTGTCAGTACCCAAGTTGTTCCATTGTCAGTACCCAAGTTGTTCCATTGTCATCACCCAAAGTGTTTCATTGTCATTACCTAATTTGTTCCATTGTCAGTACCCATGTTGTGCCGTTGTCAGTACCCAAGTATTTCTATTATCAGTACCCAAGATGTTTCATTGTCAGTACCCAAGATGTTCCATAGGCAGTACCCAAGTTTTGCCATAGTCAGTACCCAAGTTCTTCCATTGTCAGTACCCAAGTTGTTCCATTGTCATTACCCACGTTGTGCTGTTGTCAGTACCCAAGTCTTTCTATTGTCAGTACCTAAGTTGTTTCATTGTCAGTACCCAAGTTGTTCCATTCGCAGTACGCAAGTTGTGCCATTGTCAGTACCCAAGTTGTGTCATTGTCAGTACCCAAGTTGTACCATTGTCAGTATCCTAGATGTTCCATTGTCAGTACCCAAGTTGTTCCATTGTCAGTACCCAAGTCTTTTTTATGTCAGTACCCAAGTTGTGCCGTTGTCAGTACCCAAGTCTTTCCATTGTCAGTACCCAAGTTGTGCCATTGTCAGTACTCACATTGTATTATTGTCAGTACCTAAATTGTACCATTGTCAATAACTAAGTTATGCCATTATCAGTACCCAAGTTATTCCATTGTCAGTACCCACGTTGTTCCATTATCAGTACCTAAATTGTTCCATTGTCAGTACCCATGTTGTGCCGTTGTCGGTACCCAAGTATTTCTATTATCAGTGCCCAAGATGTTCCATTGTCAGTACCCAAGTTGTTCCATTGTCAGTACTCAAGTTGTTCCATTGTCATTACCCAAGTTGTTTCATTGTCATTTCCTAATTTGTTCCATTGTCAGTACCCATGTTGTGCCGTTGTCGGTACCCAAGTATTTCTATTATCAGTACCCAAGATGTTCCATTGTCAGTACCCAAGTTGTGCCATTGTCAGTACCCAAGTTGTACCATTGTCAGTACCCACGTTGTGCTGTTGTCAGTACCCAAGTCTTTCTATAATCAGTACCTAAGTTGTTTCATTGTCAGTACCCAAGTTGTTCCATTCGCAGTACGCAAGTTGTGCCATTGTCAGTACCCAAGTTGTGTCATTGTCAGACCCAAGTTGTTCCATTGTCAGTACCCAAGTTGTTCCATTGTCAGTATCCAAGTTGTGCCATTGTCAGTACCCAAGTTGTACCATTGTCAGTATCCTAGTTGTTCCATTGTCAGTACCCAAAGTTGTTCCATTGTCAGTACCCAAGTTGTGCCATTGTCAGTACCCTAGTTGTTCCATTGTCAGTACCCAAGTCTTTTTATTGTCAGTACCCAAGTTGTTCCATTGTCAGTACCCAAGTTGTTCCATTGTCATTACCCAAGTTGTTTCATTGTCATTACCTAAGTTGTTCCATTGTCAGTACCCAAGTTGTGCCGTTGTCAGTACAAAAGTCTTTCCATTGTCAGTACCCAAGTTGTTCCATTGTCAGTACCCAAGTCTTTTTATTGTCAGTACCCAAGTTTTTCCATTGTCAGTACCCAAGTTGTACCATTGTCATTATCCAAGTTGTTTCATTGTCATTACCTAAATTGTTCAATTGTCAGTACCCATGTTGTGCCGTTGTAAGTACCCAAGTATTTCTATTATCAGTACCCAAGTTGTGTCATTGTCAGACCCAAGTTGTTCCATAGGCAGTACCCAAGTTGTGCCATTGTCAGTACCCAAGTTCTTCCATTGTCAGTACCCAAGTTGTGTCATTGTCAGACCCAAGTTGTACCATTGTCAGTACCCAAGTTGTTCCATTGTCAGTACCCAAGTCTTTTTATTGTCAGTACCCAAGTTGTTCCATTGTCAGTACCCAAGTTGTTCCATTGTCATTACCCAAGTTGTTTCATTGTCATTACCTAAGTTGTTCCATTGTCAGTACCCAAGTTGTGCCGTTGTCAGTACCCAAGTCTTTCCATTGTCAGTACCCAAGTTGTTCCATTGTCAGTACCCAAGTCTTTTTATTGTCAGTACCCAAGTGTTTCCATTGTCAGTACCCAAGTTGTTCCATTGTCATTACCCAAGTTGTTTCATTGTCATTACCTAAATTGTTCAATTGTCAGTACCCATGTTGTGCCGTTGTCAGTACCCAAGTATTTCTATTATCAGTACCCAAGTTGTGTCATTGTCAGACCCAAGTTGTTCCATAGGCAGTACCCAAGTTGTGCCATTGTCAGTACCCAAGTTCTTCTATTGTCAGTACCCAAGTTGTGTCATTGTCAGACCCAAGTTGTTCCATAGGCAGTACCCAAGTTGTGCCATTGTCAGTACCCAAGTTCTTCCATTGTCAGTACCCAAGTTGTTCCATTGTCAGTACCCAAGTTGTGCCATTGTCAGTACCCAAGTTGTGCCATTGTCAGTACCCACGTTGTGCTGTTGTCAGTACCCAAGTCTTTCTATTGTCAGTACCTATGTTGTTTCATTGTCAGTACCCAAGTTGTTCCATTCGCAGTACGCAAGTTGTGCCATTGTCAGTACCCAAGTTGTGTCATTGTCAGACCCAAGTTGTTCCATTGTCAGTACCCAAGTTGTTCCATTGTCAGTATCCAAGATGTGCCATTGTCAGTACCCAAAGTTGTTCCATTGTCAGTACCCAAGTTGTGCCATTGTCAGTACCCAAGTTGTTCCATTGTCAGTACCCAAGTCTTTCCATTGTCAGTACCCAAGTTGTGCCAATGTCATTACTCACGTTGTATTATTGTCAGTACCTAAGTTGTACAATTGTCAGTACCTAAATTGTACCATTGTCAATAACTAAGTTATGCCATTATCAGTACCCAAGTTATTCCATTGTCAGTACCAACGTTGTTCCATTGTCAGTACCTAAATTGTTCCATTGTCAGTACCCATGTTGTGCCGTTGTCAGTACTCAAGTATTTCTATTATCAGTACCCAAGATGTTTTATTGTCAGTACCCAAGTTGTTCCATAGGCAGTACCCAAGTTGTTCCATTGTCAGTACCCAAGTTCTTCCATTGTCAGTACCCAAGTTTTTCCATTGTCAGTACCCAAGTTGTTCCATTGTCATTACCCAAGTTGTTTCATTGTCATTACCTAAATTGTTCAATTGTCAGTACCGATGTTGTGCCGTTGTCAGTACCCAAGTATTTCTATTATCAGTACCCAAGTTGTGTCATTGTCAGACCCAAGTTGTTCCATAGGCAGTACCCAAGTTGTGCCATCGTCAGTACCCAAGTTCTTCCATTGTCAGTACCCAAGTTGTTCCATTGTCAGTACCCAAGTTGTGCCATTGTCAGTACCCAAGTTGTGCCATTGTCAGTACCCACGTTGTGCTGTTGTCAGTACCCAAGTCTTTCTATTGTCAAGACCTAAGTTGTTTCATTGTCAGTACCCAAGTTGTTCCATTCGCAGTACGCAAGTTGTGCCATTGTCAGTACCCAAGTTGTGTCATTGTCACACCCAAGTTGTTCCATTGTCAGTACCCAAATTGTTCCATTGTCAGTATCCAAGTTGTGCCATTGTCAGTACCCAAGTTGTACCATTGTCAGTATCCTAGTTGTTCCATTGTCAGTACCCAAGGTTGTTCCATTGTCAGTACCCAAGTTGTGCCATTGTCAGTACCCAAGTTGTTCCATTGTCAGTACCCAAGTCTTTTTGTTGTCAGTACCCAAGTTGTGCCGTTGTCAGTACCCAAGTCTTTCCATTGTCAGTACCCAAGTTGTGCCAATGTCAGTACTCACGTTGTATTATTGTCAGTACCTAAGTTGTACAATTGTCAGTACCTAAATTGTACTATTGTCAATAACTAAGTTATGCCATTATTAGTACCCAAGTTATTCCATTGTCAGTACCAACGTTGTTCCATTGTCAGTATCTAAATTGTTTCATTGTCAGTACCCATGTTGTGCCGTTGTCAGTACCCAAGTCTTTCTATTATCAGTACCCAAGATGTTTCATTGTCAGTACCCAAGTTATTCCATAGGCAGTACCCAAGTTGTGCCATTGTCAGTACCAGGGTTCTTCCATTGTCAGTACCCAAGTTGTTCCATTGTCAGTACCCAAGTTGTGCCATTGTCAGTACCCACGTTGTGCTGTTGTTAGTACCCAAGTCTTTCTATTATCAGTACCCAAGATGTTTCATTGTCAGACCCAAGTTGTTCCATAGGCAGTACCCAAGTTGTGCCATTGTCAGTACCCAAGTTCTTCCATTGTCAGTACCCAAGTTGTTCCATTGTCAGTACTCAAGTTGTGCCATTGTCAGTACCCAAGTTGTGCCATTGTCAGTACCCACGTTGTGCTGTTGTCAGTACCCAAGTATTTCTATTGTCAGAACCTAAGTTGTTTCATTATCAGTACCCAAGTTGTTCCATTTGCAGTACGCAAATTTGTGCCATTGTCAGTACCCAAGTTGTGTCATTGTCAGACCCAAGTTGTTCCATTGTCAGTACCCAAGTTGTTCCATTGTCAGCATCCAAGTTGTGCCATTGTCAGTACCCAAGTTGTACCATTGTCAGTATTCTAGTTGTTCCATTGTCAGTACCCAAAGTTGTTCCATTGTCAGTACCCATGTTGTGCCGTTGTCAGTACCCAAGTCTTTCCATTGTCAGTACCCAAGTTGTTCCATTGTCAGTACCCAAGTCTTTTTATTGTCATTACCCAAGTTGTGCCATTGTCAGTACCCAAGTTGTTCCATTGTCTTAGTCGAGTCAAACAAACCGGAAATCCCAGCCCAATCAACAATAAATAAAATCCAAATCTTCATATCAGTTTTATTTTGTTGAATTAAATATTTTGTAGCAATGATAAAACCAACTTTATGAAGTACCCCCTGCCAAATGTCAAGTGAAGGAAATTAAAAATGATGCAATCAAATTAATAATAAAGTAATATATCATTGATGATGTGAAGAACTCAAATAATGATGCAACCTTTATATGAAGGACCCCAGTAATCAAGTAAAATAACTGATTTAACTAATATGAAATGACCCTATAGTAAAGAGGAAAGGATAATACTGTTCTGCGTGATTTTTGAGGTCTGAGTTTTTCACAATTTTATAGTTCTATTTTCTCCGATGATTTCAAATATGTAACTGTTTTTTTTTCAATCAGGTCAAGTTTTTTTTCTATTTGAATTTCTAAAATGCTGCAATAACTGCATTCTACAGTACCTGGCAATAAGTGAGGAAACAACCGATATAATTCCCGTTTTTATAATTTTAGCAATTTATAAAACAGCTAAAAATAAAGCTAATACTTTTGTTTATCTTGGTCTTATTTGTTTTCATAAGAGATAGCGAGAAGTTTCAATTTATTTGGAGCATTCATTGAACGTGAAGCTTCAGGTTATGAACTTATATAAAAAGATGTTTTTAATCTTGTTTGTTGTTAATTCATATTAATTTGAATGTACAATTTTGCCGTCTACTTTTTTTAGAAGCATCTTGTAAATTTTATTTACAAGCAAGGAAAGCAACAACTGATTCATAAAAACTGTTTGCACAAATAGTTTGGTGACCATCATGATAAGAAGAAATTGTAGAAACGATCCAAACACATTCTGCTACATATGTGGTTCAGTAAATTTTTCATACAGGCAGTCGCCGATCACAAATTTTGTTAAGAAAAGCTACATGTACCACATCATGCTTATTTTGTTGTGAAACTTGGTGATCAGGACAAACCCTTTGCACTCCACATTTGCAGTAAAACATGTGTCGAGGGTCTAAAACGTTGGAGCAAAATTAACCAACCGTCTCTTCCTTTTGGTGTGCCAATTGTTTGGAGGGAAGGATCACACTACTTATTGCTATTTTTGCATGTAAAATCTAGGTGATATAAACTGAACAAATAAACATCATGTAAAGTATTCCATATAAAGATTACGACTGTATGGTATGTGGGGATGTTAAAGTTTTAGCGTTAGTACTGGGTCTACAAGGTGGCTAAACTAAGTACCTATGTTTCCACTGTTTACGGGACAGCAGGGCAGACAGCACTACGTAAAACGCAATTGGCCTGCAAGACCTCATCTGAAACCAGGTTCCTATAATGTTCTTTCGAATGCTCTTTAGGGTGGCCCAAAATCATATGGTAAAAAAGAAAGTTTCTCACATCTAACGGGGCACCATCTTGTTGAGTTTCATTTGTCTTACTTAGTAACTGACAAAAATTTCAGCTTCCTACTGCTATTGGAAGGGAATGCTCAAGAGTTACAAAGTTTTGCTATATTAATAAAAAAAACGCATTTTCGTTGAATTTTTTAAATTACATTTTCAAATCATGCCATTACTGTAATGTAACTGTTAAGTAACGAAAATGTCAACATAAAATGTAAATTGTAGAGGGCTGAAGAGTCAGAGTAAATTGTCTAAACATTGTCTACACCCAGACTTCTTTGTAGTTTGAGTATGGATGACTTTTCTGTTGGCTTCAACAACTTGCAAAATAAATTGCTTTTCTTCCTCGTTTTTGTCAGCAGTCTATTTTATTCCTCAAAAAATTTAACTCCACTTTCTGCAGTATTGTTGACCACACGCAAATCATTAATGCGCTGCTTACCCTTCTGGTATTCAATATTATCATTCCACTGTTCTGTAGGAAGAACTAGAAAGGAGTTGCCTATGTGTAGCTTTGTAAGCAGGCTCTGTGAATACTTTGTGGAAAAAGTGACCCAAGCTGACGCCTTTATTTTGGAGCAATGATGGATTACCTCGAACATGTCGCTCACTAGGTTCTATTCCAAAACCTGTTGTCCTATCCCTTATGATTAAGCATTTCCTTATTTGGTATTGTTTATCCCCTATGATGACGCATTGTTTAGTTACTGTGTTATTTCCTTATTTGGTATGTTAAAGGCTTGTAAGGTCAAGCATGTTTGATGAAATAGTGTCAATCACCCACGCACTGGGTTTGGCGCAAATAGCCCACACATTGACCTTTTTGATTTTGGCGGGAAAATGATATAGCTATATGAAGGGTTAGAGATAACGGTCTTAGGAGACCCAGGTGACCCAAAGGAGACCCAAGGGAGAGCATTAGAGCAAGAGAGCAGAAAGTAGACAAGTAAAGAGGAGACCAGTGAGACATTGAGTGACACGTAGACTAGATTACCAGTAACAGTGCAGTGGAGTAATGTTTGTTATAGAGTCGTGTATTGAGTTATAGGATTATACTGAGTAGATACATGTGATTTATTGATTCATCTCCTCAAGTGTTAATATATTATTCAATTAGATTCTCATATTCTCATTTGTAAATATCATGTAATAAAGTTCAGTTAATTCTCTTATACTACAAGGAATTGTGTCATATTATTATAGTGGGAACGCAAGTGGGATAGACACCTGTTATTATTTTCTGTTTCTCAATTGGTGACACTTCATCGGAAAACAATGCCAGGCTGACAGTCTAATCAGACAGATACCACGTGTGATTCTGAAGAATTTTGTGTGCTGCAATACTGATGTCGTGATCAACAGACTGATATTGCTGCAGGTCCTTCCAGAGCAAAAGAGCTCCTCCAGGTTCTTCCGCTGCACAGGACTTTATGTACAACAAGGTTCCAAACTGTACAAATCGTTTGAGTTAGCTCTTTTCCTTCGATGTAAGACTGAAAATTTCTCTCTGATGACGGAAGATGTAAATTTTGATGGCATAGATCAAGTCAACGAAATTTGTCAGAAAGCTCACCGTGTTTTCTCGGAAAATATAAGTGCTTGAAGGCAATTCCAACTTACTATAGTTGTCAAGCTTTACGCGTCTCCAAACTTCTTCAAATCTTTTGAAGATAGGTATATTTGGTGAGTTAGAGCGACCGCAACACAAACTGAAAGCCTTTGCCAGTACCAGTTCAAGAACATGATGACGGCATGCAAGCCACAATTGTTCTCGACCAATACGATTCTCAAGCAGTACACAAGCTCCATTGAAACGACCAGTGTTGACAGAAGTGGTGTCGAAGCTCATAGCCCCTGGATGCTTTCTATCAGTGCCCACTGTTCTAACTGATCATAAATAGCATCAGCAGCATTCTGTCCTGTCCCTGATGTTAGTTTAGGGACACATGGTAATTTTTCACCGCCATCACCAGAAACCAGCACTGCAAGCGGTCAACTTCTCCAAGACCCAGGATTTCAGGTAAGATTTTCTTCCATCCCAGTGTAGAACTAGAGGATAGTCAGGCTTGAATGAAACATTTATATTTGCTGCTTGTTTAAACCTGGCTTTCTTTCTGGCTCTTTGTATGGTGCTTCGTGAAACTGTCAAAGATGAAGGATCATGTCCCAGCGCTGCAGCAATAGGAATCATCAATCGGAAAGCTTTACGATCAGACGTTTGATAACGATCCAAGGCACTGGTGACATGCTTAGGGAACAAGGAAGTAAGATACCCAATCTCCGTTTTGTTTTTTTTCGTTTTTTTAGTTGAGCTAGGACTTGGTTCATATTCATTTAGGACTTCCAACTTATTGGATGATTCACAGCTCTGTTTTATTTTCACCTGATTCACCTTTCACCTGTCGTTTTTCAACAAAATAGAGTAAAATGCCGTAAAAGGTAAAACAACGAGACCTGTGAGCATCCCCGTCTACTTGGAATTTATTTGTAAAATTTTAACAGTATACTACCTGAGGCAAAAGGAACACAAAAAAGCGTGCCCCGGTATGTGGCACAAAGTTGGATTTTTTTGGGCCACCCTAATGCTCTTGTTAACCCTCAGAAAATTTTGCTTCCACCATTACACATCAAGCTTGGCCTAATTAAAAACTGTGTCAAAGCATTAGACAAAAAAGGCCAAGCTTTTGCATTCCTCAAGGAGAAATTTCCACGTATAAGTAAGGCTTAATTGGAAGCAGGGATTTTTGATGGCACACAAATTAGGGAGTTAATAAAAAATGCCAAGTTTGAGGAATGTCTGAATAAAAATCAACTCAATGCATGGCGTGCATTCAAGTCTATTGTCCAGAATTTTCTTGGTAACCGCTGAAGTCCAGACTACGAACTGATGGTTGAGGAGCCACTTCATGGCTTCAAAGCTCTTCAAAAATGCATTTCCTCAGCTCACATTTTTTGACTATTTCCTGACAACTGCGGCGATATGAGTGAAGACGCTGGGATGTAAATATGCTTGCTGATTACTGCTGGTCCCTCAAAAGAGATGATCCAGATGAAGATCACCAACGAAATTCTTTCAAAAAACCATTTCTTCCACTTTAGCTTAATTTTTTTTTCTACATGTATTCTTCAATTTACATTACAACAGTATTTTTAACTTTGATATAGAGTAAAAACTTGACCTAATTGAAAAAAACCAGTTACACAGTTGAAATCAGCACAAAAAAATTTGATCTAGAAACATTTTTTCAAAGTCAGACCTCAGAAAAAACATTTCAAACTCAGACCTGTGCAATTAATTATGACATAACCAACACCACGATGTGAGCATTTAATTGGGTATATTGAAGTATTCGCTAATAACAGAACGAAAATTCCTTTTCACAATATTCCTTTAAGCTTTCAATAAAAAACCCTCTCTTCACAACCACAATACAAGTTCTTTATGTCGAGACTTCACTTAATTATTCCTTTACACAGCATTGATTGCTTATTGGTTCCTACACATTGCGTATATCCAAAAGACACACACTCGTATATCCAGTAGACACACACAAACCAACTCTTATATTCAGTAGACACACACACAACCAAATAACCAGTAGACACACACACTCGTATATCCAATAGACACACACACACACTCGTTTATCCAGTAGACATACACACTCGTACATCAAATAGACACGCACACTCGTATACTCAGTAGACACACACACTCGTATGTTCAATAGACACACACTCGAATATCAAGTTGACATACACACTCGTACATCCAATAGACACACACTCGCGTATATCCAGTACACACACCCGTATATCCAGTAGACACACACACTCGTATATACAGAACACACACACTCTTATATCCAGTAGACACACACACACTCGCACATCCAATATACACACACAAAATCGTACATCCAAAAGACACACACACTCGTAAATCCAACAGACACACACACAATCGTATATCCAAAAGACAAGCACACTCGTATATCAAGTAGACAATCACAATCGTATATCTAGTAGAAACACACACACACTCGTATATCCAATAGACACACACACACTCGTATATCCAATAGACACAAGCACACTCGTATATACAATAAACATACACACACTCGTATATCTAGTAAAAACACACACTCGTATGTCCAATAGACACTCACGCACTCGTATATCCAAAAGACACACACGCACCAGTATATCCAGTAGACACACACACACACTCGTATATCAAATAGACAAAGAAACTCGTATAACCAAAAGACACACACACACTCGTATATCCAATAGACACGCACACTCGTATATCCAATAGACACACACACAATCGTATATCCAGTAAACACACACAATCGTATTTCCAATACACACGCACACAATCGTATATCCGATAGACACGCACACACTCGTATATCCAATAGACACACACACACACTCGTATATCCAATAGGCATGCACTAACTCGTATATACAATATAAACACACACAATCGTAAATCTAATAGACACACACACTCGTATATCCAAAAGACACGCACACAATCGTATATCCAATAGACACACACACCCGTATATCCAGTAGACACACACACTCGTATATACAGAAGACACACACACTCTTATATCCAGTAGACACACACACACTCGTACATCCAAAAGACACACACACTCGCACATCCAATAGACACACACAAAATCGTACATCCAAAAGACACACACACTCGTATATCCAATAGACACACACACTCGTAAATCCAACAGACACACACACAATCGTATATCCAAAAGACAAGCACACTCGTATATCCAAAAGACACACACACACTCGTATATCCAATAGACACAAGCACACTCGTATATACAATAAACATACACACACTCGTATATCTAGTAAAAACACACACTCGTATGTCCAATAGACACTCACGCACTCGTATATCCAAAAGACACACACGCACCCGTATATCCAATAGACACACACACACACTCGTATATCAAATAGACAAAGAAACTCGTATAACCAAAAGACACACACACACTCGTATATCCAATAGACACGCACACTCGTATATACAATAGACACACACACAATCGTATATCCAGTAAACACACACAATCGTATTTCCAATACACACGCACACAATCGTATATCCGATAGACACGCACACACTCGTATATCCAATAGACACACACACTCGTATATCCAATAGACACACACAAACTCTATATCCAATAGACAAACACACACTCTTATTTCCAATTGACACACACACACTCGTATATCCAATAGACACACACACTCGTATATCCAATAGACACGCAAACACTATATCCAATAGACACACACACTCGTATATCCAATAGACACACACTCTATATCCAATAGACACGCACACAATCGTATATCAAATAGACACACACACAATCGTATGTCCAATAGACACACACACACACAATCGTATATTCAATAGACACACACATACTCGTATATACAATAGAAACACACACATTCGTATATCCAATAGACACGCACACACTCGTATATCAAATAGACACGTACACAATCGTATATCCAATAGACACGCACACACTCGTATATCAAATAGACATGTACACAATCGTATATCCACTAGACACACACACTCTATACCCAATAGACACACAAACTCGAATATCAAATTAATAACGCACACAATCGTATATCCAAAAGACAAACACACACTCGGTTATCCAATAGACACACACACACACAATCGTATATCCAATAGACAAACACGCACTCGGTTATCCAATAGACACACACACTCGTATATCCAATAGACACACACACTCGTATATCCAATAGACACACACACTCGAATATCAAGTTGACATACACACTCGTACATCCAATAGACACACACTCGCGTATATCCAGTACACACACCCGTATATCCAGCAGACACAGACACTCGTATATACAGAAGACACACACACTCTTATATCCAGTAGACACACACACACTCGTACATCCAAAAGACTCACACACACACTCGCACATCCAATAGACACACACAAAATCGTACATCCTAAAGACACACACACTCGTATATCCAATAGACACACACGTAAATCCAACAGACACACACACAATCGTATATCCAAAAGACAAGCACACTCGTATATCTAGTAGACACACACACTCGTATATCCAATAGACACACACACTTGTATATCTAGGAGACACACACTCGTATATCAAGTAGACAATCACAATCGTATATCTAGTAGAAACACACACACACACGTATATCCAATAGACACATACACACTCGTATATCCAATAGACACAAGCACACTCGTATATACAATAAACATACACACACTCGTATATCTAGTAAAAACATACACTCGTATGTCCAATAGACACTCACGCACTCGTATATCCAAAAGACACACACGCACCCGTATATCCAATAGACACACACACACACTCGTATATCAAATAGACAAAGAAACTCGTATAACCAAAAGACACACACACACTCGTATATCCAATAGACACGCACACTCGTATATCCAATAGACACACACACAATCGTATATCCAGTAAACACACACAATCGTATTTCCAATACACACGCACACAATCGTATATCTGATAGACACGCACACACTCGTATATACAATAGACACACACACACACTCGTATATCCAATAGGCATGCACTAACTCGTATATACAATATAAACACACACAATCGTAAATCGAATAGACACACACACTCGTATATCCAAAAGACACGCACACAATCGTTTATCCAATAGATACTTACACCCGTATATCCACTAGACACACACACTCGTACATCCAAAAGACACACACACTCGCACATCCAATAGACACACACAAAATCGTACATCCAAAAGACACACACACTCGTATATCCAATAGACACACACACTCGTAAATCCAACAGACACACACACAATCGTATATCCAAAAGACAAGCACACTCGTATATCCAATAGACACACACACACTCGTATATCCAATAGACACAAGCACACTCGTATATACAATAAACATACACACACTCGTATATCTAGTAAAAACACACACTCGTATGTCCAATAGACACTCACGCACTCGTATATCCAAAAGACACACACGCACCCGTATATCCAATAGACACACACACACACTCGTATATCCAATAGACACGCACACTCGTATATACAATAGACACACACACAATCGTATATCCAGTAAACACACACAATCGTATTTCCAATACACACGCACACAATCGTATATCCAGTAAACACACACAATCGTATTTCCAATACACACGCACACAATCGTATATCCGATAGACACGCACACACTCGTATATCCAATAGACACACACACTCGTATATCCAATAGACACACACAAACTCTATATCCAATAGACAAACACACACTCTTATTTCCAATTGACACACACACACTCGTATATCCAATAGACACACACACTCGTATATCCAATAGACACATACAAACACTATATCCAATAGACACACACACTCGTATATCCAATAGACACACACTCTATATCCAATAGACACGCACACAATCGTATATCAAATAGACACACACACAATCGTATGTCCAATAGACACACACACACACAATCGTATATTCAATAGACACACACATACTCGTATATCCAATAGACACACACACACACTCGTATATACAATAGAAACACACACATTCGTATATCCAATAGACACGCACACACTCGTATATCAAATAGACACGTACAAAATCGTATATACAATAGACACGCACACACTCGTATATCAAATAGACACGTACAAAATCGCATATCCACTAGACACACACACTCTATACCCAATAGACACACAAACTCGAATATCAAATTATAACGCACACAATCGTACATCCAAAAGACATACACACTCGTATATCCAATAGACACATACACACTCGTATATCCAATAGACACACACACTCGTATATCCAATAGACACACACACTCGAATATCAAGTTGACAATACACACTCGTACATCCAATAGATACACACTCGCGTATATCCAGTACACACACCCGTATATCCAGTAGACACAGACACTCGTATATACAGAAGACACACACACTCTTATATCCAGTAGACACACACACTCGTAAATCCAAAAGACACACACACTCGTATATCAAATAGACACACACACTCTTTAATCCAACAGACACACATACAATCGTATATCCAAAAGACAAGCACACTCGTATATCTAGTAGACACACACACTCGTATATCCAATAGACTTACACACTTGTATATCTAGGAGACACACACTCGTATATCAAGTAGACAATCACAATCGTATATCTAGTAGAAACACACACACACTCGTATATCCAAAAGACACATACAAACTGGTATATCCAATATACACAAGCACAATCGTATATCCAATAGGCACGCGCACAATCGTTTATCCAATAGACACACACACTCGTATATCCAATAGACACACACACACACTCGTATATCCAATAGACATGCACTAACTCTTATATACAATATAAACACACACAATCGTAAATCGAATAGACACACACACTCGTATATCCAAAAGACACGCACAAAATCGTATATCCAATAGACACACACACCCGTATATCCAGTAGACACACACACTCGTATATACAGAAGACACACACACTCTTATATCCAGTAGACACACACACACTCGTAAATCCAAAAGACTCACACACACTCGCACATCCAATAGATACACACAAAATCGTACATCCAAAAGACACACACACTCGTAAATCCAACAGACACACACACAATCGTATATCCAATAGACACAAGCACACTCGTATATACAATAAACATACACACACTCGTATATCTAGTAAAAACACACACTCGTATGTCCAATAGACACACACAAACTTTATATCCAATAGACAAACACACACTCTTATTTCCAACTGACACACACACACTCGTATATCCAATAGACACACACACTCGTATATCCAATAGACACACACAAACACTATATCCAATAGACACACACAATCGTATATCAAATAGACACACACACAATCGTATGTCCAATAGACACACACACACAATCGTATATTCAATAGACACACACAATAATATATCCATTAGACACACACAATCTTATATCCAATAGACACACACATACTCGTATATCCAATAGACACACACACAATCGTATATCCAGTAAACACACACAATCGTATTTCCAATACACACGCACACAATCGTATATCCGACAGACACGCACACACTCGTATATCCAATAGACACACACACACACTCGTATTTCCAATAGACATGCACTAACTCGTATATACAATATAAACACACACAATCGTAAATCGAATAGATACACACACTCGTATATCCAAAAGACACGCACACAATCGTATATCCAATAGACACACACACCCGTATTTCCAGTAGACACACACACTTGTATATACAGAAGACACACACACTCTTATATCAAGTAGACACACACACACTCGTACATCCAAAAGACTCACACACACTCGCACATCCAATAGACACACACAAAATCGTACATCCAAAAGACACACACACTCGTATATCCAATAGACACACACGCACTCGTATATCCAATAGACAAACACACACACTCGTATATCCAATAGACAAAGAAACTCGTATAACCAAAAGACACACACACTCGTATATCCAATAGACACGCAGACTCGTATATCCAATAGACACACACACAATCGTATATCCAGTAAACACACACAATCTTATTTCCAATACACACGCACACAATCGTACATCCGATAGACACGCACACAATCGTATATCCAATAGACACACACACAATCGTATTTCCAATAGGCACGCACACAATCGTTTATCCAATAGACACACACACTTATATATCCAATAGACACACACACACACTCGTATATCCAATAGACATGCACTAACTCTTATATACAATATAAACACACACAATCGTAAATCGAATAGACACACACACTCGTATATCCAAAAGACACGCACAAAATCGTATATCCAGTAGACACACACACACTCGTAAATCCAAAAGACTCACACACACTCGCACATCCAATAGACACACACAAAATCGTACATCCAAAAGACACACACACTCGTAAATCCAACAGACACACACACACTCATATATCAAGTAGACAATCACAATCGTATATCTAGTTGAAACACACACACACTCGTATATCCAATAGACACACACACCCGTATATCCAGTAGACACACACACACTCGTAAATCCAAAAGACTCACACACACTCGCACATCCAATAGACACACACAAAATCGTACATCCAAAAGACACACACACTCGTAAATCCCACAGACACACACACAATCGTAAATCCAAAAGACAAGCACACTGGTATATCAAGTAGACAATCACAATCGTATATCTAGTAGAAACACACACACACTCGTATATCCAATAGACACACACACACTCGTATATCCAATAGACACAAGCACACCCGTATATACAATAAACATACACACACTCGTATATCTAGTAAAAACACACACTCGTATGTCCAATAGACACTCACGCACTCGTATATCCAAAAGACACACGCACCCGTATATCCAATAGACACACACACACACTCGTATATCAAATAGACAAAGAAACTCGTATAACCAAAAGACACACACACACACTCGTATATCCAATAGACACACACACTCGTATATCCAATAGACACACGCACAGTCGTATATCCAGTAAACACACACAATCGTATTTCCAATACACACGCACACACTCGTATATCCAATAGACACACACACTCGTATATCCAATAGACACACACAAACTCTATATCCAATAGACAAACACACACTCTTATTTCCAATGGACACACACAAACTCGTATATCCAATAGACACACACACTCGTATATCCAATAGACACACACAAACACTATATCCAATAGACACACACACTCGTATATCCAATAGACACACACTCTATATCCAATAGACACGCACACAATCGTATATCAAATAGACACACACACAATCGTATGTCCAATAGACACACACACACAATCGTATATTCAATAGACACACACAATCATATATCCATTAGACACACACAATCGTATATCCAATTGACACACACACACTCGTATATACAATAGAAACACACACATTCGTATATCCAATAGACACGCACACACACGTATATCAAATAGACACGTACACAATCGTATATTCACTAGACAAACATACTCTATACCCAATAGACACACAAACTCGAATATCAAATTATAACGCACACAATCG
The DNA here is from genome assembly GCA_021962125.1 of Bulinus truncatus. Lineage (NCBI taxonomy): Eukaryota > Metazoa > Mollusca > Gastropoda > Planorbidae > Bulinus > Bulinus truncatus. The sequence continues at coordinate 693,797 of JAGDYQ010000122.1, forward strand.
TATATCCAAAAGACAAACACACACTCGGTTATCCAATAGACACACACACACACACAATCGTATATCCAATAGACAAACACACACTCGGTTATCCAATAGACACACAAACACTCGTATATCCAATAGACACACACACTCGTATATCCTATATACACACACACTCGAATATCAAGTTGACATACACACTCATACATCCAATAGACACACACTCGCGTATATCCAGTACACACACCCGTATATCCAGTAGACACAGACACTCGAATATACAGAAGACACACACACTCTTATATCCAGTAGACACACACACACTCGTACATCCAAAAGACTCACACATACTCGCACATTCAATAGACACACACAAAATCGTACATCCAAAAGACACACACACTCGTATATCCAATAGACACACACACTCGTAAATCCAACAGACACACAAACAATCGTATATCCAAAAGACACACACACTCGTATATCCAATAGACACACACACTTGTATATCTAGGAGACACACACTCGTATATCAGGTAGACAATCACAATCGTATATCTAGTAGAAACACACACACACTCGTATATCCAAAAGACACATACACACACGTATATCCAATAGACACAAGCACACTCGTATATACAATAAACATACACACACTCGTATATCTAGTAAAAACACACACTCGTATGTCAAATAGACACTCACGCACTTGTATATCCAATAGACACACACGCAATCGTATATCCAATAGACACACACACACACTCGTACATCCAATAGACAAAGAAACTCGTATAACCAAAAGACACACATTCTCGTATATCCAATAGACACACACACTCGTATATCCAATAGACACACACACAATCGTATATCCAGTAAACACATACAATCGTATTTCCAATACACACGCACAAAATCGTACATCCGATAGACACGCACACAATCGTATATCCAATAGACACACACACAATCGTATATCCAATAGACACGCACACAATCGTTTATTAATTAGAAACACACACTCGTATATCCAATAGACACACACACGCACTCGTATATCCAATAGACACACACACACACACTCGTATATCCAATAGACAAAGAAACTCGTATAACCAAAAGACACACGCACACACTCGTATATCCAATAGACACACACACACACCCGTATATCCAGTAGACACACACACTTGTACATCCAAAAGACACACACACTCGCACATCCAATAGACACACACAAAATCGTACATTCAAAAGACACACACACTCGTATATCCAATAGACACACACACTCGTAAATCCAACAAACACACACACAATCGTATATCCAAAAGACAAGCACACTCGTATATCCAATAGACACACACACACTCGTATATCCAATAGACACAAGCACACTCGTATATACAATAAACATACACACACTCGTATATCTAGTAAAAACACACACTCGTATGTCCAATAGACACTCACGCACTCGTATATCCAAAAGACACACACGCACCCATATATCCAATAGACACACACACACACTCGTATATCAAATAGACAAAGAAACTCGTATCACCAAAAGACACACACACACTCGTATATCCAATAGACACGCACACTCGTATATACAATAGACACACACACAATCGTATATCCAGTAAACACACACAATCGTATTTCCAATACACACGCACACACTCGTATATCCAATAGACACACACACTCGTATATCCAATAGACACACACAAACTCTATTTCCAATAGACAAACACACACTCTTATTTCCAATTGACACACACACACTCGTATATCCAATGGACACACACACACGTATATCCAATAGACACGGAAACACTATATCCAATAGACACACACACTCGTATACCCAATAGACACACACTCTATATCCAATAGACACGCACACAATCGTATATCAAATAGACACACACACAATCGTATGTCCAATAGACACACACACACACAATCGTATGTTCAATAGACACACACATACTCGTATATACAATAGAAACACACACATTCGTATATCCAATAGACACGCACACACTCGTATATCAAATAGACACGTACACAATCGTAAATCCAATAGACACGCACAAACTCGAATATCAAATTATAACGCACAAAATCGTATATCCAAAAGACAAACACACACTCGGTTATCCAATAGACACACACACACACAATCGTATATCCAATAGACAAACACGCACTCAGTTATCCAATAGACACACACACACTCGTATATCCAATAGACACACACACTCGAATATCAAGTTGACATACACACTCGTACATCCAATAGACACACACTCGCGTATATCCAGTACACACACCCGTATATCCAGCAGACACAGACACTCGTATATACAGAAGACACACACACTCTTATATCCAGTAGACACACACACACTCTTACATCCATAAGACTCACACACACACTCGCACATCCAATAGACACACACAAAATCGTACATCCTAAAGACACACACACTCGTATATCCAATAGACACACACACTCGTAAATCCAACAGACACACACACAATCGTATATCCAAAAGACAAGCACACTCGTATATCTAGTAGACACACACACTCGTATATCCAATAGACACACACACTTGTATATCTAGGAGACACACACTCGTATATCAAGTAGACAATCACAATCGTATATCTAGTAGAAACACACACACACACGTATATCCAATAGACACATACACACTCGTATATCCAATAGACACAAGCACACTCGTATATACAATAAACATACACACACTCGTATATCTAGTAAAAACATACACTCGTATGTCCAATAGACACTCACGCACTCGTATATCCAAAAGACACACACGCACCCGTATATCCAATAGACACACACACACACTCGTATATCAAATAGACAAAGAAACTCGTATAACCAAAAGACACACACACACTCGTATATCCAATAGACACGCACACTCGTATATCCAATAGACACACACACAATCGTATATCCAGTAAACACACACAATCGTATTTCCAATACACACGCACACAATCGTATATCCGAAAGACACGCACACACTCGTATATCCAATAGACACACACACACACTCGTATATCCAATAGGCATGCACTAACTCGTATATACAATATAAACACACACAATCGTAAATCGAATAGACACAAACACTCGTATATCCAAAAGACACGCACACAATCGTTTATCCAATAGACACACACACCCGTATATCCAGTAGACACACACACTCGTACATCCAAAAGACACACACACTCGCACATCCAATAGACACACACAAAATCGTACATCCAAAAGACACACACACTCGTATATCCAATAGACACACACACTCGTAAATCCAACAGACACACACACAATCGTATATCCAAAAGACAAGCACACTCGTATATCCAATAGACACACACACACTCGTATATCCAATAGACACAAGCACACTCGTATATACAATAAACATACACACACTCGTATATCTAGTAAAAACACACACTCGTATGTCCAATAGACACTCACGCACTCGTATATCCAAAAGACACACACGCACCCGTATATCCAATAGACACACACACACACTCGTATATCAAATAGACAAAGAAACTCGTATAACCAAAAGACACACACACACTCGTATATCCAATAGACACGCACACTCGTATATACAATAGACACACACACAATCGTATATCCAGTAAACACACACAATCGTTTTTCCAATACACACGCACACAATCGTATATCCGATAGACACGCACACACTCGTATATCCAATAGACACACACACTCGTATATCCAATAGACACACACAAACTCTATATCCAATAGACAAACACACACTCTTATTTCCAATTGACACACACACACTCGTATATCCAATAGACACACACACTCGTATATCCAATAGACACGCAAACACTATATCCAATAGACACACACACTCGTATATCCAATAGACACACACTCTATATCCAATAGACACGCACACAATCGTATATCAAATAGACACACACACAATCGTATGTCCAATAGACACACACACACACAATCGTATATTCAATAGACACACACATACTCGTATATCCAATAGAAACACACACATTCGTATATCCAATAGACACGCACACACTCGTATATCCAATAGACACGCACACAATCGTATATCCAATAGACACACACACACTCGTATATCCAATAGACACACACAATCGTATATCCAATAGACACGCACACAATCGTATATCCAATAGACACACAACGCACTCAATATCAAATATACACACACACAATCGTACATCCAAAAGACACACACACTCGCACATCCAATAGACACACACAAAATCGTACATCCAAAAGACACACACACTCGTATATCCAATAGACACACACACTCGTAAATCCAACAGACACACACACAATCGTATATCCAAAAGACAAGCACACTCGTATATCCAATAGACACACACACACTCGTATATCCAATAGACACAAGCACACTCGTATATACAATAAACATACACACACTCGTATATCTAGTAAAAACACACACTCGTATGTCCAATAGACATTCACGCACTCGTATATCCAAAAGACACACACGCACCCGTATATCCAATAGACACACACACACACTCGTATATCAAATAGACAAAGAAACTCGTATAACCAAAAGACACACACACACTCGTATATCCAATAGACACGCACACTCGTATATACAATAGACACACACACAATCGTATATCCAGTAAACACACACAATCGTATTTCCAATACACACGCACACAATCGTATATCCGATAGACACGCACACACTCGTATATCCAATAGACACACACACTCGTATATCCAATAGACACACACAAACTCTATATCCAATAGACAAACACACACTCTTATTTCCAATTGACACACACACACTCGTATATCCAATAGACACACACACTCGTATATCCAATAGACACGCAAACACTATATCCAATAGACACACACACTCGTATATCCAATAGACACACACTCTATATCCAATAGACACGCACACAATCGTATATCAAATAGACACACACACAATCGTATGTCCAATAGACACACACACACACAATCGTATATTCAATAGACACACACATACTCGTATATACAATAGAAACACACACATTCGTATATCCAATAGACACGCACACACTCGTATATCAAATAGACACGTACACAATCGTATATCCAATAGACACGCACACACTCGTATATCAAATAGACACGTACACAATCGTATATCCACTAGACACACACACTCTATACCCAATAGACACACAAACTCGAATATCAAATTATAACGCACACAATCGTATATCCAAAAGACAAACACACACTCGGTTATCCAATAGACACACACACACACAATCGTATATCCAATAGACAAACACGCACTCGGTTATCCAATAGACACACACACTCGTATATCCAATAGACACACACACTCGTATATCCAATAGACACACACACTCGAATATCAAGTTGACATACACACTCGTACATCCAATAGACACACACTCGCGTATATCCAGTACACACACCCGTATATCCAGCAGACACAGACACTCGTATATACAGAAGACACACACACTCTTATATCCAGTAGACACACACACACTCGTACATCCAAAAGACTCACACACACACTCGCACATCCAATAGACACACACAAAATCGTACATCCTAAAGACACACACACTCGTATATCCAATAGACACACACACTCGTAAATCCAACAGACACACACACAATCGTATATCCAAAAGACAAGCACACTCGTATATCTAGTAGACACACACACTCGTATATCCAATAGACACACACACTTGTATATCTAGGAGACACACACTCGTATATCAAGTAGACAATCACAATCGTATATCTAGTAGAAACACACACACACACGTATATCCAATAGACACATACACACTCGTATATCCAATAGACACAAGCACACTCGTATATACAATAAACATACACACACTCGTATATCTAGTAAAAACATACACTCGTATGTCCAATAGACACTCACGCACTCGTATATCCAAAAGACACACACGCACCCGTATATCCAATAGACACACACACACACTCGTATATCAAATAGACAAAGAAACTCGAATAACCAAAAGACACACACACACTCGTATATCCAATAGACACGCACACTCGTATATCCAATAGACACACACACAATCGTATATCCAGTAAACACACACAATCGTATTTCCAATACACACGCACACAATCGTATATCTGATAGACACGCACACACTCGTATATACAATAGACACACACACACACTCGTATATCCAATAGGCATGCACTAACTCGTATATACAATATAAACACACACAATCGTAAATCGAATAGACACACACACTCGTATATCCAAAAGACACGCACACAATTGTTTATCCAATAGACACACACACCCGTATATCCAGTAGACACACAAACTCGTACATCCAAAAGACACACACACTCGCACATCCAATAGACACACACAAAATCGTACATCCAAAAGACACACACACTCGTATATCCAATAGACACACACACTCGTAAATCCAACTGACACACACACAATCGTATATCCAAAAGACAAGCACACTCGTATATCCAATAGACACACACACACTCGTATATCCAATAGACACAAGCACACTCGTATATACAATAAACATACACACACTCGTATATCTAGTAAAAACACACACTCGTATGTCCAATAGACACTCACGCACTCGTATATCCAAAAGACACACACGCACCCGTATATCCAATAGACACACACACACACTCGTATTTCAAATAGACAAAGAAACTCGTATAACCAAAAGACACACACACACTCGTATATCCAATAGACACGCACACTCGTATATACAATAGACACACACACAATCGTATATCCAGTAAACACACACAATCGTATTTCCAATACACACGCACACAATCGTATATCCAATAGACACGCACACACTCGTATATCCAATAGACACACACACACTCGTATATCCAATAGACACACACAAACTCTATATCCAATAGACAAACACACACTCTTATTTCCAATTGACACACACACACTCGTATATCCAATAGACACACACACTCGTATATCCAATAGACACATACAAACACTATATCCAATAGACACACACACTCGTATATCCAATAGACACACACTCTATATCCAATAGACACGCACACAATCGTATATCAAATAGAATCACACACAATCGTATATCCAATAGACACACACACACACAATCGTATATCCAATAGACACACACACTCGTATATCCAATAGACACACACACACACTCGTATATCCAATAGACACACACACACTCGTATATCCAATAGACACACACACAATCGTATATCCAATAGACACGCACACAATCGTATATCCAATAGACACTCACACACTCGTATATCCAATAGACACACACAATCGTATATCCAATAGACACACACAATCGTATATCCAATAGACACACAAACTCGTACATCCAAAAGACACACACAATCGTAAATCGAATAGACACACACACTCGTATATCCAAAAGACACGCACACAATTGTTTATCCAATAGACACACACACTCGTAAATCCAACAGACACACACACAATCGTATATCCAAAAGACAAGCACACTCGTATATCCAATAGACACACACACACTCGTATATCCAATAGACACAAGCACACTCGTATATACAATAAACATACACACACTCGTATATCTAGTAAAAACACACACTCGTATGTCCAATAGACACTCACGCACTCGTATATCCAAAAGACACACACGCACCCGTATATCCAATAGACACACACACACACTCGTATATCAAATAGACAAAGAAACTCGTATAACCAAAAGACACACACACACTCGTATATCCAATAGACACGCACACTCGTATATACAATAGACACACACACAATCGTATATCTACTAGACACACACAATCGTATATCTAATAGACAAACACAATCGTATATCTAGTAGACACACACACTCGTATATCCAATAGACACACACACTCGTATATCCAATAGACACACACAAACTCTATATCCAGTAGACACACACACATCTATTTCAATTGACACACACACACTCGTATATCCAATAGAACACACACCCGTATATCTAATAGTCACACACAAACTCTATATCCAATAGACACACACACTCGTATATCCAATAGACACACACTCTATATCCAATAGACACGCACACAATCGTATATCAAATAGAAACACACACACAATCATATATCCATTAGACACACACACTTGTATATCCAATAGACACACACACACTCGTATATACAATAGAAAAACACACATTCGTATATCCAATAGACACGCACACACTCGTTTATCCAAAAGACACACGCACACAATCGTATATCCAATAGACACGTACACAATCGTATATCCAATAGACATGCACACACTCTATATCCAATAGACACACAAACTCGTATATCAAATTATAACGCACACAATCGTATATCCAAAAGACAAACACACACTCGGTTATCCAATAGACACACACACACAATCGTATATCCAATAGACAAACACACACTCGGTTATCCAATAGACACATACACACTCGTATATCCAATAGACACACACACTCGTATATCCAATAGACACACACACTCGAATATCAAGTTGACAATACACACTCGTACATCCAATAGACACACACTCGCGTATATCCAGTACACACACCCGTATATCCAGTAGACACAGACACTCGTATAAACAGAAGACACACACACTCTTATATCCAGTAGACACACACACACTTGTATATCCAAAAGACTCACACACACTCGCACATCCAATAGACACACACAAAATCGTACATCCAAAAGACATACACACTCGTATATCAAATAGACACACACACTCGTAAATCCAACAGACACACACACAATCGTATATCCAAAAGACAAGCACACTCGTATATCTAGTAGACACACACACTCGTATATCCAATAGACACACACACTTGTATATCTAGGAGACACACACTCGTATATCAAGTAGACAATCACAATCGTATATCTAGTAGAAACACACACACACTCGTATATCCAATAGACACATACACACTCGTATATCCAATAGACACAAGCACACTCGTATATACAATAAACATACACACACTCGTATATCTAGTAAAAACATACACTCGTATGTCCAATAGCACTCACCACTCGTATATCCAATAGACACACACGCAGTCGTATATCCAATAGACACACACACACTCGTATATCTAATAGACAAAGAAACTCGTATAACCAAAAGACACACACACACTCGTATATCCAATAGACACGCACACTCGTATATCCAATAGACACACACACACAATCGTATATCCAGTAAACACACACAATCGTATTTCCAATACACACGCACACAATCGTATATCCGATAGACACGCACACACTCGTATATACAATAGACACACACACACACTCGTATATCCAATAGGCATGCACTAACTCGTATATACAATATAAACACACACAATCGTAAATCGAATAGACACACACACTCGTATATCCAAAAGACACGCACACAATTGTTTATCCAATAGACACACACACCCGTATATCCAGTAGACACACAAACTCGTACATCCAAAAGACACACACTCGCACATCAATAGAACACACAAAATCGTACATCCAAAAGACACACACACTCGTATATCCAATAGACACACACACTCGTAAATCCAACAGACACACTCACAATCGTATATCCAAAGACACCACACTCTATATCCAATAGACACACACACCTCGTATATCCAATAGACACAAGCACACTCGTATATACAATAAACATACACACACTCGTATATCTAGTAAAAACACACACTCGTATGTCCAATAGACACTCACGCACTCGTATATCCAAAAGACACACACGCACCCGTATATCCAATAGACACACACACACACTCGTATATCAAATAGACAAAGAAACTCGTATAACCAAAAGACACACACACACTCGTATATCCAATAGACACGCACACTCGTATATCCAATACACACGCACACAATCGTATATCCAGTAAACACACACAATCGTATTTCCAATACACACGCACACAATCGTATATCCGATAGACACGCACACACTCGTATATCCAATAGACACACACACTCGTATATCCAATAGACACACACAAACTCTATATCCAATAGACAAACACACACTCTTATTTCCAATTGACACACACACACTCGTATATCCAATAGACACACACACTCGTATATCCAATAGACACATACAAACACTATATCCAATAGACACACACACTCGTATATCCAATAGACACACACTCTATATCCAATAGACACGCACACAATCGTATATCAAATAGAATCACACACAATCGTATGTCCAATAGACACACACACACACACACAATCGTATATTCAATAGACACACACATACTCGTATATCCAATAGACACACACACACACTCGTATATACAATAGAAACACACACATTCGTATATCCAATAGACACGCACACACTCGTATATCAAATAGACACGTACAAAATCGTATATAAAATAGACACGCACACACTCGTATATCAAATAGACACGTACAAAATCGTATATCCACTAGACACACACACTCTATACCCAATAGACACACAAACTCGAATATCAAATTATAACGCACACAATCGTACATCCAAAAGACACACACACTCGTATATCCAATAGACACATACACACTCGTATATCCAATAGACACACACACTCGTATATCCAATAGACACACACACTCGAATATCAAGTTGACAATACACACTCGTACATCCAATAGAAACACACTCGCGTATATCCAGTACACACACCCGTATATCCAGTAGACACAGACACTCGTATATACAGAAGACACACACACTCTTATATCCAGTAGACACACACACACTCGTAAATCCAAAAGACACACACACTCGTATATCAAATAGACACACACACTCGTTAATCCAACAGACACACATACAATCGTATATCCAAAAGACAAGCACACTCGTATATCTAGTAGACACACACACTCGTATATCCAATAGACATACACACTTGTATATCTAGGAGACACACACTCGTATATCAAGTAGACAATCACAATCGTATATCTAGTAGAAACACACACACACTCGTATATCCAATAGACACATACAAACTGGTATATCCAATAGACACAAGCACAATCGAATATCCAATATGCACGCGCACAATCGTTTATCCAATAGACACACACACTCGTATATCCAATAGACACACACACACACTCGTATATCCAATAGACATGCACTAACTCTTATATACAATATAAACACACACAATCGTAAATCGAATAGACACACACACTCGTATATCTGATAGACACGCACAAAATCGTATATCCAATAGACACACACACCCGTATATCCAGTAGACACACACACTCGTATATACAGAAGACACACACACTCTTATATCCAGTAGACACACACACACTCGTAAATCCAAAAGACTCACACACACTCGCACATCCAATAGACACACACAAAATCGTACATCCAAAAGTCACACACACTTGTAAATCCAACAGACACACACACAATCGTATATCCAATAGACACAAGCACACTCGTATATACAATAAACATACACACATGTCCAATAGACACACACAAACTTTATATCAATAGTGACACACACACACTCGTATATCCAATAGACACACACACTCGTATATATAGTCCAATAGACACCACATCATCAATGCCACACACAATCGTATGTCCAATAGACACACACACATGTATATTCAATAGACACACACAATAATATATCCATTAAACATCTTATATCCAATAGACACACACATACTCGTATATCCAATAGACACACACACAATCAATCCAGTAGTATTTCCAATACACACGCACACAATCACAGATAGACACGCACACACTCGTATATCCAATAGACACACACACACTCGTATTTCCAATAGATATCCACTAACTCATATACAATATAAGCACACACAATCGTAAATCCAATAGATACACACACTCGTATATCCAAAAGACACTTCACACAATCGTATATCCAATAGACACTCACACAATCGTATATCCAATAGACACACACTTGTATATAGAAGACACACACTCTTATATCAAGTAGACACACACACACTCGTACATCCAATAGACACTCACACACTCTCGCACATCCAATAGACACACACAAAATCGTACATCCAAAAGACACACACACTCGTATATCAATAGACACACGCACTCGTATATCCAATAGACACACACACACTCTATATCTAATAGACAAAGAAACTCGTATAACCAAAAGACACACCACTCGTATATCCAATAGACACGCACACTCGTATATCCAATAGACACACACACACTCGTATATCCAGTATACACACACAATCTTATTTCCAATACACACGCACACAATCGTACATCCGATAGACACGCACACAATCGTATATCCAATAGACACACACACAATCGTATTTCCAATAGGCACGCACACAATCGTTTATCCAATAGACACACACACTCGTATATCCAATAGACACACACACACACTCGTATATCCAATAGACATGCACTACTCTTATATACAATATAAACACACACAATCGTAAATCGAATAGACACACACACTCGTATATCAGAAGACACGCACAAAATCGTATATCCAGTAGACACACACACACTCGTAAATCCAAAAGACTCACGCACACTCGCACATCCAATAGACACACACAAAATCGTACATCAAAAGACACACACACTCGTAAATCCAACAGACACACACACACTCGTATATCAAGTAGACAATCACAATCGTATATCTAGTTGAAACACATACACACTCGTATATCCAATAGACACACACACACTCGTATATCCAATGAGACAGCACACACTCGTAAATCCAAAAGATCACACACTCGCACATCCAGTAGACACACACAAACTCGTACATCCAAAAGACACACACACTCGTATACCCAACTGACACACACACAATCGTAAATAAAGACAGCACACTGGTATATCAAGTAGACAATCACACTCGTATATCCAGTAGAGACCACACACACTCGTATATCCAATAGACACACACACACTCGTATATCCAATAGACACAAGCACACCTCGTATATACAATAAACATACACACACTCGTATATCTAGTAAAAACATACACCACATAGACACTCACGCACTCGTATATCCAAAAGACACACACGCACCCGTATATCCAATAGACACACACACACACTCGTATATCAAATAGACAAAGAAACTCGTATAACCAAAAGACACACACACACTCGTATATCCAATAGACACACACACTCGTATATCCAATAGACACACACACAATCGTATATCCAATAGACACACACAATCGTATATCCAATAGACACGCACACACTCGTATATCCAATAGACACACACAATCGTATATCCAATAGACACTCACACACTCGTATATCCAATAGACAAACACACACTCGTATATCCAAATAGACACACACACTCGTATATCCAATAGACACACACACTCGTATATCCAATAGACACACACAAACTCTATATCCAATAGACACACACACTCGTATATCCAATAGACACACACTCTATATCCAATAGACACGCACACAATCGTATATCAAATAGACACACACACAATCGTATATCCAATAGACACACACACACACAATCGTATATCCAATAGACACACACACACTCGTATATCCAATAGACACACACACAATCGTATATCCAATAGACACGCACACACTCGTATATCAAATAGACACGTACAAAATCGTATATCCAATAGACACGCACACACTCGTATATCAAATAGACACGTACACAATCGTATATCCACTAGACACACACACTCTATACCCAATAGACACACAAACTCGAATATCAAATTATAACGCACACAATCGTATATCCAAAAGACAAACACACACAATCGTATATCCAATTGACAAACACACACTCGGTTATCCAATAGACACATACACACTCGTATATCCAATAGACACACACACTCGTATATCCAATAGACACACACACTCGAATATCAAGTTGACATTCACACTCATACATCCAATAGACACACACTCGCGTATATCCAGTACACACACCCGTATATCCAGTAGACACAGACACTCGTATAAACAGAAGACACACACACTCTTATATCCAGTAGACACACACACACTTGTATATCCAAAAGACTCACACACACTCGCACATCCAATAGACACACACAAAATCGTACATCCAAAAGACATACACACTCGTATATCAAATAGACACACACACTCGTTAGTCCGACAGACACACACACAATCGTATATCCAAAAGACAAGCACACTCGTATATCTAGTAGACACACACACTCGTATATCCAATAGACACACACACTTGTATATCTAGGAGACACACACTCGTATATCAAGTAGACAATCACAATCGTATATCTAGTAGAAACACACACACACTCGTATATCCAATAGACACATACACACTCGTATATCAAATAGACACAAGCACACTCGTATATACAATAAACATACACACACTCGTATATCTAGTAAAAACTCACGCACTCGTATATCCAATAGACACACACGCATTCGTATATCCAATAGACACACACACACTCGTATATCTAATAGACACACACACACACTCGTATATCCAATAGACACACACACACACTCGTATATCCAATAGACACACACACACTCGTATATCCAATAGACACACACACTCGTATATCCAATAGACACACACAATCATATATCCCATAGACACACACAATCGTATTTCCAATACACACCACACATCGTATATCCGATAGACACCACACACTCGTATATCCAATAGACACACACACACACTCGTATATCTAATTGACACTCACACACTCGTATATCCAATAGACACATACAATCGTATATCCAAAAGACACGCACACAATCGTATATCCAATAGACACGCACACAATCGTATATCCAATAGACACACACACTCGTGTATCCAATAGACACACATATACACTCTATATCCAATAGACACACACACTCTATATCCAATAGACAAACACTCGTATATCCAATAGACACACAAACAATCGTATATCCAATAGACACACACAATCATATATCCAATAGACACAGACACAATCGTATATCCCATACACACGCACACACTATATATCCAATAGACACACACAATCTCATAAATCCAATAGACACACACACTCGTATATCCAATAGACAAGCACACACTCGTATATCTAGTAAAAACACACACTCGTATGTCCAATAGACACTCACACACTCGTATATCCAATAGACACACACCACCCGTATATCCAATAGAACACACACACACTCGTATATCAAATAGACAAACAAACTCGTATAACCAATAGACACACACACACTCGTATATCCAATAGACACACACACTCGTATATCCAATAGACACACACACAATCGTACAACCAATAGACACATACACAATCGTATATCCAAAAGACACGCACACACTCGTATATCCAATAGACACACACACTCGTATATCCAATAGACACACACACTCGTATATCCAATAGACAAACACACACTCGTATATCCAATAGACACACACACTCGTATATCCAATAGACACACACACACACTCCTATATCCAATAAAAACACACACTCTATATCCAATAGACACACACACTCTATATCCAATAGACAAACACTCATATATCCAATAGACACGCACACAATCGTATATCCAATAGACACGCACACAATCGTATATCCAATAGACAAACACACACTCATATATCCAATAGACACACACTCGTATATCCAATAGACACGCACACAATCGTATATCCAATAGACACTCACACACTCTATATCCAATAGACACACATAATCGTATATCCAATAGACACGCACACAATCGTATATCCAATAGACACTCACACACTCGTATATCCAATAGACACACACGCACAATCGTATATCCAATAGACAACACACACTCAGTACATCCACTAGACACACACACACTCGTATATCCAATAGACACACACACACTCGAATATCAAGTTGACATACACACTCGTACATCCAATATACACACACTCGCGTATATCCAGTACACACACCCGTATATGCAGTAGACACACACACTCGTATAAACAGAAAACACACACACTCTTATATCCAGTAGACACACACACACTCATACATCCAAAAGACTCACACACACTCGCACATCTAATAGACACACACAAAATCGTACATCCAAAATACACACACTCGTATATCCAATAGACACACACACTCGTAAATCCAACAGACACACACACAATCGTATATCCAAAAGACAAGCACACTCGTATATCTAGTAGACACACACACTCGTTTATCCAACAACAAACACTTGTATATCTAGGGCACACACTCGTATATCAAGTAGACAATCACAATCGTATATCTAGTAGAAACACACACACACTCGTATATCCAATAGACACACACACACTCGTAAATCCAATAAACACAAGCAAACTCGTATCTTCTATAAACATACACACACTCGTATATCTAGTAAAAACACACACTCGTATGTCCAATAGACACTCACACACTCCTATATCCAACAGACACACACGCACTCGTATATCCAATAGACACACACACACACTCGTATATCAAATAGACAAAGAAACTCGTATAACCAAAAGACACACACACACTCGTATATCCAATAGACACGCACACTCGTATA